>JAMXBB010000002.1:13558867-14215389 GCA_024138015.1 Lumnitzera littorea
CCCCCCCTTTTATTTTTCAGTTTAGGTTATAGTGTCCTAAATTAGAAAAACTAAAAAAATGGAAAATTAAAGAAAAACCCCAAAAAATGAAGAAATTTAGAAAAATAGGAGTTTTAGGAAAATTTAGAAAAAATACAAAAAAGTAAGGAATTTGAAAAGTCACAAATTAAAATAAGGAATTTAGAAAATAATAAATTTTTAAGTTGTTTAAATAAAATATAATTTTAATTTCAATAGTTTTGAATAAAAGACTGTTGGGTTTGGGCTTAGATTTGAATCTAGCTTAGGCTGACCTAGTTCATATATGCAATTAATTATACATATGAATAAAGAAAAACCAATAGCTCAACTGGATAAGCACTTAGACTTGATATTGCATATGACTTGGAGATCTTAGGTTCAAACCATAGAAGGTGTAAAATGCATCTTTTATTTTCTTTTCTCACTTTATTGCCATGTCATCGCTACGTCATAGGCCACGTCATTTGCTAACTCACTTCTAAATATGGTAAATACACTCCAGTACATTCATACACGTGCAGCCATGTATTTGGCACCACATGTTGTTCGTCCAATCCAAAATTGGAAGAAAATCATATCGCATTTACTTTTTTCCATCCTTAACTTCACCATGACACCTATAAATAGGAGTCTACTCTTCATTTTCAAAACACAACAAAAACTTCGAAACACTTTTAAAAAACAAAAATCGAAGTTTCCTCTCTCTAACACAGTTCCTCTCTCTCTAGAATAGCATCACCTACGATGTTTGTTGACAAAAACCACCACCATCAAATTTCACAAGCCAACTGAGCCGACAGAGCCGATGCCGAAGTGAGCTGACACGAGCCAATCGAGCCGACTCTAAGCCGACCCTTTTTTTTTAAATTCATTTGTTTATTTATAAATGTTATAAATGAGAAAAAGAAAAAAGAAAGAGAAGAAAAAACAAAAAGACGAAAAAAAAAAAGAGAGAAGAAGTAATCTATTTATTTATAGAAATATATAGAATAAGTATAAATAAATAGGTTAGTAAAAAAAAATCGTTTTGACACTTAGAAAAATTGAGTTTTTTAAAAATAAAAGAAAATAAATCAACCATTTTTCAAATTAGAATCATTTAGAATTTCCAAAAATAAAATCCAACTCAGGACTCGTTATAATCTTTTCTCAAATCAACTCAAAATGGGTAAAAACGTAAACTCGGCAATTTTTCCAAAGTTACAATCAATCAACCTGCTATATTTTCATTAAAAGAACTACGTACGTCTGATCTCGAATAGCGGGTACGTAGACACCTGTACGTAAGTATGAGGCGACTTAAAATGTGGAAGTTTTATTTTTTCCCTTTTTAGATATTTATGTGAATCGATCAATTTAGTTGCGTGTATTATAATTAGCTGTTTTACAAATTAAAAAGGGTATATTTGAAAAGCAAAGTTAAATTCGAAAAGTTAAAAAGTGATACTTGTATCTAAATCTTTGGTTTTCAAAAAAGCCGTTTTACAAATTGTTTTTTTTTTTTTTAATCGATAGATCGGTAGCTAAGTTATAGCTAATCTATTCAATTGGTTATAACTTAACCCTTTTTCCTGACTCCGGTCGGGTGGTGACTCCAATCCCGTTTTAAATTGAAAAAATGGTTTTCTTTAAACCTTAGTCGAAGATTAATATTAAATGGATAGGATTTAGTACTGATCGGCTTAGAGAAAACCTAATTTTATAAAAAGAACCGGGAGAGTGAAAAACTAGACTCAACAACTTCCCTTAGGGTTCAAGGCAACTCTTAGAGTGTAGTCTCCTTCTCTATTCTTTTTAGGGATTCAACTAGCCTTTAGGGTGCTATCCCGTTTTTCACTTTTGAGATTTCAGCCAGCCTTTAAGGCGTTATGTTGTCTTTTATTTTTAGGAATCTTACTAACCTCTAAGGTGTTGTCCCATCTTTTTGGGGTGCTAACTAGCTTTCAAAAGCACTACCTTTGCTTTCATTAAATTCCTCTTAAGGCTCAAGCCAATTCTTAAAGTGCTAACCCACTCTTTTGTTATAGTCTACCTTTAGGGTGCCATCTCGTCATTCTTTTTGGGTTCTAACTAGCTCTTAGAGTGCTGGCCCACTCTTTTAATTCGTTTTTCAATGATTCAGCTAGCCTTTAGGGCGTTGTACCATCTTTCATTAGGGTTCTGGTCATCTCTTAGAGTACTATCCTTTCTTTTTAATCTTTTCTAAAGTGTTAGTTAGCTTCTAAAACACTATCCCCTCTTCTTCTTAGGTTTCTAGTCAACTCTTAAAGCATTGACCTACTCTTTTTTTCTTTCAAAGATCCAACCAGCTTTTAAGGCACTAATCCATCTTTTAAATTCTAACCAGCTTCTAAGGCGCTGTCCTATCTTTCATTCTTAGGGTTCTAGTCAGTCCCTTCTTTCTTTTAATCTTTTCTAGAGTGTTTGTTAGCTGCTAAAACACTTTCCCCTCTTCTTTTTAAGGTTTAAGCCAACTCTTATAATGTTGTCCTCTCTTCTATTCTTTTTAGGGCTTTAGCCTACCTTTAGGGCATTGCTTCGTCTTGCTAAGGTTCTAGCCAACTTTCAAAACATTACCTCTTCATAAGCCCATAGGGCACTTCTCTTCAGCCAGTTATTAGCGAGCCCAAAGAGTGCTTCCTTTGATCTTCAATTTCCTTTAGCGAGCTCATAAGGCACTTCTGTTCACCAAGTTCTCTTAGTGAGCTTGTCAGGCGCTTTCTTTCACTAATTTCTCTCAAGTAAACCCAAAGGACACTATCCTTCATCAACTCCTCTTAGCGAGCCCATAGGATGCTTCTGTTCACTAAGTTCCCTTAGTGATCCTATTGGGCACTTTCTTTTGCCAATTTCTCTCAAGTAAGCCCATAGGGTGCTTTTCTTCACCAAACTCTCTTAAGCGAGTCCAAAAGGTGCTTCCTTTCATCTTCAACTTCTCTTAGCAAGACCATACGGTGCTTTCTTTTACTATTTCTTCTCAAGCGAGCTTAAAGGGCACTTCCTTTCATCGTCGATTCCTTTTAGCAAACCCATACAGCACTTTCTTTTATTAATTCTCCTTAAGCAAGCCCAAAGGGTGCTTTCTCTCATCATCGATTTCATTTAAGGTTGTTAGTCTACCAAAGATGCTCCCAGGTTAGTTAGCTCAAAGGAACACTATTAGATTTCAATTTAAACGTTTTAACCAGCTCTAGGAGCGCTTTACCCATCTTACCTAAGTTAGTGAGCCTAGAGAGGCACAACTAAGTTCTCCAAATTGATCCCAGCTTCAGATTGTTGATCCCTAAGATACGCTCTCACCTAGGTTAATGAGCTTAGAGAGGCATGACTAGGTTCACTAAATCGATCCCAGTTTAGAGTTACTAGTCCTCGAGAGACGCTCTTGGCTAGGTTAGTGAGCCTAGAGAAGCATGACTAGATTCTCTAGATCGATCCCAACTTAGGATTGCTAGTCCCTAAGAAATGCTCCTGCCTAGGTTAATGAGCTTAGAAAGGACTGACTATGAACCCCAAATTGATTCCAAAAGTTAGGGTTGCTAGTCCTCGAGAGATGCTCTCACCTAGGTTAGTTAACTTAAAGGAGCATTACCAGGTTTTAGCCAGCTCTAGGAGCTCTCCACCCATTTCACTTAAGATAATTAGCTCAAAGGAGCATTGCCAAGTTTATCTCGAATCGATTCCAAAAGTTAAGGTTATTAATCCTTGAGAGACGCTCCCGCCTAGGTTAGTCAGCTTAAAGGAGCACTACTAGGTTTATCTCGAATCAATTCCAAAAGTTATGGTTGCTAATCCTTGAGAGATACTCCCGTTTAGGCTAGTTAACTTAAAAAAGCACTACCAGGTTTCAATTAAGGGTCTTAGCCAACTCTAAGAGCACGTCACTTGCCTTGGTTAGTTAACTTATTGGGACACGACCAAGTTTTCTCATTTAGTTTAGGGTCTTAGTCAGCTCTATGAGCACTTTGTTTACCTTAGTTAGTTAGTTCATTAGGGCACGATCAAGTTTTCTCATTCAGTTTAAGGTCTTAGCCAACTTTAGGAGTACTTTGCCCACCTTGGTTAGTCAACTTATCGGAGCATAACCAAGTTTTCTCATTTTTTAAGAACCTTAGCCAGTTCAAGGAGTGCTTCGCCCATTTTACCTTAGTTCGTCAGCTCATAAGAGCCCAACCAGACTTTACTTCTTCTTTCAGTCTTTTGGCCATCTCTTAAAGTGCCACCTATCTCTTCACTAAAATCCCTAATCAATCGAGCCTAAGATAGCTAGCTGCATTCCTTAGGACAAAATTTACCTTTGGGGCAAAACTAGTGTCTCTTTTTGGTTTTTGTAGCAAAGTTTTATTCAAATTTCACTATAAAGAGGGGTAGCTATAGACATTCAATTTTTGCCTCTCTTTTATTTTATTTTTTTTTTCAATAGGGTAAAGGTTGTTAAATTAGGAAAAATACAAACAAAATAGAAAATTAAGAAAACCCAAAAAATATGAAATTTACAAAATGCAAAAATAGGAAAAAACACAAAAGAAAAATAAGAAATGTAGGAAAAATATTGAAACAAAAAGGAAAATAGGAAAAAGCACAAAAAATAAGAAATTTAGAGAAAATGCAAAAAATGGAAAAATTGAAAAGTCAAAAAATAAAAAATTGAAAAAAATAGGGAATTTAGAAAATAATAATTTTTTTAGTAGTTTAATAAAATAGTTTTCTTAATTTAAATAAATTTAAGGAAAAGACCATTAGACTTGAGCTTAAAATTGAATCTAACACATATGGACAAGGCATAGGCTAATAGCCTAACAGATAAGCACTTAAACTTGAATTGGGTTCGAATCAAAAGTTAGGGGTTCGAATCTTAGTAAAAACATAAAAATACATTTTATCTTTTTCTTTTTCCACACTCCACGTGTTGCCACATGTCAAGGCATTATTGAGCCACGTGTTTGATTATGACTTATGGCGCTTTATGATTTGACATGACAACACGCTTCCCCCCCACCCCCCCCCCCTTTTTCTTCTCCCCTTTCCTTTTCTTTCCCTCACTTTCTTGTTTTAAAAAAAAAACAACAACACATATGTAAGAGGGGGTTCCATTTTGAATTTACATATACGTGGGGTGGGGGTGGGGTGTGGCTCTACTTTTTGGAATACACACAGTCACAGATCTCTCTCTCTCTCACTAATTTGAAAAACATACATATATAGCTCACTCCAGCTCTCTCGGCCTCTTACTCTCTCTTACTTTACCCGCACACTCACAAACACGACTGCCTCTCTCTCTTAACCTCCACCCGTCCACCTTTAGTCAAACAACACATGCCCAAGCACATATAATCAATTCACTCTCCCGCTCCTGAACCTTACACAAAACCCTAAACTAGATACGATGCCACCTATAGGCCCGCGCTCTCTCCCTTGATCTAAACTCGTGCCGAACCACATGATACACTCACTATCGTCCTCCGCTTCCCACCATCTCTCTCTTGACTTTTTCTCCAACTTCAACCCTAACAACACGCACACGACATCTCTCTCTCTTGACCATTCACTTCACACATGCGAACACTGCCGCCACAGCCACTTTAACCTAAACACCTTAGAATCACCTCTATTGGTCATGGCACCACTCCTACCTCCCCTAATCCTAATTGAAAATTCATCAAAAAAAATCTTTTCCCCTTCAATTTAGTGCTTAGAACAACCCCTCCGAAACTATTTCTCTCTCATTCGCATGACTTAACCAACAAACCAAGTTTGACCTGAGATTCGACCCACATCTTCGATCCAACCTACACTCAGCTACTCTAACCCGACCCGACAATAGTGTTCAGTTTAGCTTATTCCCATCCAATTCATTTGTTTTTTTTTTTTCTATTTTGTAATTTTTTTTATTTTTTTAATTTATTTATTCCAATTGTAAGTGTAATATAAAGAAAAAGAAAGAAAATAGAAGGAAAAGAATAAACAAGAGAAAAAAGGAAGACGTTCTCCAATAAAATAATAAAAAGTATTAAATTTATTTTTATCACTTAAAAAAATAGTTTTTTTTCTAATAAAATAATAAATGGACCCTTTCCAAATTAAGATACTTTGGAATTTCCAAAAATCAAAAGAATTTAAGGACCCTTAGAAAATTTTCTTTAAATAAATCAAAACAAGTAAATAACGTAAAGCTGACATTTTTTTAAAACTAAAATCAATCCAACCTATTATGTTTTTAGAGAACGAATTGCGAAAGTCCGATCTCAAATAACGGATACATAGACATTTGTACGTAAATACGAGGTGATTTAAAATATGGAAACTTTTATTTTTTCCATCTTTGTAAAGACTTGTGTAAATTAATTAAATTAGTCTCATGTAATATGATTAGTCATTTAGAAATTGAAAAAGGGTATTATTGAAAAGAAAATTTAAAATTGGAAAGTTAAAAAGTGGTATCTATTTAGAGTTTAATAAAATAGCCTCTAGATCCAAATCTCTCATTTTAGAAAGTTTTATAAAAAATTGGTTTTCTTGTTAAGACTAGTAGTTAAGTTATAACCAATTTACCTAATTGATTGGATTGGTTATAACTTAACTTTTTTCCTAACTTTAGTTAGGTGGTAACTCCAAAAAGCATTTTTAAGATATAAAAGAACTGGTTTTCTTTAAACCCCAATCGATTGTCAATATTAAATGGGTAGGGTTTAGTATTAATTGGTTTAAAGAAGACTTAATTTATAAAAATCGGGAGGAGAAAAACCAGGCTTACCGTCAATCTAAGATGGCATTTAAGTGCTAAGCCTATCATTCTAAGATGGTGATAAGCACCCATCAATCCAAGATAGTGCTATACCCATCAATCCAAGATGACCATTCAAGGTCTACTTTGTTTTCTCCAAAACAACCATATTGTACCATCCATCTAAGACAGTATCTTAAGGGTAATTAGTCCTCTAAAGACACTCCCGCTTAAGTTAGTGAGCTTAAGAGAGTACGTTTAGGTTTTCCAAATTGATTTCCCTTACCAACTCTTAGAGCGTTACCTTTCAATCAATGTCACTTTTACGATTTTGTTGACTTTGAAAGTGCTTCTCTTCCTTCAAAACCTTCTAAGGTTAAATTCAACTCGTAGGGCATTATTCCTACTTTGTGTTCTAGCAAGCTCTTAGAGCGCCTTCCTCCTTTTCCACCTTTTCGTTAAATCACCAGTAAATCAAACTTAAGTTAGTTAGCTAGCTATAGTGCTTCTTAAGGCAAATTTCACTCTTGGGGTAGTTAGCTAGCTATAATGCTTATAAAGGTAAATTTTACTCTTGGGGTAAAACTAGTGTCTCATTTGTTTTTATGGTAAAGTTTTACTTAAACTTCACTACAAAGAGGGACAGTTGTAAATACTTCACTTTTGTCTTCTTTTATTTTTAGAATTTTTACGATAAGGTAAAGGATTCTAATTTAGGAGAAATACAAAATAATAAGAAATTTAGAAAAAAAAATACAAAATATGGTAAATTTAGAAAAATACAAAAAAATAGAAAAACCACAAAAATTTAGGAAATTTAAATAATTTTTAAAAATAATAAGCTTTAGGTTTTAATAATAGGTCATTTTTTTGGAGATGAATGTTAGACCTAGGCTTAGATTCAAATTTAGCTGAGACAGGCCTTATCTAATTACATATATGAATAAGGCATAGGCTAACGGCTTGATAGCAACATACTTTAACTTAATATTGCATATGACTTGGGGATCTTGGGTTTAATCCATGAAAGGTACAAAACACATCTTTTATTATCTTCTCTCACTTGGACACTTGTCCATCCTTCATTAATACATGCATCCATTACGTTACCATGCCATGTTATTGCCACACCATACCATGTTATCACCACATCATGCCACCTCATCTGCCATGTCACAGGCCACATCATCACCACATCATTTACTGATTCACTTTTAAGTGTGGTAGGCATACTCCTACGCGCGTTAGATATACTTCGACATACTCTTATGTGTAATAAGTATACTCTTGGTGCATGTTAATTATATTTTTCACACGCAGCTTTGTATTTAGCATTACATATTATTCAAGTTTGCCTAGTCCAAATATGAAAGAAAATCATATTGCATTTAATATTTTCCATCATTAACTTGACCATGATATCTATGAATAAGGGATTCCATTTTACAATAAACCATCAACTCATTACTCTCAATTACTAAAATCCACTCACAAACATCATTCTCTCTCTACACACCCCCTTTTTCTCTTTCTAGGATTCGCATAAACTTGAAGCTATTTAAGCTAAGACAAATTGTGCTAAAAACTGCTTACGGCGAGAGCTTTCCAACCCAACCCAATCCAATCCAATCCGACCTACTAACTAAAGATCTAACCCATGTCCCCCTTGGCTTGGTCTAAACCCCTATTCCTGTGTTTTTTTTTTTATTATTATTATTACTTTATCTTTGTAATATTTTATTGTATTGTATTTTTTTCTTCTTCTTTTTTAATTTTTTGTATTGTAATTGTAACCCATAAAAAAAAAAGAGAAAAAACAAAAAGAAGAACAGAATGTGAAGAGAAAAAAATAAAGAGAAAGAAAAAATGAAAAAGAAAGAGCAGGAAGTTTTTTTTTTATTATTTTGATGTTTTAGTAAATAAATGAAAAAAATAAAAATAAATAATAAAAATATATATAAGACAATAAAACAAAGAAAATAAATAAAACCATTTTATCACTTAGAAGAGAATTTTTCAATAAAAAAGAAAAAAAATATATATGAACCTTTTTAAAGTTAGAATTTCTTAGAACTTTTCAAAATAAACACACCCTTTTCTTGTAGATATTTTTTCTATGATTCAGACATTTTTTTTTTTTTTTGTGATTTATACATCTTTTCTCTAGCTAGATATCTTTTCTCTAACTAGGCATCTTTTCCATTGTTAGCTATGATAATTGCGTATTTTATGAAAAGTTGCATTTAGGTTTTTTAGGATTTTTCTAAAAAGTTTTACCACTTAGAATTTTTTTTCAAAATAAATAAAAATAAATAGATCTCTTTTTTTTTTTCAAATATTAGGATATTTTAGAATTTTTCCAAAAATAAAATCATCAAATTAGGACCGTTTTCTCTTAAGTGTTTTTTTTTTAATAAAATAAAATAGCTAAGAGACGTAACCTTGGACACTTTCCAAATTTAAAATCAACCAACCTGCTAATATTTTCGGAAAAAACTATATACGTCTGATCCCAAATAGCGAGTACGTAGACACTTATATGTAAGTACGGGGCAACTTAAAATATGAAAAGGTTTTCTTTTTTCCATCTTTGTAAATAATTGTTCAATTTAATTAACTTAGTCGCATGTGATAAGATTTGTTGTTTAGAAATTAAAAAAGGGTATTATTGAAAAGCGAAATTAAATTCAAAAAGTTAAAAAGTAGTATCTATTTATGATTTAATAAGATAGCCCCAAATTTAGATCTTTAGTTTTAAAACCATTTTAAAAATTGATTTTATCAAAAGACTAGTTGCTAAGTTATAACTAATCTACCTAATTAACTATAACATAATATTTTGTCCTAACTCTGGTTGGATGGCAACTCTATACAATTTTTTAAAAAAGCAAAAACCAGTTTTCTTTAACTCTTAGTTGAGGACCAATATTAAATAGATTAAGGTTTAATATTGGCAAAGTTAAGGAAAATTTATAAAAAAAAAAGGGGAAAAACCAAGCTCGACAGCTTTTAAAACCTAATATAGTATTTATGAGTGGTTGGTAATGCCCTTTGGCTTATCCAATGCCCCAAGTAATTTCATGAGTCTAATGAATCATGTATTATGGAATTTGATCAAAAAAATTGTTTTGGTCTATTTTGATGACAACCTTGCATACAATGTTGACTTACCGAGTCATATTAACCATCCTCGAGCTGTACTTAATGTGCTTTAAGCTGAGAAATTGTTTGGAAATTTGAAGAAATATTGCTTTAGTCAGGAGGAAGTAGTCTTCTAAGGACATGTAGTTGGTGGAGAAGGTATATGAGTTGATGATGAGAAGATCTAAGCTATTGTTGACTAGCTAACCCCAACCACTTATGCCAAAGTAAGGAGCTTCCATGGTTTAGCTTCCTTTTACCATTGCTTTATCCAAGAATTCAGTACCATTATTATACTGCTGACTTAGTTGACAAAGAAGAAAGAAGAATTCAAATGAGGAGAGAAAAAAGAGAGAAGTTTTGCCGAAATAGAGAAGAGATTGACCTCTGTACCTGGATTGGCTCTGCCTAACCTTGAGAAGATATTTGAGCTTAAATGTGATGCATTAGGTGTTGGCATAGAAGTTGTATTGATGCAAGAAGGCCAACTTGTTGCCTATCATAGTGAGAAGCTAAGTAGGCCATAGCTAAATTGCTTCATGTATGACAAAAAGCTTCTTGCATTAATCCGAGCACAATAAGTATGGCAATATTATTTTCTACTAAAAGAGTTTGTCATATACATCGATCACGAGTCCTTTTGATACCTGAAAAGCTAAGCTAAACTTTCAAAGGGACAAGTCTGATGGATAGAATCTTTAAAGGGATTCAATTTTGTATTCAAATATTAGCAAAGCAAGACTAACGTCATTGCTGATGCCTTATCGAGAGCAATATCCTCATGACCCTTATTTTAGCCTAATATATGAGCAATAGAACAAAGGAAGAACATTACATGAGTATTATGTAGAGGATGGCTACCTATTTTGAGGTGGCAAGCTCCATGTGCTAACCTGTTCCATCAAAGTAGAGGACTTTCTTAACATTTTGGGGAGAAGAGAACTTATGAGTTGTTAAATGCCTAGCTCTTTTGACCTAAGATGAGATGAGATGTGCATCATATAGTCAAAGGCTGTGCAACTTGTAAGAAAGAAAAAAGCTAAGCTGAATAAGGGAGAGTGATGCCTCTACCCATCCTGACTAAACCCTAGGTTAATTTGAGTACAGATTTTATCCTCAACTTACCCAAAACTGCCCAAAGCAAAGATTTAATAATAGTCATCTTGGATAGATTTAGTGAAATGGCACACTTTGTGCCCTGTATTGAAACTAACGATGCTTTAGCTATTATTTTTCTATTTTTGCAGGAGATTCTCTACTTGAGCGGAGTGCTTAGGAGCATAGTGTCAAATTGAAACTCAAAGTTTCTAAGCCATTTTTGGAGAACCCTTTGGTGTTTAATGGGAACCAAATTACTTTTCAACACTTTTTGCCACCCTTAAATTAATGGCTAGATGGAAGTCATTAATCGTACCCTCAGTTTACTATTCAAAGCTACAGTGGAGAAGAACTTGATAGACTAGGATGTTTGCTTACCTGTGATAGAGTTTGCTTACAATTGAACAATATACGATACCACTAAGCATATACCCTTTGAGGTCGTTAAGGGCTTCAACCCTGAGGTACCTCTTTATTACACCCCAATACCCATGTCCAAACATGAAGAACCCAAATTTGAAGCCAGAGCTAAATCCTTTCAGCAAATCTACTAAGAAGTTACTCAATAAATTGATCGAGTTTCTAAGAAATTGGAGGAAAGAGGGAGGAAGGAAGATAAAGCAGTTTTAGCCTAACGACCTAATGTGGTTGCACCTGAGCAAAGAATGATTCCCAAACAAGAGGATGAGCAAGTTATCAATTGAGCTAAAGGACCATTCAAGATACTCTAGAAGATCAACGATCATGCCTATAAATTAAAACTATCTAAAAACTTCAAAATTTCTAATGTGTTCAATATTGCCAACCTTAGCCCTTACTAATCTAAAAAAGAGCAGAACGAAGACCAGTTGGATTTGATCCTAAATCCCAATCAACTCGAAGGAAGTAATAGGAATCTTGCCACTAGACCCTTAACCCAAGCTTTAACCCAAAGACTTGAGAGCACGGTAAGGCGCATCCTCTTATCCAACCTGCACTTGAAAAATTCGAGCTACTTCTAATTGTTAACTTACCACAAATGTCGAGTCGAGCCCCTATCTGTTTAACTATGACCAAGTATCAACCTGAAGACCACTTTGTTGACAACTCAACCAACTTACTCATCAACTCAACCATACTTGTTCCAAACTCCCCATATCATGTCTGAGTTGATACAACATTAGACAACTTGCAAATCAGCTTGACACCTATTGAATCTAACCGTACTCTTTTGTTAGCTTCTCCAAGAACCTCTCTAGTGCTTGTTTATCGTGTATCCCAATCGCCTACATGAAAGAATCTACCAACAAAGCTTTTATTTATGTAATTTCCATTATACCCTTTATTTATTTCTTGTATTTTACTTATTTTAGATAATGCCCTTTTAGTCTTTTCAATATTTAGTAGGTCATTCTAATATCTTGAGTGTAAATACGCTCTTTTAAGTCACCACAAGCATTATCTTTGACATTATTGAATATACTAAATTTCTCCTTTAGTGTTAAGCTTTTACTTACTACCTCTTTACTCTTATCCTATCCAATTAGTAATATTAGGTGACAAGTGATCTCATTGACCTACACATACATTATATCATGCTAGTTCATGAGTTTATAGAGGTTCCTTAGCATGTCATATCCTCATAATCGATTTCGTTTGTTTTCTTTTTTTTCATGTGTCTACCATCTAACATTTTCAAGCTTTCTACGAGCTTAGACCCATCCCCATAGTATCGCCATCGTCTACTCTTAGCATAGCATATCACATCAACATGGATTGATAACTGGGTTAGGAAATCTATCCTTACTAAGGAGTACCCACATTAAATCTCCTAATTGAATACTAATGTACTTTCTTCTTGACTCTCGACCTCTTTTTTATTGGGTACTACTCACGTGAGTTGTTTTGCGACCTTCTAATGTGGTCTCTTAAAATCTTTGGTTTGATGGACTCCTTCAAAATTCTTTACCTTGGCTGATGGACCAGATACTGGTCCTATGGGCAAGGTCGGGTTCACACCATACATGATCTCAAATGGTGGCTGAGAGGTAAAGCTATGGGGTAGACTTATTGTATATGAACTCTGTAATAGGTAAGCAAAGATCTTAATCGTGTAAGTTCTTGCCCACTATAACTTGGAGCAATGATCCTAAGGTTCTATTCACCACTTTAATCTATTAGTTGGTCCAGGGATGATAAGAAGTATTAAACATCAACTTTGTCCCAAGTCACCACTATAGTGTCTTCTAGGAAAAACTAGTGAACTTAGGATTTTGATCGAAGACAATACTATAGGGAACTCCATACAACCACATGATCTCTTGTAAGAAAAGGTTAGCAATATAAAAGGCATCATTGGTCTTTTAGTAAGTGATAAAATGGGCCATCTTGCTAAATTAATTTACCACAACCATGATGGAATCATTGCATCAAGTAGTTTAGGGTAGTTTAAGCATGAAGTCCATCTTAGGTTAGTCCATGGTCTACTTAATATCAATAGGGGTAAATACTTATAGTAAGGTAGTTTTTCCCTTTAGCCTTTATATACTCCAAGCACCTCTCCAAAACATGATGAACATCCTTCATTATCCCAAGCCAAAAGAAATGCTACTTAAGTAGCTCATAAAAGTCTTTTTCTCCCTAAAATGTCCTACTAGTCCTCCAACATAGGCTTACGTACCAAACTATTTGGAATGCATCATAGCTGGCCTCATTTGTATAGACATCCATCGGCTTGATAATAACCATCCAAAACCAACCTGTCCTTGCACTTAGCTAGGATGGGACCAAAGTATCTGTCTTATTCATAAAGCTAGGTTAATAATCTGAAACCAAGTATCTTAGCTTGCATTTTGGTGATTAGTACATGCCATTATGATAAGGTATTTGCTACTAAAGTTGGCATTACCTTTCTTATACTTGATTACATATGAGAAAGTTTTGAAATACTCTACCCATTTAGCTTTCTACCGACAAAGCTTTTGCTATCCATAGAGGTACTTCAAGGATTCATGGTTCAAATAGATCACAAATTCCCAAGGTAACGGATAGTGTTGCCATATAGTAAGAACTTAGATGATGGAATAGATATCCTTCTCGTATATCGAGTAGTTTAAAGTAATACCTCTAAGCTTCTACTAAAGCATGCGATGGGTATTTGTTCTTGCATGAGTACGGCTTAATCCCAACACTAAAAGCATCGTACTTAAGTTAGAATACGTTTTCAAAGCTTGATATGGCAAGTACTAGTGTAGTGGTCATCTTTCTCTTGATTGTTAACTTATCCATCTGAACTCTACACCCATCTTAGTCAGCTCGGTTAAAGGGGCTACAATAATGTTGAAGCTATAGATAAACCATCTATAAAAGGATGCTAGCCCATGAAAGCTCCTAACCTTAGCCATACTCTATAGGGTTAGTTGGCTAACTATGGTGTTAATTTTCTCTTTGTCTATCTGGACTCTATCCATTCTGACTACAAACCTAAGAAATATGACCTTAAGCACACAAAAGGTGCACTTTTTCATACTGCCATATAGTTTATCAACTCAAAGTACATCAAGCACTTCTCCAAGGTGTTCAATATGCTTGGCAAGGGTCTTGTTGTAGACCAGAATGTTGTCGAAGAAGACTTTGACACACATCTATCAATCTAATTATGTAGTACATGGTTTATTGGCCACATGCAAGTACTTTGTGCATTAGTCAACCTAAATGGCGTGACCATCTACACATACAGTCCATGTCATGTCTTGAAAGTGATTTTCCACTCATCTCCTTCTTTCATCCTTATTTAGTGATACTTACTCTCCAAATTTACCGTTAAAAAACATTTAAGCTCCATGTAGCTTGTCTAACATGTCATTCAATTGAAGAATGGGTATTGATACTTTACAATGATCTTGTTAACAACTCTATTATCCATACACATCCTCTATGAACCATCTTTCTTTGGTACAAAGAAGGTAGGGACTAACACAAACTGGTACTCTCCCTTATGAACCCCTCCTCAATCAATTCGTCTACCTGTTACTTTAATTCCCTAGCTTCGTCAAGATCATGAGATAAGTAAATCGATTTAGCAAACTTGCACCAAGTAACAAATCTATAGCATATACTATTCCATACAAGTGTAGTAACCCTTCAGACCTCTACTAGGACTAAGTCTAGGTTGGCAACTTTTAATAGCTAGCTAACTATCAATAAGTACACTAGGTTAGCCCCCTTCATCACCTACTTTAACTGACACTGGCTCATATGTAGTGTCTTCTTCTACTAGGCTCAACTAATGTTGGCCTGAATCTCTCACTTCTTGAGGGGTCATTAGGTAAAGGACGATCCTCTTCTTATCCTTCTAAAATGGATAAGTGTTCCTATATTCATCATGTAGGACTTGCTAATCAAACATCTAAGGTTGACCTAGTAACAAATGAGATGCACACATTAGTATTACATCATACAAGACTTTATCTCTATATTTGTTTTAATGGAGATTGGTACATGAGTTTGTTATGTCAAGTGCTAGACACCCTTCTCATTCAACCAGTGGAGCTTATAAGTCGAGGGTAAGGAGTAGTTAGCAACTTTAGTAGGGTAACAAAGTTGGCTATGATTACATTTATGTAACTTTCCCCATCGATAATTAATAGACACAAGTTTCCCTTTATTCTACACCTAATATGGAAAATGTTCTTCCTTTGTAGAAGGTTGGAATTAGAAGTCAAAGATGATGGATTTCTTATCCCTGATAGTTCTAAGAACATGTCACTAAGTAGGACATTGTTATTGAATATAAGTATTAGAGTGATATATATATATAAGATAATTAGAAATATAATGGGATTCTTAAATAGATTGGATAGGAAATAAACTTAGATGAGACCTAATGATAGGAATCAGACCACTAAACCCTTAACTCAAGCCTAAGCTTAAGGGAAAGGATTAAGTGTAGATGAAGAGAAGATGTTGTCGAATAGCCGACCCTAACCTCCTTTATTAAGGTAAGAATTTTTCATGAATTATCATTGTTCTACCGATGCTTTATCCAAGGATTTAGTACCATTGTAACACCTCTGACTGAACTTACAAAGAAGAATGTGGAGTTCAAGTGGGGAGAGAAAGAGAAGAGGAGCTTTGCTAAAGTAAAAACAAGGTTGACTACTACCCTAATCTTAGCTCTACCATACTTTCAAAGAGTATTTCAACTTAAATGCGATGCGTCAAGTATCGGCATTAGAGTTATATTGATGCAAGAAGGCCGACTTATTACTTATCATAGCGAGAATCTCAGGAGAGCATAATTGAACTATTCTGTATATGACAAAGAGCTTTTGGCCTTGATTTGAGCTCTTCGTATGTGGCAGCATTATCTTCCGCCAATAGAGTTTGTCATATATACGAATCACGAATCCTTGAGATATTTGCAAAGCCAATCCAAACTTTCCAAATGCCAAGCCCAATGGATTGAGTTCTTAGAGAGATTTAACTTTGTCATTAAGTACAAGTAAGGCAAGAACAATATAGTTGTCGATGCCCTATCAAGAAGACATGTTCTTCTCATTAAGCTGCAATCTAGATTGTTAGGTTTTGCTAGCATAAAAGAATAATATCAAAATGATCCTTTGCCCTATATATAAGAATTGTAGAGAAGGAAGAGCGGTAGATGAGTACCATGTAAAGGATGGTTATTTGTTCAGAGGTGGCAAGTTGTGTATGCCAACCTATTTGATAAGAGAGTTGCTAATGAGAAAAGCCCACAATAGAGGACTCTCTAGACACTTTAAAGAGCAGAGAACGTACGAGCTATTGAATGATAAATTCTTTTAGCCTAAAATAAAGTGTAACGTACATCGTGTGATTGAAGGATGCACCATCTGTAAGAAAGCAAAGAGCTGAGCAGAGTAAGGGAAAGCAATGTCTTCACCTATTCCGACCAAACCATAGGTTGACCTAAGTATGGAATTTTTCCTCAAATTATCCCAAACTCCCTAAGGCAAATATTCTATCATAGTTGTCATAGATAGGTTCAACAAGATGGCATATTTCATACCCTACACCAAACTAACGATGCTTCGACTATTGTTTCTTTGTTTTTGCAAGAAGTAGTTCGCTTGCACCGAGTACTATGGTGTATGGGGTCAAACCAAGACCCAAAATTTCTAATTCATTTCTAGAGAACCTTCCAGCGTCATATGGGAACTAAATTGATGTTCAGCATCTCTTACCATTCCTAAGCTGACGGTCGAACTGAGGTAGTCGATCGCACCTTAGGATCACTATTCCAAACTACAGTGGGGAAGAACTTAACTGAATGGAATGTTTGCTTGCCCATGGTTGAGTTTGCATACAATAGGACAGTGCACACTGTAAGCTCTCAGAAAATTGAGCTTAGGACAATTGAGCCTAGATTTAGGGCTTTTAGGGAAATTTATCCAATTGAGCTCAAACTTTTTGACTAAGATAGAAAAATTAGTCGAGGCAATACAGTGAAGTTAGATTTTAAAAATAATGACCCAAAATCCCAATTTTACCCTTAGAAGTAGGAATATTTAATATAGCACTAAAATGTTCGGAACTCTTAAAATTGAGCTCAGATTACGACAAGAACTTAAAGATAAGTTAATTAAGCTATAAAATAAGATAATATAGTATAATTTACTATATGAATATACACATAATTTTATGAGTATACTTAGTATAAATAATAATTATACCTATAAATTAATCCTAAATTATATATATATATATATTGTATTCAATTCATGAAATTAACTTTAGAACATATCCTAAAGANATATATTTTGTTGAAATCATAAAATTAACTTTAGAACATATCCTAAAGATAAAAGATATGTTAGAAACTTAATTATATGAGTAAAGTTATATATTACACGTGATATTTATATAGGATATATACCCGTATATTACTAAATAACTAAATATTAATAAAATACACCTAAAATACTAAAATAATTGAAATCCTATCCTAATAAATCAATTTGCGGCTGGAAATTTTGGAGGATCACCGTGGCAAGCCTTGGAGTCAAATAGTTGCTAATCTAAGAGCAAATGATTCTATTAAGGATACCTCTTACTTCAAATATTAGGGAGAAAACAAAAGAAAAACTAAAAAAAAAAATTCTTAAGTGGTGAAAAAGCCCTATAAATACTAAACCCTCAGCAATCCAGTAATAGTTTAGCAATTAGGAACTGAGAATTGAGAAAAAAAAAATCTAGAAAATAGAACAATTTAGAAAAATTAGACAAAAACAGGGGAAAATTCGTGTTAAGATAGAACCCTAACCTAGATTGATTCTGCTAGGGAGCCTGACCAGTCACCACCATGCCTAAGCCTTCTGACAACCACCTAACCGTCGCTGGCCACCGGAGCACCCAAGAACACCAAGGTCAATTTTCTGCCCTATTTTTCAATAATTTTTAAAAATTAGTAAATCCACCCAGAAAATTATGAAAAAAATTGTACTTAGGATATTTTGAACATGATTTTACGTGATATTTTTATTTTTGAGAAATTTGTAATATTTAATATACTTTCTTAAAAAATCTATTATTCATCTAAATTTAGAATTGTAAAATAAATGTACTAAATAATGTTATTTCTAATTGAAAACTTTTTTGTAGGATGTTTATAATATATAGATAATTGCTATGTAGCCTGAATTTTGATTTGAATATCTTTAATATTTATTGCATTTTTTGCCTAAAAATAGCTCGAAAATAGGCTAAAATTATGAATTAAATAGGAAATTATGAAATTAATTGATGAAATGGACATGTACTAATCTCTAATGAATAATAACAGTATTGAGTCATATTAAAATTAATTTGGTGTAAAAAGAATCATAATTGGGTAATTTATGATAATTTAGAGGTAAAATCGTCAATATAAATATATAGGCGATAGGTCGGAAACTTGAAACCAAGTGATAATTGAATTCCTTATATTTTTAAGAGTCTATAGAAATTTTGGGGGAATTATTTAGTAACCTGAACTATTTATTATGAATATACTAAGTAAAATAGCTTAATTTACAAGTCGGAGTATATTTTTAATATTAATAAGCTAAAATGAATTATATAGTTACATAAAAACTATATATGTGATTACTGATCCAATTGGACTAAATGAGTATTTTTATTATATTTATTGATATTTTCTTATCAAGATACACTCTAGGTATATTATGGTTGGATGATACTAATATTGTAACATTATATGAACAAATTAGATAAAATACAATTTAATAATGTAAATTACGTATAATACGATAATATTTATATAGTTACGTCTAACTATATTAAAAACTCGAACTATCCATTAAAAGTCGTCTCTAGGAACAAGACTCGTAAAACGTGTCGTTAGATCTATACGAACCCAACGACACTAATTTTGTTAAAATCGGACAACCTTAAATCATATAACCTATAACTTTATCATATTCAAGAATGTACGTATTTTAGTAACCTTACCGAAATTAAAATGTGAATTGATAAATTAAAAGTATGTTTCAATACAATTAAAACGATATATAATACATAATAGTATATAGGATATACAATATCAACAATTAATAACTTAATTCGATATATAGTAATAATACGACTATATATTATGGAAATAATATATATAACCGTTTTAGATTAAACCCTAATATTTTCGTAATTAGTATAAAAATTGAATTTGGGTTCTTTATGTAAATAGGATCTTCCAATATAAAGATGATTGATGACTCAAGCCAGTAGTAGTGAGCGTCTAAACAAGTAAGTTAGAATTGTGGCTTCATCGCTTGGTGGCATACTATTTTAAAGTATTTGGAGACCTAAGAGTACTTCTAGTTATGTTTGTAGTTAGTTGACTGTACGCATGCCATGTGTGAGTATGATACTCAGTTATGATGAGAGTTAAACTCCTTGGTATGTTGTTCTACATGTTTACATTAATTCTGTATTATATGAACTTGTTGGCTACCCCTAATTAAAACTAATGTTTATTCGACTAAAATGAAACTGGACGTGCATAACACCCATTAAGAGAAATGAAGTGTCAGGCCAAATACCGACTTCCTTCGATGAAGATAACTGAAATAGTCATTTTCCCATTCTTAGTTAAACTAAATGATAAGCGAGGTGGTCACAACAAGGTTGGAGGCTGTGGTTTGAAGGCGGTCATGAGAGGAGAGTGTTCTCCATTGCATAAGCTCAGGTTTGGTCTGACTTGAGTAGTGATGAAACTCCTCAATTCAGGTTAGAGCGGATGTAATTTCTCTAATCTCACAGTGGACTGGATAACTTATGCGATGTTTTATTTAATTGATTACATTGCATTTCATCATAATTATTAACCTTATTTGTGTTTATACAGTATTCTTTTGACTCCGTCCCACTTATTTAGCTAGTTGTGCTTACATCCCTATAAACTCTTTTATAGGTGTTAAGTAAGGTCAGGATGTTCAGATACCACCGTTCCTAAATTAGTGTGCTGCTGTTTGGAAAAGTGAGAATCTAGGAATCAACTGAACCTGGACTTTAGGCTTTGTTTTTGAGTTTTTAAGAAAACTAATTGAGAATTCCCTAAGAGCCCACTAGTTTCTTAACTTATTGTATATAAACTGCAAAACTTGTGGTTTTTAATAAATTCTGATTATAAACTTTACCTTTGGACGTAAAACGTTTGTGTAAATATTGTTGTGATATTAGACAACAGGTTGTATAAAACAGCTATTTTGTAAAGCTCTACCACAAGTTTAATTATTAATAGATGTTAGAACAGACGTTTTAAGCTGGTTAAATTGTGTACACCTTGTGTGAACAGTAACTACAATAGCAGCTATGAGGTCAGCATAATAGAGCACAATATACCCACGATACCTTCAAATATACTCTCAACACACCTAACACTGCTTCTCAATTGTAATAAATACAGTATCCTTGTATAATACTACTTCACAATGCTTCAATCATAATAACATGGCATATACATGCTCTTAGTGAGAACCTATAGCTTTGATACCACAATAAAGTTGATGTGCCTAAGGCGATCCTCAACCACTAGGTCTTACCTTGTGTTGGGGGAGATAGGTCCTTCTTGTAGAGAAGAAATAATAATAGGATGGTGTTCTAACATAACTAAGGGTTTAACTCTGGATGTGACTCACTAGGGTTTACAATTGAATTGATAACACACACTTGATGTGATTGATAAATAGTAGTAGTATGTCACTAATCCTTAGCTAGATGAGGAACTAGATAAGAGTAAAGGTGGGAACTGAAGCATACAAGCTTAGCAAGAAGGAAATGGTTTAGAAATATTCAGAAGATAGATGATCATGGTTCCTACCAATTACAACAACTTAAATAGTTACTAACTAAGGCAACTTGCTAAAAGTAGAAAAGACAAAAGGAGACAATTTAAATGAGGCAAAATACAAGGAATATTTAAGGGTATAAAAGGAATTATGGAAAACAAAGTCTCAACTAGCGGATTCCTTCACATTCTAGGTAGGAACACAGCAATCTTGACAAAGAGACAAACTAATACAGCTAGACTTAGTATGTAGGACTGCTTTTGCTCCATCCTTCAGAAAGGCTAGTAACTGGTGAGCTAGATTCAAACCTTAGGTACAAGGTAGAAGGTTAGTAGACCTAAGCATACTTAGTATAGCTTGTAACTTGACCAAAGGCCTTGGAGTTCAGATGATTGTATTATAGCTTAGTATACAGTGAGCTTAGAATTCATGGATATATTTGAGCTTGTCCTTGTCGACTTACCCTCTGAATACTCGATTGACTAGGTTTTAGAGACCTTTTAGTCGACTATAGGTTAAGGGATCAAAGCTCAGCATTCCTAACTTGGAGAACGGTAAGGCATCGAGAGAAGTCAATGTGTCATATGAGCAGGTTAACACAAGCAGCTCAAAAGTCAAATTCCCATCACCAACACCTTATAAATCTAAAGTCTTAATTTGTCCCAAGATTACTATTGGACCAACCAATGTAATATAAGTCCATTATAGTCATCTACAAAAGCACTGCATAATGCTAGTATGATCCAATTGTAGTTTTATTGTAGTACATTAAATTGTAATCATGATAATCCCCTTTATCAACAACTCACTAACAATGCCAATGCTTAGTCTACATCATTCTAATATGCAACTCCACTTAGGGTATTACCATAGGTCAATCAATGGATTTAAAATAACCTAAATCAAAGAATTAATTGAGGAAATTGAAAGAATATTTAAGAGTAAATATAAAGAAGTAATTTCAAAAGTTTCCTCTTAATAAATCAAATAGGAATGGTTAATTAATTTACTAAGTTCCAATTTAGAAAAAAAAAATAGCCTTATCTCTTTAGCTCTTATTAAGGATGGTTATGTGACTCTAAAGGGTTGATTTTTTATGTCAAATCAAGTTTAAGTTTACCAATCTAGCCTTAGTGTTATAGTTAAAGGATAAGATTATTTAGGACTTCAATTTAATTAGTAAGCATTTGGAGGGAAGTTTACTATAAGTTAGTTAGCATTTGGTTTTTAGTAAATTCTAGAACCTTGCTCTCTGTCTCTCCTTCCTCTCTTTTACGCCATCACTATAGGCAAAGGAGGTTATTCATTCTTTAATCTCGATTCATTTAATCAATCAAAAGTGAAGTCAAGAAGAGCTAAAGGTTCTATGTAATGATCTCTAATCAATTAGGTGAGTAATCTCTACTATAGGTTTCTTAATTTAAGTTCTTAGTTCAATTAAGTAGATCACTAATTCTAAGTTTGATTTTCCTAGGAATTTGAAAAATAGTTACTAGATTATGTGGTTAAGGAGGTTATATGTAGAGCATCTATACATTTAGGTAAGATAAAATCAAGTTGCTAGTAATTTCTAGTTAAATCTTAGATATCTTCTATAGAATTTGTTGATTTACAACTATAGAGAAGTAGATTAATGTTATTATTGTTCAATTGCAAAATTTAGTATTCAAAAGAGTGGAATCAAGCTTAATTTGGAGTTATCTAGCTTAAAGACCCAAGAACAAGCTTTACCTTGAGATAAGCCTCAAAATCTCTACTTAATTCGATGCTAATTAGTGTATATTGATTGGAGATAAACTTAAAGATAAGTTTGATTGATTTTATGTGTGCATTTGTTATAGAATGGGTATAAGAAGTATATAGGTGGCCGCATGGCCTTCTAGTGGTGCTTTGTTGCTTTAGTTTATTGATTTGATCAATACATGTGTTAATTCTTTTTATACGATGAATTAGAGTATGCTAAGTAAAAATGATGAAATGATATGTATATAGATGATTTAAGACATTGATTAGTTACTTGATGTATGAATTGGTTAAATGCCGTTGATTTGATGATTTGGAAGAGGTTTGATTAAGAAATAATGAATTCTAGTATGACTTTAGATATAATTGCTTGCATGGGATACATGTTCAAAATAGGCTTAATTTTGGTTTTCTTTTAGCTTGTTAAATTATGACATTACATGTTAGGTTAATGATTCAATTATCCATGTTAGTTTAGGGGCTAATTAGAGTTGATTTAATACATTATGAGCTTGATATTATGCCAAATGTGTTTATGATTTTGATTTTCCTAAAATATTTCAAAAATTATTAACATATTGAATGAGTTAGTCATGCCAATTAGTGGTCTTGATTAAGTAATTAAATGTAATAATAGATTCATCTTAGCTATAATGTTTGGTCTTGTTTAATCAGTAAGTTGAAGTGTAATATGTTATGAAGATTTGACTTTCCAAAAATTTAATTTGATCTTGAGGCTAAATGAAGTGAATATTCATGATGAACATTTAGGTGATCTTGTTAATTTTTAAAATATGTTCATGGTATGGTATGTTTTGATCTTATTTTAGTGGTAGAAATGCAAAGCAACTTGTTAGTGCGCTATAAATTTTTGAAAAATGGTTGAATGTTTTTTTAACATTAAAGCATTCACCATATTTCCAAAGAACAATTAAAGTGTTCTTGAGTTATAAGCGTGTTTGATTTTCTAAGAAGTTTAAAAATCATCAACAACATATTTTTGCTGACATTTGAATAAATAAGAAGTTTTAGTAGTTTGACTCTTGTTCATTTATTCCTAATTAACAAAATCTCAAGATAAAGAACAACAAGCTCAGTAATTGGAATCAAAAGTTTGAATCAACTTCTTATGTATAGTTAATTTGATCTTCTCAAGAGGTATTAATCACTAAAAGTTGTTTATAGCAAAAATTATAAAATAGTAATAATTCATAAAATATAATTTGAAATTTATATTCTTGGAAAATAAGTAAATTAAAAATTAGATAAAAGAGTAATAGCCAATTTCTTTGAAGGATCTTACCGATCCTTTCTTGAACTAAAGTTGACCCTATTTGGCTCATTAGAGCTAACTAAGCTCTCTTCCCAACCAAATCTTGAAAAAGGAAATTAATAATTAAAAATTATTTTTCTAAATTATCTTATATAACAATTACTTAAGTTAATTTAATTAATTAATTTATAATTAAACATTTAACAAGGGTTAATATAATTTTGGCCTGACATAAAATAAGTCTTATATTATAATGAATTTATCTACGAATTTTCATACTAAAATACTTAAGTGTAAATATGTTACTAAAAAGCAAGTATTATAATCTCTATTGCATATATAATAAACTCATCTTTAGACTTCAGCTCTTAACTTGGTTTGTGACTACAATGAGTTTTAGGTATCTGATGGTGACTTCGTGATATGTGTATTAATATAGAGAATTAACCAATTAAATGTATGTCATTTACAGCATAGTTGGACTAAGTCAATGATCGAAACCCTTAGATTAAGGTTACATCTACTGTTATACTTATAAAGATGATATGATAGTTTAGTGTTTAGGTAATTGGTGATGGGAAGGAGTCGACAAGGTCTATATATAGGAGTCTATGCTATCATTGATAGTTGAAGTATGATTGGGTCGGTGTCTATGCTATAATTAAGGGCCTTATTTGTGTGGCTCCACAAAGAGGCCAATGCTAAGGGTTTCATAAAATGTATTTGGATGACTTAAGAATTAGTAGAGGAGCTAACTCTAACCTAGGTTAAGGAGGGATTATCTCTTTAAATTTACACTAGTTACTTGAAGATTATATGTGATATTGCATTCATACATAAGATATGGTTGACAACATGATATTCTCTATTTTTAATAAGTATTGAGAGATTTTTCCTTTATATAGCGATTAAATTCCTTGCACCCCTATAGGATGATTCTTAAAAGCACTTATACCATATTGTCATGACTAAGATACTCTATCGAGTATTTGATAATAATGGCAAATGGGTTTCACATTTTGCTAGAGATCTTCATAGAATATGAATAACTTGGAATAATACATATAAAAGTTTTTAAACTTATGATTATAGACAGTTTAATATTCAAGCATTCAAAACTTAAATTTTAGTACTTAAAATTTTAAAATTTGTTCAAATTAGTTTATGTACTTTAAGATTTGTTCAAATAAGTGTCTGAACTTTCAGATATTTTAAAGATTAGATACTCATTTAAATAAATGTTAGAGTTTTAAACACTAAAATTCAAATTTTAAATGTTTGAACACTAAATTGACCAAAATTATAAATTCAAATACTTCCATATGCATTATCCAGAATAACTTTATAGCTGAGACGTGGGGCTTATATCGTAGCTTATCTCTTCTTCCAAACTACCATTTCCCATGATTTGCTGTTGGGTTGGACTTACTATCTATTGTCAATGCATTATAGAGTATTGGTGCAATCAACCCTTCTCACGTTATGTTCTATTTGTGCTTGTACCATCCTTCATGACTTTAACGATTTGGCCATCTCTCATACCTTCTACAGAGGCAGCGCTTATGTAGAATTTTGATGCAGCTAGGTGAAGATGGATTAACTGGTTATGTATCTTTTTAGTTACTCCTATAGCATAGGACCTTATTTTTTATTATGTAGTTGGCATTTTCGTCACGATATTTTTATCTGCCATAATATCTGTACATCTATGTTTTTCTTAATGATATAAATCCCTTTTCAACTGAAAGAACTACAGTATGAACCAAAACTTAACAAAACAATTTTTAAAATGATTTGATTTGGAACAAGGTTGCAATCTGAATCGTAAAATACAGTCCGATTCCAGTGACCCCCAACCATTTTTGGTCCAATAGTAGAGGGAAAATGGTAAATGAAATCATAGATGGACTCGGAGAAAGCTTGGAGGAAAGTTATCAGCTCATCAAGAGAACATAGTTTTAATTAGTTTGATTTGGAATGCTACGTGAAATGGGTTTGGACTTAGGAGTTAATGACTCATGAGGACTTTTATGGCGTGATTACATTGGGCCAGCGATATCGTGGGTCTCTTCAAGACTGTGGCCATGGACCGCATATAACAGCCGTCAGCATAATGATATATATATTGTATGGTCCATATGAGAGCTAGCATATGAGGTCTTTTTTTTTTTTTTTTTCCTTTTATAATAATTTTTGGATGTAGTAGATGATTTGCTATATTATTAATCTTTTGACAAGGATATCTTCATTCGTCACCATAAATGAACCTTATTTGACTTTTTATAATAAATTATTTGTATATTCCGGTCGAATGCAACTTCAATATTGAGCTTCCTGGAAGCTTCATGATAATTAATTTTATGCAGCAATTAAATTGTAATTATGTAACTTATACTTAAATACGAAATTCAAAAAACAAAATTGTTAAAATTCTATACTACGAACAGCTATTAGTTTAGAGTTGTTCATATATATGAAGAAATATACATATGCTTAAATATATGATAATAAATATTAATATCGTATGTATGTTAATTGCATTAAACGTAGTATGATTGTATTACATATATGGAAATATGATATTGTGTACCAACAGTTTTACGTTTTACATTAAATCTTGTAAAGGTTGCAAAATTCTTCTCTATGTATCATGTCTTTTGAAGTATTATTAACGGAACATATATAAATCACAAAGAAAAAAATTTATAAATAATGAAAGATGATACTAATAAAAAAGTACAAGTGACATACATGAAAAATTATAAATCACTAAAAGATATTAAAAATAAAAAAGTATAAGAACTATAAATGGAAAGAGATATTATTAATGAAAATATATAAATGGTAGTAGCATCAATACTGTTCTCCAAACATCCCCCTCCTTTAAATTATTATATAGTTAGCAAAAAGAAAAAAATATAAATGAATAAAGCTTTCAAGATTTTACACACACACATATATATATATATATATAAAAGATGAGAGATCTCTTAAAAAATAATCTTAATTTCAAAGAATGTATTCAATAATGGTATATCACAAGTATTAATATATATGTGACACATATGGTACAATTTATGATTGAATCTTTATAAACTTTATCAATCCAACCTCTAATAAAAGAAAACTATTTTGATTTTAATATTTGGCATTCTTAGTAGAAAAAAAAATTAACTTTTACTAGAAAATATTTAGAAAAAAAATCACTTTCTTAAAGTTTCATCCTTTATTTATATAGATAAAGACAAGGCATCATTTTGGTGTCTAAAATGTTTTCGGAAGATAAAATGACTAAAATCTTTTTACTATTTTTTATTAGATATCATACTACTTATTGTAAAGATAGAAAATGAGATGGTTAATAAGAATATATTTTAGTAAATGTCCCTATCAAATGAGTTATATTAACTATTTATGCTGTTTATTGGTTTTTTACTATTTTTATGAGGTTTTATTTTATTAATAGATTTTACTTTTGAAAGTTTTTTTTATACACGCTTGTCCCCGAGTTTTCTTTCAAAACTTTATCTCACCCTGTTGAAAAAGCTGGTTGTACGATCGCGTCCAGTGAACTTTTCCAAGTTATGCCTAAGAAAAAGTGTGTGGGGCATGTTTCATCATAGACTTCCAGATCCGGAGTTCCTATGAAAAGACTATTCCTGACAGACCTGCTTTGATGAATATTCTTCTTTAAAGAACAGTAGCAATAACATCAACTTAAAGCAAAAAAGGCAATCGGTGGATATATAAAACCATATAAAAGTAAGAAAGAATCCCCAAAATCACCACCCATAATCCTGCTCGTTCCAATGTTTTTTCATTGAACAATTAAAATGAAGCTTTACAGCATGAACAGATGTGGTAGATATCTTCGGCTAATGATGAGTTTATACTAGGGCTGTATTATTTCGGATGTTGCTTTTGGGACAATCAACATTAGTACCAGGTAAGAGCATATTAGTATTAAGAGCTGTTAAAACCAATAACATTATTGAAACCAAAACCGAGAGTGTGGACAAGATCAGCATAAGCAAATGTGCAGTGCCACCTTTCACTTCTGCTGCATATTCCACTGAAGCAAGTGCTAGGATCGTCAATGGGAAAGAGTAAGCCCACCATGTCACATTGAACTTTTTCATAGATTTCTTGAACAGGCTTGGTCGAGAAACCTGCAATTGCAAAAAGGAAAAGAAAATTAAGGGAAAAAGAAGAGGAAGAATACATAATATTAGTTAACATCTGAAAAACCGATCAAAACTCTTGATTTGATAGAAAAGTTTCACTAAAAGTAATACGATACTATATTCATATTATGATGTATGGTTAATCTATTATAATGATGATACAATATGTACATATTGATTTCTTATTTGCTCTTACCTATTGTATATCTTTATATTTGGCTGCCACCTTATAATGAATGTTTTTCTTCATTTTCTATCTAGATTGGAATTTTATACTATAGAAAAATTACCTAGTCAAAAGGTGGCTTGGATTGTTATACATATACACATACATATATATATATATATAATGTTGAGCATGGCAAAATGTGATATTTTAGTATACATCTACATTAGAACTACCATCAATAAAAAGACATTATAATTAGGAGCACCAAACCACGTATATGATTTAGTGGTAAAACAGACAAATAAAATTTCAATGCTGACAAATCTTTGTAACCATAAGGTTTGTAATATAGTGATGTGTGTGTGTATATATATAAATATATATATGTATGTATATCAAAGTCTTATTGTTATTATCTATATAATTCTCTTTTTCTTTTTTTCCCGAAAGTATGATGTTTGAAGCCCTTGATAATATGATATTGAAGTTGTTAGGGGTTTGGTGTTACACATTTGACGCAGCCATATTTCATGGCATTACTTCATAAGAATTATCTTTGACCAGGATTCAACGGCCATGCATGCAGAGCAACACGAAAGAAAAGCATTTTTTTCAAGGAACAAACAAAGTCGATATATGACGGAAAAAAAAGCAGATTAAATAAAGTAGTCAACCTACCGACTCGAAAGTCAGCAAGTAATCCTAGTCTTCTAGACATTATTTTATATATATATATATGTATGTATGTATGTATAGATAGAGATAGATAGATATATAAAACGTTGGGGGAACAGTCAACAGTGGTCAACAAATATTTTTGTGAAAGATTGTATAACATTTTTCAAAGTAAATCGCATGTTCTTTTAGAAATTTAGTCCAAATGTGTACCGATGTGCTTGTGTAATGCATACTTGAAAATTACACTCTCTAAATTGATATGTATCTAAATCCACTAGAATAAATTCACCAAATGATTTAGCCATGTCAATGAAATTATTCTTTAGGTAAAACTTGAATATTTTATATAGTTTACGTGTGGAATGTGGACATTATTCATGAAATTTTCTTGAGTGAATATATATATATATATATATATATATTATGTGTTATATGCATATATATTATTTATACTTTTTTTAACACATGTCTAAACTATGTGAAGTCCTAATTTTTCTAAATGATATCTTATCGTGTTGTAGTGCCCAATAACACATTATATCAGTAATGACAGATTCATATTTATGCGTCATACTCTTTGGTTGATTCTGATAGTCATAAAAATAAATATCTCATACAAACCATTAAAACGCCAAAAGGAAAAAAAAAAATTAAAAAAAGCCAATTAGAAACTCGTCAAATGTATAATGTTTACCTTTCGTTGACATTTTATTTCAGACTTTCTCTCGGCAATCTTGGTTTTTTTTATATGATATATATATTTATATATATGTGTGTATATATATACCAAAATCTATATAATACTTAATATCATGTGGTTTTGGACTGCCTGAGGTAGATATTCTAATACTTATTATGAGCCTCCGTAAAGATAAGACGGGACGTATAACAAGCCACTGATAATCAAACTATGTACTATTAAGCCTATACAGCGAAGTGCTACAAATATTATCCAAAGTAAATAGGGTATATTTGTTTCGCATAAAACGTTTTTCAAACTGCTTTCAATACCGCCTGTTATGTCAATTATTATCATGATAATTTTACGATACAGCGGCTACTAGACAAATAATGAAATTAAAAGTAACAACAAATAGATAATGTTAACTGTTAATTATTAAGAAAAATGGCATTTTTTGAGAAAAATAATTTCCACTTTTGAAAAGAGAATTTCTAACAGTTTGTGGTTGTTAAACAACATGAGTAGTGGCAGGTGGCTGTTATCATATTTCACCAGCACTTCCAAAAATTATTAGTACATATACTACTATAATATGTAATAATTATAAAATTTAATTATAGTAAACGAGGTAAGAAATTAGAAAAACATCCTTATCTAATAAAAGATTTATTTTATTAAACATGATACATCATATATATGTATTCATATAGTATGTAACTTTCAATGAAATTCTGATACATAACATTTATAACTTTGATAATATATTATTACGTTAAAATTCTATTAAAAGTGCGCACGGCATATCAAAAAAGACATACGGTGGGTCTAAATATCGATAGTTTGTTAAAGCAGTTTTAACATAAGTACTCTGTCGTAATAACATTCAGAATGCAGATAATGTACTTCTTAAGTTACAAGAATTACCAGTGACGTGAAGAGGAACAAGGACAGATAAAACAGCATTTTGGATGAACAATCAAAGCCTCCGGCGATTGAATCCCAAGCCAGGCTTGCCATGCTCGGAGCAGCGATGAACAGGAAAAAAACCGGCCGGAGCACCGCCGGCACCGAATCGTTCCCCGAAATCCTCTGATACAGCGTTACAAAGATGACAAGATAGTGCGCCAGTCCTAGTGAGAACATGAAAATTGCACTCTCCTTCCATCCCATCAAAGCAGCTGCTCTGGCTCCCACAAAGTTACCTATCACACTCATATGACTTGTGGGATTCGCAACATTTGCTAGAAACCTCTTCCCTTTAGTAAACCACTGCCCATAAATTTTGACATCAAGCACCACCACGGGGACCACAGAGAGCCACCATATTGCCCGATAGCACGCCGTCTTCGAGGGGATAAATGGCGACGACTGAAGCAGCAAAAGGAAACAAATCCAAGGTGCGAATAAATAGTTCACCCCTACATGGTCCAGGAACTCGGCTTTCACCATTTGGAAGTAGTATATACACCTTAGGATGTATAGGAACGAAATGGACACCAATGTGAACAGGGCAAGTGACCAAAGGAATGCAAAGGCTGTGAAGGGAAGCGCGCGAAACATGCGACGCAGCGCGTGTGCGTCGTCGATTGGTTCGCCTAGGATTTTCCACAATAAGGCCTGGCTGCAAATAGAGAGACTGATCCTAAAGTAACCAGCATGGAAGTTACTTAGTATTGGCCTCAAAAATTGATCAATAAGTTTTGATATCACGAAATGCGGATGGATTGAATCGATCGATTTTTCGATAACGAGATCGATTCGATTCTGATCCAATCCTACGTTTATCAAGGACATTTTGTTAGAATTAATCAATTCGGATATAAATGAAATGTTTCCTGGAATCGACAGAGGTAAGGAAATGTTATCTACTAAGGTCAAAACAAATGTACGTAAGTATTGCTTAATGTTAAACAACACACTATGGAAAATCCATGTCGTATTGGAGCTATATATAGAGAAATTCGTGAAAGAGATAGAGACGAAGATATTCTTCAAGTTGCGTGAACGTACATAAATCCGACATGGAATATCTTAGGCGGCTAAATCTAGGGCTAGCCACATTGGACTGACGTTAGTCGTGAATCATGAGCTGTTTTGAACTCTTTACAGCTAGACCAGGAATAGTGCGTGTGGGGTCCCTCAATTTTTAGTTTATATAATATAAAAATCTTTTGTAGAAAAATTTTCATTCTTATTTGCCCGAGAAATTCCTTGACGGAACCTGAAACTTGACTTTGTAGAGACTATCTATAGTCAACATCTAAACCAATGAAGTTATCAAGTTTCACTTCAGGTACTTAATTTTCTCGGTTTTTTTTTTTTTTTTCTTCGGCGTTCATTTCATTATTAACTTTACACGCGAATCATGCTTGTCCCAGAATACCTAGTTTTCTTATTACCTGTCGCGCAACATTCATTCTTACAGTGTCAGGTTTGGAGTACAATGCTGTTGTTGTTGCAATACTGCTGTTTTCAACATAGAGAGAGATGGTGAGGGTGTGAACGTGTGTTTGATGCAATATGCATTACTCATAGCTTACTCGGTAAAATTTTCTTAGGTAAAAAAAAGACACCCAAGAATTTCCTTCTAGTTAGTTCGTACGTGGAGAATATTACAAGACTTTGAGATGAAGAATGTAAAACAAGTTAAGTGAGGAAAGGTTTGCCTAGGGATGGCAATTTCTACTTTCCTCTGCCGCATAAGATCTTACGTCATGCAATTTCATATTTATAGGCATTTTTCAAAGATTCTTTTCATATATTCTTAATACTGGCTATATACGATATGAAGATATATCACATAAAATCCAATCAATACAGATGTCTTGTATATATGGTATAATCTCTTATCAAATGCACTTGACCGAATTGATCACAGGTTAAAATTATCCCTATTATGATGTATGTTTGAAAAGGAATTGTAGAGGAAGTTAATGCAAATTTGAATTAGCATGGTCTTATGAATAAGGCTCCCAATAGGAAACAAGTTATACTTATCTAATTAATCTTTATTGTTTTTTCATAGTATTTGATTGTTCCATTTCATTTGTTTCAAAGTGTAGTTTTACCAACCAACTCTTCTAAAATGACATAATGAAAAAATCATATACCTACCAATTAAAAAGATGAGATATATATTGTGAATGGATTGAAATAATCCATTAGAGAGTTAATAGTCTCCATCTTAATATAGTTATGTGTAAAAACAATTTCTTATTAATGGTATGGCTGCTAATGAATTAAACTTGATTCTAAATCAAAAGATTTTGGATTAATAAGGTTATAGCAAAATGGTCAAGACTCTCTTGTAACATAAGTTCAAGCATATGCTCTATCATGTACCATAATATTTACAAGGAGATTTTGATAGTAGAACACATGTTCATGGAAAAGATACAAAAATTTTAACGGAGTGAAGTTTGATTTTACTAAGATATTTTGACCATAGAACACATGTTCATGGAAAAAAAATACAAAAGTTTTTACCCCTTTTTACCCTCTGTTTGAGGCAATGCAATAATAAGAGAGAAAGAATTGGAAAGAACAATAAATGGGACTAATTGAAAGTCCTTTCATCAGCTGCTATATCGGAAATTTATAACAAAATGGAGAAAAGCAATAGTACGTCTTGCAGAACTTTGTTTTCCTCAAAATAATTGAAAAGTAAGTGAGAGATCGAAGATTATATGAATTTACTACTTTATTGGTTTAATGATCTTTCTCTCTACCCCCACATCCCCACGATAACATGAGAGTGGCCTCGTAATGAGAAAAACAAGAGTTTAGTGAGATGGTATAGTTCCAAGCAAGGCAAGGCAAGGCAAGGTGATGAAATTGTTACTATGGGGATGAGAGGCTCCTCTCCTCCAGCAATCAAAAGATAAAAGGAAAAGAAAATTGGAATACTAAACCCTCTTTTATATTTTTTGTAATCTCCATCTCTTTTGGTTTTTATTTTTTTTCCCTTTATTTTTCCTTTTACCTTTCCTTGTTATCACAGGTTAAAATTATCCCTCCTTCTTCATTGTCCTCTTCTTCTTCTACATCTTCATAGTCATCTTTTTCCTCGTTTGCATTTGTATAAACACGGAATTCATCAAATGGCTTGTCAATAGTCACATCTTCAACTCCTTCTCTTGACAAATCAAAATCATCTTCAAGCTCTAATACTTGGTCCATCCCAACATTGCTTGAATCATCATGGTTATCCATTACAATAAAATCTTTAAAAGTAAAGGATAGAGTTCTAGGAACCATCATAACAGAGTGCCAATTTGTATCTATAGGGTCTTGTACATAAAATACTTGTTGCATTTGAGAAGCCATAACAAAAGGATCATCTTGGTAAATCAATCTCTCAAAGTTAACTCGTGTTAATTCATAATCATCTTGTTCAACTCTAAACCAAGCACATTTAAATAAGATAATTTTGAAACTCCCATAATAATCTAATTTAATGATCTCATCAATTGCACCATAGTACGTTACATTGGCAACAACTAGATTTTGATCCCTTTAGCTAGCATAACTTGATGTCAAAGAAGATAACGTAACTCCACTTTTTCATGTTCTGTATTGTGCATCACATTTTCGAGTATGAAACCTATAGCTATTAATGATATAACCAGAAAAGCTATGTGTAACATTGCTTGGACCTCTTGCTAATTCTTTAATCTAATTAGTAATATTATCATCATCCTTGATACAAGCCTCAAATCAGTTAGCAAAATCATTTTTATGAGACAATGCATTTTGCCATTTATGTCTTTTACTTCTACGTTGGCTCGAGATTATATTTTGATGTTCACTGCATTGAAATAATTTTGACATTAAAAAAAATATAGGCATTAAATAAAATAATTACATAAGGTTCAATATTTAAAGTATATTGACTTACTTGATGAATTCTTGAACTCCATCACAATTGAACAAGATATAGCGATGAGCCTAATTCAAAGATGTTTCATCCATTGTTATTACTCTTCCTTTTTTATTTTTCTTGCCCTAGATTGGATGACCTATTAAAGGAAATATTGGATGCTTTTCCTCTTCTAGTGCACTAGTAGATCCATAATTCCTTAAAGCCCTATTAAACCTAGTAGAGTAGCTATCATGCAAGTATCTTAAGCAAAATGTTAAGCACTCTTCTACTAAGTATCTTTCAATAATAGATCCCTCTGGATGGCTTCTATATCAAACATATGATTTTAATTTACACAAATACCTCTTAATTGGATACATCCAATGGCATTGTATTGGCCTACCAAGCAATATTTCCTTTGCTAAATGGATTAGTAAATGAATCAATATATCAAAGAAACTCAATAGGAAAATTCTCTTAAGTTGACAAAGTTTTTCTACAATTTCAGATTACAAGCAATGAACATCTTCTACTTTGATAACCTTATTGCATAAGCATCTAAAGAAAGATCCTAACCTAATTAAAGCAATTGCTACATATTTTGGTACTGTCGTTCTCACTGCAAGATAGTGCATGATGAAATGTATATCATGACTTTTATATCCAAATACTCTCTTTTCCTTGAGGTTAACACACCTTGATATGTTTAATGCAAACCCATTGGGAAGCTTCACCTTTTTTAAAACATTGCAAAATACATTTTTCTCTTCTTTAGTCATCAAAAAACATGCCATAGAAAACTTAGTTTTTTATGAGTTATCACATGCCTTTAGTTGTAACTTCTTTCTAATACCCATGTCAAGTAGATCTAGATGAGCATTTGCATGTTCTTTAGTCTTTCCAGGAACATCAAGCAATGTATATAAAATGCTATCACAAACATTTTTCTCAATATGTATCACATTAAGATTATGACATGTTTTATTGTGTTCCTAATAAGACAACTCAGAAAATATAAACTTTTTTCTTCACAGTCCATCATGTCTAGCTAATTTTTATTTCTTTCCAATCAATTAGGAAAATCATGTACATCATAGAATGTTATTGTTTCTGAAAGGGGCTCCGCCGTAGCTTTATACTCAATTGTTCCATCGAAAGAAATCTTATCTTGATGCTAAGGATAGTTAGAAACTAGAATTTACGATGTCCCATGTAACATTCCTTTCGACTATGGTGTAGATATCGATACCATGTCTTATAATTGTGACATGGACATGCAAGTTCCCTTTTTGTGCTCTATCCAGACAACATTGCATAGCTAGGAAAGTCACTTGTTGTCCATAATAACGCATCATGCATTTTAAACATTTGATTACTTGTTGCATTATATGTAGAAACTCCAGAAAACTATAACTGTTTTAGCTCTTAAATCAATGGCTTCAAGTATATATCAATATTGCTTCTAAGGGATTGGAGTCCAAGTATGAGTAGAGACAACATAAAATACTCAGATTGCATGCAAATCCATGGAGGTAAATTGTATGTCATCAAGACAACTAGCTAAGTGCTATAAGAAACACTCATGGTTCTAAAAGGATTAAAACCATTAGAAGTTAAACCAAGCCTTACATTGTGAGAATCTCTAGCAAACTCAGAATAAGTTGAATCAAAATTTTTCCAAGCCTCGCCATCAGTTGGGTGTCTTAAATTTCCATTATCAATCCTTCCATCCTTATGCCATTGTATAAAATTAGCAATCTTTGAAGACATAAATAATCTTTGTAATCTTGGAATTAATGGAAAATGCCTTAAAACCTAACATGAAATCTTAGTTTTCTTGCATGAAGAATTGTTGCCACCGTCATTTGTACTTACAACACAACTTTCTTTCTAACAAGATGTACTACATACTTAACAAGATTCTCTATACTCATCCTCCTTCCAATAGAGCATGCAATCATTAGGACATGTATGGATTTTCTTATAGTCAAGTCTAAGGTCCTTAACCATGTTTTTAGCATAGTTGAAAGACTCGAGAAGCTTTGCTTATGGAAATGCTTCTCGTAACTCTTTTATAAGAGCATTAAAACAAGCATTGCTCATTTCATGAAGACATTTTATAAAGTATAATCGAATGGTAAAAGAAAGTTTTGAGAATTTCTTACATCCAGGATATAACTATTCATTAACTTCCTTGAGTAAATTAAAGAATTTCATAGCATTTGCATCAGGTCCATCCAAAACTCCATTATCAGATTCATTAACTTTGAAGGTATCATGGATTAATCCTTCCATATCATCAAAAGCATCTCTTGCATCTCCATCAATGTCATTACTTGTATCCTCTGATGATAATAAATCTTCTCCATAAAAAATCCATTTAGTGTATGTTGTATCAAAACCTCTCAATATCAAATGTTCTAAAATAGCTTTTCTCTTTAACCAATTACTGTTCTTACATCTTAAACAAGGACATTGAATTTCATTCCCAACAGCTACATTAGAAAAAGCAAAATCCAGAAAATTTCCGATTCCTTTGATGTACGTTGAACTTGAGGTCGATTTAGAAATCCAACTCTTATCTATTGTTTAAACCAAATTCTCCAAAATCAACACTGTGTATTGCTTATTGAGATTGATGTAGAAAACTGTAAGTATATAAAAAGAATGTCTTTACAAACTATTGTTTTTATGTTGTTAGGGTTTACAAAACAATAGTTTGCTTTTGAAAAATCAATATTAAAAAAAAAATCTACTTAAAAAAATCATGTATTATCTTTTTCAATTATTTAAATTATCTTTTAGAAAAAGACTATTATTTTAAATTTGTTCTCTAATATAAATAGATACTTTCAATAATGATATACTCATTTTGTTTGCTATAAAGTATTTCTTGCATCTAAGAGTATTAATAACTTCAATTTTTGTTTACATTTTTAAGTCTAATAAAATCTACTTCGTTGGGTTCAATTTAGAAAAGAAAATCACTTATTTATTTTTATTATTATCTATAATGTAATATTTCAATTCAAAAATATCCAACATAAATATTCTTTTTTTAATACTTTAGGGTGATGATTATTATGAATTTAAACAATTACAAAGATGTAATTTATGAATTCTTCCTATATTTATTTTTTTAAACTCTATAATTCCTATTATATATCATAGGAAAGAGCAATCCTATTTCATCACAAACATAAAGTGGTGATTAAATGAAATTGTTATAGTTAAACTAAAATTATACTATAAGTGAATGGAAATATTTCCAAATTAGTATATAATATTTTTTTGTAAAAATATAATATTGTCACTCTAAGTTTAACTCTTACTATTAAATTGATTACTTATATGTATATTTTTTTTAAGTTTTTACAACACTAATAAAAATAACATAATTACCTAAAAACTATTGCAATTAACATTTCAATATCATATATTAATATGTTATTATAAATATGGTACAAATATTATTATATAATTATATTAGTATACATTTTATTCTTTCGTTTTTTATCTCGTACTATATGATTTGATTCATCACACTAATAACGAATTGCAACCCTTTTAATGATAAGAATGGAATTTCATGTATTAAGGATTGTCTTATTTTTAATTAGGTCGTGTCCAAGTTGAAAATCGTATTATGAGAAATTTTTTCATAATGGATATGCCTCTTGATTACAAAAGTTTCAAAAAAAAAAAAACACTCTAATAGGGAAAACAAATAAATAATATAAAGTTGCAATTGATAGAACAAAACATTATAAATGGAAAAAGTTCTTATTGATGAAAATATATGAGTAATGAAAAACAACCTAAATTCCAGTAATCATGCAAAGATTATGATTGTGTCATAACTATTTAACTAATAAAAGAAATAAAAATTTTCAAAGTTATAAATATTAAAAGATATTGATAGATGATGGCAATTTTCATGTTATTTCATATCTTTTTTTTTTATTTTTTTGAACTTTACTAGTCCGACGCAAGTTATTGCAAGATATCTCGTTATAATATCATCTCGACATAATTTATTATCATAAAAAATAATTAAATCTTAGTTATAATTTTTTTCCAAATTTTGTGGAGTTCTATATCGTAATAAATATAAACAATTTATTGAATAAAAGAAAATTTAGAATTATTTTAATTCATAAACATTGTTTAAAAGAAGATTTGAAATGTAAATAAATAAAGATATGGAGTTATCTTAATAGATATAAATTGTCTAAAACAAAATTTGAAATTATCTTAACGCATAAATATAGGTTTAATCTTTCTTATATAAAAAAACTTTCTTATTGGATAATATACTGGCAAATATTGGTTTAGATAATTATTTCTAAAAAAATCTTTATTAATATGGCAATTTAGCTTATTTTGTTATATGTTACAAATTTATGACTTTTTCAATTGATTATATTCTTACAACAATGATTTTTTTTATTTTTATTTTACAATGGTTACATGCTCTATTAATATAAGCAATAACTTTATGAATGGTTACTAAAAATTAATGAACTAAGGTAACAACTTATATAAATTGTTGCATTTATTTAAATAATTATTAATAACACAATATATTTGTTACCACAACATTGCATCAAAATTGCTATAGCAACAATTTTTACAATGCTACTTAAAATTATTGTTTTTAAACAATATTTTTGGCAACATAAAGAAATCTTGATGCGTTTAAGTATCTTAAGCATCGGTTATTTAACGTATTGCAAATCTAGTGTTGCCTTAGGTCGTTTTTGGTATAGTGTGTTTTTATAACAATTAAAACTTTTGTATTTCTACTCTTGTAATATATTATTGATTTTATGTTGGGGGATGGCATAGTGTTAGGCGACAAATAACAACAAATCAAATTTTCTTGTATTTTATTTATTCTCCACCCAACTTACTTACTATGTGATGTCTATGACATAATAGAGGGTATAAAGAATAAATTCAAGTAACAAGTTGAGTTTGTTCAAGGAGAATTATTATCCGTAATTCTTGTTTTAATATACATATATGTAGCCATTATTCGATTTTAAGTTTTTCAACTAAAAATCTTGTAACGAAATGTACAAGTCTACAATGATGGATATGCATCGTATACATTGAAATATAATCAAAACATCTCCACACTTTATAATGTGGCTTTAGTCCAACTAAATTGGATCTCACCTCATTCAAAGCAATTCAATTCAAAACTCTATACCATTTAAAGTAATTCAATTCACTAGTTGTTTAACCAAATCTTTTTAAATATGTTAGGATTCATAATTACCCTTAATCAAACTGAACCAAATAATGAACATGCCTCATCAGTGGTAGATTGTCATCAAAAATGGATTATATCATCCATATTGTGATTTCATTATAGAAGATTTTTTTTTTTTTTAAGTTAACTAGTGCAACCCAATGTAAGCCAATCTTGATTACAAGCTAAAAAGAATCCTAATTTCTAGGTTTTCAACTTCATATTGACAAAAGATATGACCTCTCCTTATAAGGATATTACTCACCCTGCAAAAATTGGCCTAGGATTACTTTATTAATAGTGCTTACAAGAAATTAATCCAATGGTCACAATAATATGGGATTGATAAGAACTAATTAATGAAAAAAAAGAATTCTCCATCATGGTTAGGCAGAATCGATCCTTAACCGCCAATTCACGAGTCGACGGCAAAGTGAACTAAGCCCGGCCCTTAAAGCTAAGGACCTAGACCAGTTCAACCTAACTAGCAGTTCAAGGGTAGGTTTGGCAGCCCTTGAATCGGTTTTTCAATTTTTTTTTTCACATTTTCATAAATTAATATAAATAATTTTTTGCCTTCTCTTATAATTCTATTTTTTTTCCCTACATTATTGTAACATTAATACTTTATGTGTACATTACATGTAGTGACGATGCATAAATGATTTGTTGTTATTTTCAGTTTAAACTTATTCCGTTCCAAAGTAATTGATTTAGACTGCGTAAGCGTGATGTTATTTTAATATTACAAAGTAATGTTAAGCATAGCAAGAGAAATCATAAAAGAAGAAGATTTGTTATTCAATTCTCGAAATACATTGTCAATACAAAAAGAAATAAATTTCAACATAATTATTAACTGTAGTTTGTTATGATACATTACAAAATATTATTTCTCATGTGAAAAATTCTCTAGACTCTGAAATGTGTTAGTGAATTACTCATATTGTATAGGGACTAGAGAAGAGACTAAACAAGTAGAGTAGAAAAATTATTAACATTTGAAGGAGAAGAATAAAGAGAGGAGAATAATTAGGGGAAGATAAAGTCTAGAGATTAAAGTAGGATGGCATAACTCATGAAGGAAAATGACAAACCCAATTGGAAATAGTGAGATGAATTTTTCTTTTTAAATAGAGTAAAGTTTAGGTGGATTGAAGTGTCAATTCATTGGCAGCTCAAGTGTGCTAGTTTATGGACCCGCTAGGTTAGTGAATTCACTAGATTAAACCACCTAAACGCTTAAGGCTCGACAATTGATAAGTCAATTCAGGTTTGCTCATCCTTGGGACGGTTTGCTATTCAAAACTAGCCCTTACACAAGTTTATTCATAGTATTAGGGTTTGATAATGTTTGATAACATAATGTTAAGAAGCCTCAAATATAAAAGAACTAGAGTTTTGGGGCAAAGAGACTTAATTGATTACACGAAAGCATGGAATTAAAATTGCCGTGTTGGAAACTGCCAGCCGAATGCTAGGAGGCTCTATAGGTCAGACCAGACTGTATAAATGATAATGACCCTTCTGTGGATTTTTGTGCATAGAGGCATCTAGATGGCACTTTTTATGACGTCTTTATGGTGGTCTTTTAAACATTTGGAGGAAAGCCCTAAGGATGAATTGTGTCAAGAACCGCCTCGACACTGAGATGTAGATGATGTAGGGTCCCATCGGTAGTGTAGAACATTTTTTGCATCGAAAACACTTCTACCGTCCGGATGGTACAGGGCTATCATCCGGAAAGTACCTGCAGAATTTCTGCAAGTCTGTTCTAATGCTTAGCGACTCCTAAGACCATCACCAACGCGCGTTTCTCATGCTTATTCCTAGACTTTAGTCACATTGCTACCTGTTGCACTACATTTCTTAACAAAGCTACGTTGCTCTATGGAACTATTGAGAAAGTAACATTATTTTATTTTTTTTAGTTTTAGTTAGTTGGATGTATTTACCGAGACTTATAAAAACTTTAAAAAAATATTAAGAAATTTTTATAAAAAACTTTAAGGATAAAGTTGTAAGTTTTCTTAAGAAAAAGAGTCTTTTCAGATATTAATATAGTACTTAAAGATATAAAACGAGTTACTACGAGATGATTGGTCTAAGGCCAGCGTTGTTCCCTCCTCTGATGTCCTGTAACTCTACTGAATGATAATCAACACGGCCTATATTGCCCTGCAATGAATAAGTAATGCTTCCTAAAGTTCATCATATACAAGCATCAAGTAATTTATAAACCAGACTTGATATAGCCCTAACTCCAAAGTAGGAAATGGGTACTATAGAAGTAGAGATGCCATCGAGGTAGGTTCAAAACGAGTTTTGAAAACCCAAACTCAATTCGGTATTCTATAGTATTTTTCAAAACCCTATAAGGTACTTTATTTCCATAACTCACCTCTATAGAGTTTTGGAAAACCTAGTTAAAACCCGACTCGACCCTTGATATTAATAAATGATCTCAATTTATTAATTTCTAAATTTAACTCCAATATGTAAAGTTTATCAACTTCTTCCCATGATTTTGTTTTAGGAAAAAAATTTAAAAGAATATAAATTATGGAAGAAAAGAAAATCATGTCTATTTTTAATTAGGACTAATAGTTGTCCTTTCTAATTTATTAAATTAAATACAAATAATGATACATTAATCAAGATACATTACATAATTTACATATATAAACCAATATAGCCGATTGATATAGGTTTTAGGGATAAGAGTAAACGCTCTTGTGTGTGTGTGTATGTGTGTATATGTAATTTTAAAACGAGTTCAGTCTTTTATTAAATTTTTCTTAAATTTCAAAACTCAACCTGTAACCTAATAAGGTTTAAGAATTAATTTCATAACCTACTCCAAAACCTTAAAGGGTTTTTAACAGTTCAGACGGGTCGAAAATCCTATAATGACCTACCTAGTGGCATTCCTATATTGGAGAAGTATCCATATTATTATCAATCATTTATTTTCAAATTTAAAGTTTATACTATATGTTTTGAGTAATAATTCCGATTTAGTGATAATATACTTTTTTCTTAAAATAATGGTATGCCATGGCATGTTAATTGTGATTGACCGATTTTATAGATTGTGGATATCATGTCCGTTTGAGCATGAAAATATATTAAGTGTACGAGAGAAAAGGAACGATTCAGTTTAGTAAACCGCGGATAGGAATATGGATGGTCATATGATCCTTTATTTCTGGTAAGAGACGTGCCCATATGGATTGTCAAGGTAAACAAATTAATTATTTTCTCTATCCCCCAAATTGCAATAGGGTTCGGGACAAAAGCCACTTGCTTTTTATGGCTATCTTCAGGAGTTAATGGTCTTTCCAATTGAGGCAATTAGCATCAGATCCCACAAAAGAGATTTATTTGTGTTAAATGGATTAAGATAACGACTTGATTTATTATTTATGTAAACCCGTTCATGCTTCAGCTAATGACAGCCTATCACAGAGGATATCTAATTTGCTTTCATTTTTTACACTCTCATAGATGAGATAATTTAATTGAAGAAAATACAAATAAGCACACTATTTCGAAAACTTTGTGCTAAGTACTACCATTTTTTAATTATTTATTTACTAGTTGATAAACTTCTTTTATTTATATGAATTTTTCTACAATAATATTAATAATATAGCGTTACCACAACATTAATTAAAGTAATTCATTATTTTTCTTTCCCTTTCCTAAAGTAACCTATTATTTAAGCAACAAATTAGCCCATTTTAATAGGATAAACGATATAGATTTTTATTAAATTAATAATTTAGATTGATCAGTATTATAATAACATATTTTGATTGGCGAATCGCATCAATACTTTTGGGATCTGTACTTATCCATTGATTTATACTTCGAAATATATGTATGTTGGAGTTTATCTTAATCCTGTACATCGTTTAATATTAATAAAATAAACGATAAACACGTTGTTGAATTCAAAATATGCTGACCTAACAACATTGCATAGCTGGCGGATTTAAAAACAAAAAAAAAAACAAGCAATATTGCATGATGACATCAGACGAGGACCTCTTTGTTTTTATAAGGACAATTACAAGCGGTTTCTAGAGTAACGTTAGTAAAATAACGTTATTGTAATATTGGTTAATTAAAATAATTCATTTTTTAATACTTAATTTATTCTGTTTATTCTATCAAAATAACTTAACCTATTACCTAAACAATAAGTCAATATGTTTTATGAAAAAAAAATAATATTAAAATATAAAAAAAAAAACAAACTCTTATAATATTTTATATTGACTAGCATTATGATAATACTATATTACTAAAGTTACTGCAATCACAATATTTATGATTTTAACGCTAAGATTATGGATGCATCACATAATGTGGTAAAACTACTAAGAAAATGGAAATTATATACATGTGTGTGTGTGTGTGCACACGCACATACGTGTGCATATATTCTTGGACTAGAAAGTTGATTCGAGAATGAGAAGAGGTTAAAGATTAAGAGGATCAATCGAGATTAAACTCTAATCGAACTAGAATAAATAAAAATATTATAGTGTAATTTGTATTTATTTATAAAATAATAAAAATTATTTTTAATCTTGAGAATTAAAAGTTAAGAGCTTTTATAATTTATTTTTTATTTTTATTTAATCTGCATTTATTTTTTAGCAAATTGATATATCTTTTACAAAATATAAGAGAGAAAATATTATAGAAATCGGGTTAAATCGGTTGGATCAACTCGATTGAACCGAGATTATTATCAATGAAAGTAAAAAAAATTACTCGAACTAGTTTATTAGATCGAACAGGATTAGACTGGGTAGGTTAATATGGAAAAAATTTTTGTTTTGTATTTTCATTTTTACATTTTTAACTCATTTGATGACAACACATAATTAGATAAAGCAGAGATAGCGAGAGCATCTGAAGATAGAAAAGTACAATTCATATACGCTCAATAGAATATGTGATTTAGAAGAGTGATTAATGGTTTGAAACCTTTTACCTCTTCAAACCTCACATTAAGGTGTCGTACATAGGATTGCATAAGTCTTATGGGTGAAATTTCACCATCCGTCCTCTTCTACATACCATTTCGGTCGTCTTTAACCTCAAGCAACAATGAACAGTATCTTACTAAGCTTATGGAATCCTCATATACACTTGCAAAAGTAAAGCAAGTAAATCCTAGCTGATTGGGTAGCCTTGCATTGAAGAAGGAAGATGTGTCTTCAGGATTGGTATTTATATACCCCATATGTCCTTCTAAGGTTGCTTGAGTTTGATCATTCTTGTTGACATTTGAGTTTTAATGAAATTTCTGTTCCCCCCACCTACACCACGTGCTTGACATTTGTCTTCAGAATCAACTTTATTTGTCTTTCCTTAATTTTCCTCAATTTATAAATTAATACTTGTAATTATCTTGATTTTTTCTATTATAAATAATAAAACTAGTAAAAACAACAACAAAAGAAGAAGAAGAAGAACTAGTCTTACAAATCAGAATCGAAATTCATGAAAATTTATTACTCCTAGAAAAGCTTAAAAATTTAGGCATTTATACATTGAAACCAACCAAAAATTCATGTCTAGGAAGAAGAGAGTCATCAATTTAAAGGACAACACTTGTTTTTTATGAGGAATGAAGAAAATGGCCACTAGAGAGGAAGGCACTATATGTTACAAAAGAAAGTGAAAGAAAAGTTTATACCTTTCACAAAAAGTAACAACCTTATTTCTTAAAAAAAAAAAAGAAGAAGAAAATTAAATACACTTCGTACATTAAGGGAACCAAAACCCTAACCTAAAAAACCAATGGATGTAAACTTTCATCGCCGATCTCACAAGTTTATGTTTACAACAAATTTATTTTAAGTAATATTACACCCATTAAAGGAAGCTAAGAATTAAAGAACAATCATCATGAATCTTTTATTGAAGTAGTTTGATTCATTTGAAGCGACAAATATTTATGCCACGGAAAATAATTGAGGGATTATAATGAAGAAGCCAAGGTAATTCATTAAATAATCTAACATTATAATATGACACAACATTTATGCTAACTATTTTCCTAGGGGTAACAAAACTATTACAAGAGTAATAACCTACACAAGAAAACTCCGTGAACATATTAAGCAACAAAGCAACATTTCAATGATTCACATATGACAAGTGAGGGTAACAGCTTGTATATCAGTATATGTTATAAACCCCTTAACTTCATTAGTAAAGCTTTTGATCAGGGAGGAAAATATAATGAAGCTATTTGGTATTGCGCATAGTCCAAGTTCATAGATTGACCTTTTGAGCTAATGATAAGACCTAAAAAGTCAAACCTATTTGACGGGGATGTATTAGGAATACTTGACTTTGTAGGCTTAAAACAAAAATGTTTGGACCAATTTATTCACTCTCGGCCTTCTTAGTAAGATCGTGCAAATTGAAGATGAATTCGTATGCCTAGATTAATAAGAAACCAAATAAGTAATCATATATATATTAAAGCACAAATAGAAGTTACGTATAAATTAAACCATGGATGCATTTCATCCATTGATTACCAGAATGTTCCAACAAATGTCATGAAGGGCTTATCCCTCTCTTAAATATTTTAAGCCATCCAATGGTTGAGAATGAGATCCAAACTTTACATATAAATACTCCTCCTCAATTTTGTTACACAAGAAACTTTAGAACAACACTATTGTACTATCAGTATCCTACTTTGGAAGATGAAAGCATCCAACTATGTTAGCTTTAGAATATCTTGGAAGGGGTAACATATAACTCTTCTCATTTAGAAACCCATGTAAGAACGCATTATTGATATCAATCCGATATAAAGACCATGATCTTGCAACAATGACAATAAGCAGAATTCTAACTATACTTAACTTTGCTACGAATGAGAAAGTATCATGATAATCAATACCCTTAACTTGAGTGTACCCTTTAGCTACAAGCCTAGCCTTATATCTTTCAATTGAGCCATCGAGCTTATACTTAATCTTATAAACCCATTTTGACCCAATAGGTTTCTTATTAGGAGGCAATGTTGTCAATTCCCTAGTATCATTTAACTCTAATGCTTCAATTTCCTTATTCATTGCATGAACCCAATCTTTGTTCTTAGAGGCTTGTGAATATGAATATGGTTCATTAGTTGTTAATACATATGCCAAGGATACAATGTAATCTAATGGGTATGATGCAAAAGTTTCTAATTTGAACAAAGGATATTGTAAATGAAGGGAATAAACATCAACATGCATATCAGTAGAACAACCATGTACTGTATGTTGAAAATCAGCAAGCTAAGATGGAATTTTACTCTCCCTAGTAGACTTTCTCAGCTGACCATGATCAAATGAAGGCAAAGAGGAGGAATTATCTTGATGACCCAAAATAGATGGTGCTGAATCAAAAGTGGATTGAGTAAGTGATAGTGAAATAAGGGCTATTACAACAATAGATGAATCCATTAACAAGGAAGGTCAAGAACTAGGTTGGACAAAAGAATTATCAAACAAATCAAGAGAAGACTTATGTTTGTAAGGAAAAATACATTCACAAAAAATAACATCAAGACTCAAAAGAATTTTATGAGACTGCATGTCAAAGACTTTATAACCTTTCTTCCCATAGACATAACCTAAGAATATACACTTGATTCCTGTTGCATCAAATTTTTCTTTATGTGGTGAAGTAGATGTAATATAACACAAACAGCCCATTACACAAAGGTAATCATATGTTGGTTTTACTCCAAATAAAAGCTCATGTGGAGTTTGCCACTATAATTTAGACATAGGCATGAGATTGATAAGGTAAGTGGCAATAAGTAAGCATTCTCCCCAAAAATGTTTTGAAAGATTAGCATAGATTCTTAAAGCTCTAGCTTTATCAAGAAGGTACTGGTGTTTACGCTCCACTCGCCCTTTTTGTTGTGGTGTTTAGGTCATAGAAGTTTGATGAAATATTCCTAGATCATGAAACATGGATTGACATGTATGAGATAGAAATTCGCATCCATTATTTGTTCTTATCACCTTTGGTTAGCCCAAAAACTGATTCTTGATCATTTTAAAGAAGGTATCCAATACCAACACAATCTAAGACTTATTATTAAGTAAGTCCAAGTACTACAGCTATAATCATCCAAAATACTAAGAAAATACCAAGCCCCAGAAATTGAAGGAACAGAAAAAGGGCCCCAAACATCAATGTGAAGCAAATGAAACAGTTATAATGAACAATTGGAACTTCTAGCAAAAGAAAGTCTATGTGACTTAAACTCAAAGCAGGTGTCACAAATGAATTCATGAGAACTAACTTATTGCAACCATCAACATGTTGTAATTTTGACAAAGAAACATGCCCGAATCTGTCATGAAACAGTTGTAGTGTATCGGTCTAATTACATGTAACAAGTGATTGAGTGGTCAAATCACATGTCTGCTGAGAAATATCACTAGAAAAAACAATATGATGCATGCCTTGAGTTTCCAAAACATACAGTCTGTGCATTGCCTTTGCCAAAGCTATTGTTTGATTATTTTTTAGGTCTTAAAAAATGAAGGAGGATGAATCAATATTGGCTTTAATTTTGTTATTAGCTAACACATGTTGTACTAACAACAAGTTTTGTTTGAAGTTTGGCACACATAAGATATTGTGCAAGACTAGTGATGAATTTAGAATAACAGTTCCAGCTAAGTGAACAACTTTAATTATGCCATCAGGTAATCTAATGTGTACAGGTTGTTTCAAAGGGTACAAATGATGAAAAAGAGTTTTAAATGGTGTCATATGATCCGCAGCACCTGTATCTACAATCCAATTAACAATATTATTATTTAAAGCACTAAGAATTGAAGAAGTGTTACAAAAACCAGAAAATTGAATGGCCGCTGCTACATGAGTTGCTGTTACCTCATCCTGTCCTTGTTTATCCTTCAAAAGTTTGTATACTTCTTGACAAACTGTTTGAATCATTTTCAGACTTAAAACATCGACTTTTCTTACTGAAAAACAAGAATTGGTACTCTAACTTACATCATTAATTATGATGTCAAATGGAGAATTATAAGCACTCATGGAAGGTTTCTCCATCAAACATTGTACGGCCATTCGATTTTGAAACTTTTCATTTTGTTTACCCTTGAACCAATTAGGATATTTAATAAGCTTGAAACAATCATCAACTGTATGCCCTTCCATCTTGCAATGCTTACAAGTTGACCTATTAAAACTCTTATCTTTTCTTCTATCCATAACTCCTTTTACAACTGAACTAGGTTTATTAGTCGTAAAAGCATATGCATTAATATCAAAAACACTACAAGAAGTAATTTGCTTTTGTTTCTCCACTTGTTGAATAATGTAACAGGCCTTATTTACCATCAATAATGGATCCATCGATAGAATTTGGCTCCTTACCAAGTCATATCCTTCATTCAACCCAATTAAAAGCTGCATCAACCTAGTGTTATACTCAAATTCTGCTATCCTTTCTTTCAAGTTACAAGTACAATACTCCACTCTACCACAATTACACATTGCATAACTGTTTGAGGCTTGTAGCTCATCCCAAAACCTTTTCAATCTGTTATAATAGCTTATTACAGATTGATTCATTTGTCTCACATTATTAAGCTCAAACTGAAGTTAAAAGATAAGTGGAGCATTTCCTTATCCATACTAATCTGAAATTTCTTGCTACAATTCAAAAACTAATTGTGCATAAACATAATTTTGAGCCAATTTACTTTTCATTGAATTCATAAGCCAGCACCTAACCATATAATTTGCTTTAGTCCAACGAATCAAATCAGCTAAATTAGGATTAGGTTTTCTAATGCTACTATCAATGAAACCAATTTTAAACTTAGCGCCTAATCCAATCTTAATTGACCTGCTCCAAGCTAGATAATTGATTCCATTAAACACGATGTTACCTATTATCATATTCGGACTATCAGATGAAGAGATATACAAAGGATCATTATGAAATTGCTCAATTTGTTGAATTTGCAATTACTAACCTTAGCCACTCATGATCGAATTATAGACAATGAATACGAAGAAAATTGATACATCTTATAGTAACAACTCTAATACCATGTGAACAATTGCAAAAATGATTCAAGTTGTATAGAATTCCGAAGTAGAAAGGGATTGAATTAGCTCTAAAACTCCATCGGTTTCCTCTATTTATCATTGGACTGAAACAGAAAAAAAATGAAAATCTAAATATCGAGCTAACTAATTCCAGTATTTATACAACAATAACTAACTACTACGTATCATCACGCTAATGGATACAAATGGACAAATAGATAAATGCCAGCTATACAAATAAGTAATTAGTAATCTTCACAATAATATAGAAGAACGTCATAAAATCAAAACTATAATTAATTTTCCAAAGGAAAAGTCTTTATTGTAGTGGTAAATATTGATTAAATAAAAAGTATAATAAACATTACAAATAATGGTAACGTTGGGCAATTAAAGTAATAGATAAGTAAAACAATAATAATCATATAAATAAGTATAATAGAAAATAGTAATTATATAATTAGAAAGACATAAATATTAGGCGATAGTTAAGAAGTTTGTGAGTTGTATTTGAATTATTTTAGTAAGTATTATATAAATATATTTAATAGTTGATATTAAATTATAAGTTATAAATATTTAAAAAAAGATTTTTTTTCATTTAATATAGCATAAATATAAAGATTCTCGCAATTCTGTAGAAGTTCAATGTTAGTTGTCAAAATCTACGCAATCTTCCATTTTGGATACATTAAACAAGTAAACGTAAGGCATCTTTTATATAAGAAAACGTGACACCATCGGTAATATCCTAGGTAGGTGGTCACTAATCTCTACATTGATTTGCTGCGTCAGCACAAATCGGGTATTGGATTCTAGACAAATCCTGTTCGAGAATGAAGTTGATTGCAGTCTCATTGCCAAGGACATATGGATTTGAGTCCTTGTCCTTTCATCCATTTTCCGTAGATAAAGCACAAAAAGACATATTTTTACATATTATATGTAAAGAAAGTAGACCAATAATATGTGGAGTCCACTTCATGATTCGGTTGCACCTGCACGCACGTTTTGTCCATCCATTCTCACACCACAAGCTCGCACTTTAGTACCTTTTTTGGCTCTTTTAAATTAGGTACTAATTTAATTTAATGTTTGGAGGAAGATAAATTGCATCCGGACACCTTCATTTTTAAGGAAGGATGTCAAAAATTTACTTGAATATTGGATTTTTCTTTTTATATTTATATTTGAAGCTTGAAATTGTTAAGTGCTATATTTAATCGAATTTTTACCAATTAACTTTTTACACCTAAAGTTTGAAATTATTTACTATCATAATTAATCGAATTTTTTACTTATTAAATTTCCTACCTTTATTATCTTGACAAAAATAACGTGGCAAATGTTCATTGGACAAAACTAAACAACTAGTAATAAGACAGTAAATGTGTGAATAAGTCCGATTAAGTATGATATTTCATAATTTTAGACAATATATGAGAAATTGAAGGAACACCCAAGTAATAACTTTGGTTTTATCCCATTTAGACAATGCATGTTGAATTTTTTTCTTATAATATATAAGATATTAGGAATCAGACAAAGTAGGAATTCATGTACATGTGCTCTCTTTTTTTTTTTTCAATATATTAAAATGTTTACTAGTTAGAATCTTAAATGGGATTGTTCACTATCACTTAATATCCTCATAAACTCAACAAAATCTATGAGACATGATAGGGTCCTTTTTCATGGAATTGATAAATGAGGTTTAAAGGGGAAATTGAGTATGATATTTAATAATTTTAAACAATATATGAGAATTGAAGTAACAACCAAGTAATAATTTGGACATTATCATATTTGGAAAATGTATGTTCATTTTTCTATAATATATAAAATATTGGGAGTTATTACAATACGTTGTTGGATGATTTTGGATTTGAATTTTAGTCCTACAAAGAAAGAGAAAGTTTTTGGTACCGAGGCTAGTCCAATGTGGCCATTTTGATACCTAAGTTAATAAATGAATGTTAAGTAAGAATCAGTAAGTAGTAGAGAGTTGTTAGATAGATCTTATGGTGCATTTTTCCCATATTTATAGGCGAATGTCAAATATCCGAAACAGCAGCTAATTGCATGATTATCGGGACATGTAGAAACTTCTTGATTAGATATACTCCTAAAATGTAAGAATAGTGAACAATTATGTAATATAACCGTGCTAGATGATAACTATTTACGCCACTTTCTTTATATTCAAATCAAACGTAGATCTATATTATCAGCATTAGTCAAGAATTGAGTTACTAGACATGTTAGCAGCCGAGTGGATGAGTAAATGAATTTCGACTATCAACACAATATTTCATATTTATTCACACTTGTTAGATTCTTATTAATCCATCTCTCTTACACGTATCATTAGCTAATCGATAGAATAAGTTTAGTTAGTTATTGGTAGTTATTAGCCAATATTCAATAGACTAGCTTATCATTTTATTTTTATTGAAGTTCTTCTTCTTGACAGGAGCTCTTGCGATTCTCTTCTTGCATTTGCAATTCAACATGATGTAGTTTGTTGAATAAATTTACATTCAATTTCCATATAGTATTAGAGCCGTAGTCACGTATTGATTTCATTTTCTTACAATTTTGATTTTAGATGATTTAGTTTCGTCTTCTTGTTTACTAGAAAATGTGTCATCAATCAAACAAGAAATGTTTCTAATTCACTTATTATGGATCCTTAGTTTCTCTTTAACTCCGATAATCTATTTATGGTGATTGGTTAATTATTCTTTAATGGGAACAATTACTTATATTAAAGTAAATCTATCAAATTAATGTTAAGAGAAAAATGTAAACAAGGATTTATAGATGGATTTATTGGAAAGCCACATGCTAATTTGCCTGATTTAATTAAGTGGTTAAGATGCGATAACATGGTTCAATGCTAGATCTTAAGCTCAATGTTTCCTAATTTAGCTCAGAATTTCATTTATACTCAATCGACTTTTGAATTGTGGAAGGAAAGAACTTAGCAGTGTGGTATAACTAATGGACCATTAGTGTATCAATTACAATGTGAGATTAGTAATTTGAAACAAGGATGTTAAACTATAAGAGTTTATTGCAATAAATTGAAGAGATATCGGGATGAATTAGCTCAATTGCATGCTTATCCAACTTGCACTTGTGGAAGGTTAGATTACACATGCAAAATGAAACAAAGAGTGGTTGAATTTGAATAAAAAACAAAGTTGCTACTTGGTTTGGAAGATAGAAAAGCATAAATAGATTGTTGGTCTAATGATTTTGAGTGTTAAAAGTTCAGCTTTTTACTTAAACAAGGCACAAAGTAAGGAATTAGGACCAAGTGCTATTGATAAGAAGAAAAATAAGGCTAAACTAAATTTCAAATATTGTAAACAAGATGGCCATTTGGTCGAGAATTGTTTCCGGATTGTTGGATGTTCAGATTGGTACAAGGGAAAAAGAATCAAAAAAAGGAGGAAGAAAAGTTACTACAACAACTGTTTCGATTATAAATTCAAGTGTAGTCTCTAGTACTCCATTAGATTACATTACTAATGAGTGTTTTGCAAGAAATTAGGAGGAAATGATTGATAAGCATGTTTTCCAAAACATTTGCTAAGAAGTTTATAAGATGATAACCTCTAGGGACAATGTTGCTATTAGTTAAGTTTAGTGTGAGGTATTTCTAATCACTCTATTTGTTTTAGTATTTCATGTACTAATATGGATTCTTAGATAATATACACCAAGGCTACTGACCATATGACCCCTTTCATACTCTACTTTATGATATTTGTAGTTTACCCAACCTAATTGTTATTTAACTACCTAATAATAGACATGCCTTGATAAACAAAGTCAGACCAAGCTATACTAATTCATCTCTTACTATCAACAATGTAATTTATGTACCTCATTTTTCTTATGATATGTGAGCCTCGTAATTTCATATGGTCATTTCAAGTAGATAATTTAGGACATATATGAAAGTTGGTCGATTTAGGCAATATTCCACATGTGAGTCATTGGAGTTACATGAGGACATGCTGTAGGTCTGGAATATCGGAATATAATAAAATAGTTGTATTATAGTTTAAAAAATAAAATAAATAGTTAATGTTACTAAATTAAATGATATTGTGATTTGTCCACCATAAATCAGCGATTAGGATAACAAAAATTAATCGAATTTTAAAGATAAATTATTTACATGATAAAAACATAAAATAATATATATATATATATAAGTAACACATGTACTTCGTATATAATTGTCATATATAATTATATACCCCTAAATGCCTAAAATATCCGAAAATAGGTATAATTAACTAAAATTTTATAAGAAAATAATAAAAAAAATTTGGTAAAAATTGTCAAAGTACCAAATGTACAATGGATTAGGCGTAGGACATTCCCTAAACAACTATTAAAGGAAGGGTCCAAATCATTGACACTTAGCTAAGCTTGGAATTAGGGTATTTAAACTAAAATGAGTGGAGAGAAATCCATTTCTCACCCTATTAACTTTGGAAACATCACCACTCCTATCTAAAACCTTAATCAAGCTTTGAGAAATTTAGGAAAAATATGAGAAAGAGAGGAATGATGAAGGGAAATTTTAGAAAAAAAATTGAGAAGTGAAACTGCATACACTGAGAAGAATGGGAGAGCATTGATCAGAAGACATGCTGGGAGTGAATCACCACCACTACCTTATAGTAATGGTAGTGGCTAGTGGTGTTGACAAAGAGAGGATGGTTGGTGGTAGTCAAATGGTCAAGTTCTAATAAGCTATAATTTTTCACTTGATTTTCGTTAAAATTTTTAAAATATTAATTTAGCTCTAAAAATTATGGAAAAAAATTATTTAGACATTTATATTTTTTTATGGAAAAATGTCATATTGTAAAATTTTTAAATGGATATAGGACCTCCTTAAGAAATTACGTGAAATCAACCAAATTTTGAAGTTGTTTTAAATGACCCTATTGACGTAGTTTTTGAACCAAAATTTTTCTAGAGAGTCCTTATATTGTATATAAGTATTATATGAAGAGTTTTTGGATAAAAATGATTTCTATAATTTCTAGAAATTTTTAGGCCTTTAAATTAGGTGAAAAATACAATTTTCTTGAAGATTTCATATATTGAGCTTGATGAAAACCCTAAGTATCGGGTTCTAAAGTTTATTTAGATCATATTTTATTGTGAAGAATAATTTGGAGTTGTGTGATATGAATTAGAGTTGAGATATGCACAAACTACTAGTTATGATATACATGCATTAAGATGAAGATATGAGGATTTGGAAGTTTTGGTGATATGGTGATCATGGGTATGATAAACTTGTTATATGGTCATGATTTACCATGCTTATAAATTGTAATAAGGTACGAGAGCGGATCACTTTATGCAAATTTTAAATTGAACCTATTTAGGGAGTTCTTCAAAGGTTTAATCTAATAAAAGAATGACTTAAGATTCTTAGGTTAAATACTCGATTAGAAGGTTGGTTAGTGCAAGGATTTGATTATAACAATGTCAAAATCTTAATAAGGATGTTAGTTGGTGAATGAGGCATAGTTGTATTAACTTCAGAGACATGTTCAGAAGGTTAATGGATGAAAGGATTTTAACTCTAAGTATGTTGTATCCTTGTTCGGAAAGTTATATGGTGAAAGAAGTATGGTTGCAATGATTTCGAAGACATATTTAGTGGGTTGGCTGAATTAGAGGGTTTTAGATGAAATTGCTTTAGAGATATATTCAAAAGGTTGGTCTATAAAAGAGAGGACTTAATCTCTAGTTCAAAGAATTAATCAGAAAGTTGGATAATAAGAGGGACTTATCTATACCCCTATCAAAAACTTGTTTAGGATGTATTTAGTAAAGGAAATGTAGTTAAAAGGGCTTCGGGGACTTGATCCTAGGATTGATTAGTGTGAAATGCTCAGGGGAGACAACTTCAGAGGCTTGTTCAGAGAGTTGATTAAAGCAAGGAGCACAACTGAGATAGCTTTAGAAGACTTGGTTGAAAGGTTACTAATCTAAAAACACTCATCCAAAGACTTCATCAGAAAGTTCTAAGACCAAAATTTGGTATCGAGCAAGCTTCTTAAACCTTATTCAGAGACTTCAATAGCAAGTATAAACTTGATATAAAGCTCACATAACTTGCTAAAGATAAGTCATAACCATACTTAAATTGTTAAAATGAACTTACTTAACTTTATATTTAGTAAAACTAAAGTAATTATATCGAAAATTTAGGGAACAATTGAAGTAGGCAAGATCAACCATCAAGACTGTCGAGTATTACATGTTTAGGTAAATGGGATTAGTGTTTCATCACACTTTGAAGTATTGTTTAAGAATACTTGGAAGCCTTAGTATATATCTTGCTTGCGACAGTAAGTTAGTTGCCTATGCATATGCAACGTGTGTATTTAAATATGGTTGTGTTATTCTAAGTGTTGAACTTATGTATTGATTACTTATTGATATTACTTACTTAAAACTGTTTGAAATTGTTTAAATACCCTAAAAGCAACTAACTCAACTCAGTTTAACTTCTAACCGGACATGCATCGTAATCTACTAGGGAACAACTAGGATTCTTGGGTCAAACACAGACCCTTTAATGAGGATAACTAAAATGGTTCTCTCCTTACCCTTAGTTGAATTAAGTGACACGAAAAGAGGTCGCGGAAAAGTTAGGGACCATGATTCGAAGTGAAGTCTCAAGCGATGTGTATTCTCTATTGCACAAGCCCCCATTTGGTTCCAATCTGCAAAGTGCATGGCATCAAACTCGTTAACCCAAATTAAAGTAAGTACAATTTTTCTTATCTCACAATGAACCTAATAACATCGTACGATGGCACTTATTTGTATATGCATAGCATCTAACTAAACTTGTTTGAAAACATTAGTTGCTCTGTGTTAAATATGTATGACTATTTCTATCCCACTTACTGAGCTAATTGTCACTCATTCCCCTACAACTGTTTCGTAGGTTTCCAGTAGATTTACTAAGTGATACTCCAAGTCCTAGAAGATTAAAGAACAGCATCAAAGAATGAGATTTAAGACTAATTGGCTAAACTCCTATTCTATTTATCGTCTTTACTAACTTTTAGGAGAACTAATAGGGTCTCTTTGAGCGACCCTCTAATTTTCAACTATTGTTGCCTGTACTATGTTATGTGAACTTGTGGACTTTTATAAATTTTTACTATGTTATTTTTTTTGAAGTTTTTATAAAATGAGGTTTTCTTCTTAAGTTTTTATACCACAAAATCACTTTCAAAAGATATTTCAAAAAGTTGCACCACAAATTAATACCAAATAGGCATTGAATTGGATTACTCAAAACTGTGGAGTGGACGCCTGTGTAAGTTATACCTACGTTAGTGACTAGCTTCTAGCTTAAGTTAGTTTACAAGATGGGGTTGTTACGACTTTTTGGTTTTAGGGCGTAACATAATCTACTTTCTATCCTTCAAATTTTATCTCAACAAAACATGTTAGTCATCATTGATAAATTCAAATGTATGTTTCAAGACCAAAAAACTAGCCAATAAATTGCTATTGCATAAGACTTATTGATAGGAATCAACCCCTTAGACCGATCACGAACAGCTAAGTTAAAGGACTCCAAGGACTCGCTCGAAGGATTCTAGCTCTAGGCCATAGCTGAGACGGGGATTCCTACCCTGAGTTGATCTCCAACCAACCTAACTATCAGATCCTCACATACGTCAAATCCGCCCTTGTTCAACAGTAAAATTTTACTCCAGGAAACAGCCTAAGAATAGCTAAGGCGAACTCCCGATCCGACTATAGGCATTCGACCCCAAAGCAAGCTAACTTCTTTTCAAAACTAATTGGTCCCCGACCTGAACCAGATCAGGTTGGCCTCTGATTGCAACGTTCCCCTTGTTTTCGTCTACTTTGTAACATATTCATAACTATCAACTACTAAGTGACACGTGTGTTCTGACACAATATTTCAGAATGATTCTTTCTTTCTGTATTGAATATTTTTTGTCTCTTTTACCCCTTTAAGTATGTTTCATGTAACCTAAGTGTAAAATAACCTTTTTGTCTTTTCATTCATGTAAAGTAACTCTAGTGGACAAGTATATAAGCCCCCACTTCCTTGTACCCAAGCATCCAACTTTTAATACAGAATTATTCAATTAAGTAACCTTAGTGTTCTCATTATCTTTTAACTCTTATCTATTCTCTTTAGTAAGGAGTAGTAGCAGCAAGTGACCCTTCAGTTCAAATCGGTGTGTCATATCCGGCGAATTATAGGCCAAGTAAGATCGAGTGGTGCGTCATATCCATTTGGTAACTGTCCGGACTGTGTTAACCATTTTCCCTATTTGTTTTGGTTTGTTTCATTGTAGTGTCTCTTCATGTGTTCAACCCCGGAGATACATCAGTTTCGCTAGTATTAAGGCACAGTTCCGCAAGGGAATGTGATGAGGAATCAAATCTTTAATACCAAAGATAATAAGGAATCAAAGGATCGATCAAGAAAGAAACAGCAGCAGATCTCGAATGAACAAGAATGGATATTTAAAAGAAAATGGGTATGAGGAACAGGAAGGTTTTTTATGGTGAATGTAAATGGATATAACTCACCAAGACACAAACACAATCAAGGATTTGAACTCAAAATAAAGTTTGATACAACTTGCAAACATTAAATGTTACTTAGGGTTTCAAATGAAGGTTAGATGTAACTCATTAACCGGTTCAAATGAAGGGGTTCAACACAATTTGAGAACAAGATTGATAAGAACACGGGGATGATTAAAGAGTCTAATCAACACTCGATAATTTAGCAAATGATAACTAAAGTATAGCCTTGCTCGAAAGAGAAAAGTTTCACTCTCTATATATCTATACGTCTATCTTTATATCTATCTATCTCCGTATGTTAGTACAAATGTTATTATTTATAGCAAGTCTTAAACCCTAGTAACAAAATTATAAATAACGTACAAAGCCTTAAACCCCAAAGAATCGGGCCTATAAAGAAAATAAGAGAAAACATATACAAGAATACAAAACTGTGCTTTTTATAGAAGTCAACATGCAGTCATTTGGTATGTCCTGGGAATAGTAGTATTCGAACCGAACGGGGTCGGCAATTTGATGTACGTGTTCAGGAAAGAATCCCTGAACTCTTGCATGGCATGGCCAAGACACCAGAGAGGTCAACTTACAATTGCCAAGTTTTAGATTTAATTGGCATGAGTCTCTTGGTGCCGTACTGAGTGGTTCTTTACTTTCGCGTCCTTAGCCTTGCGGTTTCTTAGCACCTCAACTGATGATAGAGTTGATGTCGAGTGTTTATTTTCCTTCCCCTCGTCCTTCCAGCTGCAGCTCACCCTCGACAAGCATTGAAAGGCCTCAGCTTGAATATGGTCGAAAGCTGATTCCCATCAAAGTGCATGAAATGGCAGTGAAGTTTTGGTTCATTTTACTGTTTGTGGCTACTATGTTCCTTTCATAGCTACTACAGTATGTTTGTGTTACAACAAGTGTAGTTTCATTCTTACTTAGTTTCTACTCTGTTTCCCATTGCAAAAACAAAGCAAGTTTGTTTCTATTCTAATTGAGTAACCATTAGGTATTACAGTTGTTAGTGAGTTGTTAATTCATTTAAGAAGTACCGTACCATGTTCGATTCAAGTGTTTAGGGAGTTATTGGTGACCAGGGTAGTAGTGCTCAATCTGGTTGTGGTCATAATGGTAGTAACACCCTAGTATCTATTAACAACAAACTTGATAGACTCATAAATCTTATTGTGAGTCTAGTCATCGCAATATAAGTTAATAGACAACAACCCCAAGGTATATAACAACAAAACCTACAAGAAGATGGCCTTGAGAGACACTATGCCCAAGGAAATCGAACCAATTGCCTAATTCAACCACCACGAGCTAGAGGAGTAATAGACCAAGCTGCTAGATGAAGACTGGAGTTGGGGGAGATTAGGGAAGATGATGAAGAGCTAGATGTTGAAGAGTTTGGTGAAGAAGAGGTAAACTATTACCAGGTGCAAAGATGAGGACGTCAAGTTCCTCAAAGGCTAGACAACGTTAAGGTGCAAATCCTACCCTTTGGTGGAAGTGGAGACGCAGATGAATACTTGGAGTAAGAAGAGAAGGTTGAGAAAGTATGGAAAGTATTTAAATGTTATGGGTATAAAGATGTCGTTAAAGTCTAACTTGTTGCATTGGAGTTACTAGGTATGCCACTATATGGTGGAAGAATCTGAATGCAGCCAGAGCAAGAGATGGAAGATGAGGTGTTAGAACTTAGGATGAGATGAAAAGATTGTTAAAAGGTAGATTTCTACCAAAGACTTACTTACAAGATACATTTGTAAAATTGTAGGAGCTTCACCAAGGAAGCCAATCTGTTAATGATTATGTCAGGGAGTTCCAAATGCTAATGATTCAAGCCGACATGGAAAAACCAGAGGCCCATACAATATCAAGGTTTGTTTTTGGGCTCGAGTATGAGATTCGCAATGTCGTGGAAATACAGAGGTTTTATACAGTGGAAGAGGCCATTAAGATAGCGCTGAGGGTCGAAAGGTAGAAGAGAAGTGTTTCGAGTCGACTTGGGCTGACATTATCGTAGGTACCAATACCATGCCGATCTATTCAAGTCAAGCCGAGGAGGTCATATAGGACTGAGGATAGGAATGACCAACCTAAAGACAACCGAGGAAACCAGTAGGGCTGAGCCAAGAGTAGGCCAACCTCGAAGATATATGAGAAAGGGCAAACTTTCAAATGGAAGATCAATGAGGTAAAGTGCTTTAAATGCTTGAGCTTCGAACATATGATCATCAAGTATCCGAACCGACGCGTCATAATGCTCTGAGGAGATGTAGTGGATAACACCGACGAGAGCGAGCCCTAAAAGGAAGAAGATGTTGGAAAACCTAAAGTTGAAGAGGAAGAGGAAACTTGTGTATATGCCAACCAGGAAGAAGTAATGACCCTAGTCTTGAGACGAGTCCTGAGTTCCTAATTGAACTCTACGAAGGACTAAAGAGAGAATTTGTTCCATACCAAGTATATTGTAGAAAGCTAATTGTGCGCGATCATAGTACAAAGGTTATGTCTGCTAACCTCAAAGCATCTCCAACCTTACAAACTACATTGGCTTCATGATAAGGTGCTTTGCATGTAACTGACCAAGCGGCCGTACTGTTCAATGTCAAAAATGTATATAGGGACAAAGTGGCATGCGATGTCATCCTTATAGGAGCTTCACATCTGCTGCTTGGATGACCTTGGTTGTTTGACTTAGTATTACTCACGACAAGAATAAGAACACATATGCCTTTATCAAAGATGGGAGGAAGATTGTGTTGCAACCTCTAACCCCGTCTTAAGTAACTAAAGCCCATAATCAGCTCACCCAAGCTAGTAAGATGAAAGCCTCAGTGATGAGCCGAAGAGAGCTTCAATCTGCTGATGTTCCTGTTGGTTAGGAGATTATTGAAGATGAAGGAATTACAAGATGTTTCAGAAGAGATCCAAAGCTTGCTAAATGAGTTTTTCGACCTGTTTCTAGAAGAACTGCCTCCAGTCTAAGGCATAAAGTGCTGTATTGACCTACAATTAAGCACCACCCTCCTAAGTTAACCCGCATATAAGATGAACTCTGAACAAACTGCCGAACTGAAGAGGCAGGTGGACGAGCTTGTAGAACAAAGATATGTAAGGGAAAGCATGAGCTCTTATGTTGTACTGGCTCTGCTCGTTTCGAAGAAGGATCGTTCATAGCGTATGTGCATCGACAGCCGAGCAATCAATAGAATTACTATCAAGTACAAATACTTGATACTAAGGCTCGATGATATGTTAGATGAGCTTCATGGCACCAAAATATTTTTGAAGATTGATCTACGGAGTAACTACCACTAAATTAGCATGAGGCCGAGTGATGAATATAAGACCACCTTCAAGACTAAACATGAACTCTACGAATGGTTAGTTATGCCATTTGGGCTTGCTAACGCACCAAGCACATTCATGAGATTAATGAACCATATAATGCGCTCTCTAATTGGGAGATATATGGTCATGTACTTTGACAATATATTGGTATACAGTGCCAACCTGAACGACCATATTCGACATCTTCATAAAGTATTTAACATCTTGTGAGTCAAGAAGCTGTATGAAAATGTAAAGAAATGCATGTTCTGCTAGAGAGAAATGATATTCCTAGGGTTTGTAGTATCAGGGGAAGGAATTCGAGCAAATGAGGAGAAGATTTGAGCATTGAGGTCTAAAGTTTCTATGGCCTAGCTTCTTTCTATAGATGATTTATTAAGGACTTCAATACAATAGCCGCCCCATTGACCAAGTTGACTAAGAAAAGTAAAGGATTTGTATGGAATGACTAAGCTGAATAAAGCTTTAGAGAGATCAAGAAAAAACTCACCTCAACACCTATCTTATCACTGCTAGATTTTGATAACCGTTTCAAACTAGAATGTGATGCATCGGGAGTTAGAATTGATACTGTCCTAATGTAAGAACGACAACCAGTCACTTTCCACAATAAGAAACTTAATGGTCCTACCTTGAACTATTATGTATACGAGAAGGATTTTACTCCCTTTTCCAAGCCTTTATTGTTTGTCAACAATATTTGTTATCATGAGAGTTTGTTATTTACATTGACTACGAATCATTGACGCATCTTGGGAGTTTAAACAAACTCTCAAAGAGATAGGCTAAGTGGTTTGAGTTTATGGAAGGGTTCTTGTACATCATTCGACACAAAAAGGGAAACACAAATGTAATCACCGATGCTCTATCACGATGGTAAACTTTGCTGATCACTTTGTAGACAAAATTATTGGGATTCTCACTAATTATTAAGCATTATGCTCATGATTCTCATTTCGACCCTATCATAGAACAGTATAAAGATGGAATTGCTGTCAAGGGATATTATCTCAATGATGGCTACCTACTCAAGGACCAAAGGCTGTGCATACCAAACAGTTCCATGCGTAAGCTGTTGATTAGGGAAACTCATAGCGAAGGATTATCTAATCATTTCAAGGAGACCAAGACAACCAATATGTTAAAAGAAAACTTTTATTGGCCTAGTTTAGCTAAAGATGTCCATAAAGTGGATAATAGTTGTGAAGTGTGTAAGCGTGCTAAGGAGAAGAGAGAACCTCATAGAGAATACATACCCCTACTAACACCCACTTTACCTTGAGACGACCTCAACATAGACTTTGTCCTAGGATTGCCCCAGACATATAAAGGGAAGGACTCTATTTTTGTTGTAGTAGACCGTTTCAACAAGATGGTATACTTCATTCCATGCCATTAGACTAACAATGCCCTATATATCGCTTATATGTTTTTACAGGAGATTGTCCGAATATATGGAGTACCAAGGACTATTGTTTCAAATCGAAACACAAAATTTTTGAGATATTTTTAAAAGAATCTTTGGAGAAGATTTAGAACTAAACTTATATTCAACTTTAGTAACTATCCTCAAACTGATGGCTAGACTGAAGTGGTAAACAGGACTTATGTAAAGTAACTTTAATGGATCTATTTCCAAACTTTTGATATTTATTTAATAAAGAAGATAACTCAACTATTAATTTGTAACTTTACATAAAGTAAATTTAATTGATCCATTACCAAACATTTAATATTTATTTTATTTTATGTTATTTTATTTGCAGTATTAGACTTAAAAGCTATTTTCATATTTTCGAAATGCCAGTTTTCCTCTTATTATTAATAGTCTTTTTTTTTTTAAGTGATTATGCCCTTAAGATTTACGGAGCCACTAATCTTTTACTAAAGTTTAAGCGATTATGCAATTGTTTGCAATTGAAACCCTAAAAGGGAGTCTTTCTCATCTTTCATTCTGATCAATTCTTTACTCTAATTACGGTGATCATCGGTTTCACCTAGTAGTGCATATTATCGATTGGATTAAACCTAGTTTAACTCTCCCCGTTGCATAATATCCTTGTGAGGATTAAAAATACTATAATCAAATTTCTCTTAATTCCCTTAGTCTTGTGCATAGAAATGACATGGGATTTGCTTGTATAAATATGTGTGTGTATGTAAATTGAAATGCAACAGGGATAATTTCTTATATATGTTAATTGTCCTTTTATAATATTAGTATTTCATATCATTTACCATTTGTAGTTTTATAATAGTAATATTTCATCAGAATTACAAATGTCTATTACCTTAAATCATCCGTTACATTAAGAAATGACTATATATATATATATAGCATCGTTTATATTTATCATCATTACCATTATATTTACAGTGTTATTGCAATTATTTGTTATAATAATAATTACATCAACATGTATTAAATGTATAATATTTCATCTATATGATTAAAAACAATGATATTATTTTAGTATCTCACCATTTTAGAGCTATAAGTATTCTAGCACGGTAATTAAAAAGTTGTCATCACGTGACAATTAACTTCAAATGAATGGCGTAAGAGAATTTACGTTTTTTTTTTTTTTTCCTCCAAAACATGTGAAGGTTTTAAGGTAATTTCTCCTCTGTTTCTCAGCATATCGTTTTTGGTTTCCTCAATCATCTCCTATATTATCGCTTGCGTGTTATCACTTAACAAAGCCTGGAAGTACTACATATCACACCAATAAGCATGAGTCCCGTTACTCCTTCGTTTGTAAATATTCATGAAGCTATTAAAAATTATGTGTTTGTTAAAAATTGAATCAAACGGATAAAAAATTTAAAAAATATTATTAATTTATCTCAAATTTTTAATAAATTTTTTAAACATGTCTTTTTACTGCAAGAAGCTTAAGTATTATTATATGCCACTCATATTTCTCGATCTTTTCATTTTAGAAATAGTAATAATAGCAGGTCGTTTCCTTCGAACTTCCACACTGAGGATACACTGGTCATCACTTGCGCTTGGCAACAGGATTTGCGTTGATGAACTTTGCTTACTGATGTCCTTCCAATCTCCATAATTTCTCTGTCTCTGGCACAGCTCTTCCATGCTTTATTGTTGATTGCTTCATCCTCTGCCTCACCGCATCCTTTTTCCTAAATCCTAGTACCTAAATTCCTTAAATTCTTGATCGTTAACGATTTCTGGAGTTTTTAATTTATACCAATGACAGCTAGACGTATCGATTTAACTTAAGATAGGTTGCCAAGAACAAAAAGCGTTCACTTTCCAATTTCGCCCCACCACCACCACCCCCCCCCCCCCCCCCCCTTTTAAAAGCTACCAATCCTCTTTCTAAAATACAATGTATTGTTGAATGGAAGTAGATCTCTAAAATATTTTAGGTAAAATTATAAATCAAATGGTTGAAATTATTTAAATTTTTAAAATATCTTATGATATTATTGTATCATTTTTTCTCATATAACCTCAACCATAATTCAACGTAAATATATCTTATTTAGATAATTTTAAGATAGTATCTTTGAGGATCCAAATTCATTTATTAACTTAACAAGCGCACAGTTTATCCTACTACGTTTCTTCTTCTTTTCATTTTCAAAATATCATTACTTTGGCAATTTTTGCGGAAAGGATCAGAAATTATCTCCTTAGAATATAATTTGCATGCACGTTTATGGATGTATATGTTGCTTAAAATACCAAATAAACTATAAGATTCATTCTCGGGTAGCAACTTATTGATTTTGAAATCTATTTGAGTTAATAATGAGAATATATTTGCAAGTACAATGTGCAAATCTCTAATTTCCTTTTTTTTTTTATTTCCTAATAAACATGCTTAGACCGGTTGTGGAAGGTTCTCGTTGTCGAGGAGAAAAGTGAATGACGGGTTCACATTAGAAGTCTGGTTTGTTTTTAATCAGTCAAAAAAGTGGGGCTAATATATAATTACTTTATGTGAAAAACACGAGTTCAAAGCTCCAAAAACTGAAAAATTTGCATTATAATTACTTTAATTGACTAAAAGATAGAATTTTCGGTCATCATGTGTGAATACTAAACAATACGTAACAATATTTGCAGACTTTTTGAAAGTGAAAAGGCATGTGAGGCACGATGGGTCAAATGCAAGAATTTGATTAGCTGATTGCATTAATGAGAAAAAGAAAAAAATAAAATAAAAATGAGGAATGATCAAATGCTAGTCGATTTGTCTCTTTTTTTTTTTTTTTTTCTCTCGCTCTCTTTTACACGAGAACCATGATATTTTACCATTTTTCTCCTTCAAAATAGCAAAATAATAATAAAAAAACAAAAAATATAAAAAAAAAAAAAAGGAAAGAGAGAGGGAAAAAGATTCAATATGAATTACTTACTACATATATGCCGGTAATGGATAATTATCAATAGTATTTAAACACATAATAACATTAGCGGTAATCTTTTTAGAAACTATTCACTACTACACACACATAGAGCACGGTAAAAAAATATTTAATTGTATTAACATGCTACATATCTCGATAAATATCATAATAGTGCATGGATTTTAAAAAATTATTGTTTATATTTTTGGTGAAATGTTATTAATATTTTATGTATTGTTTATACCCATTAGTTTTAAAATTAAGTACTTACACCTTTAAAATAAATATAAGATCCCTTTTTTTCAATTATATAACAACTTATGTGTAAATCGGTTGACATGAAAAATATTATAAAATAACTAATCTACCATGTCATCTAAGTTGCTGATGTGGTATACGTGTAATTAATATATTTAATTTTCATCTTGTTACGGCAAAAAGAAAAATTTACCATATGATGCTAGATCTGAAACGACTAGTAAACATCTTTGTTTGAAACATCCATGCTTGAGGGCATTCCTCAAAATTGCTATCGTGATTTCTAGCAGGTATTTTTTATTTTTTTTTTGGACCATTAACAACATTTTCCTCAGAGATGGAATGCTCCCTTCTATTCTGAAATCATAGGGTTTATCTTACGCAAATAGTAAAACACAATCCAGTTTGTAATGCTCTCCTCAACGTTAACATTCAAGGGCATGCTTGTGAATATCCCAGTCATTTTGCCGAAGTTCTACTTGAATGAATACACAGCAATCTACTTAAATTATCTGCTCAATCAAGTAAAGATGTTGCATTTTCAAGCTGCTTATGCGTAGCTATGTTCATGCTCAAGAGATGTTTCACCATTTGGTGCTGTGTATTTTTGAGATGTTTTAAACAGAGATGTTTACTGATTGTTTTTTGGGCCAGTCATTTTTTGGTGGATTTTTTTTTTTTTTTTGTTTCACCGAAACATTGTGGAAATTAGACAAAATAATTACATTCTGCCACGTTAGCAACTTGGATGACGTGACAAATTAAATATTTTATAATATTATTCATATTAGCAAATTTAACACATAAGTTGCTATCTAATTAAAAAAAAGTAGACCTCATATCTATTTCAAAAGTGTATATACTCAGTTTTAAAAAGGGGAAGCATTTGTACAATTACAATAATTTTAAAGGATAATATGTGTAAACACTTAATTTTTGCTCTTCCATAGTCTTAGTTTTTATTTTTACAAAAAGGGTCCTAATTCAAAAAAATAAAAATTAACAAATAATGAAAATACCAAAAAAAAAAATAAGAAAAGAAAAAAATTATAAAAATTTCATAGATTTTTAGGATGTAATTTATATTAGGAATAATTAGTTTAATGTTCGTTTTAATTTTAGTTTAGTTAAAAATTTTAGTTTAGGGATTCAGATAGTTTAAATATAATTTAATGGTAATGAATGTCAAGACACAAACCAACGGCCTGACGGATAAGTAACGAAGTATTTGGAAGGATTTAGTTGGAGATCACGATTCGAGCCTCAGCAGGAGCTTCATAAAAATTGGAAAATCTGCTTCATAAAAAACAGAAGCAGTAGCATCTCCACACCGGCTTCATAAAAAACAGAAGCAGTAGCATCTCCACACCGGCTGCACATCTGAATTCAGCACAGTACATTCACGTTTGACGCTCCACGCAATCCGAACGGCATGCACAACGTCCGCGGCAATCCTAACGACTACACAACCAACGAGCCTTGTCTATCACCACTGCTGTAAACAGCAATTCAGGTTCGGTTTAGTTCAATTTTTTATTTATTTATTATATTATGTGATTATCATTATATTATTAGACATAGCATATGTGTGTATTTATTAGTTTAGTATATTTCTTTTAGCGTTATTCTGCTTTATTATATAAGTTAAATATATTATATTGGTTTAAGTGGATAGTTGCTTAATAACAGTAATATAGATACAAATAATATGTATATATTAGTCTAGGAATTTTTTTAGGACTAGTCTTTGTTTAGATTTCTCACCTAGAAAATCAAATTTTTTTTTTAGAAATATAAATTAATAAAAATCAATAAAATTTTTAGGGTATTTTAGAAAGTCTTTTAATTGTATCAAAAGTTAGGACCCGTTAAATTTTTTAAAATAAACCGAATAACTTAAAACGTAAACTCGGTTAGTTTTCGTAAATTAAAATAAATCAACACACTAAAGTTTTTTTTTTTTAAAGAACTACGATCGTCTGATCCCAGCTAACGGGTACGTAGGCACCTTCGGAGCGACGATAAAATATGTAATTTTTCTAAATTAAAAAGTTATTTTGATATTGATAAAATAAAAAAATCTTTAATCGACTTCTTTTCTATGGTTAGACATCTTTTCCATAGTTTAGATATCTTTTCCATGATTAGATATCTTTTCCATAGTTTAGATATTTTTTTCATAGTTTAGATGTCTTTTCCATAGTTAGATGTATTTTCTATAGTTTAAATTTCTTTTCCATACTTTAGGTTTCTTTTTTATGATTCAAACACCTTTTCTATGATTTAGATATCTTTTCTATGATTAGACATCTTTTCTATAATTAGAAAAATTTTTTTTCTTTTTTTCTTTTTTAATGTTTTAAGCATCTTTTCTATATAAAATTTTCATCATGTAAAACATTACATATTTCATAAAATCTTTAGGTTTTTTCTTGAAAATAAAAAAATTATAACTTAGTTGTTTTTAAAATAAAAATTTTAATTTGGCGTTTTTCAAAAATTAGGTTTTTAGGTTTTTTTATAATTAGGAATAAAAATTATGCTTCTAGGGATTTTTCTTAATAAAAATAAAATGGTTAATAAAAACGTAAATTCAACCAATCATTTTTTATAAAAAAAACCAACACATTAAAGTTTTCGGAAAGAACTACGATCGTCTGATTCCGGCTAACGGATACGTAGGCACCTTTGGGGCGACGATAAAATATGTAAAAACTTAGGTTCTTTTTTCTTTTGATTTTTATTTATTTATTTTTAAATATTACGATTAAAAAAATAATCCTAATTTCGGCAAATAGATAGTGGTACCCGTTAAGGGTTTAATAGGTTAGCCCCGAATTCGGAACCCTCTGGTTCTTCATTAAATTTGAAATCAAAAACCGGTAGCCAAATCGTAATCAATCCACTCAATTGATTACGGTTTCTTTTTCTTTTCCCGACTTCGGTCGAGTGGCGACTCCAAAAATTATTTTTAATAAAAAAATCGAAATTTCTCAATTTTTTTAGTCGAGGATTAATATTAAATAGGTAAGAGTTTAGTATTAATCAGGAAATGAGAAATTAAATTTAAAAAAAAAACAGAAAAACCGAAAAATCAGACTCGACAGTGTGTATAATTTATCTTATATTTTTTATGAAATTTTATAAATATTTATATACTACTTATTCATTAACATAGTATAATACCGCGACAAGTGCCCTGCACCCTGCCATGGACTGCTACTGTACATGTGTACCCGTTAAAAACCCCTGGGTTGCACACTCCATTCTCATGATGGGTTGTGTGAACTCATGAACAATAAATCGACGGTCCAACATTCCTCAGGCTCCTTGTATCCTGAGCAACACATATGCTAAAAGCAATGGGAAAAAAATAAATAAATAAATAGAAGGAATCCATCAAAACGCAAGATTTAACATTTTAAATAGTTCTTAGTTTTCAAGTTTTAGACCAATCGACGGCATTAGATGATAATTGTTAATTCAAGACAAAACATGTTAATTTAAACTTTAATGAATGAAATCTGTAAGGGTTTGAATGTATGATATGAAAAAGCTTATACAGCGGTGGTGGTCCTCGATGGCAGAAATTTATGTCCCAGTTGCACTTGTTCCCATTATCCACTACATTATTGTGTATAAGAAGGCAACTAGCAGTGAACCCAGATCGCGTGACCACTGACCACCCAGAGTGAATGGAGAAATGGACAGTAGTTCTTCAACTTGTCCCTTAAATTCAATGAACATTTCAATCCCACCTCGGAACATCAACTGTGAGGGCGCTTCCATGAGATACCAACCTGATTTCTTGACCTTAATTAGCGATGACTTTGTTCCTATATACATTAAAATTTTTATGGTCTCCACCATTGAGATTTTTTTATTTATTTTTAAATGAAAGGCAAAAGAAGGCCAATGCAACATATGACATTTCTACTTTCGTTAAAAGTAATAAGGACTATCAAGCTTTCCAAACTGACTCCATAGAGCCACAGTAATTCACCAGAAATTCTAAAAGTCAAAGAAATTTTTGTTGGGTTTCTACAAAATTGTGACAAAAAGGAAGATGGTCGAGGCAATTAATACGTCCCTATCAAAAACATTTAATCCTATAACCTTCTAACCTTGTTCCATAATGACGGTTTGCTTAAGAACACATGAAGTGCATATAAACCATCATTCGTTTCGCAAACTTGTACTGAAGTTAGGTTTTACGAAAACAAAAAAACTCAGATCTGCCGCCATCAACCCGCTTCCCAAAGCATAAAAATGAACAGGCTTTTAGTATAGATTGCAGGATAAACTTTCGTAGTATATTGGATCAGCCAACTTACCCTTGTTCTTTCTTTTCTTGTACCTCAAGAATCCTCTCCTCCACCGTATTCTCAATGACGAATCTCATAATCCTATGAATTTAAGTGTCATAACAAAACATGCTAATTATAGGTCAGTCTGAAGTTGGGTTCTATCAAACAAAAGATACCTACCTAATTGGCTTGAATTGTCCTAATCAATGGATTCTACGTTGAACTTGCCTATCCACTGCATAGTTCCACCATGGTTCCATCATGAATACCTAGAACAGTTCCAACAAATTGATCAGGAAGCAAAAATTTCAAGTTGTAACATAAGAAGAGACAACATCTAATTATGCCCGTAAAGCGCAACAAACGGTGAATTGGATAAGTGTGTTTGCATGGTCTACTATTTACATCACTTTGTGACAACGCCACTCCCACAAAAAGAACATTAACTGGAAAAAGAAAAAAAGAAAAATGGAGAAAGAACCAGTTATGTGATCCTAAAACTAGAATCACCATAAGACAGCTCTCCCATAGAAACGTAGTATATTTAATTGGGAAACACATCACCGTAACTAAAGACATAGACCCCAAGAGACTACAGGATTTGAACTCTTTAGCTATGAAGGTTGTTACATTTTTCAAACAACCCCACAGCATATTCCAGACAACTTGAAGACCCCAATTTTCCCTCCTTTTTGGGTGAAGGCCACAGTTCCCTTGAAAGGAAAATCCGTTCTATCAACGTACCAGAACTAGCTGAAGAAATTACTAACATGCGATGCAGCTGTAAGATTACGAGGGACACCCCCAGCTTTCACGCTCACAAGGAAGATCCTGCAATCTTGGATCCTTATTGAACTTTGTAGCAGCATCTCTTGCAGATATTGACTTGTCTCGTACAAGTTGGATGCAGCTAACACCAGAGTGCAAAACTTGTGTTAGTATAATATTTCTCTCTATTAACTTGCAGGGAAATCTTGATGGTTAAGCTTTCCTTTTGAAGGGAGAAGTTTATCAGATCCAGGAATGATGTGAATCGGCTGAAAACAATTCCTTTAGCAGAAACATCCCTTTCTACCATAAATCTAATTTCTTCCATCTGTTATCATTGAAGCCAATATGCACAAAAAGGCATCAGTTAGAAGCTGAATTCGGATTTTGATCCCCTCAATTTCACAAAGAAACATTATTAAATTTCATGTCTCCACATCCTTCTGAGACCGCAATCTCCACACTCATGAATGCTTGCAGGCTAAGAATCTTTTTTGTGAAATTAGGATTCCAAACACATAAACAGAAATAACCGGAATAGTACCACTGAAGTAAGATCAGACAAGTCCATTGCTACATACCAGGGCCTCCATTTTTGTGCCTGTCTGAAACTCATCGAGACGAATTCTGTTTAGAATAGTCGAGGATTTAAACCAATTTCCAGTACCAAATGTCCTCTTCCAATTAACAACGAGCAACATAGGACATGAAGGGCAGGAAACTTGATCCAATGTTGAAGAATAATCGATAGGCAACCCTTGCAAAATGGATGCCGACAAGAGGTAATAACCTGAAATAACAACGAGGAAGGTAGGATTCAAAATAGCTTCAGTAGAGAGATGAAGGAAAGTTAGCATTGAACTTTATCGACTCCATTTTCACACGAAATAATCATGACAATGCAAGCTGGTAAATAATGATGATGATAATTACTCACCACAGGGTATTCCAGGCTCTCGTGACAGATGCCACAGATTCTACCAACTCCATTTACACCTCTTTCAACTGAAGCTCTTGAGTAAATCACAAGGTATGGATGGTTAACTGCCTGAGATTCATGATCAATGAGAAGCAAGTGGAGAAATACAAATAAAAATCCAAGTAGATTACAAGATCCAAAATATTAAGACCCTACCTAACTGAAAAGCAAAATATGAAGAAAACGTTGGGCAATAGTATATCTTGGATTTATTTTAAACCTTCTAATAGTGAAATAATATTCTTAAAAATTTCCCCAATTTTGCTCCAGTTCTCCAGTATTCTAGATAAATAGATTAGGAAATATAGGTCCTCTAAAACTCCTCAAGCTAGGGGGTTTCGCTTGTTCGAGCTTTGTTTGGAAAGTTAAAGATACTCTTACAATCTCATTATGGTCAGATTTTAAATTGCCATTAGGTGTAGTGTTCTAAGCAAGTCAAGTCAAGATGGGACATTGAGTTTGACCCTAAATTTCAAAACTCAAGCTCAACTTGAGCTCAATCGAACATAGGATTTTAAGCTCAACATCCAAACCTTGTTATCTTTGCTCAATGGGCCTGGAAAACTATCCCGACTCATTTCTCGTGCTCCTTCTCGTCTCTTGCTTGGTATGAAGATAACCAATCATTACTTTGCCCTACTTCGTACTCAACTTGGCCGGGTGCCACCAAGGGTCTTGTTTCTATTGCATTTGGAAAACTTGGAATTCGCTCAGATTTGGAAGTCCTCTACCCCAACCAAATTCCCTAGTAAGACAGATCCACCAAATGTTCATCCACAATGCCCGTCCTAGGAGTGGTTCCCTCCAGCTTTCTACTTTGTTTTTGTGAACTCTTATGCTTTATATAGAGATTTGTAGATCTCTGTGTTCCATGCAGGAAGTAAATACACATTCTTGACATAAATGGATTTTGAAGCCAGCCAATATATTTGTTCAAATTTTTCCCCAGGGTGGGGGGACAATATAGCAACCAAAATGTTCATATGAGAAGATCCCACATACAAAAACTATGATTAAGACAAGTAAAATAAAACAACCAAGCATATTGTCTACCTGCCACAGGCAAGTGAGGTGGTTAAATATGTGGGCATAATTATTCATTATAGTCCCAGCCTGAACATATCTGCAAAAATAAACATACCGTCAATCCTGAAATGGATTCATGTGTATTAGGTACACACAAATCAACGTGCTTGCTTATTTGTTAGTGGAGTCCTAGAAAGGGACCGTCAGCTTTTTTGATTATGTAAGTAAAACATTTTGAATTTTACAATAATCAAGTACCAAGAACAGTTGGAATTTACAAGAAGATGGATTCTAAAACAATCATCATCTTGTCCTCAAGACTACCAATATGTATGGATTAAAAATAAAATGGGGAAAAACTAGAAAAAGACAGAGGGAAGAAATAGAGTTTCAAGTTCAAAAGTCAGACAATACAAAAGCTTCCATGTTTTTCCTTTTCTTTTAGTGAATTTCAGTTATGAACTTCTGCTAACGGGTGACGTCCTTTTTGTGATTATGGGAAATGCAAAAATTTTGAAAACTTGCTAATCATGTGATTTACTGAGATCTATGCTTTTATCCAACTCTTGACCCCATCCTGCAGATAATAAACCATTATTTCCACAAAATTTTAATAGCAACCTCTGGCAACAAGAACAATCAAGAGAACAGAAAATCTATCATTAGAAGAACCTCAAAAGGCAAACAGAAATGCAACATTTTATGTATGCAATAACTGTGAAACAATGAACAGGAGCAGCACATAAGAATTCCTTTTGAAGAATCGAAAGAAACAAAGAATAATGTGACATACCTATTGAATCGTGCCTGGCTCCAATTATACAATGACGTATAATAATCTTGTTCGTTTTTGTCCAATGAATCCCTCTTCAATGTAACCTGGATATAATGTTAAAACGTGGAGGACTGAGATTATAAAGTCTTGCAGTTGACAAGTTAAGTTTTGCTATAGGATGATAATACATACAGTTTTTGGGGGCAGTGCAAGATCAGAAGCCCTTCCAATTTTAGTGCGTCTGAGTAGTATGCTTCTCAAAATCTAGTACTTCAAGAATATCATTGCTCCCTTTCCCTTTTCAGAATTTGGATGTAATCTTATTGGTTTATCAATATTCTGCATGATGGACAAAAGAATTTTGCAGCCACGGTTGAAAAGAAATGAGACAAAGGCAATGAAACTTTGAGAAGAATTATAAAACTCACTCTATTCCACCGGCAGAAATGCCTCTGTATACTATGCGAACAGCTGGGACATACTCTTGATGATCTGTATAGGAGCAACAAGATCACTAAAACTTGAACAAATAAACAAGCACTGAAGTGGATTCTTTAAGGAGAACCACAAACTTGAGACTAATTAACAATTTTTCCTTTTATGAAGGGGCATGACATAGTTGAATTGTACCCAGGATACATAACCAAAAAAAAAACCACAAAAGAATGAAGTTGTACAACAGGAGTTCAAGCAATTTGTCATCTTAGCCTAGCAATTTAACCACTAAGAAACCTCTTGGATTCAATAATAAAATACTTTGGGATCAGACAATGAAAATAAGAAACAGGCAATATATCAAATAATTGCTAAAGTTCCATCACAAAGAAAACGAATTACAATTTACCAGTGAAAAAGGTCAGCAGATCTATGTTACAGCTAAAATATGCATGCTGCAGATGAAGCATGGATCTTTAAGTCTTTCCTTCACTAGCTTAACTCAAACACAAAAGGAAGGAAAAGAAAACTTGGAGATAGATATTGCATTCATGGTGACCATAAATGAAAAAGAAATGCCATTTCCACATTAAGTAATTTGCCCACCTACTTCATCTATCAGAAATGGAGCAACTACAGATAACGACATACATGCTAATTCTACATGTAAAGGGTTTGCTGATGATGGATTTGCCCTGCAAAGCCACCATTCAACGAAATATATGAACAGCTTCTTTCTGTTGCTATAGAAAAAGGATTATTAGAAAAACTATTTAATATTAGTTCAACAACAAGAATATCAAAGTATGTGTGCAAATAGCTACCAAGTGGTTTGCTGTTCATTTGTATCCAGCTATCTACATAAAATGGGATGACAACATCACAACTACATCAGCAGCAGAAAACAATATACATAATCAATTCTTTTACCTATAGTCATGAATTCTGCAATCGCAACCCCAACAGAAATAACATGAATAGGGTACTATTCGGAGAAAACGCACCTGACAGAACAATTTTCAGGTTAGTATATTCCTTGAAAGTTGTAAATAAGCAAATTTATCGCCTCAAGCAGTAGCACTTCTAAAACTCGATAAACTTACAAGAGAATAAAGCTCTTGAAAACAGTTCCGAACAGGAGTTCCATTCAAACCCCATCTGTATGAAGAGTCTAAAGAAAAAACTGCCTATGCTGTATTACTGCGTCTATCTTTTATAAGATAAGCCTACAAATGAACAATTGCATACATAAAAAGAAGCACACAGTAATGTCAGAATATGAGATCAGCAGGACAAAAGTTATGAGAGCAAATATACCTTGCAAAGGACAACTGGAATTTATGGCTTTCAACAATTAACTAAATAGAAGTCCACAAGGAAAAATCATATGTAATGGGCAATCCTTTCAAATTATTGCCCTCTCGATTTCTGATATGTGAATTTAGCTCATCAAATAAAAACCAAACGAATAAATATGAAGCAAATAGGTTTAAAGATTCAATGTACAACAAAAGCTCCTAAAGACATACCTCGTCTAGAATAATGTGCTCCCACTTCACAAAGTGCAGAAGTGATACCCCTCTATCAGGAATTTGCTTTCCTTTCTTCTTCAGTTGATCAGGCCCACAAGTCTTAAGGTGAAATGTCAACTTCTTTGCGCTAAATGACCTTTGACAATGTGGACATCTCAGCTTCGGTGGCATTACATGCCTCTGATATTCGACCTCGACAAGAGGACATGATGATATCACAAAATCATAATTTTTAAACAGGTCTGAAGTCCTTCCTCTACCTCAATAATAGACCAATACCTTGGTGCTTCCTCTGCTAGTAAATCTCTCTATCTCAACAAGCCAATGAGGCACACCAACCTTAGGACATATAACAAGAGTTCCATTGACTTCAGGATAATTCAAAGATGGACCAGCTTCGTTTAGACTGCAATTTATGGAAGATCCTATATTCCTTTTAGATTCCCTTTTGGTGAGTACAAGTGCTATTGACTGGAGAGCCTTCCCCATTCCCATATCATCTGCCAGAATCCCTCCTTTACTTGCAGATTCTTGATGCTTCATAGCCCAAGCGAGCCACTCTTTTTAATACCTTAGCAAGGGTATGATCAAATCAGAGGATGCCTCTGCAGTCTCAGCCAGTACCTCATTCTGATTATCCACATCAGAATCTAAGTTCAAGTTCTCGTTGATCCATCTCTCACGTTCTTTTTCCTGTATCTCCCACAACAGTGTTGGCTTATCTTTATTTCGTCTGCCTTTTTTCCTCTTATTCTGCTTCTTACCACTGACTGTCTCCACTTCCATATCATTTTGCAACCATTGGCTCTTGAGGCACTTCATGACGCCCATTACCCAGTCCATCATTGCTTTGCTGTTGTGCCTCTTGATCCAATATTACCCGTGTCTTCTTTGTGCCATGCTTGTTCGTTCCATGATCTTCATCTACATCCCGATCAAACTCGTGTAATCATAAATAAGATCCTCCAAGTATAATCTACTACAGAAATCCTTTGAATCGAAATGAAAATATAAAGAGACTAAAAGAAACACATTTGAATCGAAATGAAACAAAGAAGCTGTAAACTGTAACATATGCAAGAAGTACTAACAACATTGCACATTCACCACACTTAAAAGTAATCAAAACAAAAGAGTGAAAACGTATAAATCATACTGGGCGATGAGGTCTTTGAGGCTAGTTTTCTTGATCGAAGATTCATTGAGATGGAAAGAGAAGATTGAGTTGAGTTAGTTACTTTAGTTATTCCTTTGGCTGAGAAGAGAAGGGTTTTAAGATGTGAACAAAGGTTTTAGTGAAAGCAGCCGAGCGGGAAAAAGCGTGTTGTGTGTGCAACTTCGAGCTTGTGAGTTATTTATTTATTTATTTTCCTCTTCCCGTTTTATCTTTTAATTGCTGGTTTTTTTTTTTTGAATTAAAAAAAAAAAAGAAAGAAAGAAAGAAAGAAAACAAGGTTAGAGCTTCATTCGTCAAATATGATCCAAGACCGAGGCCCATTGGAAATTATTACTCTTCTAAGTATCCGATTAGAGATATTGATTCTACTAGTAAGAATATTTAACTTATAGTTGTTATTATGAAATAATCCCGACCATCCATTCCTCTTGTATAGAAAGAAGGTTTCCCCTCTATGCAAATCATCTATTTATTGTGTCATACTTTAAAGCCAAGAGATGTGATAAGTTGTCCAATATAAGTATGTTAAGGTTTAAGATAACTAAAATTCACAATATCTAAAACTTATTAACTTCCATTTTCAATATTCTAACTCGTGTACGGATCCAAAGGGGGTCAAAAGGGAGCCTCGATCCCAGACTCAGGAAAATTAATTAATTGAAATTTATTGAAAAAAATAAGTAATAAATATATATTTTAAAGAACAAAAATTATTATAATGATAAATATAGATAAGTGATTAAGTGTTTTATTTTACAAACTTGAAGTCATGAGTTTAATTCCATTAAAGTCATTTTACTTTTTCAAGTTGCGTTTATTGTATGTCTTTTAATAAATACTTTTATTCTCTTTTATTTTTCTAATAAATAATAAAATTAAATTTCTCTCATAAAAGAATAATAATTAATTAAATATATTCTCATTAGATGTTATTTATCATTTTATAACAAATACCATAAGTATTAATTATACAATCATTGCTACAAGTTTTTCAGTCTTACTACACAAAATATTCGTAAATAATAACAGTGATATATATTATTTGATGTATTTTTAATTTCTTTTTAAAATTAATATTATCAAAATTAATAGATGTAATTAACAACTGATTCTTCAACTTTGTATTGAAAATAAAACTTTTTCTCATAGAATACTAATTAAATAATCTTGTAAAGTAATCTTTATGTTATTATTGCGTCATTCTTTTATACTACTTGTAAGTCTTTTAAATATAATTTTTTGTTATATATGTTTGTAGATAATAAAATTTACACAAATTTATATATTCCATTTTTCAAATGATTGATAGTTAAATTTTCAATCAATATATATGTACCCCATGGAAAGGTAAAAAATTTAATCTCTTAGTCTTTTTTGAAGTATATTGACACTTATAATTATTTCATAACTAAGTTTAAATTTTCCTCTTATTAAATGTTAAAAAATGTCATGGGTAAATTTGTTGACAAAATCATTATATATACACTATAATTGCAATAAGAAGCAAATCTTTTTAATAAAAATTCTAATATTGTCTAAAATAAAGTAGATCTGCAACAACCCCACCTTAAAAAAAAAAAAAAAAAAACAATATGGTTCTACTTTTGTCCTACTATGGCTCCAAAACTTTTAAACATTCAAAGAAGCTAAATTGTATAATTAATCTTTTCAACTTATAATAAGGTAGCTGTGTAATTTATTAATTTTGAATTAACCTCTACAGTCATTATAGTCTTATGCGTTTCAAACTTAAGTATCTCATAACTCCTAAATTGAAGAGCTAAAGGACCAATAATCAAATGAAGGCTAAATTCCAGAATTTGACTGAAAGGATCTTGATGAGCATGCCAATAGCGAATGAGAAGACTTATATTTAGGTCAAAAACATCCACTTGAAGCCATTTGATGATCACATTGTGTTGATAGTGAAGCAGATGGATGCGAAAAGTGGAAGAATTGCATAATTTGCTGCAATTAACAACAGTTTTGGAACCTTTGTAAAAGATCTAACTCTTCTAATTTCAATGTGTTTCCAGTAGTTACATAATTTATTTCTTTAAGCGTATTTTATTTATTTTTGTTGGTCCCCGTTAGATAATCAAGGGAGGGTAAATTGACTACTAATAGAATATTTAAGATTGTTCACTTGTTTTGAAAATTTCCCTTTTGATTACTTAAAGAGTTATTGATGGAATATTTGTGCTAAAATGTGGAAACAATAAACAACAAAGAAAATAAAAAGATAGGGAAAACAAAATCAGGCCCGAAGATTAAAGTGATTCCATCTTATGCATAGGTCCATTGTTCCAATTCCACTACTAGGAATCCAATTATTTACACCAATCGTTTTCCTAATCCAATCAATAAATATATAGTTACAAGACATACCTCCTTGGCTACGAATCACGCTACTCTATCCTCTTACTAAATTACTAGCTTTCACAGATTACATTGCCTAACTCTCAAAGTTAGTCTAAAAAAGAATGAGGAAATAACAAGTAAAGTTCCATGGAAAATTAGTACTGAGGAACTTTTATTTGGGAAAATTTATTATACAAATAAAAGATTATCACAGATGTATCAGCATTGAAGTTGCAAAAGATTGTTTTTCTTTTTCTCTTTTTTCACGTGTCCTTTCTAATTTTCTGAAACTTGTTATATATAAACTTGCAATTCCTCCAATAGTCAAATGATGAGAAAATATCTTCTATTCTTGAATATTCAAAAGAATCAAATTTTTTTAGCTAAAAAATCTTCTCTTGCCAGTAGCCTTTCCAAAAAAATGCTAATGACTTCCACAAATTCTGCCGATTTAAATTTGGAAAATTTTGATATGTAGATATTCTTTACAAAGTATAAATTAGGAGAGATTAGGAGTGCTTCTCTCTCTTACTTTATATAGAGAAAATTTCCTCTCTAATTAGTGAGGTGTACCGACGCCCATGTGGTGATTTCTATGTAGTTTTCCTAGGTAAGCTTGCCTGAATAGTCATGATTATTTTGCATCTGCTCATAACAAACTTCATTCTCTCACCATTGAACTACTGAGTTTTCATCACCATCATTGTTCATGTCCTTACATTAAAGCATTCTAAAAATTATAAAAAAAAAAAAAAAACCCACAACTCATATTCCTTAGAGTCTTCTACATTCAACTTTTTACTTGTATAGTGTAGTATTGCATCTTTGTCTTTACGGTCAGTAGGTCTTCTTTGTTTCTTCGTCTTCCTTATTCTTCGTCTATAGTGTTCTTGTTTTTCTATTGTATGTTCACTTCCATTTCTACATTGCAATATAAATACTAGTATCTCTCACTATATATTTGCTTACTTGTCCAGATCTAATCGGTAGCCGTGATAAAGAAAAGAAACCAATTACATCCTAAAATGAAAATAGCTATTCCGAGGAGAAATTAATCTTGGAATTGGACTCAAGTAGTTCCAACAAGAATGAAATTGTAATGGTGGGCAAAGTGTTTTCAGATAAATAAATCAGCAAAGCAGCTATTATTAATGTGTTAAAAAAGTCATAGAGTGACTTTGGTGAGGTATAGTTTAATCCCTTAGGAGCTAATAAGTTTCTTATCAACTTCAAGTCAATATCAATGATGCATAATGTGCTTGTTGAAGGTCCATCGAATGTACATGGACATACTTTTATCCAAATTGAATGGCAATCTGATAATAATATTGAAGAAGTTAATTTGCATTCTACTGCTTTTTGGATTCAAGTACATGGGCTCAAACTTGATCAAATAACAAACAATAATGTCAAAATGATAAGTGCAATCCTGGGTAAAGTGGTGGATTATGAAAGGGTGGATAAGGATTTGGGTTTGAGGCATTGTTTTTTGCGTGTTAGAGTGCTAATAGATTGAAGAAAACCTCCCTAAAAAAAGATATGTAGATTTACAGGAAAGAGGATATGCAATACAAGATATGTTTCAAGTATGAGACTCTCAGAAATCTGTTTTATATGTGGAAGGCTAGGTCACTTAAGGAGAGATTGCAATTATAAAAATGAGGTGAGTGGTGATTTTGGTCCTTCATTGTGTTATACCGTTTAAGGATGGATTTTAGGCTAAGTCGAAAAGGAAGGATAAACAGATGTAGAGATAAATAGAGGGGAAGGCTGAAGAGTTAGCAAGGGGAAGGCTGAAGAGTTAGCATAAATTTCTATTGAACATAGTAAACAAAACTCTATTGAATCGTCTCTTATGAGCAACAATGACAACTTAAATACCTCAAATCTTAATCTATCTCATCAGTCCAAATCTATTGTTTTGGAACTAGCTTTGAAGAATAGATCTAAGCATACCAATGGTACATATCAAACTAAAAAACCAATCCCTCATTGTAGCCTTTAGTCCCAACCTATATGAGTCTTTGCAAAAAAAAAAGCAACCTAAAATGAATTTCTAGCTATCCTATCTTCCATAGTTTCCATTGAAAATCCTATAACCAACCCAATAACCTCGAAATACATTGTTGAACTTCTTCTAGATGAGGATTCAAACTTTGATTTGTTTACAAAAAAAGAGATAGTGGTGCCTTCCTTAATAGTTAAAGCTTTTAAGGGATTGCAGCTAAAAAGACAAAAAGAGAACGAATATTCTAGAGTAAACAAGAAGTTGTGTTTCAAAAAACCAATGGCTAATTTAACTAACTCAACAAGGTTCTATATAGGGGCTGGCTAACTTACAGGGGAAGGTAGACAAAGAGGAAGAAAAAAGAAACAGCCTAAGAGTGTAGGAAGCAGGGGTATTAATGTTGTGGATGAGGGGAATTTAGTTAATTATTAACAAAAGGGTTTTCTTGAACTTTAGAGGTGGTAGTGGCTAGCCTACAACAACCATACGGCCACCATGAATATCTAGAGCTAGAATTGTTAAGGACTTAATCTGTCCTTGATAATTCATAAGCTAAGTGGACTAGTTTCAAAAAATAATCCTTTGTCGGTACTTTTAATGGAAACAAAAAATAAAAGGAGTTTTGCAGAAAAAATCTGAAATTTGAAGATGGATAGTATATGGATCCAATGCGGATAACAGGAGGGCTTGCTCTTTGGTAGGCTAGTGATGTAAAGGTGGATGTTTTAGAAACAAACAGCAATATGCTTGTAACGGTGGTTGAAAGCTTAAATGGGTATAAGTGCTTTATTTGCTCGGTATATTCACCCTCTGATTTTTATAACAAGTAAAGACTATTGAACAATATCGTGAGTTAATGGATTGTGTTTGAAAGCATGTGAATGTATATTAGGGAGTTTAATGAAATAGTAGATAATTCGAAAAAATTGAGAGGTAATGCACAAAGTAGAAGACAACTAAAAGGAGTTAGAGAGATTATTTCACATGCTTGGTTGGTAGATTTGGGCTTCAAGGGACAAAAATTTACATGGTTGAATAGAAGATTTGATAAAGTGCTAGTACGGGGAAGAATTGATAAAGCCTTGGGTTCTAGTGAGTGGCTACTCAACTTCCCTAATACATTGGTGGAACATTTACTAATAACAAGTTCGAATTATGTGATTTTAAAAGTGTCACTAGCTGCTTCTAATCGAAAAAATAGTAACAAATTCAAGTTTGAAAATTTTTGAAGAGCAATAAAGGAGTGTAAGGAAGTGATTAAAAGAAGTTGGTCCATAGAAGAGAGGGGTGTGAACCGCTTTTAAACACAATTCAGCAACTTCAAAGTTATGAACAGCATCTTAAGGATTGGTGTAGAACTAAAGTTCCTAATAATAGAGTGAGAATTGATGAGTTGATAAAGAAGTTGGGAGAATTGCATCACCTGGAAGGAAATATTTTTCTTTAAAAAAAGTTCCAAAATTTGGAGACGCTAACCAATTCAATTGGTAAAAAATAAAATTAGGGTTTTCAAATGGGAAAATCCTAATTTTGCCACTAATTTGTGGATATTCTAAAAAAATTAATTTTTAGAAAAATAATCAGAAAAATTGAGTTCGAGAACTAATCTATTAAGATTAAGTTACCATATAAAAATAAAAAAAATTAATAGGCTTGATTTTTATAATTTTTCTAGAAAGCACTAAAATATATACAAATATGTAAAATATAACTAAAATGAATTTTTATTATTTTTATTACGAATTTTTCAAGAAAAATGAAAAAAGTTTCTTTATTTTTTAGACAGTTACCTTAAAGATGTCTACGTACCCATTAGTCAGGATCAAACTAACTTAGTTATTTTCATAAAATATTTAGTAAGTATATTCTTTTTTATTTTTGAAAATATAGCTAAATATACATTTATTTAACTATTTATTTATTATTTAAAAAAAACTAAGAAAATCTAATTTCACAAATCCATTTTTTTTAAAAAAAAAACCTAACTAAATTTAAAAAAAGCTTCGGTTATGAATTTTTTTATTTTTAAAAAAACTCACTACATGTTAAAAGATATCTTTTCTAAATCTTACAAGTGAGATCCACCAAGATAAGATTTAAATACGTATCTTTTTTAAATCTCAATTATAAGATACGTTAAGATACGATCTAGATGCATATTTTTTTCCAAATCCTATATGCAAAATATGTATCTCGATACATATCTTCTTCGAAGATATGGATCTCATAAAGGAGATACGCTTATTTTTCAAAATCTGCAATTTTACCTAATAATGTAATTGGGCTAAATTTGTTAAAAATTGAGATTATCTAAAAAAAACAAGCAATATGAAAATAATAATAAAAACCTACACTTTTAAAAAAATAAATTTGTAAAAATAATTGAATTAACTAATAAAATGAAATAAATAACAAAAATAACAATTTTTATCTACGAGTTGAGTTGCACATAATCGATGCGCTCATGATTGTGCGCGGCATGCGTCATATTCAGTGGTTACTTCTTGTTGTAGACATATATGAGTGTGTGAATTGGTGTGTACTGCTTGCTATCTGGTTAGGCGAGGAGCATATGTTAGCGTGCATATGCTGTTGACGTATGTAATGTAAAGTGTGGTCAGTAGTGCGTATTGATGGCGTGCAAGTGTAGGCTTCTAGCTTATTGGTTGAGGGGGACATACGTGTGTATGTTAGCTGTAGCAATTAGGACGTGTGGGTATGTGTCGTGTCAGGTATGTGGACGTACAATTATCAGGGGGGTCATATGAGTGTTGTGTTCAATCAGGGGTAAATCAACGTATTGTGATTGTGTTGGAGTGAGTCAACATGTTATGTTTCGTCATGGTGCTAGGTCATACGAGTGTTGATCAAGTGCAATGTCTTGTGTAGGTCGTATGAACTATGCAATGATCTGGCGAGAGAGGTAAGTGTTCAGTATTGGTGTGTTGTTCGATAAGTGAAGTCGGGTGTTATAGATTATGGTAGTGGAGTGAGGACATATCAATTGTTGTGAGGGGACAAGTGATAATGAATTGTGGGGCTGTGTGTTCGGCAATTGAGGTTAGGTTCTTCATCAGGGGCAGGGGTTGTTGTGTTCGGTGATGTGCGTGGAATGTTCAAGGGCGTAAAGTGTAATTGAATGGTAGAGTGCTATCAGTGTTTGGTTAAATATGAGAGGTGTTGTGTTTGATTGAATGTAGGGATCCTAAAGAAACCGTCCTTAAGTCCACTACCGAATTCCTATTTATAAAACCCTTAATTGAATCTTTTGTATCTAAAGAGATGATAATAAACTCAGATACGGTAATAATTTTTTAAAGATTTGACCTAATTTCTAAAAATCCTATCTTAATTTGGACTTTCTATTTTTTTGGGCTCAATCCAGTCTAATTTGATTTAGCCAAATAACTCACTTAGTAAACTTAAGTCTATTCTAACCCAATATAAATTAAATAAAAAATCCGCTTTACTAGGCTAAAATATTTTAATAAAGCTCGATCTTTTAATGACTTAAGATTTATTAAATCGATTACTCACCATCATCCGATTCGAACTACATGATTTGACTCAACATTACTCAACTCTATACAATTTAACCTGACTTGACTTGATACGACTGACTCGACTTAACTTGATACAACTCTACTTGACACTTTACATATTTTTTTATTTTAATTTTCGTTTTTTAAAATTTTTATTATTATATTATTTATTTATTTTTATTTTTGGCTTAATGAAAATAATAAAACAAAAATGATAAAAATGAGGTATCTATAAAGAGTTATGGAGAAGAAAAGAAGAGTATTAGCATCAACGTTCTAAGGTGAATTGGTTGAACCATGGTGACTGAAATACAACTCTCTTTCATCAAACCACAACGTTGAAGAAGGAGGAACTAGATAGAGAGAATCAAAATTCAAGAAGGAATTTAGATGGATGACTAGAAAGGTATAGTTCCTAAGTTTGTGAAGTATTTTAACATACTCTATTGTAGTAAGGGTCGAAGGAATATAGAGAAAGTGCTGGATTGGGTTTAGCTAGCTTTTTCATAGCAAGATAATGTAATTTTATGTACGAATGTGTTGCTAGAAGAAGTGAAAGAAGCAGTGTTTTAGTTGGGAGCCTTGAAAGCTTTGGGACCAAATGGTTTTCCTAGAATATTCTATCAACATTACTAGGATGTAGTTGGTCCTTCAGTTGTCAAGGTAGTCCAGTCTTTCTTTAAGACAGGTAAGTTTCCTACCATCTTGAATTCTACATATTTAATTTTAATCCTAAAAATTCCCAAACCTGGTTCAGTTAGCCATTTCCATCCAATGAGCTTATGCAATTTTCTTTATAAAATCATTTATAAAATTCTTGTAAATAGACTTAAACTATTCTTGTCTAGTCTCATTTCTAAAAATCAAAGTGCATTCATTTCAAACAGGCTTATTCAAGATAATATCTTAATTGCTAATGAAATTTTTCATTTTGTAAAAAACAGAAGGAAGGGTAAAGTGAAGACTTGTGCTCTAAAGCTTGACACAAATAAAGCCTATGATAGGGTGGAATGGGAATTTTTAGAGGAGTTGTTAAAATTAGGATTGAATGGTAGGTGTCTAGGTTGGATTATGGAGTATGTTAAAACAATTGAGTTTAATGTAGTGATTAATGGTAGAGAAGTAGGGAGAGTTAAACCAACAAGGGGGCTTAGACAAGGTGACCCATTATCACTGTATTTATTCCTTTTGGTGATTGATGTGCTTTTTGACAAATTAAATCAATAATGTGTAGAACAGAAAATCATAGGCATTAATCCCAAACCTTTATACCCTATGGTCTTGCATCTTCTATTTGCTGATGATTCTCTCTTTTTTCTTAAGATTCTTTTTAAGATACAATTTTTAACTTCAAAGTACACTTACTAACTACTACTGTACAATAGGATAATTTATTAACTTTGAGAAGTCATATGTGTTTTTTAGCCACAACACACTAGATTTAATGCGGCAAGACATAGTAAGGTTGTTGGGAATTCATGGCACTGATGATCCAGGCAGATATCTAGGTCTTCGATCATTATGGGGACGTACGAAGACAAAGGCATTAATATTTGTGAAAGAAAAAATTAAAGGAAGATTGCAAGGTTGGAAAAAGAATTTGTTAAGCAAAGCTAGTAGAGAAATTTTGATTAAGTCGGTTGCTTTTACAATACTAGCTTATTCTATGGGGTGCTTAAATTCCCGTTACGTTAGAGTAACCCAGTAAATAGCTTAGTTTCAAGATTTTTTCTAGGTCTAATAAGGAAATGAAGGGCAGATACATTAGACTAATTAAAGGAACTTTACCAGACCTAAAGTATTGGAGGATTGGGCTTCAAGGACCTACATTTATTTAATATTGCAATACTAACCAAGCTAGCTTAGCAGTCACAAAATAATCTGACAGCTTTATGGGTGTGTATACTTAAAGGCCTCTACTTTCCAAGGATGGAATTTAATGAAGCTAAGAAAGGAGGTTAAGCATCTTAAGGTTGGACTAGTGTTCTAGAAGACAGAAACATTTTGTTTAAATGTGGACTATGGAAGGTCAACAATGGGAAATCAATTAAATTCTGAAAGGATAAGTGGAGTCCGAGTTATGAGCAATTTAGACAACAAATAAGCGATAGGGAAGTGAACAACGAGTTAAAGGTTAAAGCTTTAATAAATTCAAAAGGAAGGTTTTAGGATTTTACAAATAGCCTAAGAACCCTAACAAGAATAGAAAGGAAAAAAAGAAATAAATAAGGAAAATTTACCTACCTACAAGATCGGCGGATGATGAACTGATGTGGCCATTCAAGAAGGATGGAAATTGTTTGGCCAAGTCTACTTACTTTTATCTCTTAGAGAAATTGAGCCAACTACATATGGATACACCTTCATCTTCTTTGTCTGTATCAAAGAAAGAGTGGAAATGTTATGGAATCTCAACATTTAGGCAAAAATAAAACACTTCCTTTAAAAAGCTTTCTTAGGGATCTTACCTGTTATGGCTTCAATAGTGAATGAATGAGTAATTCCAGATGACTGATGCACTTTGTATAGAGAAAGAGAAATAGTTGAGCCAACTCTTTTTGGAAGTGGTTCGTTAAACATCTAAACTAGGGGAAGGAAGGTTGTCATGATCCAAGGGCAGCCTAATCATAGTAGGTGCTATATATTGTACAAAAAACTATATATTGGTTTCTCTTCTAATTGACGACCTTTTATATAACATATAAGGCTACTATTACAATCATTTACTCAAGGGTATACAGATAAAGATAATATCACAACACAACTTTATATAACATATGATTTATAATACTTTACATATATTGTAATATTACAGAACTTATAATCTCAAAAGACTAGTAAACATTCTATTGTAGGATAAAGTTATTGAATTAACTGTTGCATTACACTATGCAGATTATTACAAGTCTATAATAAAGTCATACTATACATAAGTTCACTCTTCTCTCCAGCTTACATACATACTCCAAAACACAAAACTGATCTCGGGTATGCCTCAATCAAGTGCAATGAACAAGTCCTCCTGCAATAAAAGTCTACAAGGGTGCAAGCTTACTAAGCTTAATAAAGTATCTTCAACCACACAAATAAGTAAGTTATACAAACATTAATTTAAACATATGAATGTATGTTTGCATAGTATGCCATACAGATATATATAGTTGACCAAGTACTGTATACAACTCAGATTTAACGCCCTTTAAAGTCAGGGTTGGAGTATACTTCAATAAGATACATATATGTTGCCTTAATATTTTTCTAAGAAATCCCAATATGTTATATATGTACACATATATATTTTCATTTTACTCATATGTATATATATCTAAATACTTAAATTATCAGCATCTTATATATAAGTTTGTGTATATACTTTAATATATACATATATATAAGTAGTTACACTTATACAAACTATATAACTATATTTACTTATATATATATATATATATATATATATATACATATGCCCAACTAAATTTATGGCATATACATAGAAGTATATAACTATATACATACAAGTACATATACATACCATTTATTCCCTATACAAGAAGTTTCACTTATAAAGTACTAAAGTATATGTATAATACATTAAATACAACAACATACCAATATGTATAAGAAAATATCAAAATATACCTCATATAATAGGATAATTGTAAGCGAAATTCAAAAGAACTTTACTTACTTATGTTAGAAAATATTTGTGTAGTAATCCTTTTCTTTCGTCCCTCTTTAAGTATTGACAAAATAGGTATAGATAGTATATACTATAGTAGAATGTTTGTTACAATAATTGAGAGGAAAACAAAAGGAAGAAGATAGAAAAGAGGAGAGGGGTTCAACGGTTTGAAAAGGGGGGTTTTGAACTCCAATTTGATTGTTATATTAAGATAAAAAGTAGAAGAAAGTTGTAGAACATTGTAGAGGACACATAACTCACGGCTAAAGGGAAAATGGAAAGGAAAAAATAAAAGAAAAAAGGAAAAGGAAAAGAAAAGACAAGAGAATTAAATGCAATTGAAAACGACATGTTGACTTTGTTGAATGTTGACTTGGTCAACTCCTAAAATATTATATGTATTATATATATAATTTGGAAATAAAAGGAAAATAGAGAAAAAAATGAAGAAGAAAAATAGAAAATCAAATGTAATAAATCAATAAAACATATATTAGAATTTACTTACATATTTCTAACCCTATAGATAATATAACTATAAGGTAAATTATAAATCATATTATTGGTATCTATTATATATTGTCTAAATAACAAATAAATGTCTAAATTGATATAATATTAATTTATCTATATAAATATAAGGTTAATATTAATAATTAAATACTATTATGATTTTTATGAATTAATTTATTATTTTTACATTTATAAGTATGTAGAAGTTATCTCCAGCGATTTTCTACGATTTGACATATTTTTCAATTATTTGGCTCAATTAGGGTTTTACCATCTTTGTAACAAAATGGTAATTTATAAACTTAAAATTTAAGTCTTAGAGTTTTTATCATAAATAGGTAAAATCTCTAGTATTTACTAATATTAAGTGTTTAGGATCTTTACATGCGGGTAAGGTTTTGATTAGTATTTTAAGGTTTTTCTCATTAAATTAGTTTAGAGTTTATAATTTAAATAAAATTTTTAATTTATACAGCCTTATTGACTTATAAAGTTATCCAGGTTATTTGAATTCAATTTAAGATTCACACTAAAATTTACACGGATTACAAAGGTAGTGCTTTAAGATCAAATCTTAGCCGTGGTGTTGCATAGCTTGCCTAGGATGTGTAGAAGGAGAGATGTGCATTGATGTATGAAGGTAAAAGGATGGATCTAGAAGGTATTATCTATAAAATGAGGAGAGGAGTAGAGGAATGGCTAAATTTCAAAAAGCGTGAGGCCAATCATCGTCTTAGAGAAGGCATAGAATGAAGAGACAATAGGGTTAAAGGATGGAGGCAACTATATAAGGGAACATTGAAGCTTAATCTGGACGCATCCTTTGTTGATAATAGTAGTTTAGCAATCATTGCAAGGGTTATTCATGACATCCAAGGAGAGATAGTATAAGGGTTTTCAAAGTGGTGTAAGGCAATAGTACGGAACAACTAGCAGCTAGTGCAATCTTATACAAGGTATGTATGGCTAAGCGACGAGGTTAGACAAATGTTGTTGTCAAAGTGAATGCAGTTAACATGGTCAGGGCAGTTGTCAAGGATTTTACATTAGTGAGCTAAGCTAATAAAGGAATAATTAAAGACATCAAGGCCGAGTTAATAGGAAGTCCTAATATCTCTATAGTACTAATCTCAAGAAATGCAAACGTAATTGCAGATTGGGTAGCCATTTATTTTAGAAGGAAGATGTATCTAATAGATTGGTAGTTAAACACCCCATCTAATCTTCTTAGGCTACTTACTTTAGATAAGTCTAAATCTTTGAGTTGTATTAGTTGGGAGTCAAGTAATTTGAATGATCTTACTTAATTAATGAAAGTAAATTTTCTTTGCTCAATATATATATATCCTTTATAAATTATAAGTATCTTTAGCCTAGACAAAACCTCTCATCCTTTAAACCTCATACTAAAAGATAATCTTTCCATAAAATTCAAATAATTTTCATATCGATTTTAAGATATTTCTTCATAAAATGCTTCAACTTAATACTCTAAAATTTGAAAACTGCAACTTCTAAGCAATGCTTTGAATATCCCACTTGTTTTTAACAAGGCATATCATTAACCCTTAGTGAAAAATAACTTTGAAAAAGTAATTGGTATCTTCTAAAACTTCTCAAATAAACCTCTCTATATATATCCTATCTTTTTCTTTATACAACAGGTTACTTTATCCAAAAATAATTCCATCTTAATTGAGAATATGTTAATTGATTAGCTTTAGCATAGATAAAAAATTTCAAAAAGTGACTAACTCTTCAACATGGAATTTCTTCCAGATTAAAGACTCACTTGCATCTTGATTCTGAAAACATAATGCAACATAATTAAATGCTCTCAAATATACTTGACTAGTAGAGCTAAGCCCTGACCTGCAAAAGTTAAAATCCTGATCTTTTCTACTCCTTCTAATGTAAATATAATGCTTGTAAATTGTTCTAGGATGACCTTCAAGTTTTTAGATTGAGCTTCCATGTTTTGATATTTCAATGTCTTCCAATGAAGCTTCTAAATTGTAAGCGTGACCTTCTATGTTCTCTATATCCATTTGTTATCTATCTATCAATATTCTAAGTTTGTTGATACGTCTTCTATGATTTCTATATTCCTTTAGAATTACTCTGATCACCTTATATGTCACCTTCTAACTTAACTGTCAACCTTACTTTTATCTTCCAAGTGACCTTCTATGATCATTCCTAATAAATTTGTTAGTAAACTCTCATAATATTTATTATCATTAAAAGACATCTTAAGAGAACCTAACAATTTTTAATGATATTCTTTCGCTTAATTATATGTTAATATTTGTTTTGCTTATAATAATATCATTGAATTCAAATTAATTATAACATTTTTTATTGTGTTCTTTTCTTTCAATTTAGTTCTTATCAATCCATTACACTCATGGTAAACAAACATTTTACTAAAACCATACAAAATATCCACTTAAGTAGACGTAGTATGACCTCTAGCGGTGCATAATATTTGACGAAGAGCCATACATATACTAGTTTAATTAACCTTAAAATCATAAATTACAAAATATTCCAATCTTTGATTATGTTTCGATGGTTAGTCAACTCAAGGCACATTATCTTTGCTATTAGAGCACAAGTTCGATGAGGGCTTGTGTTTGATGTGGTTGTGGGGTATATGTAGCTTAATGCTTAATTTTCCTTTTCATTATTTTCTTTCCTTCACTTAGAATAATTCTAAATTGAAGCAACAAAACATTATTTGCAAGGAGTTTTCATAATCAAGAAACTAAGTGAATTTATTGAAAAATTTAAGATTGCACAAGATACACCTACTTATTAATAAATATAAATATTTATGCATATGTAGGAAAAAGTTATAAAAATTATTTATATATGCAAATGGCTAATAATGAATAAACCAATCATTTTACATATTCTCATGATTTATTTATTTCACTTTTATTCCCTTATTTTTCAAACTTTTAGATTAACTATGTGTTAGTCAATGGTCTCATTCAATAAAGAGAAAATTATACAAGAAATGATGAAAGCTTTGAGTTAAGTTTAAATAGAAAATAAAAATTTTTAATAGTTCAAATAGAGGATGAACATGATTAAGTGTTGTAAATAAAGGGTGATTGTTATCAAAATAGTGATAGAGAATGACGATTTTCAAATAGAGAATGAAAATTACACATTAGAGGATGGATGTTGCGTGTGCTTAACATGTCAAGCCATCAAGATCTAACATTTTTACACTAAAGTTGCAATAGCATCCTATATCTACACTACTTTACATAACATTTTTCTTCTACTTAGACTACTAAAATTTTTCATCCTCTATTAGAACCACCAAAATATTTTTATTTTTTATTCAAATCTAATCTAAACATTCATTGTTTGACATGTATTTTCCCTTTAATTATATTATGACCCATAACTTGAAAATTTTATGATGACTAGTATTATTAATAATATGAATGTTATTGTTTTTGTTGTTAAGCCTCTTTAGATTTTTAATTTGAGGTAAAATCATTATGTTGGTCCCTTTAAGTAATCAAAAAGTTTGCTAAATTGTGTATGTGTGTAGCGGGGTGGCGCGATAAGGGGGATGGTAGTGGCAGAAAAGGGTAAATTGATTACTTATATAACTTTATACCTTTTAAAAAGTAAGTCCCATTTTGATTACTTTATTTAAGTAATTTAAAGTTTACTAAATTGTGCATAAATAAATTAATATCAATAAATAAATAGAAAAAAGCTAAGAAGAGCAAGCGGAATATTTATAGAGGTTCCGTCTTATGTGTCGGTCCTCTTTTCCAACTCCCTTTACTGGAGATCCAATCATTCACACCCGCAATTCCACTATTTTCAAGAACAAGAGAAGAGTATAAGATACAGCTCTCGACTATAGTCGATACAACTCTAGCTTCCTGGCTTTATCAAGTTAGTATAGATCTATTATTATTTACTCTTCACTAATAAACTATAACAACTTGCATGGAAAACAAAATAGGAAATATAAATTGTGCTTCTTAAGTAATTGCTTGTGAGCTATTGAATACAATAAAATGAAAAAGTTTTTATCAGATTTGCACTGAAGTGATTTTTCAAAAGCTTGCTAATAAAAGTTTTTTGATATGCTATTGTTTTGCTCTTTGAGTCTTTAAACTCTCTTCTTTTTAAATCTGAACTTCAACGGCTAATTCCTCATGCATCTCAAGCTCTTTGGATGATCTCTGTCTAAAGATGATAATCTTTAATAAACTATACATTCCTTTTTATATTTTTCCACAAAATCTACTTACGATTTGAATATCAATGAGATATATCTTGTGTTGATATTTTGGATAAACTCGAGCTCCTTGAGATACAATTTAATGAAAAATATCTTGTAACTTCTTCATATCATCTTCATCTTTATCTTCCATAATTTTCTCCTATACAAATTCAAATTAAAATCTAGATAATTCTTGAACACAAACAAACTTCAACCAAACTTCATATTTAAGTTGTAATTTAGGACTTGAAACTAATGAAAATACTCTTATCTTGGTATCTTTTGAGTCTTTTGTTTAATTTATAATTTAAATCTCCTTAAATAGTGTCAAAACAAACAAGGCTAAGTATAACGAACTCTACCTATCTGCTTCTAAGTGCTTCTAAGTCCTCTATCATCTTATAATCAGCTTCTATGCTTATTGAACTTGCGTCTAACTTTATTTCTAAGTAATACTAGTCTCTCTTATTACATTATGTATTCTCTTGTATGAAGCTTCTAAGTATGCTTATATGTCTCAATTTGGCTTGATGTCTATAATTTTGCCTTTACTTTTATTGCTTCTAACAAAGCTTCTAAGTCCTCAACAATCTTTATAGAATTGTAACTATTGCTTCCATATAAGCTTCTAAGTCATTAACAATCTTTAATTCAATCTTTACCAAAACTTTTAACATGGATTCTAACTTACTGAAAACACTTCAAATTTAGGTTCGAATACTTAATGTTTGTTATTATCAAATCATATCTTTAAGAGATTCAACATTCTCTCCCCTTTTTATGATAACAAAATATTTTTGAAAAATATTTTGTAAAACCATGCTAATTTGTAGGTACAGTAATTAATATCAAGTTCTTAATATCAATTTTGATCCCATTTTCCTTCCTACTAGCCATGTTATAATCTATTACTAGATTAATTGATCAAAATATTTTTCTTTGCTACCTCTCTCCTTTTGTGTTAGTAGCAAAAAAAATAATAATAAGGGTAAGACACGAAAAAAACAAATGACAAAACCAAAAAATTACTAAGATAAACTACAACATCAAAACATGTCTTGACAATTGAACATAAAGAGAATGAAATTATGAGAGAAATTCTAAGAAACTGTTGAAACAACTAAGATTGGCACCAAACATAAAATCATAACTAAGCTCTCCTTGGTGATTGTGCAAAAGTTGTTAGTGAATGAGGAATGAGTTAGTGGAAATGAGGCTAAAAGATCTTGATTAAGAGGTCTTGCAATAACTTGGTGCACTTCTTGAACACCATAATCTAGAATATCAACCCAAGAGTTCAATTTCTTGATGTAGTATTCGATAATCTTCACTTTGAAGAAAAGATTTAACCCTCCATCATTCTTTATTTTCACTTCAAATTTAGGTTAGAAAGATTAATGCTTGTCATCATCAAATATGTCTTTAAAGGATTCAACACATCCTTAATTAAAAATTTTACCCATTAACTTTAGTTTAAGAATACTTATAGTTCTAAAAGGATTTTATAGAATTCAAAGTAAGATATCAAAATCACGAAGTATTTCACATGGGGTACTTTGTCTCATTTTATGAACCATAACCTATTTAATTTATATGATATGATTATAGACTTTTAAATATAAAATAAAATTCTACTTTTAGTTATTACAAAAGAAGCTATTTGAGGAGAACAACAATAATAATAGGAGCTATTTTGCACAAATTACTTTAGAGTTTTGCAACCATTGATTGGGCATCTAAGAAATAAATGCTCATATTGTGTTCAACTATTGATAGCGATTTTTTAAAACTCGTTGCAACTGATAAAGAAGCAAAATAATTGACAATTTACTTTTTCAAGTAAAATTGTGGCCACAACTAATGCCAATATATCAATTTATGGTAATAGTGAATCAATACTAGCTTGCATAGAAAATTTACAATGGTAGGTCTAGAGTAAAGGGTTAACATATGAATATGTAAAATAATTAATAAGACATGTAGTAATAACCATTCCTTATGTAAAAACTTATTAGCAGATGGAGAGTTGTCTAAAAATCTAGTAAGAAGTATCAATGCTTAAATGGGTCTTAACCTTTTTTGTAATTATGCAATAAACTTTACTTTACTCTAGTGCATTATAAATTTAGAAGTTCAAGAGGTCAAAATAAGTTATAGTTAACAGCGTGTATATAGCAATAGTACTATAAGCTAAATGAGGATGAGACATATTAAATGTCTCTTAATGGATGAATTTTATATCTAAGTTAATCCAAGTTTGATGGATTCCACCTTTTTGAACATAAGTAATGTCACTCCTAACAAAAGGTTGATGGGTTTACTCTTGCAAATATTTTATGAAGCCAAGACAAGTCAATGGTCATGAATGTGCCACGATGAAAATCCACCTACACGAATGTTTTGGTTACATGCAAATCCTCTTATTGTAACATAAAAATTGTAAAGGTCCAAGTATCTAGCCATTTATCATCCTACTGTAAATTTGAGAATCCTATACTAAGGAGTACCTCGATCTATATTTTTATTTCTCAGGCATAATCATAAGAGTAGTGCTCGTGTGAATATGTAAGCAGCTATCTAGTACGAGAATATTGAATAGTGCTCGTGTGAATATGTAAGCAGCTATCTAGTACGAGAATATTGAATAGATTGCCAGTTATATGTCTTGATCATTTGGCTAATCGCTAAGTCATGTCTTGGACAATTGGCTAATTGTTGATGTGAGTCTCTAAGTTATCAAAGTTTATTATTTTAACTAAAAGTGGTACCAAACTTAAATGTTATGATATACGTTTAATGAAAATTTTGGATTTCTTGAACGAAATACAAATGAAAATGGAAATCAGAAGTGTAGATAAGCATCTTGTTCGGATCTCTCATATAAGGTTTGAACCCATGTCTTGTGAATTATAGAAACTCGTTTCCCATATCCAGGGAACCAGGGACTTCATTCGAACCGCATCGAAGTATGGCTTGTACAAAGCCTTACCAAGAGTATGAATAATAGAAGTGGGGCTAAAGCCGAATTCCGCAGAACTTCGTGCCTACTCGAGAATTTGTGACTTGCTCAAACAGTGAATCAATTCCAACAAATGAGTTGTAAAATCTCAGTGACTAGGGGCAGTTCGTAACTCTTCTTAACTCAAAAGTAATGGCAATAAGCAAGATTGAGGAGATAATTACAACCCTTATCAAAATCAAATTAATTGATGTTGCTTTTGTTTGAAAACTGCATTATCTATTTTGGGCAAATAGAGCTTGTACGAATTTCTCACTCTCTCAAAATTCTCTCAAGTTGCTCTTCTTTAAAGATACATCATCTGTTTTGGGGGATAGATTTTGTACGAAATTTTCACTCTCCCAAAATTGTCCTGAATTCTTGCAAGCAAATACCATCTAAATTTTGTCTTTAATGTGGTTTAGAGACTTGGAATATTGCTATCCAAATTTATACTAGTTGTATCCTAAGAGAATACCACTAGACTGATAATTCCTCACAATCTTTGATTGAGGGATGATGTATACTCTCTAAAGGCAGGAATTTCTAGCCTCTAAAACAATTATCTGAACTTGCTTTTTGTGTTCATTCCCATTTCATTTTTCTAGCAATGCCTTCATAAAACCGCAGTGATTCACACCAAAACAACAGATTAGAGAAACTCAGTTGGGTTTCTCCAACTTGCGATACAAACTTCTATTGGGTTTAGTGTTGACCCCAAAAAGAGACAGTCGAGGCAACTATTACATCCCTATCACTAATCCTATAGCTACCAATCCTTTCTCATTAGGATCAAACTATAATACACCTTAATACATCCACCGGCAAACTTGTATGTGCATGAAATGAAGTGCATACCAATCTACATAAAGCAATGCCCAACAAGACAATTTTTTAAACAATGACTTTCTGATTTTTTTCAACGGACAGGACAGCTGCTTAAGAAGAAATGAAGTGCATAGAACCATCATTTGTTTCTCAAACTTGAACATGATTTAGGTGACAAACAAAAACCTCAGATCTGCCACCGTCAACTTTCCTAAAGCATCTGATGATCCTCCAACAGTTCTAAAAAAAATGAACAGGCATTTAGTACAGCAGAGTCTGTCGCACAATAAACTTCATAATGTATTGGATTTGCAGACTTACCCTTCGAAGACCAATTCCTTCTTCTCTTGCAGCTTCAAAATCCTCTCCTCAACTGTATTTTCGATGATGAATCTCACAATTCTATAGGATTGCCAAGTGTGAAATTTAGGTGCCATAGCTAACATGCTAATTATAGCTCAGTGTAAAGTTGGGGTTTATCAATCAAAAGCTGCCTACCTAATTGGTTTGTATTGCCCTATTCGATGGATTCTATCTTGGGCTTGCCTTTCCACTGCAGGGTTCCACCAAGGATCCATCACAAATACCTAAAACAGTTCCAATAAAATGATCAGGAAGCAGAAATTTCAAGTTATAACATAAGACTGTAGTAATTATGTGAGAAAATATTAACCAGTTCGGGTTTTATCAATTAATGGGAATGTGATCCTAAAACAACCATTACACAGTTCTATTTTCAAGGGTGGAAACACACAACTATAACTATAGATGAGGACCGCAAGAAAGCATAACATCTGAACCCTTTAGCTATGAAGGTGGTTATATTTTTCAAACAACCCCACAGTACCCTTGCACAGCATGACTTCCAAAAACATTCTAGACAACTCAAAGACCTTAGCCTTTCCCCCCGTTTTGGTGAAGACCACAGTTCCCTTGAACAGAATACACATTCTATTTTAGTACCAGAACTAGTTGAAAAATATTACTCACATGTGATGCAGCCGTTAGATTAAGAGCAACACCCCCAGCTTTCAAGCTCACTAGGAAGATCCTGCATTCTGGATCCTCAGTGAACTTCTTAATAGCAGCATCTCTGGCAGTTATTGACATGTCTCCCACCAATTGGACACAGCTAACACCAGACTGCAAAACTTGCATTAGTATAATATTTTTCTCCATTAACTTGCAGGGAAATCTTGATAATCTAAGCTTACCTTTTGGAGGGAGAAGTTTATCAGATCCAGGAATGATGTGAATTGGCTAAACACAATTCCTTTAGCAGAACCATCCCTTTCTACCATAAATCTAATTTCTTCCCTCTATTACATTGAAGCCAGTATGCACAAAAAGGCATCAGTTTCCCAGAGATAAGATAAATGCACAACAGATAAATTTAATACCAAAATTTTAAAAATAATAACAAGAATAAAAACAGTCTATTTGCCAATCTAATTTTCTTAGAATTTACAGTCATCAGGTTTCTATTTAAGAAAAGGAGAGGGATTGCAAAGTCAATATGACAAAGGATCATGAGAAAAGGCTGAGAAGCTAATTGAGTGTATTTCTTGTTTATAACTAGTAGCAACAACCTTTCAACAATGAAACATAGTTAAATCATGAATAACCATATTTCCACTTTCTTTTTAGACCACAATTTCCACCCTTATAAATGCTTCCAGGAAAAGAATACTTTTTGTTGAATTGGGATTCCAAACACACACTTTTCACTACAATAATGCCATTGAAATGAGATCATGATCTATTGTTACATACCAACGCTTCTATTTTTGTGCTTGTCTGAAACTCATCAAGACGAACTCTGCTTAGAATACTTGAGGATTTATACCCCTTAATAGTTGTTTTAGTAGACTGATTACTAGCACCAGATGTTGTAGTCAAATCGACGGTGAGCAACTTAGAACATGAAGGGCAGGAAACTTGACCTAAGGTTGAAGAATAATCAAGTAAGCAAGCCTTGCAAAATGCATGCATACAAGTGGTAACCTGAAAGAGCAACAAAGAAGGTGGAATTAAAAATAGCTTCAGTAGAGAGTTAGCATTGATCTCTGTGCTGGCATCTACATTTGCACATGAAAAAATCATGAAAATGCAAACTAAAAAAAAAAATTATTATTACTCACCACAGGATCTTCAGCACGCTCGTGACAAATGCCACAAATTTTTTCATCAGTATCAACTCCAGCTCTTTCAACTGAAGCTCTTGAGTAAATCACAAGGTATGGATGGTCAACTGCCTGAAGCTCGTGAGTAAGATAAGCAAGGTGAGAAATAAAATCCAAGCAGATTGCAAATTCCAAAAGTTAAAGACTACAGAACTGAAAAGCAAAATATACAGAAAATAGTTGGGCAATAGTATGTATCTTCGATTTGATTAAGCCTTCTAATTTTAGCAAACTTAATATTCTTATACATCATTTTCAGCATAATTAAACTTCTCATACATCTGCAAAAAGAAAATCAGTTTCCCCATTATTGCTTCTCTCCAATAATCTAGATAAATAGATTAGGAAATAGGTCCTCCAAACTTCAGCACTAAAGGAGTCTGCCATTCGATATATCTGATAGCAATCCTTTTGAACTTACAAGAAAATTAATTATGTTGCCAATATATGCACACAATATCAAGAGGACCAAGCTAAGTTTCCTTCCTGCCCCACAATCTCATTCACGCATCGGTAAATTTGTGAACAACATTTGAAAGCTGGAAAAGTTTGAACCAATGAAATAACCCATTGTTCCATGCAGGAAGTTGACACACATTCTCTATATAAATGAATTTGGAAGCCGGCCAAATTTATTTATTTAACTTTTTCCAAAGAGCGAGGGGATAAGACAGCTACAAAATGTTCATATAAGAAGTTTTGGTATTGTTTTCTTCTGATACCAACAAAGAAAACACTTGACTATGCTTTTTGCCACAGAAACCCTATTGCACGAGTATGACTGAATCTACGACCAAAACAAGTAGAACAGAACAATCAAGCATATTGACTACCTGACGCAGGCGAGTGAGGAGGTCAAATATGTGAGCATAATTATTCATTATAGTCCCAGCCTGAACATATCTGCAAAAATGAGCACACCGTCAGCCCTGAAATGGACTCGTGTGTTATTGGGCATGAGATATGCTTGCATTTTTTGTTATTGACCGTTCTGTTTAAAGGAGTCCTGGAAAAATACTGTCCTTATTTGTGTAAACATTTTGCCTTCTCAATTAGGTAAGTTAAACATTTTGATTTATATAATAAGAGTAGCATTTTGCTTCAAAGGGGGAACTGCCAGAATGTACAAGTTTCTAAAACAGTCATCACCTTGTCCTTAAAGCTGGCAATATGTATTAGACACAAAAAAGGAGAGAGGGAAGAAAAAGAGTTAATAAGTTCAAAATTTAGGCAAATAAAAACCTTCCATGTGTTTCTTTTTTTTTTAGTAATTTCTTGAAATCGATTCATTTATGAACTTCCTACTAATGTGCAACGTCCTCTTTGTGTTGGTGGGACATGAAAAATTACAATACATGCTAATCATGTGATTTACTGAGGTTGACATGCGTAACCCCCTTTATATAATTGTGGGTGGACAATTTTAAAACTTTTGACCAACTGCCACAAACTTGAACCATCTCTCAACAATACATACAGACTCTATAATCATCTATGATTTATCTCTCTTGATAAGGGGGAAAAATGAACAGGGAGTAGCACACAAGACTTTCTTTCAAAGAATCAAAAGAAGCACAAAATAATGTGGCATACGTATTGAATTGTGCCTGGCTTTCATTGTACAATGATGTGTAATAATCTTCTTCAGTTATGTCCAATGAATCCCTCCTCAATGTAACCTGGATAGAATGTTAAAGCATGACCAAGAAAAAACTGAGATTAACAAGTCTGGCAGTTGAAACATTGAGTTTTGCTAAAGAAAGATAATACATACAATTCTTGGTGGCAGTGCAAGATCAGAAGCCCTGCCAATTTTAGTGCGTCTAAGTAGTATGCCTCTCAAAATTTTGTGTCTTAAGAATATCATTGCTCCTTTTCCCTTTGAAGAATTTGCATATGATTGTATTGGATTTGCAATATTCTGCATGGTGGACAAAAGAATTTGCAGCCACAGTTAGAAAGAAATGAAAGGCAATGAAAAATGTGAGGGGAATTATAAAACTCACTCTATTCCACCAGCAGAAATGCCTCACAGTACTATGTGGACAGCCGGGACATTCTTTTGACGAGCTGTACAGAAGCAACAAGATTACTAAAATTGAATAAATAAACAAGCACTACAAAAGTAGATTCTGACTACTACTAACAATTTTTCTTGTTACTTAGGGGATCGACTGCAACTAAACCATATGTCATCGTACCACCGTCTGCACACAATTACCATCGCACTTAGCCTAAGCTTACAGAAGTGCAAAAAGTAGCTTTTGTAAGATTGTACCAGGACTTACATGCAATTTGTCATATTAGCTTAGGGACTAAACTACTAGAAGAAACTCTTGGGGTGGATGATCAATAACTTCAACATCAAACTATGAAAGAAGAAGAAGAAGAAGAAGAAGAAGTAGTGCTAGATTACAAGTCCCTTCCGACCATCATAAGGAAAATTGAAAAGATTAGGAATCTGCTAAAAAGCATTGGCATAATACATGAATCAGTGTAATGATCAGAATGCAAAATAAAATTTAGTTATAAAAAAAATGTAATGATCCGTACTGAAATATGCATCCTGCAGATGAAGCGTAGATCAATAAGTATTTACTTTTTTTGGCCGACACAAACACATTAGACAAGAAAACAAAACGTGGAAATAGATTTTGCATCCATAATGATGATAAATAAATGATAATTCCCATTTCCACATTAAGTTATCTGCCATTCTGCTTCATCTAGCAGAAAAGAATTGACTATATAATAAAACACATGCTGATTCTATATGTAAAGGACTTGCTAGTTGATGGATTCCTCCTGTTGCTATTAAAAGAATATTATGAGAAAATCTATTTAATTTTAGTTCAATAACAAGAGCATGTTTGCAAGTACACACCAAACTATTTGCTTTGTGTTCATTTGTATCAGGCCATCTACATAAACACAGGATGACAATATCATAACTACATCAGCAGCAGAAAACAATATGCATAATCAATTCTTTTACCTATAATCAAGAACTCTGCAATCACAATCCCTACAGAAATAATATGAGTAGGGTACTATTCGGAGAAGACGCACCTGCAGATAAATTTTCAGGTTATTATGTTTCAAGAACTTTGCAAATAACTTAACTCATTGACTCAAATAGTATGCTTCTAAAACTAGATAAACTTACAAGAGAATAGAGCTCTCCAACTCGGTTTTGAAGAGGAGTTCCACTTAAAGCCCATCTGTATGAAGACTCTAAAGCAAGAACAGCCTTTGCTGTATTAGACCGTCTATCTTTTACGAAATGAGCCTACAAATGAAGAATTGCATATAAGCAGCAGAGCAGTTACGAGAGCAAATATTACCTTGCACGTGACTATTAGTGAGTTTTTTATATTGTAAGGGTTCTAATGTCTTAGGGTTACAGAACCTAATTATTTGTCTTTATATATACAGTCTCTCCGTATGGTTAAGGAAGATTAAGCTCAATATTATCAAATAAACTAATACTCCCCCTGTTCCAACTATATTAAAAGGCATATTAGTGTATTTGATAATATAGAACTCAATCTTCATTAACTGCACAAAGACAATATATATAAAAGTACTTACGGTGTATAGTCTCAAGACATCCAAATTACTACTCTACCCTTTAAATATGCAATATACTCTAATAGGAGCAACTTAAGTGTAAAGCTTCTAGCAACGAATTATAAAAAAAGTCTGTAAGGAACAAGCATATGCAATGTGCAAGGCTCTCAAATCCTTTTCTTTCGATTTCTGATGTGTTGAATTAGCTCTTCAAATAAAATCCAAACAAATAACTCTGAAGCAAACAGGCTTAAAGATTGAATGTGTAGCAAAAGCTCCTAAAGACGTACCTCATCTAGAATAATGCGCTCCCATTTCACAGAGTGCAGAAGTGATACCCCTCTATTAGGAATTTGCATGTCCTCCATATCAAAAAGATTAACCGATGCTGATACTTTTGTTAAATGTTTTCCTTTCTTCTTCTCTTGCTTAGACTGCTTAGTTGTTCGGCGAGCATCAGGCCCACAAAAATACTTAAGGTGAACTGACAGCTTCTCCGCCTTAAATGGCTTTTGACAATATGGGCATTTCTTTTTGGGTGGCATTACATGCTTCCGGTACTCAGCCTCAACAAGAGAATATGTTGTTATGACAAAATCGAAATTTTTAAACTGGTCTGAAGTCCTTTCTCTATTAGCTCCATGATAGACCAGTACCTTGCTGCTTCCTCTGCTGGTGAATCTCTCTATCTCACCAACCCACTGAGTCACAGCAACCACAGGACATATAACAAGAGTTCCTTTGACTTCAGGCAAACTCAAAGATGGACCAGCTTCATTTAGAAGCCAATCTCCTGCAGATCCTATGTTCTCGTATAATTCCCTTTTGGCAAGCACAAGTGCAATCGACTGAAGAGTCTTCCCCATTCCCATCTCATCTGCAAGAATTCCTCCTTTAATTGAAGACTCCTCTTGCTTCATAGCCCAAGCTAGCCACTCTTTTTGATACCTTAGCAAGGGTATTATCAAATCAGAGGATGCCTCTGCAGTCTCAGCCAGTACCTCGTTCTGATTCTCCATATCAGTATCTAGGTTCAAGTTTGCATTGATCCATCTCTCATTTTCTTCTTCCCAAATCTCCCACAAGAGCAGGGGCCCATCTTTATTCCGTCTCCCTTTCTTTCTCTTATTCTTCTTCTTAACACAGACCGTCTCAACTTCCCTATCTCTATTCTCTTCCTCATTGCTCTGTTGCTGTGCCTCTTGCTCTGATCTTGCCCGTGTCTTCTTTCTGCTGCGCTTGTTCACTCCATAATCTTCATCTACATCTGAAATAAACTCGCATACCAGAGAAACATATCTTAATCTTCCATATAAATCTATACTCATTATTTCTGTTCAACTTGAGTATTTTGTTCAACTGTAAGCATTTTTCTTTTGAAAATTTCCTCCCTTGCACAATTCTTAACCTGCATCAATTTTGTTACATGAATTCAACAGATATTTCTATAATTCATTTCATATGAAAGGGAAACTTTTTCATTCTTTACACCGCAAGTTGTGTGTGTGTGTGTGTGTGTTTTTTTTTTTAATCTTTTCCCGTCTTAAAGCAGGCCCTCACATAATAACTCAAATCATGAGCGCCACAAAGATTGTAAAGATAACCATCTTTTACTAAAATGGGCTGTACAGTTAGTAAAGAAAAATCAATATGCAGAACACATCAACACGTGCTTTAAAGCTTTCCAACGGAAAACAAAACAGAAACCAAAACCATAACCGGAACAATACCCTCACTGTCGCTAAAGCTTCCATCAGAATCCGACATAGGTAAATACTCATCGTCATCGAGAACACCATCGCCGCGGTCCGGCTCATTACCTGCTATTGCAAAATCATATTCAAATTACCACACAAAGAGACTAAAACGAACGCTTTGAATCAAGATGGAGCGAAGAAACCGCAAGTTTTACCACAAATGCATGAAATACAAACTAACTAGCATGTTCATCGAACTTTAGCAACAAAACACAGAGTGAATGAGTGTAAGGAATACCACGCGTTGAGGCCTTTGAGGCGACTTTACGTGATCGAAGATTCATTGCGATTAAAGCGGAGGATTCGGATGGTTAGGGTTAGTGTCTGTGCAGAAAACGAAGAGTTTTGGAGTGTCCGCAAGAAAGGGTTTGAAAGAAAGCAGTGTCAATGAGCGTGTCCGATATTAGACAACGTTGAGTTCCCGTGAGGCCTTGGATGGCGGGAAAACGCCCTCCACGTCAGCAATTGGAGCCCCGTTTTCCCCCGGGTTTTTTCCTTATCTTCTTATTGCGAAGTCTGCACTGTGACGGATTTGCTAACGGACTCATTTCAATAAGTTCTAGGGTTTCAATGGATTCACACTGTTAAAAGAATATATAAATAGAATAATAAAATCTAATATTTTATGAAGCTAGTTTTTAAGATAACTAGAAAATAAAAGATTTATTGTGTTAAAAATAAGATATATATCTAAGTAAGAACCAAAAATAAAATATTATATATAATCAAATAAAGTATAATAATAAAATCGTCGTAACATTAAAAAAAAAAAAAAAGAATCTAATTACTCCTCCTCTTTTGTTTCAATCGTGTCTTTAAGATAAAATTTCAATCCCTAGCTTGAAACTATACCTCCACGTAACAATTTCGGATACTTGTTGAATGAAGTGGACAGGTGATGCTAATAATGAGAATATTGTTTGCTTTTGCAAATGTAAATCCTTGAGTCCATTTGCTACATGCGAAGCTCGTCGAAGTTCTTCGAAGTTCTGATTCTTTTAAGTTAGTTTTCTTGACATGAAATCCTATTTTGAAGATACAATTTCTATTACTTAAGATAAATTTATGATTTTGGCGGAAAAGACAAAAAGAAAAGAAAAATTATGATTTTAAGACAGAATTTCAATTCATTTGAAACCGTGTTTAAAAAGTCATCATTCTATATACGTATTTGTGATTTTGTTTTGTTTTTTTTTTTTTTAAGTAACGTACATTAAGGATTTTAACTCAAATAAAATATAGAAGATCTCATTGACTTTTATACAAATATGAAAGACATCTAGCTACCTTTATTCCTTACAATATTTATATGATTTTAGAAATTTTAGAACTTTGAATTATGAAATTTTCAGATAGTTAACATTAAAGAGTCCATTTCTAAGTTTGCTTTTAGATCCTTAACAAACATTATAAGCCTATGTTCGAACACATTTGTATGACAAACTCCTTTTAGATGATCTTTGTCGTCATAGGATCTTATTGGTAGAGATTGGTAGTGAAATGAGCTTCGTGCTTCTATGTGAGGTTGTAAAAAAGAGCATAGTAAAGGGTGCTAGGGGGTTGTCCCACGTAACCCTGATACTTAAATCAATTAGATGTATGAAGAGAGTAAAAATGTTAATGTAAGAAGTAAGCTAAAGTACGTAAAGTATTAAATGGTTTACCGTTGAAAGATAGCTTAGTATTTATAGAAGAGAGCAACCGATAGTTAGAGGATTATTAGTGGGTAGAGGATACGCCCACAAGTCGTGGATAGTGGAGTCATGCAATCTGAAATGGTTCTAAATAATAGAAGGTGGTTGTTGACTCTGTCATCTAGCCTTATTCCAGGTCTCTTAGTTGTTGTAGACTTCAACAATTAGGCAAGTTGTGCAATAAGCCTGGGTTGAGGTTGACCATTTGGATAAAGAGGTTGAATTTGGAGGAAAACAGCCTAAGCCATGAGCCTAAGTAGGTTGACATTAGCTTGAGTAGCCTAGGTCTAAAATACTCTATCAATACTTTGTCCCCTTAATACAGGATTGAGATAAGAAAGAAACGACAATGGATTTGAAACGAAAGAACTTGAATGGGTATTCAAAAGGAAAATGGGTACGAAGAATATGAAGGTTTTAATGGTGAATGTGAATGAATATAAATCACCAAGACACAAATACAATCAGAGGTTTGAGCTCGAAACAGAGTTCAATATAACTCACGAACATTAAATATTGCTCAGGGTTTCAAATAAAGATTAGATGCAACTCACTAATCAGTTCAAATGAAGGGGTTCACCACAATCTAAGGATAAGATTGATAAGAACGCAGGGACGATAAAAGAATATGATCAACATTTGATAATCCGGCGAATACTAACTTAAGTATAACCTTGCTCGAAAGAGGAAAGTTTCACTCCCTATATATATATTTCTATATAACTATCTGTCTCCGTTTCTGTACAAATGTTACTATTTATAGCAAGTTATAAACCTTAATGGCAAAATTGTAAATAATTTACAAGGACTTAAGCCTTAAAGAATTGGGCCTATAAATAAAATGAAAAAAAACATATACAAGAATACAAAACTGTGCGTTTTACAAAACTCAGCATGAAGTTACTCAGCATGTCTTGAGAGAAGTAGTATCTAAACTAGATGGGGTTGACAGTTGGATGTCTAAGTCCAAGAAGGGGTCCTTAACATCTCGCATGTCTCGGTTGAGACACCAGAGAGGTCAACCCATAATTGCTAAGCCATAGAATCAGTCAACATAAGTCTCTTTCTGATATGCTAAGTGGTTCTTTAGTTTTGATTACTCGGCTGTATGATCTCTTGGCACTTTAGCTGACAACAAACATGATGCGGAGTTTTCATCTTCCTTCCTTTCATCCTTTTGGTTGCAGTTCGACCTCGATAAGCATTGATAGGCCTTGACTTGGATGTGGTCAGAGGCTGATTCTCATCATTACCGCAGGTTTGAAAGGAAGTCGTCCTCAATGTTAAGTGTTGAGTATAGGCCGGAATGCTGACTAAGCTTCTCTTTCATTTTCTCTTTACCATGGGTGCCAAGTGTCTGTGGATTTCCTTAACTCTTATGGGGGTCAAGTAATAGCTCTTCCCATCCCTCCAAACAATGTAAGTATTGAGGAAAGCATCATGGATCACTTTCTGGTCATACTCTCAAGGTCAGCCAAGAAGTAGATTTACAGCATTCATAGAGATCACATCAAACTCAACCTTGTCTTTGTACTATCCCACCTTAAATGCAATCCGAATACGCTTATGTATATGGACCATACCCTTGTCATTAAACCACTTTAATCCATAAGGTCGAGAGTACGAGTAGGTCGACAACTTCATCTTTTCCACTATCTCGGCAGAGATGATGTTGGTACAACTTACTCCATCGATAACTAGGGAACAGGTCTTCCCGTGCACTAGGTACCGCATATGAGACAAATTTTCCTTTGTTTGGGATCTGCCTTCAGGTCGACTCTTATCACCAAACTAAGAGTTTATTGAGGTTCTTGGGATAGACATCTTCTTCTATCAACTGGTCATCCAAGCTCTTATCACTCTGACTCTCAATTTGAGCCTCGAGCCCTTCGCGCTTCAAGATCATGATCCTTTTATTTGGGCATTAGGACGCAATATGTCTATAGCCTAAGCATTTGAAGTATTTCACTTCTCGGGCCTTGTTACTGAGTGACTTCTCTTTCTTGGCATGAGCTGGTCGACTAGGCTCTCCTTTCTCCATCTTCTTTTCTTACCTTCTCTTAGCATACCTCCTAGGCTCAAGGCTACCTTGTTGAGGTCGGCTATTTGGCCTTTGATGCCTTCTTCTCCTCTACCTCTATACTCTTAATACCAAATTAATTAGCTCGTCTAGAGTTGAACGGCTGCAAGTCAACTATGTCGGTAATGTCGTCTTAGAGTCCACTTAGGAATATGGTAATGGTCCGGTCCTATGGCTCGGCAACCTCACATCTCGTCATCAAGGTCTCAAATTCTTGTAAATATTCTTTAATAGTATTTTGACCTTATCTCAGGTACTAGAAAGCATGGAGCATCTATTGCTTAAAATAGGTCGACACAAGCGTTGATTCATTAATTGCTTCATAATTCTCCATGTTCTAATCGGCGCTTCTCCTTCAGTATCTCGCTTGGCAACTAGCTTATCCCACTAAAGACTTGCGTATTCAACAAGGGATAGTGAAGCCAACTTAACCTTTGTTCAATCATCACACTCGTAACACTCGAACAATTTCTTGACTCAGGGAACCCAGTCAAGGAACTCTTCAGGTCAACTACTTCTACAGAAGATCGGAAACTTAAGCTTTATATTATCAAATCCTCGGCCAGGTGCTCGAGGTTCTTCCCTTGCGTTCTGAGCTGGTCAATTCTCCTCGGTTTGGCTACTTCTATTAGAGTTCTACTTAGCCATGTTCCTTCTTTGCCTTGGCTCTCTTCTCTAGGCTTCTTGATTTGTTTCCAAGTCAACACTCCTATCATTTCTTCCTCTCGACACTGGATGGTTTTCTCTTCTTCTCAGCTCAGCAACTCTTCTCGGTTGTCTCGCATCATTATAAAGTTCATTGGAACCACTCCTACTAATGGGTATCCGTTCCCTCTTTTCTTATCAGCCATCACGTCTATGGCCTCTAACTAACCCAATAAGCTCTTGAATAAAGTAGGTTAGATTATGAATCTGGAACTCCAAGTTATCAATACGTCGCCTCAAGCTTCTACGAGGATTGTCTCTAGTGTTGATGACACTATCCTCTGACATTCTTATTCGTACAGTAATTTACCAGAAAATTGAATAAACAACAAAATAAAATTACAGTAACTCAGAAACAACCACTACTCGGCTTCTGCAGCTACTTACTACTACGAACAGCATACTACAGTACAAAATAATGATTAATAGAAATGTTAGAACTACAAATCTACTTTGAAGAACACTAGCACGCGTGTCTCTCCAAAGCTCTTATACCAATATGATATGAGATGGAGATAAGAAAGAAATGGCAGCAGATCTGGAACGAAAGAACATAAATGGGTATTCAAAAGGAAGATGGGTATGAAGAATAGGAAGGTTTTGATGGTGAACGTGAATGGATATAACTCACTAAGATATAAGCATAATCGGGGGTTTAAGTTTGAAATAGAGTTCGATACAACTTACAAACACTAAATTTTGCTTGGGGTTTTAAATAAAGGTTAGATGCAACTCACTAACCAGTTCTAATGAAGGGGTTCATCACAATCCGAGGACAAGATTGATAAGAATGCGAGAACGATTAAAGAGTGTGATTAACACTCGATAATCCGGTAAATACTAACTTAAGTATAGCCTTGCTCAAAAGAAGAAAGTTTCACCCCTTATATATATATTTCTATATAGCTATCTATCTCCGTTTCTATACAAATGTTGCTATTTATAGCAAGCCCTAAATCTTATTAGCAAAACTATAAATAATATAGAAGGCCTTAAACCTTAAAGAATTGGGCCCATAAATAAAATGAAGGAAAACATATACAAAAATACAAAATTATGCGTTTTACAAGACTTGGCATGCAGTCACTCGGTATGTCTTGGGAAGAGTAGTAACTGAATCGGATAGGGTCGGCAGTTAGATGTTTGGGTCCGAGAAGGGGTCCCTTTTGTCTTGCGTATCTTGGTTGAGACACTAGAGAGGTCAGCCCACAATTGCTGAGCCATATAATCAGTCGGCACGAGTCTCCCTCTGATGTGCCGAGTAGTTCTTTGGTTTTGATTACTTGGCTGTATTATCTCTCGGCACTTCAGCTGACAACAGACTTGATGTTAAGTGTTCATCTTCTTTCCTCTCATCCTTCTGGCTGCAGTTTGGACTCAACAAGCATTGATAGGTCTTGGCTTGGATGTAGTCAGAGGCTGATTCCCATCACCCTTTCCCCTTCCCCCCACCCCTCCAAAGTCTAATTGTCATTGAGGAGGTAAGGAGAGAGAGGAATGATGGGTTCCTTAAGCACATGGCCAAACTGTACTTGAAGTTCTCATTATGGGTAAATAAGCCAACGAACATACTGTTGTGCCGACATGACACTTAAGTTTGGGATAGGGAGGTGCCGGATGGAGATGTATGAACTGAGCACTTAAAGGTGGGCCAAGCAGGTTTAGCCAATTCAAGCGGCTTAACACTTGAACTAAGCTGGATGCTCGGGCACCAAAGAGGGATATAGGAGGCCAGACCTCTTTGGCCAATAGGAAGTGTTGGACAATAGAGGAGATCATACGGAGGCACTTATCTAGTTAGGGTAAGCAAAACTAAGCAAGCAAAGGTAAAGCAGAATTGGATGGATGTGCCTATACCGAAGTATGGCGTCGTTGGAGTATTGTAGTAGGTATGGAAGTTGAAGGGACCTTGATAAAACTTCTTGGGGAAGTTAGACTGTGATCAGCATGCATTTCCCGATTACATTAAGTGCAATCTAACAACTATGTTATCTTACATAAGTACGTGTACAGTAACAGTTATCTTGTCATTTGAATGAAACCATTCAATCAAAACTATTGCCATGTGCCTGCATCGTAATGTACTAAGAGATTCATGCTTATACAGGTCCCTATAATTGCCAATTCTCTTTCTTAGGTGTTCGGCCTATAAATATCCTCAACATTTATACAAATTACTCTTTCACAGCTTCTCTTACTTCGCTTTATTACTACAATCTAAGTGTTTATTTTCTTTTTCTACTCCTTTCTTCACCAACAAAGCTTTCTTCTTCAACTTCTTTCTTCTTCCTCATCATTGAAACTTTCACTCTTCTCCTTCCCATCAATCATGTTAAACATATCAAGGTCAAACTCAAGTGAAGTGGCTTCAATAGACTGTAATTTAATATTCTCTGACTTCGAAGCCACGGGGAGTGTTACTCCTCCTTTAGGAATGGACAAAGAGGCTTCGTCCTCACTGGTACAATGGGATAAGGAGACAAAGATGCAGTTAGAGGTTATCCTTTAAGATAGGTATTCGTAGAAGCTTCTAAAGGCAACTATTGACATCTACAACATAGCTGAGACTAGTAAGAACTCAAATGGCTAAGTGAGAAAGAGCAAAGCGATTGCTTCCAATTAGGTTCTTGAGAACTTTGTCATAAGTGAATTCTCTAGTTTAGTAGTGCGGCTGTTATGGACGGATGAAAGGGTAGCCTTATTATTAGGAAGGCGATTTGCTATGCATGAGGAATCCCTATAGCATGGCATGCACTTAACCTTCATAGAATTTGAGAAAGAGCTATTCGATTATCATCAATGCTGCCTTGCTTAAATACATATGAATGAGTAGAGATTGCTGAAGGACTTTTAGGCCTTGTGTAAATACTTAATGGCGAGGGCTACATCTAAGCTCTTCAATCACTTTTATCTATGGAAGTCTCTGAACGAGTAGACCTACCTCCAGAATTATGCAAGTAAGAAAGTATTCGGGGGCTTAGACTTATCAATAAAGAACTGGCAAGATAAGTTTGTAATGGTAGAGCTTCCCGAGGAAGTAGACTTCTGGATGCAGTAGACTCCATTGGTCCAAACTAAGTCTCCAAAGAAGCTCTCCCAAACAATGCTGAAGTTGCTCAAGAGATTGAGGCCTTCATGGCTCTAAGGAATGATAAGGAGATCAATGCTGAATAGATAGTATAAAGGTATTTCAAAAGATTAATCTCCAAGCTCTTCCTAAACATGTAAAAGGTTGTCATGAAGGCAGTCATGAAGAAATGGTGGAAAGGTACAGGTCCGTCTTTGATGTAAACTGCCTCCTTTATTATGCCAGCGTAGGCTTGCATGAAGCTATACTTCGTCCTTTTCGCCTGTACTGGTTACGGCATAGTTTATGAGTAATTACAATACACTTACTTTGTGTTGATATTATTTGTTTATTTCTTTGAAGGTGAGAAGTTGGCTAACGCTGGGGAATTGCTATGTCTTTCTAGGCTATAGCTAATGAGGTAACAACGAAGCAAGGCGAAGCCAGCTACCAACCCTAAGGGTAATGGTATAGGGCTTATGTTAGTAGCTGGAGAGACTAGCCGAATGAAGCTACTCCCTCTTCCTTAGGAGGTTCCCATCAGCGATACCTTCACGAAGTTAGTGGTCGCCGAGCTAGTGAATACGGTCTCCCCTATGGCTAACTCTACTCACGTATCAGAGCCTATTGCTATGGAGGATTACACTTTTGCTGCCAATGAGCCGAAACTAATATTACTTTCCCTTCCCTCCAAGGATAAGGGGAAGAGGTACGAAACCAGCACTACTGAGGAGCTAGTAGGCCAGAAGAGGAAGTTCCTTGAAAAGGGGAAGAAGGACATGCTAGCCTTGAAAAAAGCCAAGTTGCTAGTGTTACCCAGCAAATCATTGTCAAAGTGACTCTAATCTGGTCGTTCCTATCTAGTCAACCCTATCTTACCATAGACTAGATGGGTAAGGCCCAAGTTGAAGCCTTAGAGAAGCACTGGAGGGTGAAAACCGTTTCGGACTCCTATAAAGGGGTTTTATATGAGTAGAGGAACCCTCACCTTTACTACGATAGTTTTAAGTTGGCCACTAAGTAGTATAGAAGGAAGATCTTTAAGCTTTAGTAGGGTATCTAGGGCAGCAACGTAATGTTGCATAATCCCGCTCTCTATTATGCCTCGAATAAGAAAAGTTGTAACAATCCTACCATGTAAACTAAACTAAGATAAAAGCTGATTTTTCCAATTGTTATTATAAATATATTCCACATAAGATGTACACAACTCAACTAGCTCGAGGCATCCATTCTAATACCTACAAATGATCGAACTTGTGGCATAACTTTACAAAATATCTATTCTGTATAACTTATTATCTCATAACACAACAATATTTACATAAGCGTTTCACATTTAGAGTTATAATTTAGATTCAAAGTTTACCAAAAGCTATAGGTTTAAAGTTTATTTATAATAAGATAGAAAATTAGTAAGTATCCTAAGGAATTCTCAGTTAATTTTCTCAACACTGAAAACAAAAGTCAAAAGCCTAAATTTAGAAAATTTTTCATTCCTTACTTTCCCAGCCAACTGCATATTAACCTGAAGATGGTGATATATGAATATCCTAACCTTCACTCGTTATCTACAAAAAAGTCTATGTAGATGTGAGTACAACTAACTCACTAAGTGGGACGAAGTTAGAAGAGTACTATATAATCATAATAAGGTTATTAATTATAATGAAATATAACGTAACCAATTACTTGAATATCGAATAATATTATCTAGACCAATATGAGGTTAGAAAAATTACATTCGCTCCAATCAGGATTGAGGAGTTTTATCGTGACTAAAATCAAACCAAACTCGGGCTTGTACAATAGAGAACACCCTTCTCCTGTAGCTACCGTTTAACTATGACCTCCACCCTTGCCGCATCATTCTTGCTTTTCACTTAATTCGATTAAAAATAAGAAATAACCATTTTAGCCATCTTCATTGAAGAGAGTCGATATTTGGCCTAATACTCCTAACTATTCCCTTAACGGTTGCTATACATATCAAGTTTCGTTAGTAATCAAATCATTATTAATTTCATTTAGGGGTGACTAGATAAGTTCACACAATATAAACTCGATGTAATAATGTAGAACAATATGCTAAAAAGTTCAACTCCTATCATAACAGAATACCAATCACATGCATGGTATGTGTATAAACAACTAATTACAATCACAAATAGAAGTACTCTTAAGTATCCAAATATTCGGTAAAGCTACAATTGCAACTTACTTATTCAGATGCTTATTGTGGAAGATTTGTATCTTAAGCATTATGTTCACTAGAAGACCATATATATACACACACACACACACACACACACACACAAAACCCAGATTTAGTTTTTATAAAAGTTATGAAAACGTTAGGATTCTATCTAAATATATTCCATTAAACGATTATATATATAAATATATATATATACACAAAACCTAGATTTAGTTTTCATAAAAGTTGTGAAAACGTTAGGGTTCTATCTAAATATATTCCATTAAACGATTATATATATAAATATATATATATATCTAAAGTATATTACTATTTTCCTTATATAATGAAATAAAATTTTATTATATAAGTTAAGTTAAGTTATTAGATATTGATAATATGCGTAGTGATACTATTATGTATAATATATCGTTTCGATCATATTGAAATATACATTTAATTAGTTAAATCACGTTTTATGGTAAGGTTATCGTAGTACATAAATTCTTGTAATATTATAGAAATATAGGTTATATTATCTAGGGTTATTCGATTTTAGTAAAAATAGTATCATTAGATTAGTACATACTTAACAATACGTATTATGGATTCTATATCGAGAGATGACTTCTAAATGGTAATTTGAGTTTCAAATATACTTATATATGCTTATAATAAATATTATCATATTATACTTATTTTATTTAATTAAATTATATTTTATATAATTTATCAATATAACTCAATAATATAAGTATTATTTAATCCTAATATATATATATATCATACCTTGGTCGTAAAATTATCATTAAATATATTAAAAATTCATTTTTACTAAATCTAACCAGCATGCGTCTCTATAGTTTTTGTTTCAATATTTATCATATTTTAACATATTATTACTAAAAACGAGCCTCAATTCGCAATTTAAGTTATTTTACTACATAAATTCGTAATAATTAACTTAGGTTACCAAATAATTCCTCGAAACTTTTTATAGACTCCTAAAAGTATGAGGAACTCAGTCATCACTTGGTTTTATACTATCAATTTATCGCCTATATATTTGAAATTACAATTTTACCTCTAAATTGCATTTAATTAACTTAATATTTCCCTTTTAATGCCAAATTATTTTCAATACATCCTAATATCATTACAATCACCAGAAGTCAATATATATCATTTTCATCAATTAATTTTATAAAAACTTATTTATTTCATATTTTAACATTAATTATAGCTATTTTAGGGCTAAAAATTACATTAAATACTAAAATTACATAAATTAAAATCTGGCTATATAGCAATCAAATATATCACATGTATTCTACACAAAAATTTCGAGTTAGAAATAACATCATTTAGTATATTTATTTCCCATTTCAAAAATTAGATGAATAGTAAATTATTTAAGCAAGTATATAAAATCTTTGAAATTGTACAAAAATAAAAATATCACATGAAAGTATATCTAAAATAACTTAAGAATAATTCTTTTTTTTTTTATAATTTTCTAAAATTTTTTATTATTTTTAGAAAATAAGGGAAGAGTAGGGCAAAATATTAGATGACTTATTCATCGAAGCTTTAGTGATCGGCGATAGATGGGTGGTTGTTGGAAGTGCTGGCGATGGTGGCTGTATTTGGTGGTGGAAGGGTTCATCAATAAATTGTCAGAAGGTCAAGGAATCACGCAATCTCAGTAAGGTGCTCTATTTTTATTATTTTCTTTTTATTTTCCTTTTTTTTCCCACAAATATTTCTTTGGGTGCTTTGGCTTCTAAAATGTCTAATATGAGGTTTTGAATCCTTCTTACATTGTTTTAGGTCATCTGATTTTTTTCTTTAATTTTTTTTTTATAAATTTTTCTTACTTTTTCCTTACTATTATCAAAGTAGGAGGTAGTTTAATCTCCTTGTTTTGCCTTTGATTCACCTATTCCTAATGTTTTCAGCATGCCACGGTGATGTCCAGCAATTCCTAACGGATTTGGATAGAGTTTAATTGATCTTTGAGTAAGTTTTTAATATTTTATGTATATTAGATAATATTTGATAATTTTATTAATATATAGGTATATATCATATATATATATTATACGAATAAGTAATCACATGCATATAATCATATTTTTAGCATGTCTTTTATTTTTAAGACATATTTCCTATTTATTTTTATGAGTTTAGCACATATTATATATAATTATATAATTTTGGATTAATTTACAGGTAAAATTATTATATATACCAATATACTCATAGAAATACGTTTATGTTCATAAAGTATATTATGCTATATTATTTCCTTTTATCGGCTAATTAACTTATTTTTAAGTCCTTATTGCATTTTGAGCTCGGTTTTTAGGGTTTTGATCGTTTTTATTCTATATTAAATAATCACACTTCTAAGAGTAAAATTAAGATTTTGTGTAATTACTTTTGAAATCTAACTTCAGTAGGTCATTTCGACTAACTTTTCTATCTCAGTTGTAAAGTTTGAGCTTAATTGGATTTTTTTTTTCCTGATAGCCCTAAATCTGGGTTCGATTGCCCTAAATGCAATTTCAGGAGCTCATACTCTTAGCTTGGAAGCTTCATTGGGTCTTTTACCCTTGCTGATTAGAGTGTCCTAGAGTTGACGTTAGGGTACCAATTCGACAACCCCTTCGACTTGGCTAACCACCTTAGCTCCTTAAACTGCCGGGTGTGTATTTGTTACTCTAAGTTGCTTTATTTCATAATGGTTTTCTAAGTCTTCCTTTTGCTACTAACATTATCATCCTTGTGTTGTAGTACCATGGTTAGGTGTTGCTTTGGGTTAATCGTTACAAAGAGCTGATGGGAGAGGTAAAGGATCTCTGATCAAATGTGCTTAGTGCACATGAGGATTTAAAGGAGGTAGAATCTCAATCTAAGCAAATTTATAAGAAATTTTATAGGGTTAATCGACGTCTCCATCATTGCTATGTGCAAAATGTTGCTCTAAAGGCCAAGATGCAAGAAGAGAAGGAAGGTCGGAAAGAGGCTAAAGGGCACCAGCAAGGAAGCTAAGGCACTGAAAGCTCAGTTAGAGGAAGAGCAAAAGTCTAAGGCTAAACACTCTAAGAAGTTAGATGAGGAGAAGAAGGCCATGGTAAACCTTGATTAACATAACATATAGCTAAACACGTCAACCTCTAAGCTACAAACCAAGCTAGCGATGAAGGTAGCAAAATATGAATCTACAAAAAATACTTCACTAGAGCTAGTTGATAAGAAAGTTGAGTTGGAGTGATGAATCTAGGAGCTCTAACAAGAGTCTGAGGAGATGAAAGAGACCATTACAGTCTAGAGAGCAAAGATGTCCTCAGTAAGGCTACTAAGAAGAAGGCTGTGGATAACTTCCTAGCAAGTCAATAGTAGATTGAGGAGTACCGAGACATTGCTATCGAGTTTGGTCGGGATCTTCATAGTGATGTGCTCAACCATCACCTTAGCTTTGATTTAAGCTTTCTAGACTAGTTAGACAATCCAACTCATAGGGAGGAGAAGGTGACTAGAGTAAGGGAAAGAACAGCCACTTAAGCAATTGAGGCAATCCGAGATGCCCTCCCTTCCGCTAAGGTTACATAAGGCACTCCTACATCCACTTCAACCTCGATAACTTAGTAGGAGATCACCTTTGAAAGTGATTTGAAGGAGGAACAGGGGCAGGGTGACCCTTTTCCTAGTCTAAGCCAACAGACACTTCCTCTTCCTCCTTCAACCTAGGTCCAAGTAGCTCAAGACCCAACTACTCAAGTAGATCAATCCTTCGAGTGGATAGATGCATTGGACTTCTCAAAGCTACCGAAGCTGGCTGATTCAAAATGATGAACTGTTGTCTTTTTCTTCTCTCTCTCTCTCTCTCTCTCTTCTGCCATACTTCTGTACAAGAAACTTTCTGTAGTAAGTTGGTGTGCTGGCCTTTTTTTCTTATATACACCTTAAAATACTGAATGAAGGACTTTAATTTTATTATTGCTTGCATTCTCTTTTGATTCTTGTACTTCTAGTTTGCTAATGATTAAGTAGCATAGCTTGATGCTAGATAGTTGTACGCTTTTATTCAATTACTTAATTGTAGAGTTAGTCATTTGTTTAATACTACTTAGCCATCAGAGGCCAAGGTTGTCTCATTCTTAGAAAGGAGTTGAGGTCGCTCTCCTTAAGAGAGTGTTAGCTGCTCGTAGCTTAGGTCGTATCAAGGGCTGAGCTGGTGGTGTTTTGCACTATGGGAGTTCTTCGGTTGTGCAAAGGGTGTTTCCCCTTGTTAAGGCTACCCGATGGGGGTAAGGTCGATAATGTGGGAGTCCTTAAGTTGTATAAGGGGTGTTTCCCATTACTAAAGTTACTTGATGGGGGGTCAAGTTAGTGGTGTTCTAACTTACCTATGCCTAAGGAGGCACGTAAATTCGAGGTCCATTCACAAACTAAGTCTGGGACGAATTAAGTAAGATAATAATGCAAAAAACGTACACAAATAGTAACGAATGAAGCATTTCATTAATGATCTTAACAAGTAATTACATTAGAATTTACAAAATTCATTCAAAATAAAGCTGAAGATTATTAGCATTCCAGGTGCATGGGATGAGCTCGCCATCCAACCTTTCTAGTTTGTATGTCCCATTACCGTACTTCTTCTTGACTTTGACAACATCTTCTAATTGGGGGCTAGCTTTCCTTGCCCTTATTGAGAACCAATGGCCTTAAGTTTGCAACAGACACGATCTCTCACCTTGAACTCCTGATGTTAGACCTTTTTGTCTTAGTATCTCGTTGCTTGGTGCTAATAGGCAGCCATCCATGCTACTATGAGGTCCTTGATCTCTTTAATGGTGTCAACACTAGCCAGTAGTAAGGACTCGTTGGTGATCGCATCAAAGGACTTAGTTTGGATGTTAAGGAGTTCCAACTCGATAAGGAGGACTGCTTCTAAGCTGAAGCCTAAGTGAAATGGAGTTTTACCTGTAAAAGTACGATTAGTAGTCCTGTATCCCTATAGAATGATGGGTAGCTCATCTACCCATCTACCTTAAGCTCAGTCTACCCTCTTTTATAGGCTTGAGGATGATCGGGTTGATGGCCTCGACCTGACCATTAGAGTAGGGGTATGTGACGAGGTAAGGTAGGGTGTAATGTAGTGCTTAGTGCAGAACTCCTTGAACTTAGGATTTTCGAACTGCTAGCCATTATCTACAATAAGAGCGTAGGGAACCCTAAATCTGGAGAGGATGTTGTTGTGTATAAAAGACTCCATTATCTTCTCTATTATTTTAGCTATGACCTCGGCTTCAACCTACTTGGTAAAGTAGTCGCTTATGATAATGATGAATTGCTATTTACCTGAAGCTTTTAGGAAAGCACCTAAGATTTTGATTCCCCACTAAGCAAAGGGCTAAAGACTTATCAGGGGTTGGAGATTAGAGCTAAAGGGATCATTGATTAGGGCGTGCTTTTGACACTAAGGGTACCTTTAGGCTATCGCTTTTTCATCCTACCTTATGGTAAACCAATAATATCTGAGTAAAAGAGCTCGGATGTAGAGAGCTTACAACTGAATGTAATTGTTACATATTCCGACGTGCAACTATTACATGATGTGTAGCCCTTTGTCAGTTCGGAGGCATCCGAGTAAGGAGAGGCTAACACCCTTTTGGTAAAAGATGCCATCAATTAAGGTATAGTTAGTAGCATGGTACCTTAATTTCTTCACCTCCTTCCAATCGTCTGATAGGGTACCACCTTCTAGATAACTTTGGATAAGGTCCATCTAGCTTAGCTCCATAAGTGCTGCACAGAGGTTGAAGACCTCAACTTTGCTCGTATTGATGCTCTTCTTGGGAAGATACTCAATGAATATCTTTCTGTCCTTTACCTTAAGCCTTTATATTCTTATGGAGGCGAGGTTAGATAGCCAATCTGTTATTGAGTTCTTAGCTCGAGGAATTTTCGTAAGAACTGTTATGCCCCGAAGTCACAGAGTCATAACAGTCCCGCCATATAAACCATTTTATGATAGTAACTGGCCTCACGGTACCTACCATAGACATGATCTATACAAGGTGTTGACGACTCCTTGCTTTAAAGTAAACAGTCCAATTACGTGTTTAGCTAAAGTTACAATAATTATCACAAATTTTAGATCAACATATATAATTATATGTAACTTCCACAGAACTTCCTAGGAAAATCTACATAAACATAACAGTTCACTAATTTGCATAACAACTATCAGTCTTTCATTCTTAAACTATAAAGGACACTTTAACTATACAACCACTGTTAAGGAAATTGATCCTTACACCCCATGCTTCAAAAGAACCAACCTCTGGATAGTTGTAAGACGGCATAACACTTGAAGTATTCAAAAATCAGGACCTGCAAAATAATCTATACGGGTATGAGCAACTACAGCTTAGTAGGTTGAATTAAAGACTCATAAATGTATATAAACACAAACAAGATTATCAAGCAATTATTTTTATGCAATACAATAAGCAAGTGTCATCACATAACGTAGTCTAGTCCATTGCGAAATGAGAGAAATTTCACCCACTCTAATCTGGGTTGAAGAGTTTTCATGTTATGCAACAGCTCACAACCAAACCCAGGTTTGTGCAATGGAGATACTGCTCCACCTAGGACTATCTTTCAAACCGATGCCCTCATCCTCATCGCAACCTCATCTCCTGTCACTTAGTTCGATTAAGGATGAGAAAAAGACCAAGTGTTATCCAACGCTATCTTTATCGAAGGTGTCTGTGTTTGGTTAGAGAACCCTGATGATCCCTTAAAGGGTTGCAATGCATGACAATTTAGATCATTAGAGTCAAACAAGGTTAAATTTCATTTATAGTGTTCAAACAATTTCTCACCAATCCAGTCATAACACAAAATCAATCATATTACAAATTTCAGCACGAATTTAAATACTCAAACACATGCATAAACTACTTACAATCACAATCATATACAATCCTAAGTCTCCGAGTACCATAAAATAGTACTCTAATATAGTAAGTAATAACCTAACTTACTTTGAATTCTCAGTTGCCCGATTATTTAATTGCAAGTCAATTTGTCTCTAGGTATCCTATAATACAAATAGGTCTTTTTAGTACTTATACTTTAATGATTCATATTCTAAGTTATAATTTAACTCATTTTTCTATGTATACCTGTTATTTACTAATGATTCATTCTACCTTATTTCGGGGTTCGGTTTCTAAATTAGATTCTAGTTTTGATTTTGGAATCTTACATATGCTCGAATCTTAATGTGAAATTAATCATATTAAACTTGAGTTTTCTAATATCATATTGGGTCTTAATTTAGTGTTCTAAACTGTTCGGTACACGTTAATCCTAACTGGGGTACCGTATTTATTTATGATGTGAGAAAATCTTACTTCTTTTTATACAATTACCTAAAATTAAATTTTGTTTCAAATTTATTATATACTTATTTTTATTATTATATTATCTAAATAAACTTAATTTTTCATATTTATTAAATTTCCAATTCTACATATTCTTAATTTCCAACAATTACCACATAATTCCTTCATTAATTACACTTAACACTCCAAAGATTAGGATTAGGTTTTCACGTTAGAATTAACATCCCTAAACATCTAATTACTATCTAAATCAATAATTAATCACTTAATCACCTAATTAACTCAATTTTTTCATTATTTTAGGGCTAAAAATTTACTTAAAAATTTTGAAAATTAAATAAAAAAAATGACTTCATAGCACTGTTTTATATCACTTAAGCATTCTACAAAAAAAATTTGAGCTCCAAACTACACTTCTAAGCCTATTTATTTCTAGTTTTAATCATGTTCGGTTTTACTTAATTTATTAAAAACCCTATATTTTCAGACGTGATTAAACTTAATCACTATTTTCCCTTAAATCTATATACAATAAAACCTTAGAATAATAAATTTCATAATTTTGTAAGCAAAATAAATAATTTTAAGAAATTATACAAAATCGGAGCAAATGAGAGACTTACCTAATTCAATGACTTTTGGGCTTCCAAAACCGGTCCAGGTATGTCGGCCGGTCTAAACAGTAGGTTTGGAGTGGAGTGGTGATGGTAGCTCGGTCCCAGGTGGTGGTGGTGGTGTGTAGGTTTGGTTTACTAGCCTCTATTGCACAATTTTCTTATTTTTTTTTCCTAACCCTAATTTTTCTCTTCCAATTTCGATGCTCCTAATTTTTTCTAACTTCTAACTATCTAAATGAGCTCTGTAATTTTTTTCCTTATTTATAGAGCTTTGTAGTAATTATTATGTATTTAATTGGACAAGACATTGCCTAAATCCCTTAATTTTTGCCTTTTGTGTTGCTTGATTTTGATTGATTGATTTTTCTTCTTCAATTCTTGACTTGCCACTCTAAATCCACATCATTCCCTATTCCTCTAATTTTTTCTTAATTAATCAATAATTTTCTTTAATTATTTAATAAGTTTTTTGCCAATTTAAATAATTTCAGGTATTTTTATCTATACGTAAATACATGTGAACATTTGTAATTATTATTTAGGTTATTCTATAACTTTTATTTTACATATAATATATCTCTAGTAATTTATTAGTTATTAGATTACATTTTTCACCTTTTTGATAATTAACAATTACTATACTTAAAATTTGAAAATTTTATAGTTTTCTATTTTATTACTTATTTTCTTAAATTTAAGTTTACGGGGTCATTTTTACTAATATTTCTATCTATAGTTCAATCTTACGGTCATTTGGCTTAACTTTAGGACTTACAATGTTTTAAGAAGGGAACTCTGCCAATAGGTTCTTCACCTTGTCAAGCCTGGTATTTTTCTCTTGATTTTTATAAATTAGTTTTCTTTAAATCGATTAATATTAAACTTTACCCATTTAATACTGACCATCGATTAGGGTTTTAAAAAAACCACTTTTTTTACCTTGAAAATATTTTAGAGTCGTTACCCGATCGGAGTCAAGAAAAAGAGTTAAATTACTAATTGAGTGAATTAGTTATAATTTAGCTATTGGTTTTTTAATAAAACCGATTTTAAAAAACGGTTTTAAAACTAAAGATTTAGATCTGAGGGTTATTTTATTAAACCATAAATGGGTATCACTTTTTAACTTTTCAAATTTAATTTTACTTTTCAATAATACTCTTTTTAAATTTCTAAACGACTAATCATATCACATATGACTAATTTAATTAATTTACACAAATATTTATAAATATGGGAAAAAAATAAAACTTTCCATATTTTAAGTTGTTCCGTACTTATGTACGAGTACTTATATATCCACTATTCAGGATCAGACTTTTGTAGTTTGTTTTCCAAAAACATTAGTAGGTGATTTGATTTTAATTTTAGAAAAAAAAAAAAAGGATCAGGTTTACGTTCTTTACCCATCTTGAGTTTATTTAAAGAGAATTTCTCAAAGGGTCCTAAATTGGATTTTATTCTAAAGTGCCCTAGTTTTTTAAAACGAGTCAATTTTTTTTTTTTTTGTTATTTCATTGGAAAATTAGTTTTTCTAAGTGATAAGATAATTTATTTATTAACTAACCTATTTATTTGTTCTTATTTTTATTATTTTTTATATTTTCTTATTTATTTTTTGTTTTATCTATTTCTATTAAACTAAAAAAAACTATTATTTTCTTTTTTCTTTTATTCCTTTTTTTTCTTATTTTTTATTTTTTCCTTTTTTTTATTACATTTACATTCAAAATGAAATAAATAAATTAAATAATTAAAAAAAACTAAATAAAAAAAGAAGGATAGATTGAACTTTCAAATGGTGCGCAGGTCGGACCTAGGTTGGAGCACGGGTCTTCAGTCGAGTTGGATTTCGGGTCATTGGACCCGTATCACATGTAGCGCATGTACAACAACAAGAGGTGACTCTAGCAATTGGAGGTGAGCTTCAAAGGACGTTTTTAAGCGAATTTCCTGTGGAAAGGATTGATTTGGTGTGCATTTTATTGGATATACGACATTTAGTAAAGGGGCGACAATGATTAGTGGTGGTTTGAAGGTATCTTAGGGCCTGAGCGTAGAAGGCGATGTTGGTTGCACACGGTAGTGGCTTACTAGAGTTCGACAGGGTACTGGGCATGGAGTTTTGGAGAATTATGGTTATGGTGTTAGTATTAGTTTGGGCCAATGAGGTGGCTAGAATGGTGGTTTGAATGATGGATTGCGATGGCTAGGGTTTTGGTCTTAAGTAGTGATTGTAGAGTTTAGGAGCACGGCAGAACACGAGATGAGTTAGGTTCAGAAGGTAAGAGCATAGGCAAGCTCATGGGGGTACTAGCTCATCTCAAAATCAGCCATAGAGTCTTAGGTCTTAGAGAGAGAAAGGAGACTATATAGAGAGAGAAAGAGAGCAGTAGAGAGAAATTATGATAGAGAGGATGATTTCTTTGATGATTGTATGTGTGTAAAACAAATTCTAAACCCCTTTTTATACTTAAAATCAGCTTAGAAAGCAAGGAAAGTTGAAATCGGATTGAATGTAAATTTTTAGAATTTTAGTTTTTTTTTAAGCTCGATTTGACCCATTAAACAGTTGCATCTAGATTTGTTTTTTATCTTAATTTGAAGTAGGCCAAGCGTACTCCGCGATTTCATCATTAGTTTAGTGAAATCATGGAGAAAATGGGAATAAAATTGCCTACGAAGTGCACTGCACGAGAAGGAAAGCACGGGAAATGCTAAGGAAAAAGGAAGAAAGAGAAGGAAAAGGGGAGAAAGCGGTGCTGACGTGGCGTTACCTCAGCTGCAGGGTCCAATGGGGAAATGCCACGTATCCAATAATGACATGTGGCATTGTACGAAATGCTACATTAGCATTGACCAATCTGAGGCTGCTATGGGTCGAGATATACGGCACAATGGACCCCTAACATGTGGTAACACCTGATGTGGTAGTGTGTTCTCTATAAAAAGAAAAAGGCTTTCCTTACCTTTACTAGGATTCGAACCCCTAACCTCATGCTTAAACCCAATATTATATCCATGTGTTTATTCGTTATGTTGTTGGCCCGGACCTTATCCATATGTATAATTAAATTGCATATATAGACTATATCAGCTTGGACTATATTCAAATCTAAGCCCAAGTTTAATGGTCTTTTATTTCAATTAAAAATTTATTTTATTAAGTTACTTAAAAATTTCTTATTTTCTAAATTCCTTAAATATATATTTTTTTGTAGTTTTTTTTTTCTAAACTTTACATTTTTTTGTGATTTTTTTCTAAATTTATTATTTTTTCTTAATTTTTCCATTTCCTTATATTTTTCTAAATTTCTCATTTTTTGGGTTTTTTTTTTTTGTATTTCTCTTAATCTCTTATTTTTTAGGTTTTCATATTTTTGTATTTTTCTAAATTAGGACCCTTTATCCTAAAATAAAATAAAAAGGGGGCAAAAATGAAGTATTTATAGTTGCCTCTCTTTGTGATGAAGTTTGATTAAAATTTTGCCACAAAGACAAAAGTAGCACTATTTTCGCCTCAAGGGTGGATTTTGTTGTAAGAAGCATTACAGATAGCTAGCTAGCTATCCTAAGCCTGATCCACTAAAGATTTGGTGAAAAAGGTTAAAAAGAAAGGAGGTGCTATAAGAGCTGAAAAGAAGAAATGAAACTTAGTTGTGCCCTTTTAGTCTTACTAATCTAGGTAGGAGTATCTTTCAAGAACTAGTAACCTTAAGCTAGGATTGATTTGGAAACCCTGATTGTGCCCTTTTACGCTCACTAACCTAGGTAAGAATGTCTCTCAGAAACTAGCAACCCTAAAGTAGGATCGATTTGGAAAACCTGATTATGCCCTTCTACGCTCATTAGCATAAGCAAGAGTATCTCTCGAGGACCAATAGCCTTAAGTTGGGATCTATTTGGAAAACCTGGTCATGCCCTTCTAAGTTCACTAACTTAGGTAGGAGCATCTCTCGGGGACTAGCAAACCCAAGTTGGGATCAATTTGGAAAACCCGATTGTACCCTTCTAGGCTCACTAACCTAAGCGAGAACATCTGTCACGTACTAACAACCTTAAGTTAGGATCGATCTGGAGAACGTGGTTATACTCTTTTTGATGATAATCAGGTTACCGGACCTTTGACCTACAATTGAGCCTGAGGATTAAAGGGGCTGGCACGATGAATTCTTCTGTTCCAACCGACCCTTACTGAGATCGAGTACTTCCTTATCGAGTTATCCTTCATGTCGAGCCATATGACTACCCATTTTTGTATAGTATGCCGAATTGAGGATTACTAACTAACGCCGAGCTTACCAATTACTCGGTATCTTCCTTGCCAAGAAGCCGAGAGAGAGACTTCGAATGACTAAGCCATCCTTACTCGGACAAGCCATTTGTTCTTACTTTTTGTCCGCATCTTCTGACAACCTTACCAATGTAGCATTACCATGTATATAGTATCTTGTGTAAAATCTGTTGCACCAATAATAATTTTTCTTGTATATTCATTTTTATCTTTTTCTATCTTGTACATTACTTTCTTAGGAAATGCCCTTTTTGTCTTTTTTTTTTTTTAAGCAAGTTGTCTTACCTTATGAGTATAAATACCTTTATACTTGTAGCTGGAAAGCATTAAATCATTCTTAATACACTTTTGAGTATTCTTTCTTCCTTACATAAACATTATTTATTTACTTTTGGCATCACTCTTATTCTTTCCTTTTAGCAAGGTTAAGTAGCGAGTAACCTCACTAGACTGATTCGTATGTCATATCGAATTGTGCCATGAGTCCTTAGAAGTTCAATTGATGTGTCATATCCTTTGGAGCTGTTTGTGGGTTTTGCTTACTATTCCCTTCATCATTTTTCCCCTTTTGCACTTTTCCCATTAATCCTTTTCGAGTTTTCTGCAAGCTTGGACCCATTCGGCGACTGGTCTTGTCTGTTCTTAGTTATGGTTTGCAATACTTCTAGGTTCATTAACCTAGGTGGGAGCATCTCTTGGGGATTAGCAACTCTAAGTTGGGATCGATTTTTGAGAACCTAGTCGTGCCCTTCTAGGCTTACTAACCTAAGTAGGAACATCTCTTTAGGACTAGCAAGCTTAAATTGGGATAAATTTGGAAAACTTGATTGTGCCTTTTTGGGCTCACTAACCTAGGTAGGAACTTCTCTCAAAGACTAGCAACCTTAAGCTAAGATCGATCTAGAGAACTTGGTCGTGCCTTTCTAGGCTCATTAACTTAGGCGAGAGCGTCTCTTGGGGACTAGTAACCTTAAGTTGGGATCGGTTTGGAGAACCTGGTCATGCCTTTCTAGGCTTACTAATTATGGAGGGAACGTCTCTTGGGGATTAGCAACCCTAAGCTGCGATCGATTTGGAAAACTTGGTCATGCCCTTCTAGGCTTACTAACCTAAGTAGTAGCATCTCTTAGGGACTAATAACCCTAAGTTAAGATCAATCTGGAGAACCTGGTTATACCCTTCTAAGCTCATTGACCTAGGCGAGAGCGTCTCTCAGGGACTAGAAACCCTAAGCTGGGATCGATTTAGAGAACCTGGCTGTACCCTTGTAGGTTCACTAACTTTGGTGGGAGTGTCTCTTGAAGACTAGCAGCCCTAAGTTAGGATTGATTTGGAAAACCTGCTCGTGCCTTTCTAGGCTCACTAACCTTGGTAGGAGCATCTCTCAAGGACTAACAACCCTAAGCTGAGATCGATTTAGAGAACTTGGTCGTACCCTTCTAGGTTTACTAACTTAGGTAGAAGCGTCTCTCGGGGACTAACAACCTTACATTGGACTTAAAGAAGTGCCCTATAGGCTTGCCAAAAGGAATCGATGAAGAGAAGCACCCTATGGGCTTGCTAAAAGAAATTGAGGAAGAGAAGCGCCTTAAGGGCTCACTTGAGAAAACTTGGTGAACAGAAGCATCTTATGAGATCCCTAAAAGAACAGAAGTGCCTTATGGTCTTGCTAAAAGAACTTGGTGAATAGAAGCACCCTATGAGCTCGCTAAAAGAAATTGAGTTGGAGAAGCGCCCTATGGGCTCACTTAAGAGAATTCGATAAGGAAAAGCATTTTATGGGCTCGCTTGAGAGAAATTGGTAAAAGAAAGCGCCGAACGAGCTTGTTAAGAGAACTTGATGAACAGAAGTGCCCTATGGGCTCGTTAAAGGAAATTGAGGAGGAGAAGCACCCTATGGGCTTTCTTGAGAGAAAATGATGAAGGGAAGCGCCTTATGGGCTCGCTTAAGAGAAATTGGTAAAAGAAAGTGCCGAACGGGCTTGTTAAGAGAACTTGATGAACAAAAGTGCCCTATGGGCTCGTTAAAGGAAACTGAGGAAGAACAGCGCCCTATGGGCTCACTTTAGAGAAAATGATGAAGGGAAGCGCCCTATAGGCTCACTAAAGGAACATAAGCATCCAATAAGCTCACTAAAAGAACTTAGTGAATAGAAGCATCCTATGAGCTCGCTTAAGACCTTGAAGAGAGTTGAATGGATGGAAGATGGGATAATACTTTAAGAGCTAGCTAGGATTCTAACAATAGTGAAAGACGTAAGGTAAGGAAATTAAACTTATTTGAAACATTACCTAATTCAAAAAAATATTTACAAATAAACCCTTTAGTGAAAACCATTTACGTTAAAAAAAAAAAAAAACATTACGGATAATTTCCTTCAATTGGGAAGAGTGAGAATGACTTAGACTATTATAGTCAACTTTTTGAAATGGATTGAAAACTTGGCTACATAGGATGACATGGACTTGGAATAAAGATTTGTAACAAGCCTTTACTTTCTCTCTCTTCTTCTTCTTCTTTTTTTTTTTTTTTTAGTTTGCCAATAAGTAAAGAACCTTCCCTTGGTAATCACATGTGGCCTCTTATGTTCTCCTTAGCCTTGATGCTAAGTCGCTTGGTGGAGCCTTGTGATTTCAAATAACCTTATTTTTTAAGGAAAAGGTAACTCATGGCTAGTTTAGTTAAAGAGTACTTCCTTACAAACTCTCAATCCAGACTACACACTTAACTATAGTTCCAAAAATTATAGTCCATTTTGTAGGTGATACACCTTGATCAATCCATTAGGTCTTTTCTAGTTCAGCATTTATGAATTTAGGCTTTTAGTCTAAGGGTTTAAAAAAAAACTGTAGAGGAGGCCTGTTTTGAAAGAAATAATTTTTATTAATCCCAATTGTACAAGTCAAAAACCTTAGGGAAAAATTAGAAGTGTGCTTGCTATAATTTCAAAAACAACTTTTATTAAAGATAGATTATCTTTTAAGATCATAAGAGCTTTTACTGTATAAGGGTAGTATTGTGGGTAGGAAGGCCTTGTGTGATTCAGTATAGGTAAGAGAGGCTTCAGAGTGAATATAGAGATTTTGGATTTCTAGGCCTTAGAATGTGATTTAAGGCCTCGTGTCTTTAGGACTATTTTGACTCTTAGCCTTTTGATTTGGTTTGGTTGCCCTTACTGCGACGTAAAATATCTCTGGGGCTTTTCGTCTTATATTTGGGCCCAATTTTCCAGCTTCTTTTCTTCATCTTTCTTTTTATTATTATTATCGTTATTACTTTGCCCCACTATCTCTTGTTGTCCTTTATTTTCTTTTGGCCCCCACGAATGATTGTCTTTATCATTGAGTTTTTATGAGCTTAAGTGAGGTAAGTATAAGCTTAAGGTGTTTGAAAATGAATTGGCTCTTCTTCATTTCAAAGAAAAGTAACTTATAAAAAATAAAAGTTGCCTTTGAATTTAATGTCACTAAAGCAAGCACAGACCGGTTTTATCTTTCTCTTCTCATCAATGACCCTAACCTTTGAATTGCCTCATTGTGGGGTGGTTCTTGACAAGGTTTAAATTTAAAGATACTCCAAACTAGTCTAATGGGGTGAACAAGAGATAATTGTGCTTAGGATTTGAAAATGAATGCTTAACTTCATTTTAATGTGTATATCACATTCAAAGTAGACCTCTTTTAAGGAATAACTCTAAAGTATCCTTACCATTATCTCATTCGACTCTCAATATGTTTTAAGGGTTTGTGTATAAGATGGAGTTTGCTACTTCTTATTCCAAACCTTTTTAAAAGTGAGTTATCGCTTCCTTAGGGAGGGATTTATTTGCCCCAATGCTAATAACACTATGATCATTCAATCGAAAAAGCAATAAGATTATATTATTCCAATTGTTACAAAACTATTCAAAAAACAGACTTTATTGAAAATAACTTGATTTTTCTTTGCCCCTGCCTTAACTTTCTCCATTCAAGCATCCAACTACTTAAAACAACCCGTGAGTTTATCAAAAAGCATTGGTATACTAAAAAGAAATGGAGCTTTAGGTAACTCAGTTGAATTACCCTTATGACTTGAAGAAGCACCGACTTGTTGTAACTCTGGTTGAATGACTTTTACATCAATCAAGTCTTGAATCTTGTTCTTCAATCTTTAGCATTTTTCAGTGGAGTGCCCCTTTTGACCCATATGATAGTCACATCGTGCTTTTGGGTCAAAGCCGTATGGTTTGTAATTCGAATTAAGGGCTTTACAAGCTATAATCCTTGCTTCTTTTAGATGTTGAAAGATTTAGGTAATTGAGATCTTCAGTTAAGTGAATTGTCTCCTTTGAGTCCTTAGGGCTTGTTTTTTCTCACTCCTCCTTGGTTTTTTTCTCACTCCTCCTTGGTTCTTTTCTCCTTGGGCCTCCTTCATTATTTAGGCTTACTGACATTTGATCAGTATTGAGCGTTGGGTGTTGAAATCTTCTAAGTATTGGGCCTATTGCCATTTCTAGATTTGTAATGCTCCTTTGTTATGTGGTTACCTTTTCTTCTAGATTCAAGAGTCTCCTTTCCAGGTTTGAATCTTGGGATATTTGAAGAGTAGTGATTATCAAGAACAAGATTTGCCATTGTTGGGCCATTTGATGCATCATCTTTTCTAGGGAGATGATTTTGTCATCAACCATGTGAACCTGATTGGAATAATTCTTTACTAGTCAACAACTTTTCTTTTCTTTTCTTTTTTTGAAAGAAATCTCTTCTTTTTAAGAAAGAGAAAAGGAAAAATGGAAGTTGAGGATAAGACTTATTTATAAGATGTGAGAAAGGAGCAAAAAAATATTCATAAGAGATTAGGCGCCTAAATATTTACAATCTTACAAGAAAAAAGATCTTAAGGATGTATAGGAGAAGAGATTAGAAAGATTTAGAGTAGAAGGTATAGAGAAAAGGACTTAGAAACGTAAGAACATGACTCTCATGATGCTATTTAAATAGAAACTAATGAATATTTACAGGCAAAATGCAAAATGAGGATATGCAGATGTAGAGAGGGGAGTAGGCAAACTGACTACAATGTGGTAAGAAAAAGATTTTTATTGCATCTTTGAAGTTTCCCTTACATTATTCAAAAATTCATTACAAATAATCCCTAAAGTCTAGATCCTCCTTTTCTTGTGATGTCTTGGCTCCTCTTCAATCTTATTTCTTTTCTTCAGCTTATTGCCTTGATCCATCCAGTAACTTAGGAGATATTTTTAATGTAAAACTTCTAGAAAGTTTTGACCCAGTAATAAGTAATAATATCTTTGGGGAGTTCAATGATAGTAGTAAACGCATCAATAAGATTCATCTTCTAGACGCTTTGTCTATGAAGGAAATCAAGTTTATGGCTCTGAGTATGACTGATAAACCAAACCATAAGTAAGGCCATATTAGTCTTTAATTCTCTATTCTTCTCTTCTTGTAGATAACTGAGTGATCTGGCCTATGCTGCAAGTAGTATTGAGATGTAAGATTTTCCTTCTAAAAATTAGGTTCCTAGCTCTGCAATCCTATGATGTATGTGAAATATCCCATTAGGAAACAAAATGGTTCCAAAAGCTGCCAAGATATAGGTGTTGATCCTATATTGTTACTAATCTTCAAAGCTACTACAAAAGAGTTTTTGGTTGTGACTGGACGGGGTCGTGAACCAAGTAAAAAGGTCATCTACCTTAATGATTCTCCTATGGGGATCTACCGATATTTTGCATATTTCAGATTCATGGAGGCCCAGGAGCTTTTTGAAAATTTTTGTAGGGTTAGTCGTGATATCTGGGACATATTTTCCGTTTCCAACAGAGAGGACTTCTAATAGAGAGGAGTATTCTTCAATGATTGGGCTAAGTTGGCATAGGTTAAAGTGAAAAGACTGACTCTAAGGGTCTCAAAAGTGGACCAAAGCCCGTACCATGGCGATATTGGTTTGGACTTTGAGCAATTAGAGGACGGGTTTAATCTTGTCTTCAATGAATTTCTGTTGGTCTGAATTGAAAAATTGAAACCATCTTTTAAGTATCCCCTTGGGCTCTAAAGGCTCATAGGTATGAACTTCTTTGAAAAGGGCTTGTGTAAGAGAGGACCTAACCATTTTCTACAAAAAGGATGAAAAGAAAAATTACATCAGAACTATCTTATTTATATGGGATTACATCGACACAAGAAAGAAATCATTTACAAAGAAAAGATGAGGAAACTTCATAGATTTTTTTTTTTAAGTTATGCCACATCGTGTTAATTTGCCAATTTTAGGAAAAGGGTTCATGAATGCAATTAGGGTAAGTTCTAAAAGGGTGCTTAAGTTTTGTGACCTTACTTGTTAAAAAATACTTTCATTAGTCACATCGAGTTTAAGTGAGGAAGCCTAATCAACCCCAAGCGGTAGTTGTATCACAGCACTTGAAGCCTACACAATGCCTCTCCTCCTAGGGTCCTAAGATGGCCTGGGTCTAAGTGTATCTACCCTGCATCTAACAAATGACCCCCTATATATGAAAATAACAAACAAATAGAAGCTAAGAGTGAATACTAAGAAAATACGAGGAAAGAAGCTTCAGGTTTGTTGTTTTTCTTTCTTCTTCACTTTTATAACAATGTTACCTTATTAGTTGTTTGCCAAACTAAAAAAATGTATGTAAGAAAGGTAGGTTCAATAAGTCCTCAAACTCTATGACCTCCCGTGTTTTTGAAAAACAGTACTTTAATCAAATTGAAGTTTAAGTAGGGTAGCCTAATTAGCTTTGAGCAATGGTTGTCCCACTACACTCGGAACTTATACAATGGCTTACATCTTAGGGTCTTAAGATGGCCTGGGTTTGACTATATCTACCCTATATCCTTGATTCAATCATTCGCCCAATGTTTCGATGCAAAAATGAATATAATAATTTAAAAACAATTATATTACATGAAATAAATAAATAAATAACATGGGTATTTTGAAAGTTAAATTTAATTTCAGAAAGTTTTTAAGTGATTAACCTTTTTGACTTCCCTAATAGAGTCTCCAAACTGTCGAGTCTGGTTTTTTCCTCTAAGTTTTTATAAATTGGTTTCTTTTAAATTGATCAATATTAAACTTTACCTGTTTAATACTGATTCTCGACTAAGGTTTAAAAAAACTGGCTCTTTTTATCTTGAAAATATTTTAAAGTCATCACTCGACCGGAGTCAAGAAAAAGAGTTAAATTATAACTAATTGAGTAGATCGATTATAATTTAGCTACTGGTCTTTTGATAAATCGATTTTAAAAAATAATTTTAAAACTAAAGATTTCAATCCAGGGGCTATCTTATTAAACCCTAAACAGGTACCATTTTTTAATTTTCTAAATTTAATTTTACTTTTCAATTATATCCTTTTTCAAGTTCTAAACTACTAATCGTATCATATGCAACTAATTTAATTAATTTACACAAATATTTACAAAGATAGAAAAAAATAAAACTTTCTATATTTTAAGTCGATTTATACTTACGTATGAGTGCCTACGTACTTGTTATTTGGGATCAGATTTCCATAGTTCGTTTTCTAAAGTGCCTTAATTTTTGAAATTATTAGTGAGTGATTTGATTATAATTTTTGACAAAAAAAAAGGAGTTAGGCTTATGTTCTTTACTCGTTTTGAGTTTATTTAAAGAAAATTTCTCAAAAAGTCTTAAATTAGATTTTATTCTAAAGTGCCCTAATTTTTTAAAATGAGTCAATTTATTTTGTTATTTCATTAGAAAATTGGTTTTTCTAAGTGATAAGATAATTTGTTTATTCACTAACCTTTTTATTTATTTTTATTTTTATTATTTTTTATATTATCTTATTTATTTTTTGTTTTATCTATTTCTATTAAACTAAAAAAAACTATTCTTTTCTTTTTTCTTCCTTTTTTCTTCTTCTTTCTTTTTTCTTTTTTCTTTTTAATTACATTTACATTCAAAATGAAATATATAAATAAAATAATTAAAAAAAAATGAAACAACAAAAGAAGGACAGACTGGACTTTCAAATGGTGTATAGGTTGTACCTAGGTTGGAATGCGGGTCTTTGGTCGGGTAGGGTCAGATCTTACATCGTTCAACCCGTATCACATGCAGCGTACGTACAACAACAAGGGGTGACTCTAGCAGTTGGAGACAAGCTTTAGAGGACGTTTCTAAGTGAATTTCTTACAGGAAGGATCGATTTGGTGCGCATTTTATTGGATATAGGGCATTTGGTAAAGGGGCGGCGATGATTGGTGGTAGCTTGAAGGCATCTCGGAGCTTAGCCATGGAAGGTGGTGTTGGTTGTATACGGTGGTAGCTTACTAGAGTTTGACAAGGTGCTGGGTGTGGAGTTTTGGAGTGTTGTGGTTATGGTGTTGGTATTGGTGTTGGTTTGGGCCAATGAAGTAGCTAAAGTGGTGGTTCAAATGATGGATCACAGTGGCTAGGGTTTTGGTCTTAAGTAGTGATTGTGGAGTTTAGGAGTACGGCGGAATGCGAGATGAGTTAGGTTTAGAAGGCAAGAGCATAGATAAGCTCATGGGGGATGCTAATTCGTCTCGAAATCCGCCGTAGAGTCCTAGGTCTTAGAGAGAGAAAGGAGACTATGTAGGGAGGAAAGAGAGTAGTAGAGAGAAATCATGATAGAGATGATGATTTCTCTAATGATTTTATGTGTGTAAAACGAATTCCAAACCCCTTTTTATACTAAAAATTAGCTTAGAAAGAAAGGAAAGTTGAAATCGGATCGAATATAAATTACCAGAATTTTAGTTTTTTTTTTCCCGATTTTTGGAGCTCAATTTGACCCATTAAATAGCTACATCTAAATTCATTTTTTATCTTGATTTGAAGTAGGCCAAGCATACTCTACGATTTCTTCATTAGTTTGATGAAATCACGGAGAAAATGGGAGTAAAATTTCCCATAAAGTGTAATGCATGAGAAGGAAAGTACTAGAAATGCTAGGGAAAAAAGGGAGAGAGAGAAGGAAAAGGGTAGAAAGCAATGCTAACATGGCACCACATCAGCTGCGTAATCTAATGGGGAAATGCCACATGTCTAATAATGATACATGGCATGTTATGTATTGCCACGTCAGCATCGACCAATCCAAGACTACTACGTATCGGGATACGTAGCACAATGGACCCTTGACATGTAGCAGCACTTGATGTGGCAGTACGTCCTTTATAAAAAGGAAAAGGCTTTCATTGCCTTTGTTAGGATTCGAACCTCTAACTTCATGGTTAAACCTAATGCTATATCTATGTGCTTATCCGTTAGGTCGTTGGCCTCTACCTTATCTATATGTACAAATGGACTAAGTCAGTCTAGGCTAGATTTAAATCTAAGCTTAGGTCTAACGGTCTTTTATTTAAATTAAAAATCTATTCTATTAAAATACTTAATAATTTATTATTTTATAAATTCCCTAAATATACATATTTTTGTAGTTTTTTTTTCTCTAAACTTTACATTTTTTATGATTTTTTCTTAATTTTTCCATTTCCTTGTATTTTTCTAAATTTCTTATTTTTTGGGTTTTTTTCTCTATTTTTCTATATTTCTGTAAATTTCTTATTTTTTTTAGGTTTTCTTGTTTTTGTATTTTTCTAAATTAAGACCTTTTATTCTAAAATAAAATAAAAAAGGGGCAAAAATGGAGTCTTTACACACCTTATCTAAGTATTTCGTTATGGTATTATCTCTTACTTCATACTTACCTCAAACTTGCTGGACCATGAGCATAGAGTCGAAGAAGACTTTAAGGTGCTTTGCACTGATCTCCTTGGCTAGCTTAAGATCGGCAATCAAAGCCTTATATTTGGATTCATTATTGCTTATATTGAATTTGAACTTGAAGGGACAGCAAATAATGATCCGATGGGGTTTGGTGAGCACCAAACTTACACCTCTTCCTCTTGAGGTGGCTGATTCGTTGACATGGAGAGTCTACATAGGTTTATCATCTCCAAGTAGTGCTTTCTCCTCTCCTATGTACTCTACAATAAGTTCAGCTAACACTTATGTTTTGTAGGCTATTCGTGGTTGGTATTAAATGCCATACGCACTTAGCTCCAGTGCATACTTGACCATCTGACCAAATGTGTTGGGCTTCTGTAGCAGTGTGTATAATGGTTGGTCTGTTAAAACAATAATACGGTATGCTTAGAAATAAGGTCTAAATTGGCATGCAAAAATGACGGCAATCAAGGCAAATTTCTCCACTCTTGTATACCTGACCTTAGGCTACTCGAGGATATGATTGACATAGTGTACAAGCTTATGGTCTCTTCCTTTTGCCTAAACCAGTATGTGCCTTGTTGCTCACAACTGAGTACAATTACAGGTCCTCCTTTGGAATAGTCTTGGGGGGGATGAGTGAGTACTCGACGAAGTCCTACAGCTCCTTAAATGTTACTTCGCATTAGGGGGTCCATTTAAAACCCTTTAGATTCTTCAGGATTTTGAAGAATTTTGTGCATCTATTTACACTCCTTAAAACGAATATGCTCAACGTTGCCACCATGTTAGTGCGGTTTTAAACTTCCTTGATCAAGGAGGGGGGCTTCATGTCCTTGATGGCCTAGATCTTTTGTAGATTGGCCTCAATTCCTTGCTGGGTGACCATAAAGCTTAGAAACTTGCCAAAGACAACCCCAAAAACACACTTTTGGAGATTCAACTTCATATCATACTTCCTTATCTAATCGAAGGCATCCTATAAGTCCTTAATATGGTTGTTGAGCTGCTTACTTTTAACAATCATATCATTAACATAGACCTCCATATTGCACCCAAGTTGGGCCTTAAACAAGGTGGTCACCACCCTTTAGTACATCACCTCAACATTCTTCAAGTCAAAGGGCATGACAGTATATTAATAGGTACCAAAGTCAGTGATGAAAGAGGTATGAACTTCATCCTTTGAGTCCATTTTGATCTAGTTGTAACATGAAAAAGCCTCCATGAAACTGAGCAGAGCGTGTCTTGATGTAGAGTCAGCTAGCTGGTCAATGGTTGGGAAAGGGAACCAATCCTTTAGGTATGCTTTGTTTAAGTTAGTGTAATCGACACACATATGTCACCTCCCATTCTTCTTCTTGACCAACACTACATTGGCTAGCTAGGTTAGATGCTTCTCCTCTTGTATGAGGCATGCCTTCAGCAGCTTTTGCACTTCTTCCTCATTAGTAGCCTGTCATTCTGGCGGAAAATGTCTCTTCTTTTGTTTGATAGGCCAAACACTACTATCGATATTGAGGTCATGGGTTTCTAAGTTAGGAGATATTTCGAGCATATCTGATGTTGACCAAGCGAACCTATCTAAGTTGGCCCATAAGAGGTCAACAATGGCCTCCTTTACCTTAGGAGGAGTCTTGATCTTAACCTTAGAGGTTTGGTCGGGACTAATACGAATTTGTACCTCTTCGATCTTCTTGCCCGGCTTGCCTCTCTCAACTAGCTTCTCCTGCAGACTAATCTAGAAAGTGAAGATGCTGTCATCTCTGGTAACCTTCACATAGAGCTACTTAAAGAGCTTCTAGTCACATTGACAAATTCTTAACCCTTACTGGAGTGGGACTACCCTTTCCACTCTAATGGGGGTTAGGAACTTTGCCTTCAAGTGGAGGGACAATGTGACGACCTTGAAGCTGTTTAAGCTTAGTTGTCTTAATAAAGCATTTTAGGGGGGAAGGGTAGTCTACCACCAAGAATTCTATAGGTCAACGAGCGATGTTTTGATTATTGCTAAGTTCCCTATCGAAAGTGATGATACTTGTAGCTCGGATTGTTCCCCTATTGAAGCCAATGAGATCATGATAATATGACTTCATCTTGACAGGCTCTTCCTCATCTTATCATAAGTATGCTTGAAGAGGATATTAGTAGAGCTATCAGTATCCACCATGATCTTGAGAACCTCAAAGTTTGCAATTCTTGCCCCAATTACAAAGGCATCTTAGTGAGGGGTATCTACTCCTCTAAGTCCTTGTTAGAGAAGGAGATTAAGGTATCTCTCCTCTATCTTTTCTCCTTAACAGCCAACACTTCAGACAGGGCATTAGCCAAGCTACTAGAGCTCAACTAGCTTCTAGGGTATGACCCCCCAATGATAATGTTGATGATGCCATTGGGGCTTAATTGTCATGGCGATTGTCATTCTAGGGTATGGCCCCCTAATGATAATGTTGATGACGCCATTGGGGCTTAAGTGTCATGGCGATCGTCATTCTACACTTGTTAAGCATTGTTAGTCAGTCGCCTCTAAGGTGCCCTCTCTTCATCATCATCAACGTTATTGGCATTATTTGGGTCGGCTACATATTGTGGGAAGTAGCCTCGCTGAATGGTATACTCTATTGTGTTCTTCAGCTGGAAGTGTTCTTCTGCAGTGTGGTTGTGGTCATCTTGGAACTGATAGTACTTATCAGCATTCTTATAACTAGGATTCCCCTTCATCTTAGGGTTCTTCTATAAGGGGCCTCTGTTTTACACTTCCATGAAAACTAAAGCAATAGGTCGGTTCAAAGGTATATGTTGGGTGTAAATAGGTAGGGGTAGTGGGTCAAGCTCGGCTTAATGCTTCTTGCTACTAGAACCTTCTCCATCACCTTAGCTCTTGGCCCTTGCCACTAAGGCGGTCCTTTATGAACACTTTGTCTTTGTCCTTCTTCCTACCTGACCTTTCCAGGTTGGCCTTACACTTGGTGTGGATGTTGTCCTCCTTGTCAATGTACTTCTAGGCTTTGTGTCAGAATTTAGTTAGCGTCTTTAACTTGCTTTTTACAATCGACCTGAAGAAATGCCTAAAGGGATTTATGCCGAGCTGAGCAGTATGTACAATAACTCTTTAATTCAACTGGGGAATCTCGACCATGGCGTTGGTGAATCGGGCTACATATTTTTATGAAGTCTCCCCTTCTCTCTACTTGATCAAGTATAAGGATAAGGTGTCCTTAGATAGGGGCTTACTAGCTTATCGAAGGAATTGATGCAATTCTTGGGCAAGTGGTTAAACCACGTTTGAGCTGCCTTCTTCAAATTGCTTGGGAAGGCCTTGCACATGATAGTATCCCTTAGACCATAGATGTTTATGAGGGTACGAAAATGGAGGAAGTCGTAGTGGTCCACCAATGTGTCTCTAGGGCTAGACACACAAAGAGGCACCATAATAAAACGAATCGGAAAGAAACAAAAGAAAAAGTTAGTAAAGTTCGGGCAGCTACCAAATGGATACGATGCAGCACTCAGTTCCACTCGGTCCTATTCGGCTTACAATCTGCAGATATGACATGTCGAACCTGGTTTTTTACCATCCCGATTCTTTTATAAAATTAGATCTTCTTTAAGCCAATCAGTACTAAACTCTACTGATTTAATATTGATCCTTGACTAGGGTTTAAAGAAAACTATTTTTTCAATTTAAGAAGGGATTGAAGTCGCCACCCTACCGGAGTCAGGAAAAAGGGTTAATTTATAACCAATTGGGTGGATTGGTTATAACTTAGCTATCGATCTATTGATTAAAAAAACCAAGTTGCAAAACAGCTTTTTTGAAAACCAGAAAAGCTGGATTCGGGGGTTAAGACTTTTAAACCCTTACGGGTACCATTGATTTTCCAAAATCAACTTTAATCTTAAAAAATCACCTTTTTTATTTTATAAGATGAAACTTAATTTAACTATTATAATTAGACAAATGAAATAATCTAAACTAAAGAAGGAAAATTTGGTTTTCTTCATTTTTATCGTCGCCCCATAGGTATCTACAAACCTACTATTCGGGATCAGATATACGTAATTTTTTTATAAAAACTTTAGTGGGTGGTTTAATTTTAATTTTTTTTTTGAAAAGTTTCCATTTTTACGTGTTTTACTCGTTTTGAATTCATTTGAGAAAATTTTCTAAGGGTCCTAAATTGATTTATTTTTGGAAAATCTACAATGCCTTAGTTTGGAAAGGGGTCTATTTTATTTTTATTTATTTGAAAAGTTGATTTTCTAAGTGTCAAAAGCAACTTTATTATTTTTATTATTTATTTATTTACTTTTAGTTAGTTTTTTTTAAATGTAAAGAAAGAAAAAACAAGAATAAAATACTTCCTTTTCTTTTTTCCTTTTTTCCTCTTTTGTTTTTCTTCTCTTTCCTTTTTTTTTTTTATTTTTCATTCTTTTTACTTTTTTTTTTATTTTGGTTCTATTACATTTATGAAAAATAAAAAAATTTTAACAATCAACTAAATAAACTAAATTAAAAAAAAAGGAAAAAATTTGAGTACATTTAGGCAAGCGGGCCGAACTTGGGTCAGATTTGTGGGTTGTGGGTAGAACTCTGGGTTAGTGTGTGAATTCGGGTTAGGTTGGATTCGGCTTCAAAGTTTTCAACAACAGCGACAGTGGCGAAGGGTGATTCTAGCAGTCTTAGTGGCTAAAGCGAGGGCATGAGGAGTTTTTTGTGAGTTTTGGATTGGGAATAGGGGGGGTAAGTTCAACGTCGAGGCTTGGGGTGGTCGTTTAGCGGTTATGGGAAGTGGCGGTCGGCAGTGGTGTTTGGGTGGCACACAATATAGCTATTGGAGGCTAATGGCTGGTTGGGTTGGGGGTTTTAGAGGTTGGGGAGAGTTGTGGTCGGTTGGTTTTGCTCTATCGTGGTGGTTAGGATGGTGTTTAGAGCTAGGTGTCGCAGTGGTTAGGGTTAGGTGGCGATGAACTTGATGGCGTCGCTAGGAGCTATGGCAGCGACCGAGAATGGTTGCATTTGAGAGCTAATGGAGTGGAGGTTACGACCGTGATGGTGGTTGAGCTCAAGGTTGGCTAAAGAGGGAAACCCGAAGAGGGAAAGAGATTGGTGGAGAGAGAAAGTGATTGGGAAGGGATAGAGAGAGTGTGGGAGTTGATTTTGTTGGTTTTGTGTGTTATTCGTATCCCATGATCATCGATTTATACACAAATTCAATCCAGAAACAAAGGAAAGTTGGAATCAGATTTAATGAGAAATGCCCGAAAACCTAGCTTTTTTTCAATTTTTGAACGCCAATTTGAATGTGCTTTTGGTTAAATCTAGACTTGTTCTTAACACCAATTTGAAGCATGCCATGTCTAGTGCGAGATTGATGCAAGAAACTATGTGCCTGCGTGTGGAATTTGTGCAAAAATTGAAGCTAAAGTGGAGGGAGTGGGCTGTCCTTGAGAAGGAAAGAAGAGGAAAATCAAGAGAAAATGGAGGAAAACTGAAGGAAAGAAAAGGAAAGTGTTGATGAGGTGCCATGTCAGCCAACTCGACAAATCCTGACTTACCACTTGTCAACACTTGACATATGGCGGCTGACGTAGCATGCCATGTGGCACCACGTCAGCAAGGTTGTCTAATCTGATGATGCCATGTGTCAGGACACGTGGCACAATCGGATCCTGATACATAACAATCTTTGATGTGAATAAAAACAAAAAGTAAGAAAAAGGCCTCCCTGCCTTTACTAAGCTTCGAACTCAATACCTCATACTCAATGCTAGTACTATACCTATATGCTTAACCGTTAGGCCGTTAGCCTGTGCCTTGTCCATATGTACAATTATGGACTTGGTTAGCTTGGGCTAGATTTAAATTTAAACTTAGGTTCAACGGACCAACTCCTAAACCTAGATTAAAATTAAAAATCTACTTTAACAAAATGTTATTTTCTAAAATCTTTTATTTTTTCAATTTTTTTGTGACTTTTCAAATTTTCTTATTTTTTTGTATTTTTTCTAAATTTCTTATTTTTTGTGCTTTTTCCTATTTTCCTTTTTTTAAAATATTTTGCTGAAATTCCTATTTTTTTCTAAATTTCTTCATTTTTTGGGGCTTTCTTTAATTTTCTATTTTTTTTCGAACTTTCTCTAATTTAGAACTCTATAACCTAATTTAAAAAATAAAAAAGGGGCAAAAATTAGGTGTTTACATGACGCACCGGTCTGAATTGAAGGGTCACTTACAACTACTCCTTACTAAAGGAAACAGATAAGAATTGAATGATAACGAGAATACTAAAGTTGCTCAAAGGAATAATTTATGTATTGAAGAGATGATCCTCACATACAAAAAAGTGGGGGTTTATATACTCATTCACTAAGGTTTTTTTACATGTATGAAAAGACAAAAGGGTATTGTACAAGTAAGTTACATAAGATATACTAAAAAGAGTAAAAGAGGCAAAGAATAATGTGTCTCCAAGGTTGTACACATAGAGAAACACCACAACGAACGAACCGAAAGGGAAATAGAAAAGACGTTTGCAAAGCTTAACAGCTACCGAATGGATATGATTCACCATTCGTTCTTACTCAGTTTACAATTCGTTGGATATGGCACACTAGTCCAAACTGAAGGATCACTTGTCACTATTCTTTGCTAAAGCAAATAGATAAGAGTTGAGAGATAACGAAAACACTAAGGTTACTCAAAATGAATAACTCTGTATTCAAAGTTGAAGCTGTGTATACAAGGAAAGTAGGGCTTTATATACCCGTTTATTAGGATTGCTTTACATGTATGAAAAGACAAAAGGATATTCTACACTAGGTTATATAAGACATACTAAAAGGGGTAAAAGAGACAAAGAATATATAGTTCAGAAAAGAAAGAATCATTTTAAAACATTGTGTCATAAGACACGTATCGCTTGCTGGCTAGACATCTAGGATATGTTACAATGTAGGCAAAAGTAGGAATGTGTTATAGTTAGGGGCCGACCTGATCTAGATCAGGTCGGGGGCCAATCAGCCTAGCAAAAAGGTTAGTTGTCTTGAATTCAGATGCTAATGGGTCAAGTTGGTAGCTAGGCTTGGCTAGTTCTAGGCTGTCTTTTAGATTAAGACTTCGCTGTTGGGTAAGAGCATGTTGGACACATGTAAGGCTCTGATAGACAAGTTGGCAAGAGGTCGAATTGGGATAGGAGTCCTCATCTTAGCCATGGCTTAGAGATAATATTTTTTGTACGAGCCCTTAAAGTCCTTTAGCTTAGCTTCTTGTGATCGGTCCAAAGGGTTGATTCTTATCATCTGCCTGGGGGTTAGAGAGATTTGTCCTCAAATTTGAAGTAGTTTCGGCTTGTTCTTCTAGGGTGCTCGCAGGGTATTTTGTTGGTTGATGGGGAATCAAATTAGATGCATTAAAGGTAGAAGAGACACCACAGTCATCAGATAACTCGATCTGGTAGGCGTTATGGTTGATCTTCTTTAAGATCTTAAATGGGCCATCAGCTCGAGGAGATAGTTTGCTATATCTTAAGTGTAGGAATCGCTTTTGGCTGAGGTGAATCTATACTCGGTCTCTTGGTTAGAAAGAAATAGTTTGGTGGCCTCGGTTGCCAATCTCTTATTGTCTTCAATTGAACTTAGCGATCTTCCTTGTGATAGACTGGTGTAGCTCATGTAATTTTTGGGCTCGATCTATTCCGAATTGGCTTTCTTTAGTAGTTGCTGGGGTGTTAATCATATCTAAGGGAATGGTAGGGTTGAAGCCATAGATGACCTCGAATAGGGTATTCCCTATAGTGCTGTAGATAGTTCTACTATATGCTCTGAGTAGATTGCCTAGTGTCTTGTTCACCACTTCAATCTCGCCATCAATTTGAGGGTGGCTATTGGAGCTGAACACTAGTTTAGTCCCAAGTCTCCTCCAAAGAGTCCTTTAGAAATAGCTCAAAAATTTTGTGTTTCGATCTGAGACAATAGTCTTCAATAGTCCATGTAATCAGATAATCTCCTGTAAAAACAAATCAGCAATACATAAGCCGTCGTTAGTTCGATGGCACGGAATGAAGTGCGTCATCTTACTGAAGCAGTTTACTATAATGAAGATTGAGTCTTTTCCTTTAAATGTCTAGGGTAACCCTAGGATAAAGTCCATACCGAGGTCAGCCCAAGGTAAGGTTAGTGTCGAAAGGAGCATGTACTCCCCATGGGGTTCTCTCTTCCTTTTTGCTCATTTGCATACTTCACAACCACCAATGACCTTATGGACATCTTTAGCCAAACCAAGCCAACAAAAGTTTTCCCTCAACAGATTGGCTGTCTTAGTCTCCCCGAAATGTTTAGGTAATCCTCCTTTATGAGCTTCCCTGACCAATAACTCACGCGTAGAGCAATTTGGTATGCACAACCTTTGGTCCTTAAATAGGTAGCCGTCCTTAAGATAATACCCGTTGACATCAATTCTATCTTTGCATTGTTCTATGATAGGGGTGAAATGAGGATCATGAGCATATTGCTTGAAAATCCCAATAATTTCATTTGCAAAGCAGTCAGCAAAGTCTGCCGTCGTGATAGAGCATCGGCGACCACATTTGCACGTCCTTCTCATGTCGGATGACATATGAGAAACCCTCTATGAACCCCAACCACTTAGCTTGCCTCTTCAAGAGCTTGTTCTGACTCCCAAGATGCTTCAATGATTTGTAGTTAGTGTAAATAACAAACTCTCGTGGTAACAAATAATGTTGCCAAATAATAAGGGCCTAATAAAGAGAGTATAACTCTTTTTCGTATATAGAATAGTTCAGGGTAAGACCATTAAGCTTCTCACTGTGGTAAGCGACAGGTCGTCTCTCTTGCATCAGGATAGCACCAATTCCAATTCTCGATGCATCACATTCTAATTCGAAGAGTTTGTTAAAATCTAGTAGCGACAGGACAGGTGTTAAGGTGGATTTTTCGTTGATTTATCTGAAGCTTTGTTTAGCTCGGTTGTTCCACTTGAATCCTTTGCTCTTCTTCGTCAACTCGGTCAATAGAGCGGCTATTGTATTGAAGTCCTTAATAAATTGTCTATAAAAAGAAGTTAGGCCATAGAAACTTCGAACTTCAGTGACATTCTTCGGCGTCGACCATTCTAGAACAGCTTGGATCTTCTCTTCATCTGCTTGGACTCCTCCTAATACTATAAACCTTAGAAAAATCACCTTACCCTAGCAGAATGTACACTTCTTTATAGTCCTGTATAACTTTTCAAATTGCAAAATGTCAAATACTTTACGAAGATGTTGAACATGGTCATTCTGGTCGGTACTATTTACTAATATGTTATCAAAGTATACGACTACACATCTTCTAAGTAAAGGGTGCATTACACGGTTCATTAACCTTATGAATGAGCTTGGCGCATTCGTAAGTTCGAATGGCATAACCAACCATTTGTAGAGTCCATGCCTAATCTTGAAAGCCGTCTTCCATTCATCGCCCTGCTTCATGTGAATTTAGTAGTAGTCACTCTGCATATCTATCTTTGAAAATATCCTTACATCACGAAGTTCATCCAACATGTCATTGAGCCTTGGTATTGGATATATGTACTTGATCGTAATTTAATTGATTTTTCGGTTGTCGATGCACATGCGCCATGACTCATCTTTCTTCGGAACAAGTAGAGTTGGTATAACGCAAGAACTCATGCTCTCCCTTCAATATCCTCGCTCTATGAGCTCATTCACTTGCTTCTTCAGCTTGGTAGCCTACTCAGGGTTCATCCTATATGTAGGTTGGTTCGATAGAGTAGCACCTGGCTACAGATAGATACATTACTCTATGCCTTGAATCGGTAGCAGTCCTTTAGGCAGTTCTTCCAAAAATAGGTCAAAAAACTTATTTAGCTAGCTTCGGATTTCTTCAAGGACATCTGGCAATTCCCTCATCTCTATTAATCTTTTAACCAATAAGAACATGGGTTCATCAGCCTTCTCAGTAGATTGGAGCTCTTCGGCTCATAATTAAGGCTTTCTTCTTACTAGCTCTAGTGAGCTAATTGTGGATTTCATTTACTTGGGACGGGGTTAAGGGTTGAAACACAATCTTCTTTCCATCCTTAACAAAGGCATAGGTGTTCTTATACTCGTTGTAAGTGACACGTCAGTCAAACAACTAAGATCGTCTAAGCAACAATTGTGAAGCTCCCATAGGGATGACATTACACATTACTTCATCCTTATACATGTTCCCAATACTGAACGATATGCTCACTTATTCAGTTATATGCAAAGCACCCTTTTCATGAAGCCAATGCAACTTATAGGGTCGGGGATGCTTTTAGGTCGGCAAACCCAACTTTTGTATAATGGAATGTGCAACGACGTTAGTGCAACGACATTAGTACAACTTCCTCCATCCACGATGATTGTACATAGTTGGCCTCTAATGGTGCATTTGGTATGAAATAGATTCTCTCTCTAGTCATCCTCAAAGTTTAGTAGGGAACTTAGGATTAGGGTCATTACTTCTCCTTGATCGGCATAGACATAAGTCTCCTCTTCCTCTTCCACTTTGAGTTCACTAACATTCTTTTCTTCCTCAGGGTTGCTCTCGTTGGTACTTTCCACCACATCTCCTCGGAGTATCATGACACGCCGGTTTGGACATTTAGTAGCCATGTGTTCGAAGCCTAAGCATTTAAAACACTTCACTTCGTTGGTCTTCTGTCCGAATGGCTAGCCTTTCTCATAAGTTCTCAAGGTCGGCCTAGCCTAAAGTCGGCTCAACTGTCTTACTCGGCCATGCTGGTTTGCTCGACGTTCATCAAGTTGGTCATTCCTTTCCTCGGCTCGATATGGCCTCCTCAGGTCGCTTGAACAGGTAAGCGCGATATGGGAGCTTGGGAGAATGTTTGTCCAGGTCAAATCGGAACATTTCTCCTCTACTTTTCAACCTTCTGCGCAATCTTGATTGCCTCTTCTAAGGTATAAAACCTCCATACTTTCACGATACTGTGAATCTCATACTTGAGCCCAGAAATGAATCTTGTACTATACGAGCTTTTGGTTCTTCCATGTCGGCTTGAATCATTAACATCTAGAACTCTCTAACATAGTCATCAACATATTGGTTTCCTTGGCGAAGCTCTTGCAATTTTGCAAACATATCTTGTAGGTATGTCTTGGGCATAAATTTACCCCTCAATAACCTCTTTATCTCGTCCTAAGTTCTGATACCTCGTCTTCCATCCCTTACTCGTGCTGCATTTAGATTTTTCTTCCATATTGTTGCATACCTAGTAAACTCTAATGCAGTAAGTTGGACCTTGATAGTATCTATGTATCCATAACAGTTAAACACCTTCTCAACCTTCTCTTCCTATTCTAAGTATTCATCGACATCTCCACTTTCACTGAAGGGTGGGATTTGAACCTTGATATTATCTAGCCTTTGAGAAGCTTGGCATCCTCATCTTTGTAATGGATAATAGTCAGCTTCCTCTTCTTCTTCCCCAAATTCTTCAACATCCAGTTCCTTATCTTCTTCCTCAATCCCCTCCAACTCCAATCTTCATCTAGCAACTTGGCCTGCTACTCCTCTAGCTTGCTATGGTCGAACTAAGCGGTTAGTTTGGTTACCTTGGCCATGGTATCTCTTAGGCGCAAGTTCTTATGAGTTAGGTAGCTGTACACCTTGGGGCTGTTGCCTGTTTACTTGCATCGTTGTGACTAGACTCTCAATGAGGTTGGTGTGCCTGTCAAGTATGTCATCAACGGACCCTAGAGTGATACTATTGTTATGACCATGATCGGGTTAAGTATCATTACTTTAGTTACCAATAACTCCCTGAACATTGGAATCTGACATAGTGTGATACCTTTTTTCGAATAGATTAACAAACTACTAATAACCTTAATACCCAATAGTTACTAAACAGAATAGAAATAAACTTGCTCTGTTTTCATGATGAAAAACAGAGTAAGATAGAGTAACAATAAAACCATACTTGCGAACACACAACACACTGTAGTAGCTATGAAAGGAAAACAGTAGCCATAAACAATAAGGCAAATAAAAACTTCACATACTCCTTTGCAGAATTGTGCTTTGATATTGGTGAAGCTGATGTGTTTCTAGGGTTGTACATACGGAGAAGCACTATAATGAACAAACCGAAAAGGAAATAAAAAAGAAGTTAGCAAAGCCTGAGCAGCTACCGAATGGATATAACTCACCACTCGATCCTATTTAGCCTACAATTTGTCGGATGTGACACACTGGTTTGAACTGAAGAGTTACTCTCCATTATTCCTTGCTAAAAGAAATAGATAAGAGTTGAGAAATAACGAGAACACTAAAGTTGCTTAAAATGAATAACTCTGTATTCGAAGTTGAAGCTGTGCATACTAGGAAAGTAGGGGTTTATATAACTGTTCACTAGGGTTGCTTTACATGTATGAAAATACAAAATGGTATTTTACACTAGGTTACATAAGACATACTAAAAGGGGTAAAAGAGACAAAGAATATACAGTTCAGAAAAGAAAGAATCATTCTAGAACATTGTGTCAAAAGACACGTATCGCTTGGTGGCTGGACATTTGGGATATGATATAACGTAGGCGGAAGCAAGAATGTGTTACAGTTAGAGTTGACTTGATCTGGATCAGGTCAGGGGCCAATCAACCTAGCAAAAAGGTTAGTTGTCATGAAGTCAGACGCTAATGGGTCAGGTCGGTAGCTCGACTCGGCTAATTTTGGGTTGTCTTCTGTATTAGGACTTCATTGTTGGGCAGGAGCATGTTGGACATACGTAAGGATCTGACAGATAAGTTGGCAAGAGGTCGAATTGAGATAGGAGTCCCCGTCTCAGCCATAGCTTAAAGTTAATATTTTCCCTACAAGCCCTTGAAATTCTCTAGCTTAACTTCTTACAATCGGTCTCGGGGGTTGATTCCTATTAAAGAATATTCAGTGTAAAAAGGAAAGAATCACTCTAAAATGCTATGTCAAAAGATACGTGTCACTTGGCATTTGGATGGAGGAAATATGGTATGAGGTAAGTAGAAACAGAGTAACGCTTGTGATCAAGGGCTAACTTGATGTGGACCAGGTCGGGGACCAATTAGTTCTTCTGAAGAGAAGTTAGCTTGATTCGAGGTCAGATGCTTGTGGTTGGATTAGGAGCTTACCTCAGCCACTCTTAGGTTGTCTCCTAAGATGAAGCGTTGTTGTTGAACAAGGGCAAATCTGGTACATGTAAAGATCTGATAATCAGGTCGAGCGAGTCCTTGGAGTCCTCTAACTTAGCTGCACATGATTAGTTTGAGGGGTTGATTCTTATCATCTACCTAGGGGTAAAAAAGATTTGTCCTCAAATCTAGTGCGGTCTCTGCTGTTTCTTCTTGGGCGCTTACAAGGTCTTCTTCTATTGGTTGGTGAAGGATCAAATTGAACATATTAAAGGTGGAAGAAACTCCATAGTCATCAAGCAACTCGATTTGGTAAGCGTAGTGGATGATCTTCTTCAGGACCTTGAATGGACTATCAACTTAAGGAGATAGCTTGTTCTATCTCAAGTGTGGGAATTGTTCTCGGTTGAGATGTATCCATATCAAGTCTCTTAGGTGGAAAAAAACAATTCGGTGGCCTCGGTTACCAATTTCTTGTTGCCTTTGATTGAACTTAACGATCTTCCTAGTTATAGACTGGTGTAGCTCATGCAATTCCTAGGTTCGGTCAACTCCGGATTAACTCTCTTTAGTAGTTACTGGGGTACCGATCATATCCAGAGGAATAGCAAGGCTAAGGCCATAGATGACCTTGAACGGGTTCTTCCCAGTAGTGTTGCAGATAGTTCGATTGTATGCGAACTCTACAATTGGGAGGCACAAATCCCAATCCCAATCCCAATCCCTCAAGTTCTTTCCCACGATAGCTTTGAGTAGATTGCCTAATTTCCTATTTACTACTTCAATTTGGCCATCAATTTGAGGGTGGCTACTAGAGTTGAATATAAGTTTAGTTCCAAGCCTTCTCCAAAGAGTCTTCCAAAAATAGCTCAAAAATTTAATGTCCTTATATAAGACAATAGTCTTCGGTACTCCATGCAGTCGGATAACCTCCTGCAAAAACAAATCAGCAATATATAAAGCATCGTTAGTCCGATGGCATGGAATGAAGTGCACCATTTTGCTGAAACGGTCCATTACAACAAAGATAGAATCTTTCCCTTTAGATGTCCGGGGTAACCCTAAGACAAAGTCCATGTTGAGGTCGACCTAAGGTAAGGTTGGTGTCAGTAGAGACATGTACTCTCCATGGGGTTCTCTCTTCCCCTTAGCATGCTTACATACCTTACAACTACCAACTACCTTATGGATATCCTTGGCTAAACTTGGCTAGTAGAAGTTCTCCTTCAATAGATTACCTCCCCAAAGTGGCCTGAAAGTCCATCACTGTGAGCTTCCCTAACCAATAGCTCATGCGTGGAGCAGTTTAGAATACATAGCCTACAGTCTTTAAATAGATAGATATCCTTAAGATAATATCCTCCAACAATTATTCCTTCTTGATACTATTCAACAATGGAACCAAAGTGAAGGTCATTAGCATACTACTCAGTGATGAGTGAGAATCTCAATAATTTTGTTTGTAAAGTGGTCAGTAAAGTATGTTGTCGTGACAGAGCATCAGTGACTACATTTGCGCTTCCCTTCTTATGTTGAATGACGTACGAGAACCCTTCCATAAACTCTAACCACTTGGCTTGCCTCCTTAAAAGCTTGTTCTAACTTCTAAGATACCTCAAAGACTCATGGTCTGTATAAATAACAAACTTTCGTTGTAGTAAATAGTGTTGCTACACAGTAAGGGCCTGAAAAAGAGAGTGCAACTCCTTCTCATACAGAGAATAGTTTAGGGTAGGACCACTAAGTTTCTCACTATGGTGCATGACGGGTCATCATTCTTACATTAAGACGGTACTGATTCTTACTCTTGATGCATCACATTCTAATTCAATGGGTTTGTCAAAATCTAGTAGTGAAACGACAGGTGCTGAGGTTAGCTTCTCTTTGATTTCTCTAAAGCTCTGTTTAGTTCGGTCATTCCACCTGAATCTTTCACTCTTTTTAGTCAACTCAGTCAATGGGGTGGCTATTGTGCTGAAGTCCTTAATAAATTGCCTATAGAAAGAAGTTAGGCCATGGAAACTTCGGACCTCAATGACATTGTTCGGTGTCGACAATTCTAGAACATCTCGGATTTTCTCCTCATCTTCTTGTATTCCTTCTCCTCACACTACAAACCCTAGGAAAACCACCTCCTTTTGGTAGAATATACACTTCTTCACATTCCCATACAATTTCTTAACTTGCAAAATATCAAATACGTCGTGGAGATGTTGAACATAGCAGTTTAAGTTAGCACTATATACCAGTATGTCATCAAAATACACAACTACACATCTTCTGATCAAAGGGCACTACACATGGTTCATTAATCTCATGAATGTGCTTGACACATTGGTAAGTCCGAATGGCATAACTAATAATTCTTATTTTAAATACATTTCACATGATGATTTTATAGTATTTTCCTTACATCTTTGGTTTTCTTTAAAGAAATTCATACTTCGGACCTCAATGACATTGTTCGGTGTCGACAATTCTAGAACAGCTCGGATCTTCTCCTCATCTTCTCGTATTCCTTCTCTTCACACTACAAACCCTAGGAAAATCACCTCATTTTGGTAGAATGTACACTTTTTCACATTCCCATACAATTTCTCAACTTGCAAAATATCAAATACGTTGTGGAGATGTTGAACATAGTAGTTCAAGTTAATACTATATACCAGTATGTTATCAAAATACACAACTACACATCTTCTGATCAAAGGGCACTACACATGGTTTATTAATCTCATGAATGTGCTTGACACATTAGTAAGTCTGAATGGTATAACTAATAACTCTTATTTTAAATACATTTCACATGGTGATTTTATAGTATTTCCCTTATATCTTTGGTTTTCTTTAAAGAAATTGATACTTAATTGAGTAAAATTTTGATTTCAAGATTTGAATGCGTTGTCGGATTGAAAACGAAGAAAATGAATCAAGTTTCACTCAATTTGGAGTTCAAATGAATGAGTTATGAAGTTTTGAAGTTACATAAACAATAGAAAAAAGTGGCAAATTTTAGTCAGAAAGTTATACAGTCTAGGACACAACTGTATCCCTAAGTTATGTCCATCCAGGAAGATTTTTTGTGCTAAGGTCAATAAGTTACACAACTTGGGGATACAACTGTATCCCAGGCTGTGTCTGGTGACGAAAAAAGAAACTTTACAATACATTATAAAAGGACTTACTAGGGTTTCGTACATAACTTTGGACATTCAAAAGAGAAGAGACTTGAAGAGAAGGAGGAGCAAAAGGCGAAAGCGACACTTAACTTCAAGATTGAAGAGATTTTTTATTAACAAAGGGGTTTTTTATGTTTTATTTCTTGATTTTGTTGCAATTCGTTTTTAGTTTTATTATGATAGCTTAAGATTCTTGTATTTATGATTGTGGAACGTAGGGTTTCATGTGACTATTAGATTTATTGATAATTTTCAATAAAGTTTCTATCTTTTTTGATTCAATTATGTTTTTTAATTATTAATTGGTATTTCTAGGGTATTAATTTATGATATTATGCATGATGATTGAGAAATCATATGTGTAATAAGATCTTGACATAATTAGAGAGAATTACATGTCTATTTAGAGATAAGATACATGTTTCTTCCGGAAAGTTGTTTTTTTTGTGTGGGAATTTATTATACATTAATGCAATTCTGAATTATATTACTAAGTGAAGAGATTCCGATAAATAATTTAGGATTAAGGTTAATATGCTTGAGAAAGGTGTTAACTTTAATCGTGAATCCCTCCGGTCAAGAATAATAGAGATTGAATTGAATACATTTTAAGCAGTCACATGTTAAACACTAGAGGAAATAATTCCTAAATACATTATTTACCTTTTTGAAGTTGTTCTTAATTTTATTGCTTTCTAAATTGCTTAATTAAGTCTCATTATTAGGTTAGTTTGTTAATTTTAGTATTTTTAATTCATTCAACTCATCACAATTTTTCGGTTAGATAATAGAGCTAAGGTTAATATTAGTACTCGAGATCTTTGAGGGATTGACTCGAACTCACATTCGCTATATTAAAACTGATAGGTGCACTTGCCTTGTATCTATAACTAACCATTCGTAAAGTCCGTGCCTAGTCTTAAAGGCAATCTTCCATTCATCACCCAGCTTCATTTGAGTTTGGTGGTAGTCACTTCATAGATCAATCTTAGAAAATATTTTGGTGCTACAAAGTTCATCTAACATATTATTGAGCCTCGGTATCAAGTATCTGTACTTGACAATAACTCAGTTGATCGCTTAGTTATTGATGCACATGCGCGATGAACCATCCTTCTTCGGAACGAGAAGAGTTGGTACAGCACAAGGGCTTATGTTCTCCTTCACATATCCTTGCTCAATGAGTTCATCCACTTATCTTTTTAGCTTGGCAATCTGCTCAGGGTTCATCTTATATGCAAGTCGGTTCGATAGGGTGGTGCCTGGTTGCAAATCAATATAGTACTATATGCCTTGGACTGGTAGCAGTCTTCTGGGTAGTTCTTTCGAAAAAAGGTCAGAAAACTCATTTAGTAAGCTTCAAATTTCTTTTGAGACATCCTTTAATTCCCTTATCTCCATCAATCTTCTAACCAACAAGAACATCGATTCATTAGCCTTCTCAGCATATTAAAGCTCTTTATGGCTCACCATTAAGACTTCCTTCTTATTAGCATAGGTGAGCTGATTATAGATTTCATTTACTTGGGATGAGGTTAGGGATTGCAACATTATCCTCCTTCCATCCTTAACAAAGGCATAGGTGTTCTTATACTTGTCGTATGTAACACGTCGATTGAACAACCAAAGTCATCTAAACAGTGGATATGAAGCTCCCATGGGGATGACATTACACACTACTTCGTCCCTGTATACATTTCCGACACTAAACGGCATAGTCACCTATTTAGTTACGTGCAAAGCATCCTTATCATGAAGCCAATGCAACTTGTAAGGTCGGGGACGCTTTGAGGTTGGTAGACCCAACCTTTGCACAAAGGATTGTGTAACCACATTAGTATAACTTTCTCCATCTACTATGATTGTGCATAATTGGCCTTTGATGGTACACTTGGTATGAAACAAATTCTCCCTCTAGTCCTCTTCACAGTTCAATAAGGAACTTAGTACTCGCCTCAGGACTAGGGTCAACACTTCTCCTTGGTTGGCATAAACATAAGTCTCCTCCTCTTCTTCTTCTTTAGCTTCGGGTTTTCCAACATCTTCTTCCTTCTCGAGCTCGCTCTTGTTAGTGCTATCCATTACATCTTCTTGGAGTACTATGACATGTTAGTTTGGACATTCAGTAGCCATATGTCTGAAGAATTGACATTTAAAGCACTTTACTTCGCTAGACTTTCATCCAGAGGTATGCCCTTTCTCATATGTCCTTTAGGTCGGCCAGCCTTTAGTTTGGCTTAGATGATTAGTTTAACCCTATTAGTTTCCTCGACTGTCTTCAAATCGATCATTCCTCTCCTTAGCCCTATGTGGCCTTCTTAGCTTAGCTTATACAGGTCAGTGCAGTATTGGGATTCGCTAGAGTGTCGGCCCAAGTCGGCTTGAAATACTTCTCTTTTGCCTTTTGACTCTTTGCACTATCTTGATGGTCTCTTTCAATGTATAAAACCTCTGTACTTCCATAACATTGTGAATCTCATACTTGAGCCTAGAAATGAACCTCGACATGGTACGGGCCTCTAGTTCTTCCATGTTAGCTCGAATCATTAACATTTGGAACTCTCTTACATAGTCATCAATAAGTCGGCTTCCTTAGCGAAGCTCTTGCAAACGTATCTTGGAGGTAAGTCTCGAGCATAAACCTGCCTCTTAACAACCTTTTCATCTTATCCTAGGTTTTAACACCTTGTCTTTCATCTTTTACTTTGGTGACATTTAGATTTTTTCACTACATGGTAGCATACCCAGTAAACTCTAATGTAGTAAGTTGGGCCTTGACCTCATCCTTATACTCATAACATTCAAATACTTTCTTGACCTTATCTTCCTACTTTAAGTATTCATTTGCATCTCCACTTTCATCGAAGGGTGGGATTTACACCTTAACATTGTCTAACCCTCGAAGAACTTGGCGTCTTCATCCTTTCACTTAGTAATAGTCTACTTCTTCTTCACTAAACTCTTCAACATCCATCTCTTCATCATCTTCCCTCCCTAATCTCCTCTAACTTTAGTCTTCATTTAGTAGCTCTGTCTGCTACTCCTCTAGCTTGTGGCGGTCGAATTAGGTGATTGGTCCAATTGCCTTGGCCATAGTATCTCTCAAGGGCGTCTTCCTATGGGTCTTGCTGTTGCACTCCTTGGGGTTATTATCTGTTTACTTGCATTATAGTGACTAAACTCTTAATAAGATTTGTAAGTTTGTCAAGTTTATCGTCAATCGACTCTAGGGTGTTACTACCATTATGACTACGACCAAGTTGAGCACCACTACTCTAGTCACCAATAACTCCTTGTACACTTGAATCTGATATGGTACAGTATTACTCAAATGGCTTAACAACTTGCTAACAACTTTAATACCTGATAGCCACTCAAATAGAATAGAAACAAACTTGTTTTGTTTTCGTAATGAGAAATAGAGTAGAAACTAGGTAACAATGAGACCATACTTACTATCACATAAATACACTGCAGTAGCTACGAAAGAAACACAGCAACTACTAATAGTAAAGTGAACCAAAACTTCACTACAACTTTATACACTCTCTTGTGGAACCGTGCTTTAATACCAGCAAAGCTGATGCATCTCTAGGGTCGGACATACGAAGAGATACCACAATAAAACGAACTGGGAAGAAATAAAAGAAAAAGCTAGCAAGGTTTATATAGCTACCGAATGGATATGACGTACTACTTGGTCCTACTCGGCCTACAATCCGCCAGATAACACACTAGTTTGAATTGAAGGGTCACTCATCACTACTCCTTGCTAAAAGGAATAGATAAAAGTTGAATGATAATAAGAATACTAAGGTTGCTCAAAGGAATAATTTTTGTATTGAAGAGATGATCCTCGCATACAAGAAAGTGGGGGTTTATATACCTATCCACTAGGATTACTTTACATGTATGAAAAGACAAAAGAGTATTATACAATTGGGTTATATAAGACATACTAAAAAAGGTAAAAGAGACAAAGAACATTCAGTGTAAAAAGGAAAGAATCATTTTGGAATGTTATGTTAGAAGATACGTGTCGCTTAGCGTTTGGATGAGAGAAATATGGTACGAGGTAGGCAGAAACAGAGTAACACTTGTGGTTAGGGGCTGACTTGATGTGAACCAAGTCGGGGACCAATTAGTTCTTCTGAAGAGAAGTCAGTATGATTTAAGGCTGAAAGCTTGTGGTCGGGTCGGGAGCTCACCTCAGCCACTCTTAGGCTGTCTCTTGGGATAAAGCGTTGCTGTTGAACAAAGGTAGATCTGGCGCATGTAAAGATCTGATAGTTAAGTTAGTAGGAGATTAGCTTGAGATAGGAATCCCTATATTAGCTATGGCCTAGAGCTAATATTCTTAGAGCAAGCCTTTAGAGTCCTCTAACTTGGCCGTGTATGATCAGTTTGAGGGGTTGATTCCTATCATCCATGGTAGGAAGCTTGCTGTTGGAAGGGAAGACCTTATCCTAGATACTCTTGGTAAAGGGGGTTTTGTTGCTGGCCATTAAGTTAGCTCTATCTACTACTTTGCTTTCCATCTTCTCGGAGAGCCTCCTAAGAGTTTCATAAAGCTCATTTAGCTCAACATTTTCATCTCGATGAGCTTTGTGTGCTGCTGATAAGGTTACCCCTTTATGGGAGTTGGCCCCTTGTTCATCACTAGCAAGAGCATAGTCGTGGTTAGTCGTAGATTGCACTTGTTGCTTTGGCCTCTAAGGGTTAAGTTGTTGCACCTTGTTGTTTTGGTGCTATTGGCCATTCTGCCCATTGTGGGCAATTGATGCTTTAGGCACATAAGTATGCCTTCTTTATCTTTTGGCTTCATCGAGCCGTCCTTAGAGTACCTTATTATGTATGGCGAATTCTTCAAGCATTTGCTCTAGGCGAGCAAGACGGTGGTCAGGGGTTTCCCTAGCTGGGGGTTAATTGTTGGGATCTACAATATGAGACAAAGTGGATATAAGAGATGACGAAAGTGTTTGGGTGTTTAATGAGTTTGGTTTCTCATAAACGATGCCAAATGTTATTTACAAGATCTTGCCGGTAGGGATTGGTAGTGAAATGGGCTTCACGCTTATATGTGAGCCTGTAAAAAAGAGTATAGTGAGGGGCACCGAGAGGTTGCCCGATATGGCTACTTTGATGCAAAAAGAGTTGGGTATGTGAAGAGAGTAAGAATGCTGGAGTGCAAGAAGTAAGCTAAAGTATTCAAAGTATTAAGTAGCTTACCGTTAAGAGATAGCTTGGTATTTATAGAAAAGGGCAATCTATGATTAAAGGACCGTTAATGAGTAGAGGATACGCCCTCAAGTCATAGATAGTAGAGTCATGCAGTCCAACGCAATCCTAAATTATAGGAGGCAATTGTTGACTCAATCATCTAACCTTATCTAGGGTCTCCTAGCCGTTGTAGGCTTTAACAGTTAGGTAAGCCATGTAATAGGCCTAAGCTAAGGTCGATTGTTGGATGGAGAGGCCAGATCCGGAAGAGAACAACCTAAGCTATGAGCCTAGGTAGGTTGGCATGAACCTGAGGTGCTCAAGTCCAAAATACCCTATCAACAATTTTTATACTCATTATGGCTAATATTTAACATATAACTTTGATCTTATGCTTAATTCAAGCAAAAGATGAATCATCTTAGAAATTTGAGGAGAAGAAAATTAGGATTTAAGGGATCAATATATTTTTATGATATAAAAGGAGCTTTTCTTCTAAAATCTTGAGGTAGTTTTTTTGTTAAATGACATAAAAATTGTTATGTATAAGTAGTGGAATTATCAATAAATACCATAATCTAATGCATAGAGTTGACTACTATAGCTAATTAGGTGTACTCTAGACCAGAGTGTTGCAAAATTGGTATAAAAAGATTAAAAATTAAAAGTCTAATGTGTTAAAAGGAATGATTATGCACACATAGAATAAATATGATATGGAATCTTATCCGTGCCATATCTTATAAATATTATAATTCTCAAATTTTAAAATTGAAATATTTCCGGTAGCATGTAGTAGCCTGTTTAAGACTTGTACTTCTATAAGTTACAGGGTATTTTATGGAATAAATAATTTTTAAAATATATAATTTTTTAGCAAAGTTATTTCGTGTCTTGTCAATTTTTCCACATATGTGTACCTACTAACTAGTATACTTATTAATCTAGTATTTGATTACATATTTTTCAAAAAAAAAAAAGAGAAATGAAAAATAACTGGAAATATTAAAAAATAGAAGAAGAAGAAACAGTTGAGATGACTTCAGAGTTGAGAGGAATTAAGCCATGACGAAAAGAAAATGAATGCCGCAAGGGAACGAGTGCCGAGAGAGTAGAATGAATTTTAGCATTTTTGAAAGATAACGAGAGACACAAATGAATGAAGAGTTTAGGATTTTTAGTTTTTGTAATGGGCATATGGGCTTGGCTCTATAATGTGTGTTAAGTTAAAACTATTATATTTTATTATATTATACTAGTAATTAAGAATTTTCATAAGATGGCGTTATGGTGTTTTAGAACTTATAACTTGTAGATCTGTAAATATGCATCAAGAACTTATTAGAATACCGACCATACAGGTGATAAAACAATTTCTAAGCTCCAAGATGGTTATTCAGTGGCCCTTAATTTACAAGTTGTTGTGTCATAATTTTTCTTTCACAATTATAGAGAAACATATTTAAGCCGAAAATAAATAAAGAAATGCCAAGAGTGAAAACTTATCATATATGCCAAACTTCCAAGGATCTCAATATAAATTAGAAACTGGATTAAGTTCTGATTAAAACTCGATCACATCATAAGTCAATGAGGCAACCGTAACTCCAAACATGCCCCTTTCTTTATTAAAACTAAATTATGCCGCCACTTTCGGATTCCAACTATTGATCTGTGTATATCCACGTCTCAAATTGGATCGAAGGGTTCATATTACTATTCATTGAACTGGTTTAGTCTTACAAACGGTGCTTGATCATCTTAGCTTGCCTAATCTCTTTCATTTCGTGTTGTCAAACAACATTTGCCGGTTCGGATGATCCAAGTCGCGTTGCACCAGAAACCTCTAATATGTGTCCACGACATCCCTTGGAAAATCGTAAGGTAATTGACGTGGATGATATCCACGTTTATTTGTCCATGAGGGTGAGCTTGTCTCGGTGGTTCATGTATGAGTCCGAGTGATTTAGGTTCAATTTTCCTAAGAAAGTCGTTTTCTTGAAATATAAAAGAAAATATTTCATATATTTAAAGGTCTTGTAATTGAATTTTTTAAAAATCGCAAGGTTTCTTCGAATGTTGCCCATCTCATGCATAAATTTGTAATCAACCATCATATTAATTTAATCTAATATGGGGCAATTCCTTTCTCATTTTTAAAATAGAAAACATAGTTAAGTTTTTACGCGGAGTGCCAATTTACACTTATATAAAAACATGCTTTGTTTCATATTCTCTCTTTTTTCTCCCACAAACACCGCTAGAAGGGAATTAGCATTGGCTGGCATGAAAACCGACCGATGTTGGAGAATCAGCGGATGAGTTAGGTTGGGTGGTTTATAAGATCACACTTGGGTGAATATTGATTGAGCAGGGGGAACAGGATAATTTGAAACAACTTTGCTGACAATTCCATATTTTTTGTTAAAAAAAAAAAAATCATATATCCTATGAGCTATCCCATAGGAGTCTTCGAAATAATTTTATGAAAAAGAACAGCAAAATGTTTTGACATCAACCATAAGATAACATTGACAGGGACCCTTGATGGAAAGTGAAAAATGATCACATCTCAGTTGCCGTGGAGTAAGAGGTGCCAGCTAATGGACAATTACCCATGATCAAGTCCTTGTCCCCATTGGTGGAGCCGGACTGTCTTCTAGATTATATAAGAAGTCGATACATGAACGATGGTCCGATTCACTATCGACATAGATATGGATGCAAAACACGATACTATCTCTCAAGCACACAAATCCAAAACCCACTTCTTGTGGTTAATATTTTCCTTCTAACTATGCTTCCCTTTAGGCAGCAAATTGTATATTCTTGTGCAGATCGTAAATGCCAAATCTAATCCACAAATATCAGTAGTTGTAGCGAGCTTTCCATAGACACCTTCTTGATCCTATACGCTTGATTTATCTAACGGCTTTGTAGCATCTAATGTATCATAATACCAAATGGACGAAATTCTTCTATATCATAATCCATATTTCATCCAAATATCATCATACCAACCCTTTTCTTCACCAATAAAAAGGAATCTTCTATTTGTTCTCTCAAAATCCCTATTTTCTCTTCCCTAGTCCCTAGAAAGAAGATGAAGCATATTCATATACTATGGTTATGGTGGCCATCGAGAAAATGAAATTAAAGATGGTGAAAAGGAGGGAATATCAAAAGATAGGTAAGATATTGGCACGCCTCAATCTTATTACTTGCTTAGATGAGTTTATTACTATCCATGTGATTTGATTGAGCCGCGTCAATATCTCCTTAACTTCATGTCATTGCTGGACTTAACAATATGGACTCCTTTAATGGAAATACTCATTGGTACGTAACTATTTATTTGTTTTTCCTTGCCAATCTTGTGTGGTGGATTTAATGTTAAGAAACACGTTCTGTATAAAACTATATGTATTTTTCCTCCTCTTGGAGTAATCTTAGGATTGAAGATATGCGAATTATAAAAAGGGTTGATAATAGTGGAGATTATGTTAGTAGAGCTATACAAATAAATATCTCATCCCTAGCAAAGAGCTCATAAGGGGTTGATTCATGCCCCAAATCTTGTGAACATTTATGCAAATTATATATGTAGAGCTGAGCACCAGGATGAACTGGTTCTGAACCGTCAGTTCATGGATCGGTGACACGGTGAATTGTGACTAGCCTATGAATTAGCGATTTTAAGCTCGTTTGAGGTTTTTGAATCATTTTTTTTAAATATTTAATATTTTCTATTAATTTTATTAATTTTTTTAAAATACATTAATAATTTCTAATAATATAATTATTTTCTCCTTTTTTTTTAGTGTACTAACTTGTTAATAACTTTTAATTTTTTTTATTAATTTCCAATTTGATACAATTCCAACATTTTCATTTTTTCCCTCAAATTTTATTTTATTTTTTCTTATATTCAAGTTCTTATCATTTGATAAGTTTTATAAAAAAAACTTGCATTAACTGAAATTGAATTTTTTATCTATCTTTAATATATAATTAATTTATGATTAATAATTTATTATTAGTTTGATAATATTATTTTTAAAAAAACTATTCTTTACCATCGTAAATAAAGTAATTTTGATATATAATGACATATTATTTATTATCTAATTATTTTTTCTGACTTAATGGCTTTTTCTTGCTCTTTCTTTTTTTTTTTTAAGGGGTGAACCAACCAGACTGACCCATTGGTTCAACGATGGATTAGCCTGATGGTTCGCATCCCGTTGATTCGGGCGATTTGTCTAGGTTTTTAAAACTCGACGGTTCGATTAAAACACTATCAGGCTAAGTTGGTTTAAGGCCCTCTTGGGCTGGTTCAACCGGCCTTCTTGAGTCAGTTTAGGTCTATCTCTAAGTACCCATCAATAAAATAGAGAGAAATTTAGGAAAAAAAAATGACTTTGAATGCGGTATTTTAAAAAAATTCTCTAAGCACCATTGATAAAGATAGCCTAAAACTTTTTTATTTATTATCATTACCAATTTATTAATATAATAAACTATTAATAGGTAACTTTTATGCATGATAAGAGTTTAATAATATTCTTTACCATTTTACATATTTGTTTTTTTATAAAATATATAATCAGTACTAAAAAATATTATTTTCTGAAAAATTTAACAAACATTTCACCTTTCTATATTTTATTTATTTATTTACCCAACATGTTTCTCATTTTCCTTCCGATGATTTGCATAAGAAAGATATGTCCCCAGGATAAATAATCCCCAAAACAGTAGAACTCTTGGCCTTCTTGTCTATAATATTCCGTAATTGACTCTAATGCCAAAATTCTTCCGCACGAAGAACCATAAAGTTTAAATACACATTAATCTCTGGACACATGCACTCATTATTTATTTATTTATTTTTAATATGCAAGTCTTTGTTGACTATTTGAGAATCAGGTCTAGGTCTATCTGAAAATGGCATCCAAAGTTCAGCTTCCTGCCATTGTAGCAAGTAATTCGTTGTTCCTAAATTTGCTATATGAGAATTACATCCAAGGATTAGAATCTACCTTATATGTCTAGAAAAACAGAAATTGTCTTTATGGGTATTTCTTACCGACCTAAAAACAAAATTTTCATATTTTAAATTTAATTATACATTTATTTATGTTTTCCTTTTTATTAAATGCCTTAGTGGGACACTGATAAATGCAAACATTCCTTTTCATATTAAGTCTATATAAAAGTGACATGACATGCTATATGGATACCATATGAATACGATTATATTATAAATAAGTTATTTATGTCTCTATTCGATCTCATTTCGTGTACTTTTCCATATTAATGCAAATACAATAAGAAATATACAGAATAAAGTAATAGATAAAAAGCTAAAATAAACTATTTTATATAAATAAGATTTTTTTATGATTCTATTCGTATTTTCGACAGTATTGAATTTAACTCTTTATCTTATTATTAATTTTATATCTATTAGATGTGATTTGAACGATTTAAATTTAATTTATATAAATTAAATATGAGATGAGGGGAAGTACGAGTCTTGTTGGAGGCCGTTAAAATCAGTGAAATTCCGGTTTTCATATTGTTTTCATTTTTAAGAACGACCTCGATTTTCCAGCCCCCTGAAAGAAGAAGATATTTCGTCTCGCCAACGATTCCCTATGCGTTTTTCACGTACAATTCTGCTTCCCCAATGTTTCCATGGAACTCGTATCGTTAATATCCGGAGTAACTCCTTGGAGACTAAGATACAGAGGACTCGACACGCAGCGTGTTTTGTCGGGCACTCACGTTGTGCAGTTACAGGGAAATTTCAGTCTCAAAAGGATAGAAAGCATAATAATCTTAAAGTCACCTAGCAACTTCATGGCTAAGATTGCTAGTCTTTCTCAACCTTTACCGTAACGAAAAGGACCGTCGGTGTTAATTTATCTCCTTTATTTTAACCCAAACTTCCATTTCATTTCTCAAAATTGAACGAACATGAGTGCTTGATTATAAATAGTGTCAAGAACTTGGGCTACACCACCCAATTGAACTCATCATCCACGTCATTGTCATAGCAAAGTGTTATCTACAATGTTGCTAATCAGTAGTGGATTTTCTTGTCGAATTGCTATGGAGCTTAATGAAAAAGACAATCCAATCACGCCCTTTTCGATCATTTGCATAATTGTGGTGCCAATTATGCTTCACATGCTCAGCATGTTAGCAGGCTGCTACTCGCAATTCATGTACTTCTTTCATAAGTTGCTCACCATCTTTCGTTTAATCTGCGCGGCTGTTGGCAAGATTTTTGTGAAGTTCAACGCGAATGCTTCATCTGCTGAATCCAATTCCCTAAACTCGAGCCTAGACCGATGCCGTGGTGAATATGCGAATGATTTCAAGGTATATAGAGTAGAAGTAGAAGAGTTAATGGAGAGAATGCAAATCTTTTATGACCCTCGTGGTGATAAGCTTCGAGATACATTAGGAAGTGAAGAAATTGGCGCTTTGTTTGAGGAAGAGGAGCCTAGTTTGGAGGAAGTCAAGGAAGCTTTTGGAGTTTTTGATGAGAACTGCGATGGATATATTGATGCGAAGGAACTCGAAAATGCTCTTTCTTCATTTGGGTGTGCACAGCTTTCGGAAATCGATTGCAGAAGGTTGATTTCAACTTTTGATGACAATGGTGATGGATTGATTGATTTCGCCGAGTTTGCTAAAATCATTGAGAAAAGCTTCCAGTGTGAAAGCACATAATAAATTGCTACTTTCGGGTGGTCGGTCTAGATGACTCGACTCCATAACCGTGTAGCAATTTCTTCATCCACATACTAGCCTGAGGAGAACATCTTTTTGGACCGCAGTCTCATGTTATGTAAAAAGCTTGTCATTGCTATATAATGTTATGCTACATTACTAGCTTGAGTTTCTTGGAGTTTTAAGGACTATCTAATAAATTCGANTTTTTTTATTTTTTCCTCAAATTTTATTTTTTTTTTCTCATATTTAAATCCTTAACATTTGATAAGTTTTACAAAAAGGATCTATATTAACTGAAATTAAATTTTTTATTTATCATTAATATATAATTAACTTATAATTAGTTATCTATTATTAGTTTGATGATATTATTTTTAAAAAAAATTATCCTTCACCATTGCAAATAAAGCGGCTTTAATATGCAATGATTTACTAGATATTATCCAATTATTTTTTTCAATTTAATAGCTTGTTTTTTCTCTTTCTCTTTTTCTTTTTTTTTTTAAAGGGGGTGAACCGTCCGAGCTGACCTGTCGATTCAATAATAGGTCGGCTCAGCAGTTCATGACTTGCCGGTTCAGACGGTTCCACTTAGGCAAATTGCTTAGGCCATTAAAGTTCGACGGTTTGGCCCAACTACTACTAGATCGGGTCGGTTCAAGGCCCGTCCGGATTGATTTACAGTTCGGAACTGGCTCTTGTGTAGGTTTATATACATGTATGAAAATAAGTTTTAGAATAACAAAATGGAAGTTACTGTAGAAGGGTAGTGTACTTTGTTATTCAGCTGTATAAACTATTTTGCTTCATTTCGGTAGTATAAGAAGTCATAACATCATTTTTCTCCGATTTACAAACAATCTACATCACTAAACTTGTTCGACTTTCATGGAGAATACAATGTGAACTGCAAATTTGATTCCAATCAACAAAGTTCCTATGGTATCAAAGCTATGACTTTCTTGATTACTGTAAGTGTTCTCTTTTCATCATTTTTTTTCTTACTTCGAGATGGATATGCAATTTGATCATAATCGAAACAATCATGGAGATTTGGTTAATATTGATCCTCATTTTCTTTTTTATTTTGATAGTCTAGGATAGTGCTTGGAAATATTGTTCTTAACGAATCAAACATTTTGAGTTGGAGTAGATCTATTAAAAATGGGATTGGGTGCCAAATTGAAGTTAAGATTTATAGATGGAAGTACCATAAAACCTAACGAAAACTTGCATGATCTAGTGAAATTGTTAAGATGCAACTATTAGGTATGTTATTAGATCTTGAATTTGATAATGAGTAAACTGTTTTAAAACATTTTGTATACACGATTTGCCGATGAGCTGTGGAATGAGATTACTGGGCAATATGGGCAATCAAATGGGCGTTTTGTTTTCCAACTATAACATGAAATCTGGAATCATAAACAATGTAATCGGTTGACTGGATTAAAGAAATACCGGGATGAATAGAAGGCTTTAATTTTATATCCATCACGTAATTATGGGAGAAGGACAACAGATGTGTTTGAAAGAAAAATTGATTGAATTTGACTTACAAAACAAGTTTGCGTAATTCTTAACGGGCTTGACAGAAGCGTATCGAAGCGTGCAAAATCAAATTCTTGCAATGGAGCGATTATCAATGGGAAATAGGGCCTTCTATCTCCTTCAGTAGATTGAGAAACAATAACAACTGATTGCTACCATGTTGTTAGAGATTGATTTAGTTGCATATTTTACGAGTAAGACAGAAGGAGCCGAAACTTTGGAGACAAGAGGAAGTCTAAGAATTTCAGTGGAACGAAGCATCTTTGCTAACATTGTAAAAATGAAGCGAATACTGTTGAAACTTGTTCTCAAACTATAATATATCCGTGAACATTTACATAAATTATGCACGTGCGAAAATAAGTTTTAGAGTAGCAGAATTAGAAGTTACAGTATAGAGTAGCGTAGTTAGTTGGTTAGTTTCAATTAGCAGTCAAGCAACATCCTATATGTAAACTCTTTTACTTCATGTCAATAATGCAAGAGGTCATGACATCATTTCTCTCTTTGATCTACAACTCTCCCTGTCGCTGAACTCAATGGACTTTCGTGGAGAATAAAACCCCAAGTACATATCGTGATTTCAATCAGTAAAATTCTTAAATACTAATGTTGTGTTCATATGTCATGTGTGTAATCGAAAAGATTTGAATTAGCATCATATAGTCTTTTATGTAATACTAATTTAATAAATATAAAATTTTCATTCTCAAATGAGAATTATAGATTGAGAGAAAAGGATTCAATAGTATTAGTATGTTATGTAAACTGATGAGATCAATAATGAGTAAGAAATAATTTTTAAACATGTGATAATGGAGGCAAGTAATTTTTGAGAAAATACCAAATTTGTTTTTACTTTTTGAAATTTTTATTAATAGTTATATACTATTTATTAATCTGGATGATGTGTTAGTACTATTAAGGCTTTCTCGAAAAGAGATAAATCTTTTATACTATGAATTTCTTGATGTTGGAAAATACTTAATTAAAATACTCATGTCATTTGGTATCCAACTAACAAAAAAAGGTTTTAATGATAATAATACACCACATGAATGAATTATTAGTATAGTATATAAATATCAATAAAATTCTAATACGTGAAAACATCGACTCTTTATTATTTATGTGTTTAAATATCATCAACAATTGCTCATTGCTTATCAAAATATGTAAAGTATTATTACCAACAAATCTTTTTTCCTCGACTATAATTGAGTTAGTATTTTTGTTACAGATGATATCGTCTAGATAGGAGATTCTTCTATTAGGCTTAACAATTATTTTCAAAATCCCCTCATAAGATTCACGAGGTGCACTAACGAGGAAGGAAAGTTGTGTGATTGGCAAATGGATAATCATCAAGGAGTAGGTAAAAAATGCGTATGGATGGTCGGCCACTGACTCTAACTCCACTCGTCGTGAATTGGGAAAAAAATGGGTAAATATTATGGAATAATTGTCTTTATCACTTTTTAATGATGAATTTCAATGTTATTCAAATTCTACTTCGCAAAACCTTTATATATATGTATATATATATATATAAGTAAACATAAAAAATGCAATCTTAAAGCAAAACAACGATAACATTGTTCAGGTTTGTAACCAAAATTCCTAATATTATTATGAAATATTGTATGCGTATATGAGAAGAAAAAGTTAACACATTTCCAATTTGCATGAAATATGCACATATGCTTCATTTCAGAATTTTAATTATTGACAATATTGGATATTGATGATTAGAACACAAAGCTAGAGTTTCTCCAATTTGTTTAAATTATTGGGGTCAAGTTTTTCTATATAATTTCTTGATTTTATAAAATTTCTTTTAAATTCATTGAAAATCATATTGATTCTTCAATACCTATGAAGGCAGAATATCCATGTTGAATTTTTGTATAATTATCACCCAACATATAGGTTATTATGATGTGTGTATATCTATTCTTATATGTAATTTTAGTTTGTTGACATGTGTATTTTTAGTTATAGCATTTTGTTACTCATAGCATTTTTAGTTCCTCCAGTTTGTTAGTTTGTTAGTATAGGTATAAAAGACTTTGTATCTTTTGGACTTTATAACTTCTATAATATCACTTTCATACAACGAATTTGTATACATTTTTCTTCTTCCTTCTTACATACTCTCTAAAACACACAACTTCAACATAGCTAATATCAAAATTTGAGTTGGTATCAAAGCAGGTATGCTAAGTTTATGATTGCAATCTTCATATGGAACTTGGTTCATAAGATCTGATCGTAGGTTTTTTGATTGAGAATTAGACATTATGAATGTTAATGGTGAATTACCTAAGGTTAACAATGATATATCATTCATTGATCCTTATTATATATCTGGATTAGATGCTATAGTTTTTAACAGAAGCAATTACCTTACGTGGAGTAGAGCAATGAAAATGGCATTGGGGGCAAATTGAAATTAAGCTTCATAAATGGTACTATGGTTAAGCTAGAAAATAAATCACTCAATCTAGTAAGTAGTTAGGTGCAACTATATGATTAGGTGCTGGATCATAAACTCCATAAATCTGACATAGCATAAACCTTTATGTACACTCAGTCAGCTAGGGAGTTATGGAATGAGATCACCGAACAATATGGGACTACAAATGGACCTCTTATGTTCCAATTGCAGCACGAGATTAGTAATATAAAGCAATTTAATCAAAGTATAGGAGTGTACTATAACAAACTCAAAAAATGTTGGGATGAATTGCAACAATTACATGCATATCCTTTACATACTTGTAGAAGGATTGAATATTGTACATATGCATTACAAGAGAGGATGATGGAGTTTGAATATGAAACACACTTGATGCAATTTCTTATGGGGCAAAATGAGATGTATGACTCAGTGAGAAACCAAATTCTATTGATGGAGATGCTACCTAGTGTAAATTAGGCATTCTACTTAGTGCAGCAGATAGAAAAGCAAAGGCAAGTTTCATCTCTAATTGCTTCGAACTCTAATAGCTCTGCATTGCTTATGAATAAAATTCAAGGGAAGATAGAGTAAGGTTCTAATAGAAGAAAATGAAAATAGAAAGTTACTTGTAGATATTGCAAAGGTAAAGGACATTAAGTGGAAATTTTTTTCCAACTGGTGGGATACCTTGATTGGTATAAAGAGAAAAGAATTGTTAAGGTGAGGCATATTGTAGATACTCCTCTTAAGCACTGTTAAACTAAAGGAGAATCACATCGGATAAACAATTTTAAGAATCAAGTTGATAAGAATCTAATTGAATCTATTTGTTAGGAGTTCATGAAGCAGATGAATCACAAGGGGTAGGCTATGGAGAATTTGATGCAATGTGCATGTATGTATTCTTACACATTTTGTTGTGCTAATACTGTTAATAGTAATATGGATTATTGGATAGTTGATATAGGTGCTACACATCATATGTCATTAAATTTATCCTCCTTCCAAAGTATTCAAGAACTTATAGATCATATTAAAGTTCAATTGCCTAATGGACGACATTTAATAGCCACTAAGTTTGGATTAGTTTGTTTGACTCCCTCTCTTATGCTTCATAACATTCTATTTGTGCCTCATCTTTAAGATAGTTTGTTATCTATTCATATGTCCATTTTGCTATGGGGTATAAGAGAAGGAGTTAAACAAACTAATCTTCACATTCTCATATTTTGCATTGCATATTTCTAACAGTCATTCATTCATAATTCTGTCCTCATCTTCACATTCTCATCCACTATTTGATCTTATATATTTTCATTCTTTCCCACATGACTTTGTTGCATCTTTAGCTAATGTATTGTCCATTTAAGAGCTACATTGTTATCAACATGCTATTAGGCAACAAGAATGGAAAGATTCTATGCATAGAGAACTTAATGCTTTAGAAAGCAATCAAACTTGGGAATTAATCACTCTACAAAGGGTAAAAAGGCAATTGGTTGCAAGTGGTTTATGTCACGTCCCAAAGCAGCAGAGTCGTAACAACCCTGTCGTGTAAACCATTCTAAGATAGAAGTTAGCCTTACAGCTGCTATCCTAAACTTGATTTATACAAGGCGTCTACGATTAACCCACTTTCAAGTAAACAGTTTGTAATTTAAATAAATCATTTACTTAAGAAAGTGATAATATATATATACATATATATATACACTAAAATTTAGTTATTGCAATTAACGTTTACAATATTTCTCAGTAATATACTTCCTAGTTATTACATTATTCAAAAATGAAAAATTTTAAAATAAAAGTTTAGACCTTAAAAATATATGTTTATTCTTCAAATGTTTTTCCTCACTCCCCAAAATCCAGCAGTTGTTAGTTTCAAAGTAGTTGTATGCCGCTTCTTAGCCAGCACCTGCACAACGTCTATAGGGATGTAAATAACCACAGCTCAGTAAGTTAGGATGAAGGATTTAAAACTATACTATAAACATAACAAGGTTATCAACTAACTTATTAGGTGCAATGCATGTTCAAGCAAATGCCATCGCACGACGTTGTTGGACCTGTCGTAAGATTAGAGAAATTGCACCCACTTTAATCCAGGTTGAGGAGTTGCCATTAATGCAACAGCTCATAACCAAACCCAAGCTTGTGCAATGGAGACATCATTCTTCCCGTGACTATCTTCGAACCATTGACTTCACCCTCGCTACAACCTCCTCTCTTATTACTTAGTTCGACTAAGGATGAAGAAGGGACTATTATACAATCCTGCTCTATCCCTTTCGAAGGGGTCAGTATTTGGTCGAAGAATCCTAGGTTTCCCCTAATGGGTTGCCATGCAAGTCCGATAATGGTTATAAGTCGTATATTTGATTAGGTTCGGTTTAGGGTAATCAATCATTTCATACAAATCATACAATACAACAACAACAGAATCATAGTATCACTCATAATTAAGCATATGCACAGAGCCAACTATCTAACATGCAGAACCAAGCATAATCTCAAGTCTCCAAAATACAACAACGTATTAATCCCAACTTACCTGAACTCTTCGCTCACTCACTTGAGGTCCAACTCGCTCAGGTTATCACAAATCATCCCTATAACACAAACGTGGTTTCAGTTTTTCATATAGCTATTATAAGTTGGTTTTATCCTATAACGCTTATAGTTGTGTTTTGTTTAAGGTTTAATATATCCAGTTATCTAGGTTCTCAAATCTTTTACAATTATTTTAGATTTGGGGTTAGGTTCGGGTTTAGTTTCCGCATCGATTTCTAAATTAGGTTTTAGTTCGATTTCTAAGTACTGTTTTATACCTGAACTCTAAAAACTTGTTTTTACTTATAATGTGAAATTAATCACCTTACTTCTAGATATCGTAAATACCATAATTACCCCTAGTCAGTATTTTATTATACTCAGTACACTTAAATCCTTAATAGTGTGCCGAATTTACTCTTGATGTAAGAAATTTTTACATTTTTCATATAATTATATAAATTCAAGATTTCTATTAGATTTATTATATATCCCTATTATTTATATAATATCAATTTTTATTTTAATATCTTCTATTTATTATATTTCCAATAATTACATATTATGTATTATTACCTATTACGTATATAATACACATCTAATGTTTCTAACACTCTAATTATCATCTCCCAATATCAATTGTTATTTCAAAATGTCTAAATTTATCCTAAATCAGATTTTACACCTAATTACCCTAATTTACAAAATTAACTTAAAATTTACTATTTTTCCCTATTACGTATTTACTACATAATTAACCTAAAAATTACATCTAACACCTTAAATACTACAAGTATCAAACTTCATCAAATTTCAACATCTTAAAACATATAATTATTCACTAAATCAGCAATTAACCATTTAATTACTTAATTAACCATAAATTACCCATTTTATGCCTCATTTTAAGGCTTAAAAATTATCTAAAAATTTTGAAAATTAATTTTTGAAAACGGGTTTCATAGCACTATTCTATATCATCTAAGTAGTCTATACAAAAATTTTGAGCTCAAAACTACACTCCTAAGATCATTTATTTTTAAATTGAAACATGCTCGGTTTTGCATGATTTCTTAAGGACCATATATCACGAGACATATTTTTATCAAAATAACATTTTTCCTAAAACTACATACAAAAATATTTCAGAATAACAAAATTCATAATTTTCTAAGAATATTTACTATTTTTTCAAAATTACAAAAAATCGGGTTGGAAATCGAACTCACTAGTCTAGGTGGCTCTAGTCATCGCCGGCCGCCATGGCCTTGTTGGCTAATATAGGCGCTGTCATCACCATGTGGTGGTGGTGGCTTTCTACTCCCAGGTGCTCGTTTAGTGTGGGTTCCCCTCTAAGGCCTTAATTATATAGTTTTCTTTTTTTTTTTTAGCCCTAATTTTCTCTCAATTTCGCCTCTCTCTATTTTTCTCACTCTCCAAACTGACCAAATGAGCTTCTAAAATTTTCTTGCTATTTATAGAGCTTTAGGGAAATTATTGTGCATTAATTTGATTAGACAACTCCTTTATCTTCTTTTAATTTGTCTTTTATGTTGTTTTAATTTAATTAGCTAATTTTTTTTCTTATTTTCCCTAGCTGCCACGACCTATATCTGGATCATTCCTTATTTTTTTTTATTTTTCTTAATTAATTATGAATTTTATTTAATTATTTAATAAGTTTTTAGCCAATTTAAGTAATTTCGCATATTTTTATCTACACGTAAATACATATGGGGTACATGTGAACATTCCTAATTATTATTTAGGTCATTCTATGATTTTTAGTATATATATAATCTATCTCTAGTAATTTATTAGTCATTAGATTACCTTAAGTGACTAATTGTAGGGTTTATAGTTTACAAGGTCAAATATAGACCTGATGGATCTGTTGAGAGATACAAAGCGAGACTTGTGGCTAAGGGATTTGCTTAGAAAGAAGGCAAAGACTACCATGACACATTTTCCCCAGTAGCCAAATTAGGAAATATATGTATTCTTATAGTTGTAGTTATATCTTACAAATGACCTATACATCAAATTGACATTAATAATGCATTCTTACACGGTCATTTGGATGAGGAGATATACATGTAGATGTTGGTACTCTTGTCAACTATTGAAAGTTTGTCTTACATTTGCTTACAGATGTTGGATTATCAAGGTGTAAACCAACTAAGTTTCTTATGTAAACTAATCTAAAGCTTGATAATGTTACAAATGATTTATTGGTAGATCCAACTAGATATAGACGTCTTGTAGGGCATCTTCTTTATGTCACAATGATGAGGCTTGACATTTCCTTTGTTGTAGAACACCTTAGTCAATTTGTGTCAGCTCCTCAGCTTCCTCATTATACTATCTTAATTCATCTATTGAAGTATTTTAAGGGTCCTATTGGTCTTGGTTTTTATTTTCTAGTTAAAAATTATCTTTCCTTGCATGTATATGTAGATGCGGATTAGGGTTCATCTACTTTGGATCGAAAGTCTCTTGGTGGTTGCTATGTTATGCTTTGTTCAACTTTAATTTCATGGAAAACAAAGAAATAATCCACTATCTCTACTACCTCTACGACAGAAGCAAAGTACAAGAGTGTTGCATATGCCACTAAAGAAGTCAAATACATTTCTTATATTCTCCATGATCTTAGGATTCTTCTTTCTTTTCCAATTACAATGTTCTATGACAATAAGGCCACAATTCAAATTACTTCCAATCCATGCATGCATGGTTAAACCAAACATATTGACATAGATGTTTAGTTCTTAAGAGACTTATTCACTTTTAGATTTCTATAGCTTGTTCATATTCACTCATTTGCAGCTTGTTGACTTGATGACTAAAGCACTTGGAGAGAAGCAATTGAGTGATATTTGTATCAAGTTGGGTCTTTCAGATCATCCAACTTAAGGGGGGATATGACGTGTATATTTATTCTTATATGTAGTTTTAGTTTGTTGACATGTATATTTTTAGTTATAGCATTTAGTTAGTCATAGCATTTTTAGTTCTTGCAGTTTGTTAGCCTATTAGTATAGGTATAAAAGACTTTGTATCTTCTAGACTTTGTAACTTCTTTAACATCACTTTTTTACAACAAATCCGTATACATTTTTCTTATTCCTTCTTACAAGCTCTCTGAAACACATGATTTCAGCATAGCTAATATCAGAATTTGAGAGTTATTTTTCAATTTGGTTACTTACCAGTGTTTCTTTAAAGGATAGAGTTACTTTTTTCTAAAGCAAATATTCACAAGACATTGATTGTTTATCTAATAAATATGATTGTTAATCTAATAAATAAGACTTCTTTTTTTTTTTTCTAATTAAATTTAATCTATATATCTGTAGACCAGTTAGTTAGATTGAACAAAAAAGTAAAAAATAAAAAGAAGATGCTAATGAAGCTTTTCCTCATAAATATGCATGTATCATTTCTTACGCAAATGAAAGTGGTTTTACTATGGGGCTAAAAGCTAAGTTACTCAATTCACTCAGCTAAGTAGCCTGATTCAATTAGTATTAAGGAAACAATAATAATGAACTAAAAATGAAGGATAAGAATATTAGGATTTAATGTGACAAACCTCAATGTGGAGGAAAAAAAAAAAAACACGAGATCATACAGCACAAAATCTTTCACTATCAATAATAATGGGTTTACAGAATATCTTTTCACTAGCTATACTAATGCATAAAAAAATATTTACTATAAACAATATATAGCCACAAAATCTCAATAATAACAATATTCTCAAAATTGCGAAAACACAAATTCAATTAGAACAATTGAGAAGGATTTATCAGGAATGGAAATAACAATCTTTTATAGGTTTACACTACGAATCCAATGAGCAAAATTTCATCACAATTGGAATTCAATAAGCCATCCTAGAATGATTTAGGCAACCTGGAATGAGATAACATATACTTAACTCTCTCTGTAATAGTGCAGTTCATCCTTTCTACGATACCATTCTATTGTAGGGTTTTTCACACTATCTTCTCAAGTTTAATACCATAAGTTCTGCAATATTCCTCAAAAGGACCTTTATAGTCATCATCTTTATCTGTTCGGATACATCAATTGTTTGCTTATTTTTCTCTTTACTCTAATATGGAATTGCTTAAACACATTTAGAACTTGATTGTTAGAAGGAAAGCTTACTCTTGTGTGAAAGATGGCTTGACAAATGAAGAAGCCAAAAGAAAAGAATATGATATCAATTCTTAGACTCAGGCACTTGTTACTAATAAACAAGAAATGCATGGGAGAAGTAAGATAATATACTCATCTAATAAATCTGATGGATTTGATAAATCAAATTGAAGGTCAAACTCAAGAAAAAGAAATATTAAATGTTATTATTATAACAAGACAAGACATATAAAGCAAGAGTGCAGAATATGGAAAAGAGAACAAGGTAAAGATAAAGGTGATGAAAAAAGTGAAGATGCACTGACTGTAGCAACAAATGATGAAGTTGTTGCTTAGGATGATCCTTGTATTAGTCTTGCATGTCATAACAATGATTAGGTTATTGACTCTAGTGCCTCTTTTCATGTAACATCATATAGTAAATTCTTCTCAACTTACACTGTTGGTGATTTTGGCAATATCAAGATGGGAAATGAAGGGATATCTAAAATTATTGACATTGGAGATATTATTTTGAAAACTAACACTAGCTGTAGGCTTGTTTTCAAAGATGTTAAACATGTTCTAGATATTTGCCTAAACCTCATATTTATAGGAAAGCTTGATGATGAAGGATATAGTAGTTATTTTAGTGAAGGTAAATGGAAGTTGACCAATGGTTTTTTGATTGTCGCTAAAGGAAGAAAAAGTAATACTCTTTATTTAATGTTAACAAAATTAAGTAAATGGGAGGTAAATACGATAAATGAGAAGGGACTATAATTGAATTGAAGCTAAGCTTATGTCAAAGTTCAGCGTTAAAGCCCCTTGATTGAAACGAGAGATTTTTGAAAAGATGCAAGTTTAAAACCCCAAACAAGGTATTAATCTTGATTTCACATAGCGGTATAGTAGTGCTCCTCGAAAAAAAAAAAAACCAATATTTGTTGACTTAAAATTAAATTCCTGCTTAATTGGAGTACAAATTGAATCAGTGTCTCGATGACATTAGTCAATCTTCTAGTTGGGGCCTACTTGATGTTATTAAAAAGCAAGCTTTTTCATAGAAGGCAATTGCATCGTTCTTGTGGCAGGGGTTGAGCTAGGCCAACTTGCGCTAAATCACAAGCAAATATAGCATTTAGATTGAAAGAAAGACTTAAATTGCACGTCATCATTAATATGAACTTTTAATTGAACGTTTAAGTGCTTAATTCTACAATTAGTATTGAAGTCGAGGCCTTGGATTTGATTTCTAGTAAATGTAATGCAAAGGAAAGATTGTTGGCAAATATATGTTAGCATATTGTCCTTAACAGAAGTTTGGCTATGGGGGGGGGGGGGGGGGGGGGGGNGTATGCTTAAGAGAAATGACCAACACTTTGCCAAATTGACTTTGCAAAATATCAAAACTAATGAACCGATCAAGAATAGTTCAGAAACATGTTCATTAATAATATTATGTTCAATCTTACCATCACTCTTGTGCTCTGAGAATCTGTTCAATCCTAACATCACTCTTACGCTTTGAGAATTTGAGTTTTCTTTTCCTCCTCCCACTCTCCTTTTAAGACATCCATTTATGTGCCATCAACTTAAGACTTCTCTAAGATCAATCGACACGTTTGCTACATGTGATCAACTGGGTCAACAACCCCTCATATAGTAAATGATGACTCTTAAAAGGAGTAAGAAGTACTTAAACATAATGAAACTTGAAGAAAATTCTCAAGAGTAAGACATCTACCTTGATAAGATTGAGCAAATCTAAGTAAAGAAGAGAACACGAATTTGTAACTTCATAAGTTAGTGCTTTGACGACGTTTCCATTGTAGTCTATGCTACAGAACATTTGACTTCCCATTTCAATGCCTTCATGAAACACTCACTCGGAATATTAGCTACTGTCCCTAAACTCTATAGAATATAAAGGGGTAGAATATGAATGCAACGACCAATTGTAGCCATTACTATCCTTTTCTAGTTGAATCAATGCTTGTTGTTGCAGAGGAAGCAAGGGCCTAACTTGAAAGGTATCCTTCTTCTAAGTACCATGTGCATGATTAAATTTGTTAAATCCTTATAGAAGATGGTGATACATACTAAGAAGATGGCATGTAGCTATTGTACTATCAATTCTCCCTGACCTAGTGATGACTCTTCATCATGCATAACTTCATCTTAAAAGATGTTCATATTTTAAACTTGACAAGAGAGCTGCTGCATTTACACTTCACCTTTGAGCTAATTCTTCATCAACTCCTTCAACATATGTAACAAAGGAATATCTAGAGAAGTACCCAAAGTAAAGCCTAGCGAGAACCTCTGCTAACATCCTAAGTCTATAACTCTTGTAACCGTAGAAGGTGGTGGAGAAGTTATACTCTAAGGACTACATAAGTCCTAAATTCAACAAGTTCAACAACAAAAAGATCGAATGTTGAGGACTACTTCTTCAAATCAATAGAGATGCAAAGTTGATGGACTTAACTAAGCAAAGTAAAAATGAAACCAAAAACCTTAAATATGTAGAATCATACTCAAGGCAAATGTTGAAGGCATAGTTAGCCTCATGCAATCTACCTTACAAGCATAAAGTGAGCCTCACTTATCAAAGGACATCACTTGCTATCCTCACATATGGAAGCTACCATTGCTGCTTCAACACGTAATGTAACCCCTTAAACATACCATGTTATTATTGAAGCTGTTTGTACATGATGTAATGTTTTTGAAATACAAAGCCATCTTTGATGCCTCTTCATGGGATGTAAAATAATCAAAATCCAAAGCCATTTCTATGCTTACTTATGAGATGCAATATTTTCTAGTCTAAAGATCTTACAGCTACTATCGTATATCACCACTATCATGGTGCATGGCGTCTAAGTAAGTTCAAGCATAGCAAACGTGCTTGGCATCCCTTGTTGATAATTTTCATAAAGGAAGTCTAATGTAGCTTATATCATTGCCAAGTCCCATAAGCATGCAAATATAATGGGTATTGTTATCTGGTGCTTTTCAATCATGAAATCAAAGTAATTTCAATTATGACAAGTTGAAATGCCTCCGTTAATAAGCTTGGTGGTCGTAATGCCTTTCAACAATGTTGAACTTAGGGTTCATTTTTTGATTTTGATGAGAAAAAAACAAAAAGTATATAACTAAACATGTTTTTGAAGAAAACTAAATAAGTGGATGATTAAACTAAGTATTATTTGATTATACTGAGGTAATTGAATAAGATCAATTAATTTACTTAATGATTAAATATATCAATTATCTCTACAAGAAATTTAATCTTTTGAGTGGTGATCAAATGATCTTGAAGTTAAATTGCAGAGAATATTTGTTTGTTGTGTGTTAAAAAAATTTTCAGGTGATATTTAGTCTCAAGGTAGAACCAAGCTGATAGTATAAAGCCCTAGAAAATACAAAGAAAAGCTCACTTACTTAAAGGAACCGGCTTGCCGGTACAGTATTTTTTACCGGCTTGCTAGTAGTTCAAAGTATCGGTGAGTCAGTTTTAAGTAGCCGTTGGAGCATTTAATGCGCTGTAACGGGAAGAATTTAATGAGTTGTTATAAAAGCTTAACAACCCGACTAAAAGTGGAGAAGATATGATATTCTACGGCAATTTAAAAACATTCTCTTACATTCTTGAGCTCATTTTCACTTCTCTTTAGTCTCTTGTACACTTATTTGCTATTAAACAAAAAGAGACATAGTTGTGTGTTTGAAAGTCCTTACATTTGTAATCTTAAGTGAAGAAAGTGATACTCTTGAGTTAGTTGTGTGTAAAAGAGATTATGTAAGCTTATGTAGCTCTTGAAGCAATTGAGTTGTGAAATCAATAAAAAGAAAGTGAAGTCCTCGGTTGAAGGCATTGTGTGTTCATGGAGACTAGGAGGCGATCTGAACTTCATGTTAAATTCAGGCTTGATCTTCTTTATCCCTATCTCTTTAATTTCCACATTTATTATTGTTCTATTATTGCTTTGATTACTCTTTTTATTGTATTTAGTCATTTATATCGAAAAAGAATTGAAATTTGTCCCTAAACTCAAAACTCAAAACTCAATTCACCCCCTTTCTTGAGTTTAGCCTAGTGTTCTTCAACTTGAATTAGAGTTAGTTTCTAATTATTTGCTTAATCGCATATTAGAGTAAAGATCATGGCATCTAATGCATTAGGTTTCTTGGAAGGGCAAGAAATCAATAAGCCTCCTCTCTTAACCAGTGGCAATTATCCATATTGGAAGTGTAGGATGTCTATATTCTTAAAAGCACAAAATAGACTACTATGGCGTGTGGTTAACCAAGGACCACTTAAGATAGAAGGAAAAGAAGAAAGAGATTACTTGAATGATGATTGAAAATTACTTGATCTAAATGAAGCTGCTATGAATATTTTGCATTGTGCTATAAATGAAAATGATTTCAATAGAATATGTACATGTAAAAGTGTCAAAGGAATATTGGATGAATTACAAAGCATTTATGAAGGAACTAGTAGAGTAAGAGATATAAAAATAAGTTTATTGTGTGGACAATTTGAAAACTTTAAGATGGATCCAAATGAAACAATTGATTAGATGCATAATAGATTCATCAATATCATTAATCTTTTGAGTGTTCTTGGAAAGATATTTACTAACTTTGAAATAAATTCCAAAATCTTTAGGTCTTGGCCAAGAGATTGGGAAGCTAAGAAAATTGCAATCGAGGAAGCTCATGAGCTTAATGAAATGTCAAAAGAATAACTCCTTGGAACACTTAAGATATACGAGATGGTAAAGAAACAAGGAGAGGAGTTTAGAAAGAAAACAATTGCTCTAAAAGTCCCGGAAGAGAACTCAAGTGATGAAGAAAGTGAAGACGATGATAATGTCGCAATGTTGGCAGAGAAGTTTTGAAAGTTTATGAAATTCAATAAAAGAATTAAGAAAGATAAGGATGGATATGGATCATCTTTTAAGTTCAAGAAGGAAAAGAGAGAAGTTATCAAATGTTACAATTGTCAAAAGTCGGGACATATTCAACAATATTTTCCATTGCTTAAGAAGGCCGATAAATAGTCAAAAAGGAAAGTTATGATAGCAACTTGGAGTGATGAGGACTTTAGCAACTCTAATAATGAACTTGCTTCATGGCTCTCAATGATGATAAGGCATGTTCTCCTTCACATGACTACTCCTTTGATGAACTTAGGAGTATATATGATGACTTATTGAAAGAATTCATAAAAGTGCAAAAGAAGAATAAAGTGTTGAAGCAAATGATAAGTGAAGTAGGTGATGAGTTTGATATTATCAAAAGTGAATACAATAAGGTAGTTTATGCAAAAGAAGAATTAGAAGAAGACAATGAATATTTGAAAATTGAAAATGAGAGATTGACAAAAGAAAATATAGAGATAAGTACTAGAAATAATGAATTGATAAATGAAAATGACAAATTAGAAGAGGTCAATAAGAATTTTGAAAAGGAAATAAAAGAACTAAAACTTAAAGCAAAAAATGATGAAGGTGTGATAGAGAAACTAAGTCGAAATTGAAAATTCAATTCTAAGAACTAACTTAGATGGCTTAAGAAAAACAATAGCAAAATTCGTAGATGGAGAAGAGAATTTGGATAAAATCCTTAGAACACAAAGGCTAGGCTTAGACAAAACTGGAATAGGTTATATTAAGGAAAATGTGTATAGAACATATGAGAGCTATTTTGTTAAAGCATCAAATAAAACTTATAACTATTGTGAAAGATGTGGTCATATTGCTCACATATGTGCATTACGTCATAATCTCTCTTTATGCAACAAAAATAAAACGGTTTGGGTCTTTAAGGAATAAGCTTACATTACAACAACTAACCCCAAAAGACCCAAACTAAAGTGAGTACCAAAGAGATAATCGCTTGTTTTGTAGAATCCTTCAAGGCACGACAACAAATGGATTGGATAATGGTTGCTCAAGACATACGACGAGAAATGCATCCAAGTTCACATCTATAGACTTGATGGATAGAGGAAGTGTGACCTTCGAAGATAATAAAAAAACTTATGTTATTGGTGAAGGTAACATTTGTATTAATAATGATCTTACTATTAAGCATGTGTTACTTGTTGATAATTTAAAACATAACTTACTTAGCATTAGTCAATTATGTGATATAGGATATAGAGTAATCTTTCATGCTATTAAAGACATTAACAATGACCAAATCCATTTTGAGGGGTATAGATGAGGAAACATTTACAAAATTGACTTCAATATTTTTTCATGCTCTCTTAAGACTTGTTTATCTACTCAAAACAATAATGGTTGGTTGTGGCATAAAAAGTTAGGACATGCTAGTATGGATATCTTATCAAAACTAGCAAAAAGGTATCTTGTTAAAGGATTATCTAAGATTAGTTTTTATAAAGATAAAACATGTTAAGCATGTCAATATGGAAAACAAACTAAGTCACCTTTCAAATCAAAAGAAGCCATCTCAACTTCCAGACCTCTCCAACTACTATACATGGATTTATTTGGTCTAACCCAAACTTTAAGTTTGGGAGGGAAAAAATACACCTTGGTCATAATTGATGATTTCACTAGATACACTTGGACCTTCTTCCTTACTAATAAGGATGAAATTCATTGTGTTCTTGAATTATAGCAAGAAGGTCTAAAATGAAAAAGGTCTTTCTATTGTCTTTATAAGAAGTGCCATAGGGGAGAATTTGAAAATCTTGATATGGAAGATTTTTGTAATAAAAATGGAATAGAACATACTCACTTAGCACCTAGAACTCCACAACAAAATGGAGTTGCCGAAAGAAAAGAATAGGACCCCCATAGAAATAGTTAGGACCATGCTTTGTAACAATAACCTACCTAAATATTTTTGGGTTGAAACCATCAATACGACTTGTTGCATATCAAATCGTGTTTTCATTAAACTAATTCTTAAGAAAACCCCCTATGAGCTTTAGAAAGATAAAAGACCTAACATGTTATATTTTCATCCTTTTGGAACGAAATGTTACATTCTCAATAATGGAAAGGAACAATTAGGAAAATTTGACTCAAAGTCAGATGAAGGTGTTTTTCTTGGTTATTCTCTTACTAGTAAAGCTTATAGAATATATAACAAGAGAACATTTGTTGTAGAAGAGTCAATTCATGTTGCATTTGATGATACTTATATATATAGAGTCTAATGATGAAATAGAAAATGTTGGTGCTCATTTGGACAATCCTGGTCTTAACAAGAATCAATTCAACTTAATTGAAAAGGATCTCTCTAGGCAAGATAAAATCATTAACAACTGTAACTTAGATTTACCTAGAGAATGAAAGTTTGTGAAAAATCATCCTAAGGATCAAATAATAGGAGAATCATCCAATAGGGTTCAAACTAGAGCCTCACCTAAAAATCTAAGTAATGTAGTGTTTCCATCTTAACTTAAACAAAAAAATATAGATGAAGCTCTAAAGGATAAATTTTAGATTCATGCTATGCAAGAAGAGCTAAATCAATTTACTAGAAACGAGATATGGAACTTAGTATTTAAACCAAAAGATAGACTGGTTATTGGAACAAAATGGGTTTATAGACACAAACTTGATGAAGCCGGTATAGTAACTAGAAACAAGGCTAGGTTAGTTGCTAAAGGCTATAATCAAGAAGAAGGGATAGATTTTGATGAGACCTTTGCCTCGGTTGCAAGATTAGAAGCCATTAGGATGCTTTTGGCATTTACGGCTCACCAAAAATTTCAAACTATATCAAATGGATGTCAAAAGTACCTTTTTAAATGGCTTCATCAAAGAAGAAGTATATGTAGAGCAACCATCGGGTTTTTAGGATAACGAATTCCTAAACCATTTATAGAAGCTGAATAAAGCCTTGTATAGACTAAAGCAAGCTCCTAGAGCTTGGTATGAAAGATTAAGTAACTTCTTGATAAAGAATAATTTCACTAAAGGGAAACTCTACACAACTCTATTTATTAAACAACACAATGATCATATACTAATTGTTTAAATATATGTTGATGACATTGTGTTTGGTGCCACTCACATGGATTTAGTTAATGAGCTTGTCCAATATATGAAAAATGAATTTGAAATGAATATGATAGGAGAACTTAATTATTTCTTAGGCCTTCAAGTTAGGCAAACCAAAGATGGAACCTTAATCTACTAAAGAACTTTTAAAAAGGTTCAAAATGGATAATTGCAAGACTAAGCTAACTCCAATGAGCACTATCCTAAAACTTGACAAAGATAAGAATGAAAAGAACATTTGTGAAAAGATGTATAGGGGTATGATAGGAAGTCTTCTATATTTAATTGCATCTAGGTCGAATATCATGTTTGCTGTGTATCCATGTTCACGGTTTCAATCTTGCCCTAAAGAATCCTACTTGAATGCGGTTAAACGCATTTTCAAGTATCTTGTAGATACTATTGAAATTGGCTTGTAGTATCCCAAGTTCACCTCACTTGATCTTATTGGATATTTCGATTCCGACTTTATCGGTTGTAAAGTCGATTGGAAAAACATTAGTAGAACATGTCATTTCCTTGGTAATTCATTAGTATCATGGCACTTAAAGAAACAAAACTCAATAGTACTTTTTACTGCTGAAGCTGAATACATGATAGCCAGTAGTTGTTGTACTTAAGTTTTATGGATGAAACAAACCTTGCTTGACTATGGTATGAAATTTACCAATGTTTCAATAAGATGTGATAATACAAGTGCTATTAACTTGACCAAAAATCCAATTCAACATTCTAAGACTAGGCATATAAAAATTAAACATCATTTTATTCGTGATCATGTGCAAAACAATGATATTTGCTTATAATTTGTTGATACTAACAATCAAATAGTTGATATCTTCACAAAACCCTTAAGTGAGGAAAGATTTTGCACTCTAAGAAGAGAATTAGGAATGATCTTGCAAGATGAGTGTTAGACACATAAGAACCAACATGGCCTTTTTGAATAAAATTAACTTGCTAAGTAAGTTAATTGGAAAATATCACACTATAAGGTATAAGAAACATGATCATATAACTTTTATGCATTAAGAATCACATTTAACATGTTTTGGGCACACTTAAAGTCATTCATGCTTATTTAAGTTTATATATGCACAAAATTATCATGCATTAGTTTTCGTACCCAAAACCAAGGCTTACATGTCTATTTTCATCCCTAAATCATGTTTGAGTGGTCAAATAAGCTTAATATGAATTTCGTGTATACTTGACCTCTCTAGACCCTTTTTAGGTTCTATGTGCAAAATGGAGCATTTCTTGCTTATATGAAGTTTTCTTAGCTTGATCATGTCTCTTTTATGTCTCTCAATGTCTTTTAATATATTTGAAACATGAACTTTTCTTGAACATTGATAAAGGATTTGATTAAGGAACTTTACTTGCTCTCTAATCACTTGTACGATTAAGGAACTCAAATAGTCATTTCATAATTTGTAGAGCCTTAAAGCTATATTTTGTGCTTATTATACTCAAACATACATTTGAAATTTGCTTGACTTGTTGGTGTGCAAAAACTCAATATTTATGCACCTATTTTGCTCATCCATGGACACTTTCACTTTATCATGAATTACTTGGCTCTATGGATTTAATTTGGATAAATCTTGGCTATCTAGTTAAAAATTGAGTTTTTCAGGCCTTAACGGACTCAAATAAACTTATTTGAAGTGTTAAGATGTTCCTTAAATCTTTACAAATCAAATTGAATCAGTAACTTTACTTAAATAAGTAGTCTTTGCTATTTTTCTGTAGACAACCGACATGCCGGTTATACAATTCATTGACTTGCCGATATACCTGTGTTTTTAACAACTTGATTTTGCTTTTGTTCTCTTAGTCGGCATACCGGAATTCTCAAGTATTGGCAAGCTGGTATACTACTCTCCTCTTTCACTTTTTTGTTTTGGTTCTGTACTTGTAACCGGCATGCCAGTATACTCCACTCTTGAAGCAATTTGTTTTGCTTTTGTTCTCTTAACCAGCATGCTGGTTCATCAAAATACCAGCAAGCCAGTTATTTAGTTTTTGGGTGCGACTTAAAGTCGCGCTGCACCATCTTTCCCTCATCCTTCTTCCACAAAAACCCCTTTTCTCCTTCCTCAAACCCTAACCTATTTCTCTCTCTTCAATTCATCTCTTTTCCTCTATCAAAATCTAAAATTTCCTCCATCAATCAACTCTCCACTCTTTCCTCTTTCTCTTTTTCTTCATCTTTCATCAATCTTCTCTCTATTCTTCTTCCTCTCTTCACTTTCTCTCTTTACCCATACCCTTTAAACCGTCACGCCACCACACACCATCAACCTACCTCCACCATCCCGTGGGCTTCCATCACTCACACTTTCCTCCTTACTACATACGTCCATTCACATTTATACCTTTTCAACCTTCATGGCACCATGTGTTGCTCGTGATTAGCACCTCCGACCTATAACAACCACCTCTTTCCCACTCGACAACACTCTCAACACTTTGAGAAATTTGTCAATCTAGAGGTTAATACCGGCATCGTTTATCCACCAGAGGTGCTCGAGGAATTTTACATTGCCACCTTTCCCGAGGTCATCACCAATCATGTCCTCAATATCCTTTAGCTTCCTCATGAGGTACACAATGATGCTATTAAGTATTTTTACTATAATATGTCGAATTCTCTAGATGATCAAGGTAAACCAAAACTGAAAATGAATCCGAGTGATGAGTTGCATTGTAGTGTCCTTTATACTTATGTTTATGGTACTTTAATTACTATTACGTTTGAGGATATTTGTAGTCTTATTGGTGCTGCTATTAGTAGGATAGAAGTAAATGTAAATTACTATGGGGCAAAATTTATGAGAGAGTCTTTAGATTTAAAGGCATTGGAGTAAACTAGGGAAAAACAAAAAATTTGGCTACCATCCATCTCAACCTTAGGATAAAAATCCTCTACGATATTGTTATTCACAGCTACTATCCTCGTTGAGGCCAGCAATCCAATGTCACCCTTCAGGACTTATGGATTTTGTATTATTTGATAATGAATAAGAAGATTGATTTTTTCAATATTATAGTCCAATGCTTTAAACATGTAACCAACAACCATCTCAAGCTTTTCTTCACTTTGGGCAATTAGATACATAATTGCTTATAAGAAAGGGTGTTCAATTTTCTTCCCCTCATGGGTAGCTCAAGTCAAGCACCTAGAATTAATTGATGTTTGTAGGGGGATTTGGAAGAAATTAGGGAACAACAGGGTTTTGAGGAAAGACCTTCCCCCTCTTGATCTTGGCTCTGCGTGTCCTATTCAAGATCCTATCACTTCTTTTGATGAGTCAGGTAGTTCGAGTGCTCATACTTACTCTGGTGCAACTCCAAGCTGTATTACCTCTCCTTTACCTAACTATGGGTTCCTTTCTTTTGATCCAACTGCTCTTCTGGTCTCTCATTATCCTTTTTATCAGTACTCAGAGATGCTCTATAATCAGCTTCAGGAGAACATTTATGATCACTTATACAGCGGGTTTCAAAGACTCTATCGTCATTTTCAATTGAACTACCACTGCCCATCTTGCCCTTTTCTTCCTCCAGCTTAGGATGACGATCCTCTTACTACCTAGTTATATTTTTTAGCTTTCTATCTATGTTTCCTTTTTTGTTGTTTTGTTTAAGGACCCGGCCTTTGGCTACTTTTTTTTTGTGTATTGAGAACTTTGGTCTTGTTGGACCTACTTTTACTATTGGATATTTGTGGCCTTTGTAATCTCTTTGCTGTATGTGGTTGTCCATTGCTGGCTATTTTTGTGTTCTTTTCGAGCCTTGTATGTTTTTTATTTTCTTTTTGCAGGGAGCATATTCTCTGATATAAGCCGGAACTCTACCGAATTTTTGGCTTGAATATTCTTCCCTCTTCACCGCCTGAATCCTCCTCTTTGTGATGAGGCCAAAGGGGGAGAATAATTCAACTCATTCATTAGTTAATTCAAGTTGATAGTTTAATTTTTGCAATTGCATTGATTGGTTAATTATAAGTAAATTGGATAATGGTTATTCCTTGTTAACTCCTAGACAAATACATTATAACTTTAGCAAATTTATTATATCGACTTATCATGAAAAGGATTAATTCTCATCTTTTTGCTCAATCATATTCAATCATTGATCATCTTGAATTCTCTTAATAAATTGAGGGGGAGCTTTTATAGGAGATTTGTCCTCATCGAGAAGGGAGAGATTGTTGCACTTAGGGTTCATTATTTGATTTTGAAGAGAACAAAACAAAAAATATATAACTAAACATGTTTTTGAAGAGAATAAAACAAGTTGATAATTAAACTAAGTATTATTTGATTATATTAAGGTAATTGAATAAGATCAATTAATTTGCTTAATGATTAAATATATCAATTATCTCTATAAGAAATTTAATTTTTTGAGTGGTGATCAAATGAACTTGAAGTTAGAATGTAAATAATATTTATTTGTTGTGTGTTAAAAGAATTTTCAAGTAATATTTAGCCTACCGAGTTTACGGCTCAAGGTAGAACCAGGTTGACGGTATAAAGCCCTAGAAAACACAAAGAAAAGCTCACTGACTTAGAGGAATTAGCTTGCCGGTTCACTTGCTGGTAGAGTATTTTTTACTTGCTTACCGGTAGTTTAGAGTACCGACATGTTGGTGAGTTGGTTTCAAGTAGCCATTGGAGCATTTAATGTACGACAACAGGAAGAATTTAATGAGTTGTTATAAAAGCTCAACAACTTGACCAAAAGCGAAGAAGATTTGATATTCTATTGCAATTTAAAAACATTCTCTTACATTCTTGAGCTCATTTCACTTCTCTTTAGTCTCTTGTATACTTATTTGCTATCAAACAAAAAGAGACATAGTTGTATATTTGAAAGTCCTCACATTTGTAATCTTGAGTGAAGAAAGTGATATTCTTGAGTCAGTTGTATGTAAAAGAGCTTGTGTAAGTTTGTATAGATCTTGGAACAATTGAGTTGTGAAATCAATAAAGAGAAAGTGAAGTCCTTGGTTGGAGGTCTTGTGTGTTCATAGAGATTAGGGGGCAGTCTAAACTCCATATTAAATCCAAGCTTGATCTTCTTTATCTCTATCTCTATAATTTCCGTATTTATTATTGTTTTATTGTTACTCTGATTACTTTTTTTATTGCATTTAGTCATTTATATCGAAAAAGAATTGAAATTTGTCCCTAAACTCAATTCACTCCCCTTCTTGGGTTTAACCTAGTGTTCTTCAAACAAAACTCGAGGCCATAGCAATTTCATCCATAAATGATTAAAGCAATCATCTCATGGTAGTTACTATTACTTAATGGAAGAATCTACTCTTGAGCATGTAGCAATTGTAATGCCCATTCTGTGATAGTATTCATATGATTTAAGTAATTACAACTGTGAATTATTGCCATAATGGGCTTGCTAGTTATAATGCCTTTCTATGTAACTTTTGGAGTGATTATATCATAGTAAATGTCATCATTGATTTGAAGCATTTGCTTAAGAGCATGTGGTGGGCATAGTGCACATTCTGTGACATTACTTATGATATCAAAGCAATCTCACTTGTAATGGGTCAAAGTGATCCCATAGTAAGATTAACAATTATTTATCATCCTATAGAACTCAAGGTCAAAGTAATCTCATCTATGAATGGTCGAATCAATCATCTCATGTTAACTACCTAAGAAATGAACGACGTTTCATTATAGGTATCTATTTTTTCTAGGGTTTCTAGAAACATTATGTTCCATTCACTCTTATGCTTATGTTTTTTGGCAAAATAGATCATTAGCAATGAAAGATCAAAAAGTGCTGAACATCAAGCCGTTAGAAGTTCAATAAAACCTAAGATTTCTTTCGGCTTCTTCATCAATCATTCATTGCACTGCACAATACATTTGGTAGATGCCCTTAGAAATGCCGCCGATCCCCTCTTTACAAAACTTTCCAGTACAAGGAGTTCCTCAGGAATTATATTGCTAAAATTAGAGAAAGATAGCTTGTGTTGGAGCCTTGCAGAATTAGATGAAATTACTGCTGAAAGTGGATCATATGGTTTGGATATCGCAATTCAATTATTGGAGATAGGCTATCCTTCTTCATACATTTGCTGAATATTTATCTTAAAACAAAAACAAAAAAAACAAAAAAACAGCCCTATAAATGTTGTTGCAAAGGCTATATAGGAAAATCTTTTTCGTGTTAATTACAATGTATTAATTTGCATATTTTTTATTTGCTCTTTTTATTTTTTTAATGTAAGTATTTCCTTACCGCATACATTAATATATGCTGATATGAATCACCGTAATATTTCTATCACGTAAAAATATGTTAATTACATCAACATTTCCATAAAATATGGGGCTGATCTAATCGATAAAAAAGTCCCTAATGGTACCCTTCAAAAAGTGCAGCACATGCTACACAAAATGCATATAAATATGGCACCGGTGGAGGAGTCACAAATTTAGCTGCACTAACAAACTGAGTAAGCAAGATCAGGCCTTTTTAAAGTGAGATAACGAAGTCACACTACCGATCTGTGATGTAGACTAGAAAAAATACCTAGAATGAACTTTTGTGTATATATATATATATGATAAGACATACACATGAATAGGTATAAATTAAGGACATTTTTGTCAATTACTGTTATGTGAACATTCAATTTCATCTCGAATATGACACGGCTAATTATAATGTCATATAATGAATCATATATTAGAAGTGGTCCCATCTTATCAACCTACATTTTTCAAGTATAAGGTTGTCCTTGTAAAATCTGTCCTTTTTTTTTTTATCCAACTTTATTCATCTCTAGTTTGCGTGTTTTGTATTAATTGGTTTGGAAAGAAACAAAATAAGGAGAAATAAATAAATAAAATAAAAGAGAGACAGAAAAAACAATGTCAAACGGCTAAAAGACTCGGACATTGAATTTCATTGAACATATTTATAAAAGACAAGAGAAGCCAGTGGAAAGAATTTATTAGAAGTGATAAAGCCGATGCAAATAAGCAAAATAAGGATCACCCATTTAATGAAATGCAAGTGAGAAGCATTCAAAGACAAAATAACAAAATTTTAATAAGGAAAAAACAGGGTGATATTGAAAGTCAAAACTTCAGTTAAATTGTGTTGCTCCATTTGGCAAATGATGGCACTCAAGGAAAGAGTAACTCCCGGCGACTGTTTTGTATGTCAAATCTTTTCTTATGATAACTTGGTCCAGATGTTCCAATGAAATAAATGATTATTGGTGGCTCTGCTATGGCCTCTCATCGGCATGGACGATATTTTCGCCTTTGTATGTGATCATTAATGAATGATAGCATGAAAGACCAACTTATTCATGGAAGAAATTCACATTATTCATCCAGCAAACTTTGCATGGGTCAGTCTTCTGCTTATCTCATAAAAATAGTGGAAAATATTAATGGTCATCCCTAAAAAATTATATTAAATTTATATACCACGTATTATATATATTTAATATATAAATACAAATAAAATTTAGATATATTTAAAAATTTTGATATATGTAATGTATCCAAAATGATAATTATATATAAATTACCCTTTCAATATGCTATGTGAAAATTTTATTAATATTTATATGTTACGTATACAAATATATAGTATATAATATCCGGTAAATCTTTTTTTCACTCTAGAGACACTTATTAAAGAAATTACAGTCTTTTATGTGTATTTACCTTAGTATGTAATTACATATGTCAAGCATGTGAAAGGTAAAAAAAAAAAAAAAAGCTCTAGTAAATGTCCGGAGGTACTCGTTAATTAATCATCTAAGGCATTGAAATTGTAAAAATTCAGAATTTGATACGTAAATCTTTAATATTATAATTTATCGCTTAAGACGTTCAAAACCTCAAACGTGAATGATTCATAGAATATTCTCCAAAGCTTTTGATTTTGAAATTATTTCACAGGTAAACCTTTCGAGATCCTAAAGTTTAGTGTCTGAAAGTAGCAAGATTCATATAAGATAATTCATTTTCCATGGTGCATTTGTTTTCTTTTCTTGCTATTATTTCTTAGTTTTTCTCCAATAAAAAAAATACTATAAAAGATTTACCTCAATATATATATTTTTTTATCATTTGAAGTTACAAATATATACTTTGGCAGACAACACCGGCTTTATATATAAGAAGATATAATGTTGACAAAATTAAACATATATAATCAATGATTTCAAATCAACATAGTTTTTGTTTAAATTTTCCTATGATTTAAAATCCATATTAATCCTTCTAAAAATCTATTAAATTTTAAATTTACTGGATTAAGGCTTGCCACCTGACACGTTAATCTATTGAATCTGATCACTTTATATTCGAGTATATTATACATACATACATACATATATATATATATATATGCCTAGACATATACTAATAATAAATTTTGAAAAAGAAAAAAAAATCAAGAGACAAGAATTAAGAAGCATATAAACCGGAGCGAAATAGAAGCTTTCACCTCTAAATTGTCATAAGTCCCCTCTGGGGTCTCTCCTTCTCCAACTCTAATCTCTCATACTTTCTTGTCTTCCTTTACTCCTTGTCTCTCCCCTCAAGGCTCTTTTCTCTCTCCTTCCCTCATAGCTGGGAAGAAGAAAGAGAGAAAGGGGGAAAAAACTTTAACCTGAAGAAACCTAGGTTGTTATTATTCTCAAATTTCTTTTTCCTTCTCCAATTTTCCTTCCTTATACTAACTAAATTTCCAAAATCTTTGTTTCTTCAAAAACTTAGAAAACAAGAAGCTCATCACATGTCAAGTTCATTGACATATTTGATATTAACAAAGAAATCGAAAAAATTATAACCCCAGCCCCAGAGAGAAAAAGATTAATAATGACAAGCAATAGTAATACTAACGAGAGAAGCGAATCACAAGAAACGCTGCCCCCATCAGAAGATCTAAAGAAGGGACCGTGGACGGCGGCAGAAGACGCGATGTTAGCGGAATTCGTGACGGAAAATGGAGAAGGCAATTGGAATGCGGTGCAACGGAAGACAAAGTTGAAGAGGTGTGGAAAAAGTTGTAGGTTAAGATGGGTTAACCACCTGAGGCCTAACCTAAGGAAAGGACCTTTCACTCCTGAGGAAGAGAACATTGTCATCCAACTTCATGCCAAGTATGGCAATAGATGGGCACGCATGGCTGCTCAGGTAATTCACATACGAATTGTTGAGCAAAATTTGATTAATCTTGATATATGAACATAATTTTGACAATTTTCATGGTTCTTTTATTCTTTCTTTAATTAATTAATTGGATTTATCACCAATAGCTTTGTGGTCTAATGACATCTGGTATCCTAAGTGGGATCCATCGGGTTCAATTGCCCCCTTCTCCGTTACAGTCACAAAAAAAAAAAAAAAAAAATAAAAATAATAATAATAATTGGGTTTGTCTTTCATTATTATTTCAATAGAGGATCTTTTTAGAAAAATTATGCATAAATTTTAGATACATGTAAAAGGGTTCAATAAAATTCGATTTAAAGTATACTATTTCATTGAAATATCTTGTATGATATTCTTGTCCTAGACTAAATTCTTGGACACATTTCCAATTTCATTCTCAACTCAATAGAATATATTATTTTTATTTAGAAATAATAAGATAAACCCAAGTTGTGTCTACTTTTGATTTCTCTTTCCTCATTTCTTTATTCCACTAATAATTAGAAATTATTTCTAAATCTATTTTTATAAAAAAAAGAAAAGAAAAGAGTGTTCTCAAGTTTTTCCAATTTTCTATTTTATGAGATTGTAAACATATCTTAATTTGAATCAACATTGTCAGATCTAGTTTGAATAATTAATCCAAATATATAAGAAGGTAAAAAATTAAAGAAGTAAAATCAGGTTCAATTGGAATTAAACCAAGGTTGAATCAGAATTAAATTAGAACGATTTTATAATTTAATCAAATTGAATCGGATTGAACCATTACGGTCAATCCGAATTTGACAATCTTGATTTGAATAGAAAATGTTTGTTTAAGAGAGACATGAATCACTTGCATGTAGATGTTGTAAGGCTTGGAAGAAAGTTTTCCATTTCCTTTAGTTCCATCCGTGTTCCACCAATTACAAGAAGCCACATAATAAAACTATTGTTTAATGTGGACCCGCTTCTTCATTTACACATCATCTTTTATGATTAACGAAAACATGGACAGAAGGAACTATCAATCTAATATAAAGCATCTACACTTTTTAGTTTTTTATATCACTAAATTTTACATATGCATCCTTCACAAAAGTAGAAGGATTTTTCCTTATATGTAAAAATTTTCCACTTTTTGATCTTCCACTGTTAATTTCTAAATCTTTTTACGTTTTTTTTGCTTATGCTTGTTGGGTTCAAAAAAAGTATTCGAGCAATCGTAGCATTTCTTTCCGAAAGTAACATAAAATAATCGAATTACAGTGAATTGGGTATGACATGATTATAAGTATAGATTTCGTTATTAGTAAGTAGCCAAAATCTTTAGAAAAAAAAAATTAAAAGTTCTAAAAATTATTTGTTTTGCGATAAATTAATAAAATTTTCACTTGAAACAATCAAGTCAAAAAATTTAGTGGAAATCTGCAATTGGTTTTCTTTCAGAAATCAGCAAAGTTCTATATATTTTATTCAAAATTGTTTTATTCTCTAAGAAAACCGTATTCATATGGAAAGAAAAATACTGAAATTGTAGAACTCAATTAAAATATATTTGTGTTTTAAATAGAAGTATGCATCTAGCTTAATACTCATTTACATTTAAAGAAAAATTTTGATTTCATTTTAAGCTTTTTATATGATTAATATAGGTTAACTTTTTTATTTTTATATATTTTTTTTATAGTTACCAGGACGAACCGACAACGAGATAAAAAATTTTTGGAACACTAGGATGAAAAGACGCCAAAGATCGAATTTACCTCTATATCCTCAAGAAATACAAAAAGAAGAAGGCACTCAAATTCGCCAAAAGCAATTAAAACTCACAGATTCTTCATCACCCTTGACTTCTCTCCTGTCACCTTCTCGTCTTAAGGACAATAATAACAACCTTAATCAAAATGAGCTTTCTTGTTTTGATCCCATAAAGTTTCCCATTTCATCAAACACATTAGTACAAGATAGCAACCAACCTTCACTATGTTCCAATTTGTCCCAACAAGGCAATCCCTATGTTAGTAACATTAATTTCATGACCATGCCATCTGGGGTTCCTTCTTCATCAACTATTTCTCCATTCGCATTTTCTTCTTCATCATCATCATCTAACCTAATCGACCAAAACCTCGCGGTTTGTAAATCGGCTTTCCCTTCGTCACACATCGAAAATTTAAACTGTTTCAACAATGAGGGACAGCGACTTAGCCACATTGGTGACCCCATGTTAGTTATGGGAGGTCAGGTTGCGAGTGGAGGTTTATATGACATGCTCACGGATGTTAGCGGGCTCCCTTCAAACCAAATGCCTTCATTGGAGGCAACAACCTCAGCCTCCTCGATAAGTGGGGCTGGGGGTTGCATGATTGAAGATGATGCGAGTGGCAACACTAGCAAGCATGATACTGAGATTTTGCAACCACGGATTAATAGCGAGAAGAATGATACTGAGATCGTGCAACCGCGGATCAATAGCGAGCTCTTGGATGCCCTTGTGGAAGAGAGTAAGACCTTAGCTCAAAAGAGGAAGGCGGAGAAGGAAAATTGCTCAGGAGAATATGATGATAAACGCGTTCGGGAAAATCCAAACGAGGATTTGATCTCCACTCAATCCTCAATTGGTTAGTCATCTTTCTCATTCTCATTCTTGTTCTTCTTTTACATACTTAGCTATTAATTCTTTATATAGTCGTGAAAGTTTCATTTTTAAAAACCCTTGATTACTCATTCCCTTCATATCAAATCTTCAGAATTTTTTTTTTAAACTTACCGATTAATAGTTAAGTTTATTTAAATTCTTAAAATATTTTATAATATTTTTCTTTTTTTTATAATTTCAACAATCCGTGAATATTTCAAAAGGTAAATTTAGAAAACTTAGAGAAGATAAATTTTAATAAGTTCATTTCCAATGTCGTAACATATAAAAAAATAAGATCAAACACCAAAACAAAATGTGCTTTAAATAGTATACATCATGTTTTGACTAAATATGTAAAATAAGACACCAAAACAAAGAGGAACTTAAATAATATTAATACATCTACCGATTTAACATATAGATTCCTTCCATCTTCATTCGAGTCTAATTGTCTTATATATTGAAAAATTAATAGAAGTTATACCTATCTACTTTTACTTGAAGTCCCGGCTTTATCATTTTCTAATATTACTTATCTAATGCTTCTCTTCTCCTTACATGGCATTAATATAAGCAGCAATGAGAGGTGATGAGGAACCATCAGAGCTACCGTATATTATGGAGGATGATTTATCTAGCTTGCTTCAGAATTTTTCCTCAGCGACACCGCTGCCTGATTGGTATCATCGAGAATGGAACAATACAAGCAGCACCGTGTTTGATCTCTCGGCGCCCAAGGATGCACCTCAGCCACCATCAGCCGATACCTCCTCGAAACGTGATGAACGACGGAAGCCTCATAGGAGCGACAAAACGTGCTTGGATGATGACAAGGGCTTCGGTTTCTCGTAGAATTTGACGATTTGGTAAAATCTTTAGGCACAAGGGATGACATATAGATGTTAACATAGGACTAGTTTTAGATGTTAGTATCTAGTGGTTTTTGTTTTTAAATTTTATTTATATATATATATTTTTTGTTTCTTGGTTTTGTATCTAGGTTTTGTGCCTGTGTAACTAATGGATTTTCGTATAAATTAAAAATTAGAGTGTTAGTAAGCCGAAGGGTCGTTTCGAAATATACAAACCGAAAAATACAAACGGCAACCTTCTATCCGCCACGACATCTGCTGTTCATATCCTCCTCCACCATGACCAACCACCGACCACGACAACAAGCCAAAGCAATACCATAAAATTGAACAAGTGAAAGTGGGTTGCATTCCTGGAGTGGTAAAATATGACAAACAAATAATGAAATAAATGAATAGAAGTTAAAGAATAACAATGTCAACGACTAAATAAATAACAGTTAAAAAATATAACAACCCGAGTCTTGATATCATTATCTTTCAAGAATCGTTCCACCTCTCAAATAATAGTACAGAAGTCTTTCATGTGACACAATTCTCCCACAATACGAATAGGTTTGGCAATTTATTGAAGTGTTCATGGTTTAATTCAATTTCAATTTCTATTCGATTTGATTTAAAGATCAAATTGAACCGAATCTCATTTAAAAAGGTTCAATTCAAATATTTAATGAACCAAATTGTTTTTATCATTTATGACAATATTGCATCTTAAATGAAGTGAAGGTGTGTAAATTAGCTAGAGATGAGAGAAATAGTAAAGGAAAAGAAGTGAATAATAAAGACTAAGAGTAAAATAAGTAATAACAAATACAAAATGGTAAATGAGATTAAATTGAAATATCGACATAATTTAAAAATAAAAAATATAGTACAATTTTTGATTTTTATTAGAAACGATTTGGTTTGAGTTGAAGCAGTTCAATTCTACTTAGCAATCTATTTAGACCTTCTAACCAAATTGTAAATTGTCTGGACCTTTTGTGAATTAAACCAAAATATAAAAGAACTACATTTTTCATTTTGGTTCAATTCTCAATTTGATTCTCGGTTCAATTCAATAAACGGCTCTAACAATTCATGCTAAAAGGTAATATTTGTGTGTTTATTTCAAATTAATGGCAAAGTATACAAAATTAAATAAAAATCACAAACAATTATTCTACGAAATAAATATATTTATTTATGTTATAATCATGTCTTTTTATGTTATTTAGCATGTTTTCTCTCTATAAGTTATGTTAATATTCATATTATGTTATCATGTCAACCATCGATCTAAATACAAGAAGTATGTGTCATAAGAAACATATGGTCTCTCCTTAGAGCTATTGTGTTTTCTGTTCACTTTTTCCTTTTTTCAATATATCAAACAAATATTTATTATAAATGCAATGCGCAATAATATATTCAAATATTTGACCCTTTTTCAATATAATTGCTCAATGAAATATTTGTACCGTATACATATATCATATATATCCATTCGAATTATTTTACACTAGCTGTTAAGTAATAAGAAAGCTTCTTTAGTGTCACATAGCCTTATAAAGACAACAGTTATAGAATATGCAAAATAAGCCTTTAGAAATAACATCATTACAACCTTTGGTTGTATATGGCGATTCTTGTGTACTGGACAGTGTAGCTTTAGTAGTCCGGTGGATTTGGTTTTTGTGGAAAATGAGGTTACTTTTTCGGGGAAAGGAAAGAACATTGCAAAAAATAAAGAAAAATTTCAAAATTATCCGTCTTGAAAAAATATCCTTAAAACTATAATACTTGAAATCACTTCTTCAAAAAATGATTTTAGTTTTAATTGAAATTGTTTTTTCAAAAGGCGATTTTAAATATAATGATAAAATCGTCTTTTAGTTTTAATAAAAATTTATTTGGATTTATTGTATTGTGATGGAAATTATTTTCCTATGACCGATATTTTTGGGATCTTTTTTTTTACCATAATTTTCCTTTTTCCTCTCTTTCCCTCCATTTTTACGCTAGAGTTGACCATTTAACCGCTAAACACTATAGATAGAACGTGAATTTTACCTTCTTCGTTTTTTTCCCTCCTCAAGTTTAAGGTCTTGATTGACAGCAAAATTTTTTTGCCCGATATATGTAGACTACAGGTAAGCATGAATACCTTGCACTCACGTGGTCATTGTCATCCAGGACAAACGGGAATAAATAGGTTAAAATTAGTTGCTTATACTATCCCAAAAATCCATCAAGTCTCATTTGATTTCTCCAAGTTTAAACCAAAACCCAATTAAATGCTTTATATTTTAATCAAATCATTCTACCTTATTTATATATATATATATATATATATATATTCGTGTTAGGAATCAACTACGTTCCTCTTTTGGTGCTTTTTATAATGTACGACTATATATATAAAGGCTTAAATGTTATAATATATGAAGCATAGAAGATTAAAACGATTCATTAAAAATACCAAAAAGCATAATTAATTAAGTTTCACATTAATCTAGAGGATTTATGATTCGCTTAAAGCGTCTTAAGCATGTTAAACTCGAATAGCATTAGATAGAGAATAAGTTGCATTATGGATGATATCCTCTTGCATAAATGAGAGTCTGACAGTTTTATTTTTTTATTCTTAATTAATAGAAAAGTTAATGTATGTGTGGAATGAACTGTGTTCCCAAACAAAAAGGGTATGAGCGATGTGTTTTTTGGAGTTAAATCCTCGTCTCTTTTGAGTAACTTATTATTGGCTGATAATGTAATTAGATCGATTGCAACTCACTTAGTAGGGAAAAAAATTATTCATATTTTGGATTGACTTTGTGTATATATATTTACATTATTATTGTATACCCCACATTTTGTGTACCAAGGAAATGTCAAGCTTATGCAAAGTTTACCATACCACATAGCTAATCTTAGGGTGCTTTCCAGACAGACATGAAAAACGCATGAAAAATAGAATAAGTGCTGAGTTGACTCTTGCGTTGCCTACGCATGAACATCGCCCATGTTCACTTACGGCGTGCACTCACGTAGACCAGCCTATTTCAAGCCGTTGATTCTTCTTCCCATATCCCATCGATGTTGTCTTGTTAACCTTATCTCATTGCCGTAAGTTTAGCAAAAGACGAAAACTTTCCTGGAAGTGTGGTTTTTTTTTTTTTTTTCTCTAATACATTTTTATAAAATAAGTGCCGACCTTCCACTCATATTCCTGCAAAACTAGGTATGAAAATCCGAATAGAATGACCGGCATCAATATCGAAAAATTTTTGGGCCTAAAAGAAACCTGATCGGAATTCTAATAAGGATAAGTAGATTAAAAGTTCCCTGTATTTGTATTAAAAAATTAATTGAATCTTATATATTATTTTCTCACACCATAGAATGTCCTCCACGTATAGTTATTCATCATAGGATTCCTAAAAAACAAAATTAAATAATTCAATCACAACATCTTGAACTTAATGACTTTTGACACAAATGAATATATATATCTTCTATTATTATTAAAGGAGTAGTTTTTTTTTTTTTTTTTCACTCCACAATGTATAATAGTAATTTTTAATATAATTTTTTTAACCACTTTCTCACACACCAATAACTGGCTTACACATTTTCCTCTCTCCTCATTTTCCTCCCCATGACTTGTTCTCTCTCTTTTTTTGATATTTTTATTTCATCCCTTCCAGGATCACTTTCAAAACCATTTCTTCCCTCATTTGCCAAAAGAAAAGGGGAAAAAAAAAAATCGATGGACAATTTGTAGCTTGAAATCAACACAAAAGAGTCATGCATGAAAGGAAAATCAAAATGGGAAAAGAGAAGAAGAAAGAAACCTAAAAACCTAGAAGTTCTGGAATTGAGAAAAAGTAAATTCGAGAAAAGAAATAGTGATAGAGAAGAAGAAAATAAGAGCATTTTCGAAGGTATGGTGCTATTGCTAAGATAGGGAATTTAATGAAAAAATAATAATGATACCTAAATTGGTAAGTTTTAATATGTAGCATTTACTATATTTTGTTTAGTAATCTTCATTCATTTAAATTAGCAGTTGCTTTGTTATTGAAAAATCTTTGCAACAAAACTATAAATCACTTTCCATGCAATTGCCTGAGTTTGATTTAGAATTTATTCCATTCTTTTAAATTTTTTCTTCTTTTACTTTTTTATTGTGTTTCTATATTTTGTTCGATAATCTTCATTTATTTTAATATGCTGTTGCTTTATTTGGATTCAAGTTATAGAAAGCTTTATGCAAATGAGTGGATGGAGCTTTAGCATAGGTGGCTAGAATTAACAAACCATAGAGTAAATGAAAGAACTTGTCTTGGTGGGTTTTGATGTGAAACCACATCACAACAAAACCAGCCACAATGAATATATGTGATCAATTTGAATGCTATTAAGTGTTCTTCTCATTTATGTGTAAAGGATTGAATCTTGATGAATGAGCTACACTTGGTATCAAAGCCAGGCAATTTCTTTTCTTTAGGAGAGGGGGAGAGTTAGTATTTACGATGGAAAGCTCAGACACAACCACATCCACTTCAATTACCCCAACTATAGCCACCTTTAATTTAGATACAACCATCAATAAAAGTCATTCAAACAAGATAGATTACCTATACGAGGTGTCTTATCTTAATGATCAAGAGAAGATCGATGGAACTTCATTACCTTTGGTAAATCCATACTCAGCTTTTGCTAGACCTTAAAAATCTTTGCTTAGATCACTCATCACTCCAAACTCGAAATAAGTTAAGGAGTACATCTAATCCTCTAAATTTGACCAATGTCCTATTGGAGCCTCCCAAGAAGAGCAATTTGTAACTCTGCAGATACTACTAGAACTACCCAGGTTATAGTTATCTCGAGGTTATACCCACATACACTATAGAGCAATTAAGCTTGCTTTGACACTCCATGGGAGAAAAGGGTTGCCAGTAATGCATTACTAGATACAAGGTTTTTGGAATATCAACAAGCTTGTGTTGGTACCATAGAGATAACTTTGAATGCTGGAATAGTATTTGTAACATTGTATCCAAACTACAACATAGCTTTGGCTTATCTAAAACTTTTGTAAGCATTACAAGTACAAGTCCAGATCATTGGAGCACCATTGAATCCTAGGAGCACCATTGGATCCTAAAGCAATTGTAGCAACTTTATACTATCGAATGGTATACAGAGTTCAAAATTATTCCTTGGATTTATCTCTGTCAAGGAAAGGAAGTGAAGCCCTGATCATTTACATAGATTCTAATAGGACTCCTATAATCATCCATGCTCCAAGACAAATGTCCAAGGTAGATCGTTTAAAGATCTTACCAACAACATAGGTAACTAGCTATGAAAAACATCACCATAACATTGTCTCTATATGGTCTACTGACCTCGTGTTTGTAAGGAAATAGGATAGCTCTGTAGTCATCCAATTTTAGAAGTTACAAGATGAACAAAAGACTAGTTCTTCTACTTTCTTAACCATGATGATGATCCAACTATTAGAAACCTATAGAGCTTTTAAACCAAACAAGTGTCTACAACAGATTGTCAAAAACTTTGACAATCAAGGAAAGCCAGTTTACTTCTTTAGAGACCCATTTAATGGCCATTGTTATTTTGATGAAAACTGCCAGTATGATGACTATCATTTTAAGAGAAATTTCCTAGATAAACCTTTAAGAACAAGGAAAAGAAGAGCATCTTCTTACTGGAAGAGATACCAAGATGGTGATCCTACTATAAGACCACTTAGGGACAATTATGGGAAATGGCAGCATATGGTTCATTATGGACCATCTCCTTATCAAGATAAAACACTAGAAGTATGCCAACTCCAATTGAGACCTAAAGAGCAAGAGCCTCCTAAGCCAAATCATATGGGAGAATCCTTATATGGAATGCTTCAACCAAATCCAAATCCTAACTCAATATATAGTATGTACAAAAGACTCAATAGGAATGACATCAAACTTGACCCCATAAGAGGAGAATCCAATTATACTCCAGAGCCTCTTAGCTGGAGTAGATATGGAAAGCATTCTATTCAAGCATCTTAATAGTCGATTCCAAAGATTCTGAAGGAACAAGTTTCACTTAAGAAAAGGAGAGAAGAATCAGTATCATTTCCACAAATTAGCATTGGAAACTAAGATACTTCATCAGATTTCGACCAGGAGAATACAGATGATAATATTGTGAAAATTCCTATTGATTCTGATAACTCCACAAGTGACGATAATCATTAGTATCTATAGCAAACTAAGACTGAAGCACAAAAAGTCTTGTTTGACCCTTCTTTCATGATGCAACCAAAGAATGATGAAAGTGAATTCCCACCTTGTAAGGAATACATTATGGAAATTTATCATCACTCTCATAAGGTTACAAATCTTATAGAAAGACATGCTTTAGGAAACCAAAAGAAGAGTAGCACAGCAGAAGCTATTCTTAATTAGCATACTGACAATTCTGTTGCACAAAACAAAATTCTCAAGAAGATGGACTCTAATGTAAAGAATATCCAACAAAGGTTATCTACTATTGAAAAGAAAGTAGATAACAATTCATCGATAATTTCTCTCTTTCAAAAGAGACTTGAAGACGTAAAGAAGTCCATATCACAATCAGGTATGAGTCTTTAAGATTATGTAGACCACAAGGAGTTAGAAATTAGAAAGTTGAAAAATCTAATTGCCATGTTGGAAGCCAAAGACAAGGGAACTTCTTATGTTCCACCTACTATAGAAACAAATATCTTTTTCGACACTCTAAAACTAAGAAAAACATCAATATTCTTCTCAAAGCCTTAATAATAACCCAAGAAGACTCTGTTTAAACTAAGAGAGCAAATCAAACAGATTGAGGCCTCTAGAAAGAAGAAGGGAAAGATAAAAGAGACTTCAACAAGTTCTGCAAAAGATCTTTATAAGACTCAAAATTTGGGAGATAGTGATGATGATAAACCTGATGATAACACTTCCAAATCAAGAGTATGCATGGTAAAAACCTAGGATGATAATCCTATCAAGGTTTTCCTACAAGCCTATCAACACCAGACAATTCCAAAAATTGCTATAGCTGAAAAATCTAAAGAAGAGATCCCTAGCTCTTCTAAAGAAGCGCCAACAGATGAAGATGCCATAAGCAATTCTAATGAAGAAGAATCAAGCAATCCAGACATTAACCAAGAGACAAGCACATCACAAGAATATTTGGATGAAACTGATATTTCTAGTGAAGAAAGCATTACTTCTGAACCACCATCAAAACCAATCGTGATGGTTTGGAGTAATAATAATGATGAGTTAGATTTTGAAATGACTACAAAAGTTTCTTCTTCCTCACCAAAAACTCTTAAATCTAGTGGTTCTGCTTTTACACTAGATGACATTCCATATAAGAGATGGCTAGATAGACTTCAAGAGTTTCATTCATGGATGTCAACAAAATTTTTGACACATCCTTCCTAAGGAGAAATTCTTACTGAATTTGTTAGCAAATTTTCTAGAATACTTAAGGATTGGTAGAATTCTACGTCTAAACAAGACCAGATATATTACTTAACTTTGACAAATTTTGATGATGCCATCAACATCATTTACAAATATCTCATAGGAAATCCAGAAAATTCAAGAGAAATGAAGAGGAAAGAGTTTCATGAGAGAAAGTATTGCCCTTATTTAAAAAAAAAGATTTGGACAGACATTTTAAGATGGTCCAACTTTTTTATCAACTTAGAGTTGATATCAACTTGAAGCAAGTATTTCTTTCCTCCATTCCTCTGCTATTAGCAAGAGGAATTGAACAATATCTTCAATTGAAAAATCAAAAGATAATCTATGTCTTAGTTAGAGAAATCCAACAAGTACTTCATATGATGATTGAAGATATGTGTGACAAATAGAAAGTCATCAAAGACTACATTCGAGGCAGTAGTACCTTTGATGAAATGTGTAGTAAATCAGATTTCTACATTAAATGTAGAAATCCTGAAAAAGAATGTGCTTGCAATCCAAAGAAGGAGAAACACTTCGAGGTCAGAAGTAGAAAATTCTTTCCAAAGACAAGAAGAAAGTTTCCAAGCAAGAAATGGAAATATTTCAAAAGGAAAGGAAAGAAAGGGAAAAAGTCTAGCTGCTGTTTCATATGCAACAAATCAGGACATTATGCTACACAATGTCCTAAAAAAGGATCTCAAAAAATTATCTAAGCAATTGTTGAAAAGGCTAAAGTCAAGATACGAAAAGATGAAGACCTTAAATCACTGTTCTTTGAAGAAGATCAACCATTAGAGAAAACTCTGCTCTTTCTACAAACATACACTAAAGAATTTGATTGGGAAGATTCAGGAGACAAATCTTACTCAATATGAGAAACACAGCTGAGCATTGCTAATGAAGTCATGAGTGTGAGCACTCTTCATGTTCCAATCCAAATTCTCATTAGCAAATATGCTAAACCCATCCATGTCATTGACTTCATTGATACTGGAGCCACTAAAGGTATTTTAGATCCTTAAGTACTTCCCAAAGATCTATGGATTTCACACTCAAAGACCTTTGTGACTGCATCTAATAAAGAATTTCGAATACATCTCAAAAGCAAGCCAGTAAAAATTCAGTTCTTCCTTGGATGTAGCATTATAACTCTAGTTTTTTTTTTTATCTCCATTACCCAACAAAGATATTGTTGTTGGTTAGGATATATTATCAAAAATGCCTCAAATGAAGATCCATCCAGAAGGAATAAAATTCAGAAAGTACCACAAGTCATACACTGAACTTCTAAGGTTTTATTCTATTGGGAAAGTCAGCATAGAGGAAATGGTCAAAAAGATCAAAATAGATGTATGTGTTGAGAACCATACTGAGTTCTCAGAAAAATGCAACCATCCTTTGTGGCAAAACCAAGAATTCTTTATGAAGATTCCCTTAAAAAAGAATGAAGATATCAATTCGACTAAAGCCGACCACTTAGGAATGAATCCTGAACATGCTTAGCAGAAGAAAAATGCAATACATTACTAAAACAAGGATTGATTGAGTCTTCAGATTCACAATGGGCTTGTAAAGATTCTACATGAATAAGAGAGCTGAGCAAGCAAGAGGAAAGCTAAGGCTTGTTATCAATTATCAGCCTCTTAATCACTTTATCTAAGATGACAAATTCCTAATTCCTAACAGGAATACATTATTTCAAAACATTGCTCAAGCCAAGATCTTTTCAAAATTTGATCTTAAAGTAAGATTTTAGCAGTTAGGAATTCATCCAGAAGACTGACACAAAACAGGATTTTGTATTCCAAATCGCGATTACCAATGGAAGGTGCTACCATTTGGTTTGAAGACTACTCCATCCTTATTTCAAAAGGCCATGATTAAAATTTTCTAACCTATCTTACACAATGCCATCATTTATATAGATGATATACTTCTTTTCAGCTTAGATGAGATATCTCATGCTAAACTCCTTCAACAATTCTATGAATTGATAACTTCATATGGAGTTATGCTCTCAGAAAAGAAAATGAAGATAGCCTATACTCAAATGGAATTTTTAGGGATGAGGATTAAAGATGGTTGTTACCAAACCAGAGCCAACATTGCTTAGGAACTAATGAAATTCCCTAATAAAGATCTCAATACTAAATAGATCCAACAATTTTTAGGAAATGTGAACTATCTTAGAGATTTTGTTCCCCAAATCTCTAAACACACTTTTGCTCTATCTCAGATGCTCAAGAAAAAAACATTCTCTGTAGGGGAATAAATAAATAAGAGCCATAAAGTTCTTGAAAGAAGAATTGTAGAAACTTCCACCTTCGAAGGTTCCTTCAGGAGGAACACTCATTTTGAATTGATGCTAGTGACAAATATTAAGGAGCAATTCACCTAGAATAAGGAGAAAAAGGAAGACAAGTATGTAGATATAGAAGTGGGAAATTCAAAGACTCAGAAATCCATTACCATTCAACGTTCAAAGAGATCCTAGTAGTGAAATATGGCATTCAAAAATTTGAATATCATCTTATGGGATTGCATTTCAAAACTGAGATGGATATGAGTTCATTTCCTAAAATGCTCAAATTTAAGCAAAAAACAGTTCCACATCCTCAACTGTTAAGATGGAAAGAATGGTTTTCAAAGTACTCTTATGAAGTTAAACATATTTCTGAAAAACAGAATTATGTTGCTAATTTCTTATCCAGACTTCAAGAAGAAATTAAGGAAGCTAAGATTGGAATTTTAACATTACTTCTTTTAGGTGATATTCATGCATCAAGGAGGATTGCCATGATAGGGAACACAAGTTCATCACCTCCAGGATGGTGTAATTCAGAGTCCTTCATTGTGCATGGTCCAAGGGAATTGAGGCAATTGATTGCAAGAAGAAACTTTCAAGAAGATAGTAAAGCTCAAATATGGGAATACTAGAAAAAAATTTTTAGAAAACATAGAAGGTTAATTTCCAGAAGAATTAAAATGGTTTTACTGGTATTTAATGCATCATTATACCATTGTAGTACATATCCCAGTTCATGAAGTTTTACAATATCTGAAGATGATCAAGACTAATCCAAGTCTAAATCATCTGGTCATTTTAACACAATTGATGAAATGGTTCAGGAGTATGGGAACAAATCATGGAGCCATGGTCCAATCATTTAAGTTAGATATTTTCAAGAGCAAATCCATTGCAATTCAAATTGATCATAGAATTCAAACAATAATGGATGGAATACCAACCAAGAAGGTATTATCCATTAAGAATTTGCAATTTTGTTGAAGGATTTGAAGGAGACATTCGAGAAGATGACAAGAAGTATCGAGAAATGTAGAGAAGGTTATGCTCAATAAACTAAACTATTCCACAGGAAATATGGCCAGGTCCCTTTGAAGCAGAAGTGCCTTGGGATCATAGTGATGAATACTAGTCCACCATACTAGCAATTAGAGAAGCTTTGGAAGAAAGAGAAATCGACTAAAGGGGAGAAGAAGCTGTGCTAGCTAGCTATAGCCAAGAGCCGAATTATCCTGTTGACGTCAAATGTCACCATCACATGAACCAATATGAAGCAGTATTGATTGATTTGGAAATCTTATTTAGATAATATAATAATTAAAGTGTGTAAGCAGTGCTTATTGTCGAGCCTGAATTTTCAATTTTCTAATTTTAATTTGATTTCCCATTTTCTGATTAATACTAAACCCTAACTCATTTAATATTAATCCTCGACTAAAAAAATTAGAAAATTTTAGTTTTTTTATTTAGAAAAAAAATTTTTTGGAGTCATCATCCGACCGAAGTCGAAAAACAAGAAAAGAAACTGTAATAAATTGAGTAAATTAACTAAAATTTAGCTATTAGTCTTTGATTTTAATTTAAATAAAAAAAAACCAGAGAATTCCGAATTCGGGGGCTAACTTATTAAACCCAAACAGATACCACTATCTATTTTCCAAAATTAGAATTATTTTCAAATTATAATATTTTTAAGAAAAAAAAACTAAAAGAAAAAGAATATAAGTTTTTACATATTTTATCGTCGCTCCAAAGGTACCTACGTACCCACAAGCCGGGATCAAACAATTGTAATTCTTTCCGAAAAAATTTAGTGGGTTGATTGATTTTAATTTTGAAAACCGACCGAATTTACATATTTAATTGATTCAAAAAAAAAATCTGAAGGAGGTCCTAACTTGTGAGTGATTAAGGAACTTTCTAAAACACTATAATCTTTTTGTAAAAAGTTTCTTTTTTATTAATTTTTATTTCTAAAAAAATAATTTTTTATATGAGGATTTCTATAAAAAAAACTAATCCTAAAAAAAAATCCTAAGCTAATATATATATATGTATATATACATATTATTACTACTAAATATGTATTCACCTCAATAAATTAGTGATATCATGTAATATACTCTATTATATAAAAATCAATACTAATAAATCTCTTAAACTAATATATTTATATATTTTATCACTAATAGATAATATAATAAGTTATATATATAATAAAAAACCAATCTTAACATTCTCTTGTCTAGTATCTATATATCCCTATATTTATATTATTACTTATTAAATAAACTTTCACTTAAATCATCATAATATACCTAATCCATATTAAAGCTAATGTTAAAAGAAGTATCTTAAACTATTATATATAAACTATATTAAATTACTTGAAGTTCTAACAAAATAACAATATGATATAATATAATATATCATAATATAATCAAATAAATAAAAATTTGATAGAGAACAAACATGCTAAACCTGATTGTTGGGATAATATTTGTCGACTTGTTGTTCGCGAATAAAGCATTTACGCTGGCGGTGTGANATATATTATATCACTAATAGATAATATAATAAGGTATATATATAATAAAAAACCAATCTTAATATTCTCTTGTCTCGTATCTATATATCCCTATATTTATATTATTACTTATTAAATAAACTTTCACTTAAATCATCATAATATACCTAATCCATATTAAAGCTAATGTTAAAAGAAGTATCTTAAACTATTATATATAAACTATATTAAATTACTTGAAGTTCTAACAAAATAACAATATGATATAATATAATATATCATAATATAATCAAATAAATAAAAATTTGATAGAGAACAAACATGCTAAACCTGATTGTTGGGATAATATTTGTCGACTTGTTGTTCGCGAATAAAGCATTTACGCTGGCGGTGTGAAGCTCGGACGCTGTGGATGTGTGTGGAATCACTATGACTCAGTGAAGGCTGAAATTGGTTGCGTCTTCACTGTACAGCGCGTTGTTCGTCGGATTCATGTCTTCAGGCGTTGTGGCTGTCTTAGAGTCGTTGGTCACAGTGCTTGCTATTAGTGGTGTGCGTGGGATTCTGCAGTGGATACGAACAATACAATGTCAAGGCATCGTGATCATATTAGAGGCACAGATGAGTTCACTGCTGTTCGGTCAGTTGATGGAGTGCAGTGGGCGTTGCGTGCAGTTCAGTATGTGTGAGCGTGTATGGAGTTAGGCGGTGGAGTTCGTTAATGAAGGCGTTGGGGCTTGACTTGGTTGTGTGGTTGGCAAGCAACGACGAGCGTGATCTGCAGTGGAGTTATGCTGCTATGGACGTGAAGTGACAGGCCGTGGCTGTTCGTGGATGGAGAACTAGTACGTAAAAGTGATTCCAATGTGTATGAGTACAAGTTGCTAATCGGAGTAACGTTTGGGTCAGAATGGCTTGATCCTATCCGCTTGGAATTGCTAGTAGCGTTGGTTCGTACTGCTGCAATTAGAGTTGACTTGGATTGTGTGGCTAGTGAAGTGCGGTTCTCTGGTTAGTGAGTGACTGATAAGTGACGTATGCGGTTGGGAAGCTGATTTCGTATGAGCGTAGATGGTGGAGTTGTATGTCTGATTGCATGCCGTTGCTTGATGTATGTTTTAGAATTGTGTGAAATTTTGTTTAATTTCACACGGTGGATGGACAAAAGGATCTTTTCTTTTCTTTTTGGGTGTTTATGTGTATGTGTCACCGTCAAGGATTGGGGTAGGTTAAAGTTGCAAAAAACTCCTCTTTCTTTTTTATGTATGTGTATTTATAAACTCAAACCAAATCGTATCGATTGTATCTGATTTGATAAAAAATTAAATTAGATTTAAAGTATTTAATGATTCAAATCCAAATGAGAAAGATTTGATTAAATGTAATCCCGATTGTTTAACTCACTTTTTTTGTAAAAAATAAAAAAGACAAAAAATAAAAAACACATAAGTGTCTAACGAGATTCAAACATGTGATCTCAAACTAACTCCATATAAAATACTCCAACACTTATCTGTTATGCTCTTAGCCTGTGCCTTGATTTTTAGTGCAATTATATTGTATTTAAGCCACGCGACTCCCTAAAATATTTATTTGAACTAAACTTCCCTAAAATAACTTACTTCCTAAAAAATCTTAATAATTTTTTTCTTCTCTTATTTTTTTGTATTTTCATCATTTTTCAAATTTTTATAATTTTTTTATTTTTATTATTTTTTGAGTTAGGACCCCATTTTAAAAAACTATAATTATAACTATAACTATAACTATAACTATAATTACTAAAGGCAAAAATCGAGTGTCTATAGCTACCCTTCTTTCTAGTGAAGTTTGTGTAAAACTTTGCCATAAAGATAAAAGAAATACCATTTTTGCCTCGGGATAACTCTATCCTAAGGAACGCTAAGACGTTTAATGACGATAAGTTTGAAACGAAGAATAACGAAGGTAGCGCCTTTGTGGGCTGGCAAGAATCCTTAAAGAGAATAATAAGAACTTGATCGTACCCCCTATGAGCTAACTAACTAAGGCAGGCAAAGCGCTCCTTAAGCTAGCTAAGGCCTTAAACTGGATGAAATGAGTAAGTGCTCCTAGAGTTGGTTAAAACCCTAATAGAATGAGAGAACTTGGTTGTGCCCCAATAAGCTGACTAACCAAGACAGTCAAAGTATTCCTTGAGTTGGCTAAAACCATAAAAGAATGAGAAAATTTTGTCATACCCCAATAAGCTGACTAACCAAGATGGGCAAAGCACTCCTTAAGTTAGCTAAAGCCCTAAAAGATAATGAGAAAACTTGGTCGTGCCCTAATGAGCTGATTAACCAAGGCGAGCAAAGTGCTCCTTGAGCTGGCTAAAATCATAAAAGAATGAGAAAACTTGGTCGTGCCCCAATGAGCTAACAAACTAAGGCAGGCGAAGCACTTCTTGAGCTGGCCAAGGCCCTAAAATGAATTGAGAAAAACTTGGTCTTGCCCTAATGAGCTGACTAACTAAGGTGGTCAAAGCGTTCCTTGAGCTGGCTAAGACCCAAAAATGGGTTGAGAAAACTTGGTCGTACCCCAATGAGCTAACTAACCAAGGTAGGCGAAGCGCTCCTTGAGCTGGCTAAGGTCCTAAAATGAATTGAGAAAAACTTGGTCATACCCTAATGAGCTGACTAACCAAGGTGGTCAAAGTATTCCTTGAGCTGGCTAAGACCCAAAAATAAATTGAGAAAGCTTAGTTGTACCCTAATGAGTTGATTAACCAAGGCGGGCAAAGCACTCCTTGAGTTGGCTAAGGCTCTAAAATGAATTGAGAAAAACTTGGTCATACCCTAATAAGCTGACTAACCAAGGTGGTCAAAACACCCTTTGAGCTGGCTAAGACCTAAGAATGAAGAAACCTAAATTGGGATAGTACATCTTAAGCTTGCTAAATCCCTTGAAGAAATTATAGGTTAGGTAACGTTCTGTGAGTCAGGCGATTGGGAGCTTAAGAATCTCTGGATTGGGACTACGCTTTACGAGCTAGTTAGCTCCTTAAGAGATTATGAATTGGGACTGTACTCTAGGAGCCAGTCGTCTCAAGAGTTTTTAAGAATTAAATGTTATTAGAAACCAAACTATCATCCTTAAGGGGAGACTAAATGCAAATGCGATGTTTTATAAAGCTCATAACCACTTACCTAGCTCTAAGATAGTTCCCAAACAGTCAAGTTTTTCTTGAGTAGTCAAATTAGAACCAATGGTTTTGATTCATTCCTCTGCCTCTTCTTCTTCTAATTTTTTCTTTTTCCTTTTTCTCTTTTTTTTTTTTCCTTTTTTCTTTCTCTTTTTTTTTTTCTTCTTTTCTTTTCTTTTTCCTTTTTTCTTCTTTTTACCTTTTTCTTTTTAGAAAGCAATTTAAGCCTAAAACGAATGCACATACGCTATACTTAAAGATACATTCAGGAAGGCGTCTTTAACTAACGAAGCATCTTCATCTCTTGAGCAAAGATCTCATGTCTTGAATTTTCGATCTAACTTAATCGGTTTTCCATGCAAACCTTTCTTCTCAAGCGAGTTTCTACTTATGTGCCACCTATTACTCTTTCTGAACATGGCCCTATCCTAAAAAATAGAAAACAAATCTCTCTTTTTTAGGGGGTGAATCGTAATAAAGTATTAAAAGCATTTTTATCAAAAGACATCGTTCCAAGTTAAGTGTTTATTTTTTCTTATGTTTCTTGTGTATAGGGTTTATTTAGATAGAGCGAGAAGTGGGGACTTTTGGTGGAATCAAGGAAGGATCTAGAGATATTACCCAATGTCAACGACTACTAGGAATACCAACTTTGCATTTAGAAAATGAAAATGAAACTACAGTAATACTAAGATTATTTGCATTTCATAATTTGAGCAAAAATTCTATTGATCTTTCAAGGATAATACATCTTTAATAAGTCAGCGTTTATTAGGTCTTTTAAGTTCGAACCATCCATTTGAGATAGGATCACAACTCCCCCAGGCAATACTTTCTTCACAATGTAAAGCCCTTTATAATTCGGAGTAAACTTCCCTCTCGAATCATGTGTATTAGGCAAAGTCTTCCTTAGCACCATGTTTCCCTGCTCAAAACTTCGGGGTTACACTTTCTTGTTGAAAGCCCTAGCCATTCATTGTTGATAGCAGATGTTGTGGCACAAAATTGCTAACCTCCTCTCGTCAATCAAATTCAACTGCTCTATTCATTTTTTTATCCAATTAGCCTCATCCAATTGGGTTTTTGACAATACCCTAAGAGATGGGATTTCGACTTCTACTGGTAGTACAGCCTCCATCCCATATACCAACGAGTAAGGGGTTGCCCCTGTTGATGTTTTGATAGAAGTTCAATAAGCCGTGAGTACAAACGGTAACATCTCATGCCAATCTCGATATGTGATGGCCATCTTCTTAATAATTCTTTTGATATTCTTATTGGCCGCTTCTATGGCTCTGTTCATTTGAGGTTGATAAGGAGTAGAATTTTTATGAATGATCCTAAACTGCCGGTACAACTTTGACGTCAATTTATTGTTCAAGTTCGTACCATTATCGACAATAATCATCTCTAATGTACCTTATCGAGCTAGTATGTCTCTCTTAATGAACTTGATCACTATTCCCTTCATCACACTAAAGTAGGATGAGCCTTCAACCTACTTAATGAAATAATCAATAACTACTAGTATAAATCGGTTTCTGTTAGATGCTTTTGGAGTGATTGGGCCAATGATGTCTATCCTCTACATCAAAAAAGGCCATGGTGCAAATAATGTATGCAATTCTTGATGCGGAGCATTTACTTTGTTCTCAAAGATCTGACATAAATGGCAGTATCTAACATGTTTGATGCAATCTACTTCTATAGCCAACCAATAATATCCCATCCTCATGATCTTCTTCGTGAGCATGTACCCATTCATGTAGGGGCTACATACTCTCTCATGCACTTCTTTCATTAGCACCTCTGCCTCTTTCTCATCTACGCAATGTAAAAGCATATGGTCAAATGATCGTCGGTACAAATTAGACTCACTAATCAAGTATTGAGTAGCTAATCTTCTGATCATCTTCTTATCCTTCTTCTCGGCCTCTTTAGGGTACATTCCATGTTGCAAGAATGTTTTGATATCATAATACCAAAGCTTTTCGTCACATGAATTTTCCATTACCAAACAGAAAGTAGGCTTTTCTTCAACTTCAACCTTAAGTGGCTGAATCTTTACTCCTCTCAATATCTGGATCATGGATGCTAAAGTAGTGAGAGCATCAATGAATTGGTTCTGAACCCTTGGTATGTACATAAAGGTAATTTTTTCAAACTTGGCTATCAATTTAGCCAAGTATTGGTGATAAGGTACTAATTTGAGGTCTTTCATCTTATACTCACCCCGAGCTTGGCTTATAATCAACGAAGAATTTTCATACACCTCTAATTCCCGTATCTCCTTAAACAATGCAATTTTAAGTCCCAAAATACATGCTTTGTATTCTGCAATATTATTAGTACACGGGAAAGCCAATCTTACAGCCATTGGGAATTATGTACCTTTAGGGGACATCGAAATTGCCCCAATTCTGCACCCAGACACATTAGCTGCTTCATGAAAAAACACTTTCCAACCTGAAGATTTCTCAACTACCTTAGAATCATTTTTTGTTGCCCAGATACTTTCATTAGGAAACTTAACTCGTACTTCTTGAGGGGTATCCTCAAAGGGACTCTCCACTAATTGATCTACCAAGGCTTGCCCCTTGACTGAACCTTGGATGACATACTTAATGTCAAATTCTGTCAGCAATATCTACCACTTTGAAACTCTACCGATGAGGGTCGATTTTTTTGCTAAGTACTTCAAAGGATCGTGTTATGTTATCAACTCAATTTGATAGTGAAGAATGTATTATCTGAGCTGATGCAGGACCTAAACCAATGTACAACAAGTTCTTTTAGCTTCCGAGTATTTTTGCTCCCCTTCTATAAACTTCTTGCTCAAATAATAAATGGCCTACTCCTTCCCTTCTTCATCCTTCTAACCAAGCACAAACCCCATGGATTCGGGCAATATGGTTAGGTATAAAAACAATGACTTTCCAGGCTTAAGAGCCACCAACATTGGTGGATTCATAAAGTACTCTTTAATTTTTGTGAAAGCCTCTTTGCATTCCTCATCCCAATTGATCCTTGCATTCTTTTTCAATAACTAGAATAGAGGGCGACATTTGTTTATTAGCTGTGATATGAATCGAGCTATATAATTTAAATGCTCCAATAATGCTCATACTTCCTTAAGTGTGCACGGAGGAGGCATGTCAATTATAGCCTTGGCTTTATCAGGATCGACTTCAATACCCCTTTAGCTAATTATGAAACCTAACAATTTTCCTAACATCACTCCAAAAGTACACTTCTCTAAGTTTAACTTCAACTGAAACTTCCTCAATTTGTTAAATAGCTTCCTCAAGTTTTCTAAGTGATCTTCCTCTTCCTTGGATTTTGCAATCATATCAACATACACTTCTATCTCTTTATGTATCATATCATAAAAGATCACAACCATACCCTTCTGATATGTTGCCCCTGCATTCTTGAGCCCAAACAGCATCACTTTATAGCAATATGTACCCCAGGTAGGAACAAAAGTCGTCTTAGTCTTATCCTCTTCGGACATCCGGATCTAATTGTATCCTAAAAAACCATTCATGAATGAGAATAGATGATTTTCGGCTATGTTATCTACCAAGATATCAATGTGAGGCAATGGAAAATTGTCTTTAAGCGTTGCCTAGTTGATATCTCGAAAGTCTACACACACTCTAACCTTCCCATTCTTCTTCATTACTGGAACAATATTAGTTACCCATTCCCGGTAATCTAATACCTCAATAAATCCAACTTCCAATAGTTTCTTAACCTCTTGCTTGATTTTCAACAAGACATTAGGTTGAAATCTCCTTAAATTTTGCTTTTTTGGCTTAGCATCTTCTTGTGTAGGTAAACGGTGGACCACGATCGATGGGTCCATCCCTCGCATATCCTCATATGACCAAGCAAACACGTCTTAATATTTGGCCAACAATGTAATCATTTTTGTTTTTTGTTTCTCTTTTAGATTCCCTTTGATTTTTAGATTCTTAGGATTATTTTCATCCCCTACATTGATTATTTCAATCGGTTCATCGATAGTAATTTTACCTAGTTCATGTTTTTGCCATTCCTCTTGTATATTACCATGGTCATTGACATCATTCCTGACGACTAACCTAATAAGGTCAAACGCAATATCGATATTCTCATTTTCTATCTGCACAAAGTATTCCTGGTTTTCACTTAGTTCATTAGATCTGGACAAAGCGCATAAAGAAAAATTTATGTAAGTAAAAGATAACTGAAACACAACAAAGGAAAGAAACGAACTAATGATTTTATTGAATGAATGGAAGTAAATCATAAATGAGATAAAGGCCTAAGTAATATTTTTTGAATGAAAGGTTTTAACGATACATTCGAAACGATGACTATTGAAAATAAAAATTCAAAAAATACTGACTAAGGGTCACCCTTTACCCTAGGGAAAACCTGTTACCTTTCGTCAGGATAGAGAACCAGTTATTCAAATGGCACTAGGACTTAAGCGAGCTTGTTGATCCTTCATTGGCAAATTCCAGGGCTTAAGTCTCTACCCGTATGAATGTCTTAGCTAGCGGCAGAAAGGTCATTGGGGCATGGTGTAATCTGTCGCCTCTCTTACCCCTTGCTTGTTTCTTCTAGAATTCTTCTACCAGGGTGGGGTTGTAACCAAGGCCATAGGTGCCAATTTAGCCTTCCTTGAATTCTATTCTTCTATCTTCTTCTCTCTTGGGACCAGTAATCATGCTTACTTCTTCAAACATCTATTATCCCAACTCTTCTTACCTTTCGCTTCTTATATAGGGTATGACCGTTTCCTTGTAAATTTCATAATCTTGATCTCCCAGAATTGTAATCACTTAGCCATTTGAGATAAACTTCAGCTTTTGGTACAAGCTTGAGGGTATGACTCCTGCTGCGTGAATCCAAGGTCTTCCCAAGAGTAAGTTGAAAGATCTTCGAATGTCCATGACCTGGAATCGAATAGTGAAATGCTGAGGGCCAACACTCATAGATAAATCTATCTCCCCTATAATCTCTCTTTTAGAACCATCAAAGGCCCTAACTGTTGTGGAAGAAGGCCTAATTGCAAACGTGTCGATGCTTAGAAAATCTAAGGTAACGAGTGGACAGACGTTCAGTAATGATCCGTTGTCAATGAGTACTCTGGTAATGATTATATCGTTACTCCTTACCATGATAAAGAGTGGTTTTATATGCTTGTTTCCTTCTTCGCCTAATTCTTCAACTGAAAAAGAAATTTGATCCATGGCGAGGATGGAATTTGTGACTATTCTCATCTTTTCAATTGGAATTTCATGAAGGACCTTCACCTCCTTTAAAGTACGAAACAAAGCTTCCCTGTGCAGTTTGGAGGTGATTAACAAGCTCATCAATGATATTTATGTAGGATTCTTATTGAGTTGGTCCATGATTTTATACTCACTTGACTTGATCATCTTAGTAAAGTCCGATAGCCCTTCAATGTATTCAATCGTCATTTTATCATTCAATTCCTACAGTACGGCCTTCCTCTCATGCTCTTCTCTTAGGTGGGAAATCTTTCCTAACTGAGTAATCCCCCTTACCAAAGGGCCTGGTTACTCCTGATTTACCATATGGTAGTCAATAGGGTAGCTTTGTAATTTTCTAGTGCTAACGGTACTTGAAATGTGTACCTCTTCGCTTTTAGAGCCTACTCGCTGGTATAAAACTCAAAAACCTTAGGCTTCTTATTTGAACAAATGACATTGACGGTATAATCATAAAAAATCATACCAATCATTGGCTCGTAGTTATGTAGGGGATTATTGTTAACGTTAGGAGTTGGGGCTTCTTACACTATCCCTTTATCTATCAAATCCTGAATTCTGTTCCTCAGTCTTTAGCATGCATCAGTCGAATGCCCCACTTTCTTATAATGGTATTCGCATTTTATTATGGGGTCAAAGATTCTCGGCCAATACCGGTCACTAAGAAGTTCGTACTGTATCAATTATCCTTTCGCAACTTCTCAAAAACTTGACTTAAGGGAACCAGTATTTTGGTAAACTGTCTAAAAGTCTTATTAGCATGGGGTTGGTCTTTGAATTGTTGTTGAGTTAAAGGAGGATTCGTCCTGAAGGTAGCTTGAGCATTTGATCTGGCATTTGAATTTACCACACTGACCATAGGATCCTTAGACTTGTTGCCCAATGGTCTTGGACCAAAAGATGAAGCCGGTGGCCTTCTATCTGCTGGCTCTTGAAGCTTGCCAGAAGAGACGGCGCTTTCAATCCTACACCCTACTGCTACCACTTTAGCAAAACTGGACAAGGCTTGCTTGATGAGATGGGAGAAATAAGGCCTTTCTAAGGTGTTAATGAAGGCTGATGTGAGCTCTTTCTCGGTAATAGGAGTAAAGATTCTTGTAGCTAAGGACCTCCACCTTTAAGCATACTCTTTGAATGATTCATTATTCTTTTTTCGTAGGGCGACTAAATCCATCATGGTCGGGGCTACTTCTACGTTGAACTTATATTGCTCAAAAAATGCCCTAGCAAGTTTCTCCCATGTATTTATCTAGTTAAGGTCGAGCTGGGCGTACCAAGTTAAAGCTGGGCGTACCAAGTTAAGGCCAGTCCCGTCAAATTATCTTCGAACGTCTGTACCATAAGTAAATCATACTGGACATATTTACTTATCTTCTTGACATACAACCTGCTATGAAACTTGGGGCAGCTTGTCTAGTTATACTTTTCAAATTCTAGTACCTTAAATTTCTCAGGGTATGCTCCAATGTTATATGTAGAAAACTCGATGATCCCTACCTGTTCAAATCTATCATACCTTGCAAGTGATTTCATCTTTTCAGCTATCTGTTGCATCAATTTCTTTTCCAGTTCTTTCAAGTTGTCTGTGCTAGGCCCTTGGTCAGCCAGTTTCGGGGCTACATATGGGTCAAGTTCGAAGGTCGAGTTGACTTTTGGGTAGACTCCTTCTGACTTAAATGGGTCTTTTGGATATTCATGCTCTGCTTTAAGAGCTTGCATATTCTTCCCATAACGGGCCTTAGAGCTTTCTTTATTAGCCGGTGTTGTGGCTTACAACAAAGTGGTGAAGCTCATTTGTTCTGCCATCTACTCCATAACCTTTTCTATGGAATGGAATCTCAGCTCAGATGGATCATTGATCTCGGGTTCTTTGTCATCTCCTTGAGTGGTGGCCATCCTGGTCTGGGAACGTATTCTAATCGGACTTCTCTAAAAAACTTAACGTTTAGGAACTATCTTAAGATTTTACCTGATTGTTGAAAACTTAATAAAAGGTTAGCATATGTACATTTTTCTAGGGAAAAAAAAGTCATTAAATATATAAATGCAGGATGTGTGGCACACGAAGGCAATGAAAATTAAGAATTGGCAAGAGACCTTTGGTGTGGCAAAAACTAACTAATTTTTATTAATTTTTTGCAATTGTAAAGTCTTTACATCACTTATTCTATTCGATAAAGGAATCTTAAAGAAAGAAAATCTAAATTCTAATCTTCTTATGGCTAGTGAGCTCGTCTTGAGTCTTCTTCCTCTTTTGGATCTTAAGAGCCCCCTCTTCTTTGCCCTTAATCCTTTTCAACTGTGCTTCCAGTGCCTTTATCCTCTGTTGATACCCTTTATAGCGATTTTCCAGTTCTTGTTTTCTTACACTCACTTTATCTAATTCGGCTTCGACTTGGACTTCTCCTGTCTCCTCGTTGTCTTCCATATCTTTTAGCTTCTTTAGTTAGCGATAAAGAAGTCCTCTGGTTGTCTGGCTCTTGCCTATTATCCCTTTAGTAGTAAGGGCAACCTCTCTTGTGTGCCAAAAAGCTCGGATGGTTAGGAGTTTGGCCACTTTATTAGCCACCAACATGTTGGGGTCATGAAAGTCCAATGAGATGACTTTTAATGATGGTTTAGGGATCATGTATTCAATGAGTCCATTGGCTAGGATGTATCCGACGAAGAGGCTGAAGCTGATTAGGGGTACTGCCTTGAAATCTTCACATCTTCTTATCATTTCCTTGCTTGCAAACCACCTAGGCATTAACAATAACTCTTCCGTTTTCATATTCTGAAAGTATTGGACCTAATAGCGACTAACTATATCTTCTAGCAGCTCAATTCTTTCTTCAAAAGACTTGATGAGATCATATTGCTGGGTAAACTCATCTCAATAGAAATCGAGTCAGTAACTTCTTATGTGGCTGATGAACCAGACTATAAGTAGGCCTATATTAGTTTTCAAATCTTCTCGTTTCTTCTTTTTGAGATGATTCAGTGACTGGATTTGCTTGGCCAGGAGGGCCGAAACATATGATTTCCCTTCAAAAAATTGGGTTACCATTTCTACAATTCTGAAGTGGACTTGGCGTCTATCATCAGGGAACAAGATAGTATTGAAGACCACTAATATAAAAGCGTTGACTCAGTACTAGTGCTATGCTTCCAAGTTTACACAAAAAACCTCTCGTTTAGCACTCTATTTATCTCAATTTTTCTGACTCCTAACAATTTGTTAAAGATCTTTGGTACTGTAGCTTCTAAGTCCAGAACGTAGACCTCATCTATGATAGTAGGGCCCTACAACAATTAAGAGTATTCTTTTAAGGTTGGGCTTAGCTGATGTGGGCCCAAACAGAAACTGACGGACTTAGGCTCCCATAGGTAAACTAAGGCCCGCACTAAAGTGATGTTTATAGGGATATTCTGCAGAGAGAGAATAGGCCCAATCTTGTTCTTGATAAACTCTTACTTATCTATGCCAAAGAGTCGGAACTACATCTGAAGTAGTCTCTGAGGCTAATGTAGTGGGTGGACATGAATTTCTTCAAAAGGCTCTTGACTCGATCTAGCCATGCAAAAAAAAAAAATCAAAATTACAATTACAACCTATTCTAAACTTTACACAAAATCATTACAAATTATTTACAAGGAAATATTACAACTATATCTTCACAACTGCCCTTATTGGTTTAGGTTTGCTACATCATGAGTTCTTATGATTTTTTTGAAAAAAGTTTTTGTGTAATGAAAAGGGTGAGTTCTGCAAGTCCTCAAGTTCTGCAACCACTGCGTTTTTTTCAATGCAAAGGTTCTGTGGTTATATCTGAACTTAAGCAGGGTAGCCTGATCGGCCTCGAAAGGTGGTTGCAACATAACATCTGAAGCTTATACAATGGCCCCTCTCTTAAGGTCCTAAGATGGTCTGGTTTTGACTGTATCTACCATACATTTATGATGTAAAAAATAAAATAAAATAAAACACACCTCTAAAATTACCCCCCTAAATTATTGTAACAACAAAGAAAATGTTAGTAAACAAAGAAATAAAATAAATAAATGAATAAAATAATAGACCTAAGTGCTTTTTTTTTCTTATTTTTTATTTTTGATCTTTTTATTTTTTTTAAATAATCGTATTTCTAGTAAATTCTAATGGCTAACCCTTTAGGCATTCATAGTGGAGTTGTTAAACTATCGAGCCTAAATTTTTTATTTTTTAATTTTAATTTAATTTTTCATTTTCCAATTAATATTAAACCCTAACCTATTTCATATTAACCCTCGACTAAAAAAATTAGGAAAATTTCAACTTTTTTTTATTTAGAAAAAAATTTTTTTAGAGTTGCCACCCAACCAAAGTCAGGAAAAAAGAAAAGAAATCGTAATCAATTAGGTAGATTAACTATCATTTAGCCACCGGTTTTTTATTTTAATTTAAATGAAAAAAAAAAACAAGAGGATTCCGAATTCAAAGGCTAACATATTAAACCCAAACGAATACTACTATCTATTTTCTGAAATTAGGAGTATTTTCAAATTATAAAATTTTTAAGAAAAAAAAATTAAAAAAAAAAAGAACTTAAGTTTCTACATATTTTATCGTCGCCCCGAAAGTACATACGTATCCGCTAGTCAGGATTAAACGATCATAGTTCTTTTTGAAAAACTTTAGTGAATTGATTTATTTTAATTTTGAAAACCAACCGGATTTACGTATTTAATTGATTCGGTTTATTCAAAAAAAAATCTGAAGGGTGTCCTAACTTGTGAGTAATCAAATGACTTTCTAAGATACTATAATCTTTTTATAAAAATTTTTTTTTCTATTAATTTTTATTTCTAAAAAATAATTTTCTATATGAGGATTTCTAAAAAAAAAAAACTAATCCTAAGAAAAAATCCTAAGCTATATATATATATATACACATTATTACTACTAAACACGTATCCACCTCAATAAATTAGTGATATCATGTAATATACTCTATTTTATAAAAATCAATACTAATAAATCTCCTAAACTTATATGTTTATATATTATATCACTAATAGATAATATAATAAGGTATATATATAATAAAAAACCAATCTTAATATTCTCTTGTCTCGTATCTATATATCCCTATATTTATATTATTACTTATTAAATAAACTTTCACTTAAATCATCATAATATACCTAATCCATATTAAATCTAATACTAAAAGAAGTATCATAGACTATTATATATAAACTATATTAAATTACTTGAAGTTCTAATAAAATGACAATATAATATAATATAATCAAATAAATAAAAATTTGATAGAGAACAAACATGCCGAACTTGTTTGTTAGAATAATATTTGTCGGACTTGCTATTCGCGAATAGAGCGTTCGCGCTGACAGTGTGAAGCTCGGATGCTATGGACGTACGTAGAATCGCTTTAACCGAGTAAAGGCTAAAACTGGTCACGTCTTCATTGTACAGTGCGCTATTTGTTGGATTCATGTCTTTAGGCGTTGTGGCTGTCTTGGAGTCGTTGGTCGCAATGCTTGCTGTTGGTGGTGTGCGTAGGATTTTGCAATGGACACGAGCAGTAAGATGTCAAGGTGTCATGATCATGTTGGAGGCACGGACGAGTTCATTGCTATTCAGTTGGTTGGTGGAGTACAGTAGGCGTTGCATACGATTTAGTGTGTATGAGCGTGTATGGAGTCAAGCAGTGGAGTTCGTTGGTGAAGGCGTTGAGGCTTGACTTGGTCGTACGGTTGGCAAGCAACAATGAACGTGATCTGCAATAAAGTTGTGCTGTTGTGGATGCGAAGTGATAGGCCGTGGCTGTTCGTGGATGGAGAACTATTTCATGAAAGTGATTCCAGTGTGTAGGAGTACAGGTCGCTAATCGAAGTAACGTTTGGATCAGAATGGCTTGATCTTGTCCACCTGGAATTGCTGCTAGCGATGGTTCGTACTGTAGCAGTTGGAGTTGACTTAGATCATATGGCTAATGAATTGCGGTTCTCTAGTCAGTGCAGTAACTAATCAGTGACATATGCGGTTGGGAAGTTAATTCCGTGTGAGCGTGGATGGTGGAGTTGTATGTCTGACCGCACGCCGTTGCTTAATGTATGTTTTGGAATTGTGTGAAATTTTGTTTAATTTTACACAGTGGATGGACAAAAGGGTCTTTTCCTTTCTTTTTAGGCGTGTATGTGTGTGTATTACCATGAAGGATCGGGGTAGGTTGAAGCTGAAAAAACTCCTATTTCTTTTTGGCGTGTGTGTACTTATAAACCCAAATCAAATCGTATTGAATCGTATTTATTGTATTCGGTTTGATAAAAATTAAACTAAATCTGAATTATTTAATAATTCAAATCCAAACGAGAAAGATTTGATTAGATGTAATGTCGATTGTTCAACTTGCTTTTTTTATAAAAGATAAAAAAATAAAAGATACATAAGTATCTAGCGATATTCGAACCTATGACCTCAAATCAACTTTATATCAAATACTTCAATATTTATTTGTTAAACCATTAGCTTATGCTTTGATTTTTAATGCAATTAAATTGTACTTAAACTATGCAACTCCCTAAAATATTTATTTGAACTAAGCTAAAACTAAAACTATTTGTCTCTAAAATAACTTACTTCCTAAAAAGTTTAAAAAATCTTAATAATTTTTTTCTTCTTTCATTTTTTTGTATTTTCATCATTTTTATAATTTTTTATTTTTATTATTTTTTAAGTTAAGACCCCATTTTAAAAAACAAAAACAAAAACTATTACTATAACTACTAGAAACAAAAGTCGAGTATCTATACTTGTAAAAGAAAGGGTAGTAATTTAGATGAATTATTTAGCTAGGTTTGTTGTTTGTAATACGTGTTATCAATTATTGTACTAAGTCCATAGTAAAAGTTATCGACCACAAACAGTGACCTGTGTTGTCATTTGTATCTCAAAATTCCTATATAAGGCATTAGGTTGTATTGTGAAGGGCAGAACATTGCCGAGTAATATAACACCTGTTGTTATAATCCATATGGCTTTCTAATACCTTTCTCTTTCTCTCCCAAACCTTTAAAAAGAAATTGCTAGGCATCCTGATCTATTTTCTAAGATTCAAAGTATACTCTATACTTGCCTCATATGAGGAACTTGTATATCGGAAATGAATCATATGGATACACAAAGAACGTAGATAGTATCTGAATTGCTTTAAGCCAAAAGATATGTTCTTGTAAGTCACCATCCAAGCTCAGAAGAAGCATTTAAGCGCAATTTAAACTATTGGTGAGGCTTAAAGTAGTTTAAATGCTATTAAGTGTTCTTCTCATTCATGTGTAAAGTACAACCCCTTGATAATTTATGCAACATAAGGGTAAGGTTTTCATTAGTGATATTATGGTAATATTTCAAATATTCTTCCTATCATTATGTTTTTCTATGTTGTTGTACTCATGAATTTAATAGATTTGTTGCCTATTGTTGGCTAGGATAAATGCTAATTATTGTCGCATTTTGTAGAGGAGGAGGAGTCATAAATCGTTTGTTATATTTTTGAGATTCAACTATATCCTTTAGCTCTATTGAAGAAGGAAAATTAGAAGAGGAAGATGGAAAACCCATTGATAATTTACACTAGATGAGGACAAGGTACAGATAATTGATGTTATGATAACATTTATTTCAAATATTAATCTTCTTATTATTGTTACTATTTCTTTTTTATGTTGTTGTACCTATGAATTTAATGGATTTCTTGGTTGCTATTAGCTAGGATAAAGGCCAATCGCTATTACATTTTAACAGGGAGTTATGAATTGTTTGTTTTACTTCTGAGATACAAATGTATTTTTTTAGTTTTGTTGAAAAAGGAAAATAAGAGGAGGAAGAAGAAAGAAACAGCAAGATCAGTACAACCATTGAAAATAAACAAGACAAGACTAAATATAAAGAACTTATCCAAACAATAATATATAATTGATAGCTTGGTATTGTACTATGTTTGCTTCAACAACATGATTAGACAAAATCAAGCATCAACAACTTAGTGGTTTTGCTTTTTTTAGTTTATAAAAGAAAATTATATTTAGTTAAACTATACTCAAAATCATGTATAACTTTAAAAGAAAAGATGTGTTGTTTACTCTTTTTCAAAGACTATTCTTGACTCTTTTGGTTCTTTTTATTTTGTTGAAGTGTTTTTTTTTTTTTAAATATTACCATGATGTTTTGGGTTGCATCCATTTTTTTGCTTTTTTGGATTTCAAGCTTTTCCTCCCTTTTCTCCCCTTCATATTTTGCTTAAATATGTTATTTAATAGTATGCAATTTTTATTGCCATAGATATGTTCTTAATTGGATAAGTATTGGAACATAAAGAATTTGTTGAGAGCAACGTTTGATCTAAGTGAATGTGATTTATCTGTATTCATTAACAAAAAAAAAAGGTAGATTTTAGAAGAAGTTTTTATTTGAGAAATTTGTTTAATGATGTTCCTTTAAGGCTTTTTTTTTTCTTTTTTTTTCTTTTTTTAAGGGGGGTAGTGGGGTAAGAATTCATGATGCGTTATTGTTGTATTTAAAAAGACGTTCAGGTTAAAATTTTTGCACTTTCTTAATAAGAAAAAAAAAAAAAAATCATTTGTAATGACAAAGAAGACGTAGTGCATCTTAATGAGAAGAATATAAAATTAACATATATTTGCATAACTTGGAGATGGCATAATGGCATAGTTGGACTAATAAAGTTCCTATTTTCCTTGAATTATTGGACAGGGATATTAAGTTTTTAGAATATTTGAAATATTTGCTCTTTTTACATGTTATTATAATAAGAATATTCTATATTATATTCCTTTTCCCATTAGTCTAGGATATACATAGGAGTTTGTATTTGCATGTTTGTGTGATTGATTTTGGTTATACTAACCTTCTCTTCTAAAATTGCAATTGGACGAACATTGCATTGTATTTTGCAATGTTTTCCGATTGATATGTAAACTTGTGTTAATTCCATAGTGCCATTAAATTAAAAAAACAAAAAGTTTGATAATATCTTGTAATTATGTTGTTTTGAGTTACTGGTAGTGTTTAATGATTCGTAAATATTGTAACTAAATACGTTTTTAAAATAGGTTAATAGAAAAAAGCCTTAAGTATGATATGGAAGATCCATAGCATGAGTTAATTTTGTAAGCAAATTGAAGAACAACTTTAAATTGAGTTGCTGAGAAAGGTTATTTTTCTTGATTGCTTTTTATGCGTCAAACTGTAAAAGATTATTTCAACTTAATTATGTAATATAGAATAAGATAACAAATTATTTGTATTTTACATGAAAGTAACTTTTAATTTTGTTTTATTAATTATTGTTAGCAGGGCAATATATACTCAATATTTAATTATTGATGTCTGTTGGTAGACGATATTTATATATATAATATTAAAGTTAATGAATTTTTGTGTACATTTCATGTTTATATCTTGTCATTTTGTTATTATTGAACCTTTTTTTTCCAAAAAATATTTCTTTTTTTTTTTTTAACTTCGCCCTTTTCATTAAAGCATTAAAAGAAAAGATTCAAAAATGATATGATTCAACCTCAAACCCATTTGAATGTAGGGGAGGGGTGGGAAGGATTTCTTAAACCACATGCAAGGACTGATTTATTGGCCATAAAACAAAAGCAGTTGTCTTTTTTCTTTAATGCTATAATATCTTCCTTTTATGAGTTGCTTAGTTCTTTCAAAAGTTTTATCTTAGTATTTTAGAATTCCATTTATCATGGTTGTTCATTAAGGAAGGAATATCAACTGGTGTATTTTCTTTTTTCTTTTTTGGCCAAGTAATAATTTATCTAGATAACAATTTAATTATTATCATAATTCTTACGTTTTAAATGAAAATCATGGCTAAATTTTCTTTCTATTTATTCTTTGTCTATGAGCAATTCTAATTGTTATTGCATCTTATAATCTGACTTACCATAGATGACGACCTTATAGTATTCAATCCACAATCATATCTACACTTATTTATTTCACTATGCTTAGGCTTCTTAATTATCCATGTGACATGAATTACAACACACAAGGTTAACCTAAGACTTAAAAATTAATCCTTTTCAGATCACAAAAAACCTTCTTCAGCAAATTTTGAAGACATCATATATCTCCATATACTTCTTCAACATATTTCCAACAATTCAAAAATATTGGGATAATAACCAATCTCCTTCAATAGACTTGGAAGACTTCAAATATCTCCACATACTTCTTCAGGATATTTCTAAGGATTTAAAAATCTAAACATCCTTTCCTATATTTTACATTTTCTACTTATTCGTTGTTTTGTAAGGAAATGGGACTTCTTTAAATAAGTAGCTTAACTGTAAATAACATAATTTTATGTATTTTAACAAAAACATTGTTAAAATTACTTTATATTTCTTATTCTATTATTTGCAAATTTTGAAGGTATTACTACTGTTCTTTTTTTCTTTTATTCTATAGAATTCAAAACCATTTATGCATTTTTTAATTGCTACTCTATTTTACTATGCATAATATAAATTTGCTTTGTAGATTAGCCTAAATTTTGGTTAGGACTTTGCTCTTTGCTACTACCAAGGTCTTCCTTGCCATTCAAGCATTACATTTTCATTAATTTAACTAGATAACAATTTTAATTATTATGACAATTCTTACGTATTATTCCCCCTAATTTAACTAAATTTTCTTTCTATTTATTCTATTGTCTATGAGTAGTTTTAATTGTTATTACATCTTACACTCGATTGACTTGCCATAGATAATGACCTTACGATATTCAATCCATAATCATATCTACACTTATTTATTTTCACCGTACCAAGGTTTCTTAAAGTTAAATTCTTCTCAACTCATCCATGTGACACAAGTTACACATGCAAGATCAACCTAAGACTTAAAAATTGGTCCTTTTCAAATAACACATCAAGGTTATTTTAACTTTGCTTAAGAAAAAGGACATTTTTTAAATGTATGATTTCAAAGCAAGCTAATTCATTAAGGGGTAAACAAATTTAAAAATAATATATTAGCACAAAATTTTTTAGTAAAAATATATAATAAAAATATGTTTACAATATATAAAGGTTATTTAAATAAAAATAAACAAATCCATAAATTGTAAGGTCAATTGTAATGCATGGAAAATGTAAAGATTTAGACAAGTACACTTATAATTTTGAGTTAAAAATAACAATTTTTACGTAACACATAATTTAAATTTTCAAACTACTATATAATTATAGTTGTATGATATCTGATTTTAAATTCTAAGATTGTGAAGTTATAAAAATCAGTCTCATGACACTATTAGATATACAACAAGATATTACCGTATATAAGTATATTGTTTGGCAAGTAAAAAAATTTATGGTACAAAGTCAAACGAAACTTGATTTACAAGTTATGATCATTTTAAAATTTTACTTAATTTATGTACTCAATGCATAATAGATCTTATTTCCAAATAAAAGTAAATCTCAAGACTTTAACATTATAAGAATTTCTAAAATTAAACATCCCATGTAAAAATTATGCACAATTAGAATTATTAGATGTAAAAAATTTGTTTTAATTTTGAAAATGATATCTTAATTAAGGAAAATAAAAAGTTGATTTTAAATAAATTAATAGGAGAACAAACACTAAAATGAATCAAATTAAAAGTACAAATACCAAATTGCAATCATAACTAAAGTATAGATACTAAAATGCAAAAAACTATAATGGTCGTTAACTTTATTGTTAGTGGAGAAAATAAATTGCAACCAAACTAAAAGAAGAAGCAATAAATTACAAAAAATAAAATAAAATTCTAGATACTAAATTGTCCAAAATTAAAAATACTGGTATTTTGGTTGCTTTTATCCCCTATATTTGCATTTAATTCGGTTCAATCTCGTTGGCATTTTCAAATATAGAAAATAATTCATTATTTTTATCCTCATTCCATTGTACTATATTCCATTCTATTTCAATCCATATCATTTCTATGTACCAAGCTTACATTATTTATAAGAGTCAAAAACTTCCTAATGAACCTTGATCTTGAACTATAACTGATTGAGTTTTGAATGGACCATTAAAGTCCTAAGTATATATTTTTGTGACATAATTTTTCTTGCTTAGCTTAGAGTTTGAAGCGATTCAAGATCTGCATGAAAAATAAAAAGTTATCAATGAACTCAAAAAGAACATCCATGATCCAAAAACTTTTTGGATCAATACAATTCACTTAACATAAATGAGTCTCATCTAATCAAAGAACACCATAAAGTATTGATGCATAGAACTTGGTATACGTATACCAAAACTCTTCCCTAAATTTACCAATCTCATTTTCATTCTCTGTTGGGTTTGGTCCTACACAAACTCACTGATTTGCCCTTAGCAACACGAATAATGGACTCATTATTCAAAGACACTTGCTAAGGAACGCTAAAACGAATAACACGACTCTACCAAACACGTCATTAATCATTATGCTTGCCAATAAATTTTCCAAACCACCATAATAGACAACATAGTACCTCCCATCATCTTTAGAACGATATCATAGTAAATTTATTAATTAAAAGGTATAGATACTATAATTGAAGATAGGTAAGACAAAATCTAACAAGCAAAAGTTTCGTTGGATATAATATTTAGTAATTTTAATTTAGGTATAAAATTGAAAAAAGGAAAAAGAATTGAAATTCATATAGTAATTTTACATTGCTAAGACACAATAGCTAAAGTTCGATATTGGCCATTCTACTTAGTCCACTTTGCGATAGTGGTAATCGCATATTTAGTTGATCATTTTCAGCTCACCCGAAACGAAGATTACTGAGATCTATAAGAAATGTCTTTTGCCATTATGATGCAACCAAGTAATAGTGAATTTGGATCTACATGGGCAAAATGCAGATTCTGAGCAGAAATTTTCCATTAGATTTCTTATATCTCTAGTTCTTCCGGATGAGTTAAATTCCCACAGATCGATAAGCGAGCGAATGGTCTCTCATAAGAAGAAGAAGAAGAGGCATTGCAAGGGAAGCAAAACATGGCTACCTGACAAGGTATGTTGGACATGTGCCCAAGTCTCGTCCGCAGCTGCTCGTCACTGAGATCGGAACTGAACATATCATCGTCGCCCAGGTACCCGAATATAGAATGGTACCTGCAGGATTTATTCTTCTCATTTCTCGAGTGAACAGAGTGCTAAACAAGAGATAGTCTTATTTTACGGGAAAAAGACTGGTAACAAATAGCACAAAAGAACAATGAAAAATGGAAGTATGTTTTGAGGAATTAAAACTAGGTGGTTAGGTTACCTATCGATGAGCAGTAATTGGGGCATCAGGATCTGCTTCTCTTGGCATTAATTCTGAACTGCGTCCTTCTTTTACCATTTTCGAAGCCATCTCAACCAGAGCAGCCGTTTCTGGATTGCTTCCCTTGTGTTGCCGATCACTGACTGGAGCCTGAAATTAAATTACAAGCCAAATATCCATTCACATGGATGGATTCAATCAATGAAGAACCATCACTCCGAAGGCCTATTTATAACACAATAGATTATAAGACGAATATCGCTATGTCCTTAATGCATAAAGCGGTGTGCAAGTCACATAAGCAATGGCAAATTTAATTCCAAGAGCAAGTCCACAATCACCTGTAATATCGCTGCACGAACCGCTCGACAACACGAAAGTGTCGTGCTTAGCTAATGCACAACACCCTGAAAGTTTTAAAATCCATAAGAAATGCAAGGTGGTTCCATCAGAAGCTTCATGGAATTATATAGGAATCATGTCTTCAATTAAAACCCAGAATGAAGATGGTGATCATACCTGACAACCTGTGCTATGCCCAAGAAGGATGAGACCTTCAGAATCTTCTTTGTTGATCAAATAGCTGATGAGTTGATCAATTTCCATGGCGTCCTTCATGATGTTCATAGTGCATCAGGAAAACTTATCGATCTTGCAACCATATTTTGTTAATTCCTAAGGCAAGTTGGTCAAAATGGTAGTGAGAAGCTCAAGACGGATATAACTTATTAGCTCAAAGCTTTTATCATACTACATTAAGTTTAGTTCCGCTTTATCTAATCTAAAAGTTTAAACCGATATTTCGATATATTTAAGACACAATGTCCCAAGTAGAAATCAATTACAAGATATCTGCAGAATAGCTGAGGAACTAGCCGTGTATAAATAAAAAACTTAGAAAAGCAAGCCAATAAATAAAAGATACGTCCATATTAGCGTGATCATATCAGGATTTTAGATTTGGCTGAAAACATTCTCAGCATTTTTCAGGAATACATCATATGAAGAAAACAAATTATTCATATTTAATGAAAAGACATCTGAGCAGTGCAACTTACATGCTGCAAGCTGGAGGTGCCATATCCGCCGAAAGATGATTGCATCGGTTGCTGGACAAGCGACCATTTCTCTTTATTCAGAGAAATTGCAAGATGTTCCTCCATGTGTCTGCAAAATCGAGTGAGACGATGCTTAATGTTTTCTACTCATCGACAACACTGGTCAGCAATATGCTAGGTGTTACTTATGATAACTTCTAAAAGATAATGAAGGTAGTAAATATCACAAGTAATGATTCAATTATGTTTGGCATTTGATGATTTTAAACTTTAAGAATAAAACTTGACGAGCCAAAGTTTGACCATTCCGCCAATAAAAAATTAGAAACTTAAAAGCCTAAATATGCGAAATTCAGAAAATTTATTTTTACATTATCCCTTGCATTAATTGGGTCTATTCAAATTGAATAGAAAAGAAAAACTAAATCTAACTTTACACCCATGACTTTTTTGAACCCACTTTATTCGATTTTTCACCAAATTTAATATCAAACAAAAAGTGACAAAAGTGGACGCCGAGTACAAATAATATGAACTCGATTTGTACAACTTATTAAAGAAACTGCTTGGAATATAATCTCAAAATCAGTAAAAAAAATAAAACTTGTATAATATACACGAATCCTCTAAAGCAATTAAGTGCTTAATCTTTCTTGAAAATCACTGAGTAATCACACATTTAGGATAAGTAAAACTTCTAGAAAAAACATTACAACTTTAGTTGCATTCAATTTTCACAAAAATCGAGTTAATTTTGGTCATGAATATTAAAGTGTCCAAAATACCCAATTTGATGCCATTTTTATTCCATCTAAGGGCTTCCTTGCAATTAACACCATAGCACTATAAACCTTAGCATTAATGATACAAGTTTTTCCACTCCACAAGCTCCCAATTCAAAAATATTCCTGCATTCTTACTCTACAGATTCTATCTATCAAAGCCCATTCACAAACCAAACTTGTCCCTTCAATATTTCTCTCCTGGGAGATTTTTGACGCAAACCAAACATGTTGACACGAGCGCCATCCTTAATAGAACATTACCCATAGGTCAATTGCACTCGACAACTTGCAAATTGCATCAATTTTGCAAAAGATAAATGTTAAGGTTTGTTCTTGCACTCTCATCGGTCCTTCCAAAATCAGACGACCTAAGCCCGGGTTTCCCAGAGTCGAATCGACTAACCCTCAAGGCCAAACTGATCCTGAACCGGCCAGAGTTCTCCACTTATAGAGGTAAGTTCTCTCCCCCTTATATTTCGTCTTGTTTTATTATACTTAATATGAAAACTTAAAAAAAAAAAAAGAAAAAGAAAATTTTTTCTTGAAAAATATATTTTTAATAAGTTCGATATTTTCCATGCATTTTCATTAATATTTGCTCATTTCCATGATTATTAGGTTTATTAGCGCATTGAGTTAAAATTTTATAATTTATTGCTCTCATTTCATGTTATTAGCCACTTTTGCTAATAATGTAGGATTTTCCTCTTAAAGTTTTTCATGAATAAACGAAATTTGACATTTCCTTGCAAATTCGATATTGTCCATTAAATAGTTTAATTTTCCAATTTTTATGTTATTAATGTAGTTCACTTTATTAGTTATTAGTCATTTTCATGTTTTTGTAATCCATTGTTACTAATACTTATGCTTGTTGATATAGATTTTATTTTATTTTAATTTTTTTTATGAAAATAAAATTCCCTCTTTTCTTTTAAAAGGGGAAATTTTCTAATAAAAAGTGTTTCTTCAAAATCTTTTCAAGACATTCTTTTTATGGGCCAAAAAAAAAAAACAAAGCCTTTTTCTTTTTCAAAAACTGTTTTATTTTTTTTTTCAAAAAAGTCATTTTCTTCAAACCAAGAAAAATGGTTTTCTTCAAATTCAAAATCTTTTCAAAATTATGATTTTTAGAGTTTTTTCAATAAGAAGGAAAAAAAGCTTTATTCTTGAAAAATAATTAAACAGTAATAATGTAAAGTGGAATCATTTTAAAAAAATTAAAATAAATTAAAAAACTATTTTTTTTTATAAAAATAATGAGAATTACATGGGTTTGATCACAATTGGTATCTACATAGGCCTTTTGGACGACTCGAGTTTTTCTCTTTTTAATGAAGAAATTCCTTCTAAATATAGCCCCTTTTCAAAAGTTCTCTTTTTGAAGAAAAATAAAAATTGAATGCCTTTTTACTTATTTTTGAAAATTTCTTTATGAGACCTATATGTTTCAATAAGATAGCTTATGAATCTAAAATCTATAGTTTTCACTTCTTCTTTTTTTCCCTAAAACCTCTTTTCTAGGAAAATTTGCAAACTAGTGACTGGAATTAAGTTTATCTAGTCATTAACCTTAATTCCACACTTTCTCCCGACTTCAATTGAATGATGATTCAATTTTCAAAAAGATTTTGTGAAAAAAAAATGTTTTTCCCTAACACAATCGAGTGGCTTTAATTGAGGGGCTAAACTCAATTAAAGTCAAATTAAGAAAAAAGAAAACCGAAATTCAAGCTTGACATATGTTTATCACTTAACCTATTGTCGAGCCTAATTTTTCGATTTCTTTTATTTAAAATTAATTTCCCATTTTTTTATTAATATTAAACCATAACCCATTTAATATTAATCATCGACTAAAGAAATTTAAAAAAATTTTTGGAGTCACCACTCAACCGAAGTCAGGAAAAAGATAGAAAACCGTAATCAATTTGGTGAATTGATTACGATTTAGCTACAGGTCTTTGATTTCAATTTTAATGAAGAACTAGAAGGTTTCAAATTCGGGGGTTAACCTATTATACCTTAATAAGTACCACTATCTATTTACCGAAATTAGGATTATTTTTCTAATTATAATATTTAAAATAAATAGATAAATAAAAAAAATCAAAAGAAAAAGAACCTAAGTTTAACATATTTTATTGTCGCCCCAAATGTGCCTACATACCCGCTAGCCGAGATCAGACGATCATAATTCTTTCGAAAAATCTTTAGTGTATTAATTGATTTTAATTTTGAAAACTGCCCAAGTTTACGTTTTTAATTTATTCGGTTTGTTTAAAATAATCTAAAGGGTCTTAACACTTGAGTGTTGTTATTTTATAAAAAATACTCTAAAAATCTTATTTTAAAAGGGTCTTTTATTAATTCTTAGTTAAAAAAAATATTTTTCTATGTGAGAAATGTTAATAATAAAAAAATAATAATCCCAAAAGAAATCCTAAGCTCCATACTATATTTCAACTATCTATCAAAATAAATAAAATATGACATACTCAATATACATATAGATACACTAATACTAAAAGACTCTATTAGGCTAATATATATACATAACTACTTAAATATTATGTTATTAACACTAGCAAATAAGGATCTAATAAAATAAAAATAATAATGATATAATGATAATAATAATAATAAATAAAAAATTTTGAAAGAATCGAACAAGGCTAAACCTAGTTGTTGTTCAATGAATCAGTGACGATGGATAGTAATCCATGGTGACGTTGTGGCATTGGATGAACAACCTGCTGTTGACGTGTATGGATTGTGGATGTCGTTGATTGGATTTTGGATCAATGGAGCATCAAGGAGAATTGTTGAAGTTTGGATTGGATGTCTTTGGAATTGTATTGCATGCTTCAGATCGGAAATTAGAGTACGAAATTGGATGTCAAATTGATTTTGATTTTGTCAGGGGGCATTGATTTGGAATTGTCCTCGTGTTGCATTCGTGTATTGCGTGGACTTTGGCGATTGTTCGGAGATTTGGTCATTGGAAATTCGTTTGACTTCAAAATTTGATCTTGGCTTTGGAATTTGATTTCATTTGCTTGACGTTGGATTTTGAATTGTCAGGATGCAACGTGAATTTTGGTCAGGGAATTTTTGTCAGGGGAGTGAAGTTAGAATTTGGCATTAGGGAATTATGTCGGGGAACTTCGGCTTGGAATTTGGCAAAGGGAATTGTGTGCTAATTGCGTTGGAGTAGGGGATTGGAATTGAGTATTCGGTTGTAGAATTCGATTATGGGCATGATTGTTGTGTTATTGATGGTGTCTCTCTTTTATTTGTACATGAGGTCGAAATCAAATCATATCTGGATATATCTATCATATCTGATTCGATAATTAAACTAGATTCAAATGAATTCAAATCCGATTTAGCTAAATTCATATGATTTAATTAGATATAAATCACATTTTCATCTCACTTCTGCAAAGATAGAAAAATAAAGACATAGATGTCTACTGAGACTCGAACCCAAGACCTCAAATTAAATCCAAGCCAAATACTCCAATACTTATCCGTTAGGCCATTGGCCTGTACCTTGACATTCAGTTCAATTAAATTATACTTAAACTACTCGGTTTCCTAAAATAATTTTTTTTTAACTAAACTAAAACTAAAACTATTTATTCCTAATATAAGTTACTTCTTAAAAATCTACAAAAATCTTCTTTTCTTATTTTTTTGGTATTTTCATTATTTGTTAATTTTTATTATTTTTATCTTTTATTAATTTTTCTGTTATTTTTATTTTTGAATTAGGACCCTTTTTGTAAAAATAAAAATTAAGACTATAGAAGGGCAAAAATTAGGTGTCCACACCTATCAACATGTATATATACAAAATATTAACAATAAATTTAAGCCATTGATAAATTGTTTAACAAAGTTGCATCATTCTACCAACATCAATATTCTCTTATTAAGAATCAACTAAAGGATATAAAACTATAAGCCCTCCCCTTACTTTATCCTTCTCAACTTTTTCCCATTTTTCAATCTTTCTTTTCTTTTTTATTTGATTACTCATGCATTTTCTTTTAATTTGCTTTACTTTGTGAGGGAACTATTTTACCTTTTTCACAGTTTGGTTGGTCAAAGTTTATGAGCTCACTTATGAATTATGTAAACGTAATCGTTAGCCATTCCTGGTTATCACCACATCTATAATCTCTTTTTATACTTTTTGATTTGTGTTTTTCTCATTTTTCTTTCTTTTCGTTTAAAAGGTGCTTCTCCCAACTTTCCTTCCCTCTTTTCTATCTTTCTTTTCTTTTTTTTTCCTTTTTTTTTTTCAAAATCTAGCTAAGTTCAAAATTTGTAGCAATTACATGATCATATAGACTACTAAAACTTCAAAGAACATGTATAAGTATTAGCAAAAATATAAGGATTTAATCCCTAACCAATTATATTGCCTTAATCTAAAATCATCAAATCTCATCTTAAATAAAATATAACTAAATAAAGTAATGAATTTATAATTTAACTATAAAGAGGTGATTGATGTCCAATTGATAATTAAGTTGAAATGGCACAAAGCTTGAAAAAATTTGGTCTAAATGGCTCTAGGACTATGCAATGATAGCAATTTAGAGATAGGAAATGTTAACAATATAGATAGTCAGGTCATGAAGCTCATAATTGTTTGAATTTTACTTCAGACTAACTAAGCATCCAAAGAGAGCTAGCTTATGGTTAATAAGTTGTTGATGAGGTGTTAATTGTCGTACCTTTGTTATGCCAATATTGAGATTAGATGTGCCAAAATGGACTAATTCATAGGTAAGAATTTGTATGTGCAATGTAAATAGGGTTGGTATTGTAAGTGAAACAAATGAAATCGAAAAACGTGAATAGTTTTATTTGAGAAATACATTCATCAAGTCTTTAGATCTTCAACAAGTGTCCACAACATATTAAATGGCGCAAATCAAGAGTTGTGCAACAAAAGCATAGAGATTTTGTAATTCATAAGTTCTAAAAGATGATAGTCTCAATGAGGAAACTATTTTTAAGGGGGATGAACTTTGATATCCTTAAATAGAAGGTGAATGAACCTTAATTATGTGAAACCCCATGATTAAGTACTTTACATGGATTGTGGGACGTTGTGTTACAAGTTTATAAGGCTTTGGTTGTGAATAACTTGTTAACACAAGCTTAAAACTTTTAGGTCAAGTGATTGAAATAGGCCCATTAGTATTTGTTGGCTTAACTATTCACTAATGGTATCAAAGTTGACCCTTTTCTAGTAGGTAGATGATTTAAGTTTGACTCCAGTTTGGAGAATAGGTCCGAAGAAGGAGAGGAGTGTCACCAGGGTATGACTTCTTGCATGCTTCTAGGATAACCTATAGGTAATGGATGGCTCAAATTATACACTAAAAAGGGGGGAAGATATGGACCCAATTATAAGGCCTCGCAATAAGGAAGTCGTATGTCTAAAGGAAAGAGGTTATGAGATTTCATGGTTAAGTATTCTACATGAATTATGGAAGGTCAGGGTACTAGTTTATAAGGCCTTAATTGTGAACATCTTATCAATACATTGTCAATAAAAACTTGAAACTTTTAGGCCAAATAGTTGAAATAGGCCTATTAGTGTTTGTTGGCTTAGTTATTCACTACTTTTGTCCGGAGGCATTACAAATTGTAAGGTCTCGTAACAAAGACATTGCGTGTTTAAGGGTAGGAGAGGTGAGGTGGTGCAGGATTGTAAGACTCTATAGATAACTGTCTTATGTGGATTATGGAAAGTCATAGTACTAATTTACAAGGCCATAATTAAGAATATTTTGTCAACATAAACTTGAAACTTTTTTACCAAGTGGTTGAAATGGACCCATTAGTGTTTGTTGGCCTGGCTTTTACTACTTTTAGCTTGGGGCATTACAAATTATCAAGGTATTTTTTAGTGTAGTAACTTAGAATTCATTAAAATACTAAGGTTAAGCGTATTAAGGGAAAAGTGATGGGTGACCTCTTGAGAAGTAGATGCACTAAGGGAATTAACCATTTTAGTAAGAAATATAACTAAAGTTCCAAAGTTTTTGAAAAGTTTTGGTGCTCATAAATTAAATATCAACAATGATGTGGATCAATGCAACTTTTTAATCATGCATAAGGATCAATAGGAAACCAACAACAGCAAATGATAACAGGTTAATAGCTTTTCCCAATGCAAGCCATCAACTTATCAATACCCCCATCAACCAACACAATACCAACTATGAAACAACACAAAATCCATTAGGATAAACAATATTTTCATTGTTTAAATCAAAATAAACAAATAAAAGAGAAATAGAAAAAGAACAAGACTTTCTTGGGATATAGGTCAATGTGTAGGTCACATCAATATAAGTCTCAATCCACCACCATGTTCTAAAGCTCCATTCCATCATCATTTGCCATGTGTGCTCAAAGCCCTTAGTCTAATAATTCTATACAAAACCAAAAAATAGAGATTACAATAATACAATCTAGAAAATATTAAACTCAAAAAAATAATTAAAAATGATACAAACATGAAAAGAAAAGAATTGAACGAAAAATAAAAAATGGAGGGCTACCTCCTACTTAGCACTTGACTTATGATGTCCTCAACGTAATTTCTAATATATCTACTAGGATCTTGTGAGAATGTATTTATTCTCATATTTTTAAAACTAATAAAGGAGCTTCTTTCACTCTTTTATTTTTTCTTTTTAGTTTGGCTCCCTTGTATATGGTAAAAATAGTTTTTCAAAGTGAGATAATCTAAAGGTAGGTGTCTACTAAAAATTGATTACATATCCTATTAGCTTTGGACAATTAATTAATTCAATATTTGAAGAGGAATTTTTTATGGGAATCAAAACCTAGACCAAGTTAATATTTAAAGATGTTTATGACTTATTTACTTCTAGATTATATCTTGCCTCAATTATATTCTTAAAGCCATTTCTATTTATACTTCCTAATGCTATTTCTACTTTTGAATGGAAATTCTAATGCTTTTGGTAAGGCCCTAACAACTCAAGCTTATGATTCTAAGTTTCTGATTATACTTTAGTTCTAATCTTTTATTCTGCATTTGAATATGATATTTGCTCAATATACCTTCTTCTCATGGATGATTCTTTTTTGTCTTTCATATATTTTATTTCCTTATTATGCATTCATAAATAAAAATATTAAACTTTCTACATATAAGAAAATTAAATTTTATTAGGTTAGTATTTAATTTCTTTATATTAGGTTATTAAGAAGTTTTCTTCTTATGTATTTTCCTTAGTCATTGGGATAGTTATTTTATTTTATCTTTCTAATACTTCCCTTATAAGCCATACTTCCATATTGGTAACCATCCTAGTATATCATGAAATAGGTATTTCCATGTAATGTAATGAACAACTTTTGATAATCAATTTATTTTCATGAATTGCGTTCTTCTCAATTTATCTTATTCTTATCAATCTTTTCAAACATTGTAGCAAACACCTATAAACAAGATTTGCACATCATATCAGACCCTCTTAACAATTATGAGTCATACTAGTGTTAAAGTTAATCAACCTTTTGTTAGATTTAGATGAGGAATCCATGGACTTATCATTTAATGGAAGAAACCCCTTAATTTGATTCTTAGATTGGTACGTTGTATCCAATTTTAAGATTTTGTCTATATCTTTATTTCCTTGTTTCATAAAATCATATAAGCTCATAAATATTGTTCCTTTTTTTATTTTCCAATTCAATTATCAAATCAAATCTTTAGTTTATTAATTCTTCATATCCTTTAATTTTGTTCCATAAATATAAAATGCATGACAATATTTCTTCATCTTTATGGTCTAGTAACTATTTTCCTATACACATTGTTTAAAGGCTCTTGAAGTCATAGTATCTATTGATCTTTTTCCTAGGATTGCCATACTTTGGTTGAAGAGTAATAAAATTCCCATTTTTGATAAGTTGCACGATTCTTAGATGTTGCTTACAATCCTTTCAAGGATTTAGGCAAATCAGTCTTGGTCTTAAACTTTTGTTTTAGGTTCAACCTCTCTAATCTCCTCTTACTCTAAGGGTTAGATGAATAATGTGTACTCTATAGTCTCCAAAGAGTAATGAGGTATAAATTACTTTTTTTTCCCCTTCAAACTCCTCCTCTCCTTCATTAAGCTACTCTCTTTTTATTGGCTATTTAGATGCACCTCTTTCTCCAAACCATTTTTCTTGTCTACGTTGACCCTTCACTTCTGTTAACTCCTTGAGGCTTATAATATTAACCTTTTAACTTAACTCTTCAACAAGACCTCTAATTATTTCATCAACGTCTTCCTCATGTCCTTCAAGTGTTTTTATAAGTATTTAATCAGGTTTAATCTTCACTTTTGAGATGGTCAATAGCCAATTCCTCTAATAGTACAAGTTTTTAATTTAAGAGGGCATTAAATTTTCATTTGTTCATCTCAAAAGGTCTACACATAATTCGAGTAAACTACTTTAAGTCATCATATCTATCATTAATGATCAATTCCATCATGAATTTTCTTAAGGTTTTTCTTCGTTAAAGCCTAAGGATTGATGTAGTGGGGTGGTTAGGTTTTGTATCTATTTATTAGGATCTATAGGGATTAAAAATTATAAAATTTGATAAGTATATAGTCTTAAAAGGCTCCACCTCAGTCCTACTTCCTGTAGATGATGGCAATATTCATCTTTTGGAATGAGAGTATAATAGTAAGAATGTAAGATAGGTTTCCTATTCTTGCACTCAAAAGTCCAATAACACACTCCCCATACATCATGTCACTTATACTCATTGAGGCGATATATGAAAGTTTCTTACATTGAGCATTAAGGTAATGTACATTTAGGTTTGATGGGTTTGATACATGAAGGAATGCTTAGGGTACTAAGTCCCTTAAGGATTTTTCAAAATATCTTTTTGGTACTTTCACATTTTTAAACAAAATGCTTAGTCTTAAAGTCAAACCACATGTCTTATTTTAATTAATTGACAAAGCCCCTTAGCAATAGTGTTAAAAAATGATACACTTATTCTTATTATTCTTACTCCTTTAAAAAGTGAATATTGGGTTATGTTTATGGGGAACTTAAACTTAATACTAAACTATGGTGATCCTATTCTAAATTAAGCAAATTGATTTTAAGATTGTTGAGAGCTAGAATGAAAAATTTAAATGACTACCATGCTAAATGCATAGCAACACCAGAGGGTCTTGAAATCAAGAGATGTACAAATTATCAGTGTTATTAAACCTAGATTAACCCATATGATTAAACCTAGTTCGACCTAACCCTTTTATAAAACTAATCCAATCAAACTACAATCTAACTTCAAGTCCAACTCAATTTATCCCTTTAACTTTTAACCTTCTCACATGTTTGAGTTAACTACTTAGATTGGATCTAACAATATTGCAAATTATTAGATTACTGAATAAGTTTTGCATTGAAAATGAAAATGACTATCAAAGATTTGACCTAACTCACTAGACCTTGCCTACCTCTTGAAGTAATGAAACTTTAGTTATATCATAAGTAGTCCCATTAAAACAATTTATCTATAATTATCAACTATAGCAAGCTAATCTCACAACAACATTAAACTTATTACTTTAAGAAGAAAAGCTCTGAATACAACCAAAATACAGGTATAAAGGTAAATAAGGAAATAAAAAACATCAAAAGAAGTATTCTCCTCATTAATGTCTTCAATTCCATCTTGTGAATGTGTAATCCATTCATCATAATGACTTGGAAGCCTTAAAATCACTTAAGATGTGTTATGGGCAATGGGGTTTGGTGCCAAAAAACTAAAACAAAAGTGATGGTGTAGAATGAAAAATGGAGCGACTAGTATTGTACTTTTTTTCTCTCAATTATTGCTAATCTCTATCCTTAAGTAAAACTGAAATTGTCTTAGTCCATGTTTATATTCAATTTCACATGACTCTTTAATTTTTGGATCAATAGTTAAATTCCTTAGAATGGTAGGCGAATTCATTCATTAAGTGTACATGGTAGATTTAGTCGTATAGCTAGTCTAGGCTTTATTTTCTTATTTATTTTTTACTTGTAATAAATATTTTGTATATTTCTCAATTTCACACACTTTTCTTATTATTAGTACAAAAAATCACACATAAAAATAACATTCAATTAGGATAACAACAAATATGAAATAGAAGCCATCAAAGTCCAATTTTGTCATCCTTTTCCATAATCCATTACAATCAACACAAGAATGCATTTCATCATTTTTAGATAAGATTTTACAAGAAAAAGAACAATGAAATGCATGAATATATATTAATTAAATAGGGATAAATATATTGTTTTACACACTTATTGAATGTTAACCCCCTAACCAAGGCTTAATCCACTTATTAGAATCGTTTATAAGTGCTTAGATACAACAATCCTTGGTTGGACAGAGTAGTTGGATAAGAGGAGGTAAAATTAGATTAGAGCCATTAAATCAAATAAATGTAGGTTATTGATTTGTTAAGGTCTCTTATATAAGGGAGTTCTCTCCTTATTTGTAAATAATCCATAAATACAAGCTCTCATACCTACTATTATGCCTCTCTCTCTCTCTCTCTAAACTTTTTAGTAAGTGTGTTCTTCTATCTTTTATAGGAAAAGCCAACTTAGCCCCTCTATAGTGATTATAGAGAGTCTAATTATTGGATGTAAGAGTTAGTTCAACACTTTTCGAGTGACATACCTCACCAAGCTCATTTGTAGTGAGCCAGTCATTGTGTTGCCTTTATAGGATAAGTTTTTAGAGAAAGCTTATAGCAAATCTCTTCATTATAACAACTCTAATACTGTGAAAGTTTAGGTTATTGCAACCTAGTCCTTTTCTTCCTATAGATTTGATTTTATATTGTTATGGCAAACAAAAAATAAAATAGATGATATGAAAATCCTAAATTAAAAAATAAGATTCGACGTGATTTGTATTTATTGATGGGTAAATGGCTACAAACTTTAAAATTTGAATCAATATAACTTTTTATTAGTAATCACATATTGTATCAAACAATATGAGACAAGCAACCAAAATATAATGGCCACCACTCGTAAAATCTATTAAAATTGAAAAGAACCCTAAAACGAAATAAAGTGATAATTTCTTACATGCTCATGTAAGCATTTACTTGCTTGGATTGAAAATTGCCCTCTTAAGTTGAAATTCTATATCAAAAATTGCAATTTACTTTGCATTCTTATATTGTTGTTTTACTTTTATGATAAACCTATTAAAAATCCTCTAAGTTTATACTAAATTTTAATTAAGTACCTTATATGTTTACAACAAATTGAATTATTAATTTCATGTTTTAAGTAAGGCATTTGAGTTATCTATGTTTACACTATCACAACTAATAATAAGTCTTCTAAGTTATCATTATAAATTGTAGAGGGCTAAATCTAACTCATGGGCTTCAAGTTTAATAACAATATGGATTTGACTCTCTAGGCTAAGGTGACAAGGCTTAAAGAGTCAAACCCATAAGAACTCGGGATGATTAAGGGAGATTTGGCATGGTGAGCTTAGAGTAGGACTCATTGAATTAGTCTACCCAATCTAATTTTTCTTGGTCTGGCTCATACTAAAAGATAATAAAACCATTTATTTGGGCCTAAACCCATGAAAAGAGCTCACTTAAGATCCATTTATAGGAGGCTTTAATCTTAGCCAATAGCTAACATCACACTCCAACGGATCAAATCCACCTATCACTCCTATAAATACCCCATTCATTTCCTCATTCAGACAAGAGACAAATTTCAACTAATCCTGTTACTTTACTAGAATTCTATCTTAAAGATTAAATACTCAAACATCTCAAGAATATTACCCCATTCTTCATCTACTGTAGAGTTTGATGTCATCATACTCCCTCACTTATCACTTGATGTGTTAAAGCCTACTGAGACTACCTACTCCTTCTCTCTATCCTAACTCACTTAATCATCCCATACATGCAAGTCAATTTATTTCCTTGGTTATGTATAGCGTAATCTGACATAGCACACATGTGACCTCTTCCAATTCGAACCCTACACATTTTTTTTGGTGACTCTACTAAGGAGGAAAGGGTTGATACGCACATGACGATAATAATACTCTCAACATGACATGAATGCATAAAGGGTCATTGGAATGAGGAGGATGTCTTTATTCCTATAACAAAGGACCCATTTACATACAATAAACTATACTTTGCTAAGGCAGCTTTCTTCAATAAACATAAAGAGGCGGTATCGCAAAATATAAAAAAACCTCTTAATGCATTGCTACCCATAGTAGAAGAAGCTCATGCTCAAGCATCTAAGAAGAAAGGAATGCGCGGTTGTCATGGATGTGTAAAGAAACGCAAGAGAGCAAATAATATTATGGAAACCGAAGGTAATTCATAAGAAGAGGTAAGAAAACTACTAAGAGCAAAGGATGAACTTACTAGTTTTCTCTCTCCTCTTTTCTTGTTACATGTAAACAAAGCGATAGTCACTTCTTATCAATGAAAGAAGTTTATTTCTTTATCACTAATATTATCATATGGAACATAATTGTGTCTATTTATGTCTTTATTGCCATTATCGTTGCTAAGTAAAAGCTTGCTCTCCTAAGCGTGCATGGCTTATCCCGTACAACAATTTACATCTTATTGGAGGCATTTGGATCCTCTTGATTATTTGAAAGAAAATTGATAGCGATCATGGCATCTAGTATACACATTGTTGCCGCTTAGTAAAGAGCTTTGACTACTAAGCGAACGATGATGAACTTAGCTCGTACATGCGGCCTAGTAAGCCATATTATACAGTTGATCCAAATGTTTCTTACCATCAAGTAGGAAAGACAATCTTGTTGATGGGCACATTGAAATATGGATACTTCAATCTAAGTAATACCTTGGTAAGCTATATTATACAATCAGGTAATGGGAAACTCCCCCTTAACTAATATGAAAGAATTATTGATCCTAAGCATTCGGTGCCACTATCACTGCATATGTGTGATCGAACACTTTTTGAAAGAGATTTTCTATATATTACCATTAGCAAGCAAAAGTCTTGCCATAATATGAGATAACATGTGAAACCCCATTAGATTACTAAGTCTAAACAGTCTCGCAATTATGCCTATCCTACAAAGGACCTCCTTATATCATCGAGTCTAGTAGTCTCACAATTATGCTTATTTTATAAGAGATCCCTTATATCAAAGAGTCTAAACAGTCTCAAAGTTATGCTAATTCATAAATTTCAAGTTCATGCAATTTAACAGGAATATAACTAGGTCGAGCCTTTGCTCGCTACTGCATGGTATCATTTCAAAAAAAGGAAAAGAGAAAGATAACAAGGTAATCTTACTACTTCTCATTAGACAACATCGCTGCTTAGTTGATTCATTGCTCCTAAGCATGTGAAGTCTTCAAGAATAGTTTTATCAAGACTTTATAGGTTACTAAGGGGACCAAAGAAACCCTGTTATGTTACTTTCCATTATGCTATTATTAAGTGAAGAGCTATCTCATTCCTAACCGTACGATGACAAAACATCTTCATAGAAAGTAAGTGGAAGCACTAAGGAAATAGGAGAATACGAAGGCTGATAAATGGATTTCATTACTATTGATTTTCCATATTCAATCACAACTTGTGCTTACGAGAAGATAGTGTTACAATTGTGTGATCAAGAAAATTACAATAGATAGCTTAAGACAGCATCCACTAGAATAAGTAGTCAACTACAAGTGTACATAATTGCTCCCATGCAAATGAAATGTTACCATGAAGTTAAATCCATATGATCCATTGAAGTTACTACCGTTTGTAAAGATCAAGGGACTGTAGTACAACACTAGATTTCTAATAATGCCATAAAGAAAAGAGGAACACCGATGCTTGTTGGTCTACTCCATTACTACGTATCAAAAATTGGGAAAGGAAAGTCATAGATGGATATGATGCTTGAGGAAGCTATCTTGTACAATTATTGCCACTCATGCCATCTACTTCATATAATACTCCTTATGTATGATGCTAGATTAACTCTTGCATACATGAGGCTTGCTTTGTAGGAAACACTTAATGCGCATGTGTACACGAGACTTGATTCACGTATGCTCGTTATGCTCCATGCACAAGTGCTCATGATGCTTTAAACGTGCTTGTATGCTTGGAAAGTGTTGGAAAATATGGTCCTTATATAATGAACACCTTGACATGGTCTTCCATACATGTTATTAGTTTTGAAAAGTGATAGAACCAACCAAGTTGGTTTCTATCACTTAAGCAAGATGAAACTTGATTAGATTGTAATGGCTTGATCACCCGATGTTGTGCTTTTAGCAAAACATGAATGAAGGTCATTTTACACAAAATAAATCTCCTTCACTCTCAATTCCAAATGAAAGAGAAACAAAAAACTTTTCCCATTTCTTTACACATATTGAAGACAGATGCTAGGAAATATTTAAACCATTGATAATAGTTTCTTTACAAGGACCTAACTTACTCCTTGAGAATGGAATTAATGTGTGTTTGCAGTATAAGAATATAAGAGTTCTACCGTATATCTTTTCTTATAACTTCTTGCTTAAGTGTTGTTTGATTCTTGAGGATGTTTGGGTCGGTGAATGCATTCATGAGGAACTTGGTCTAGTTGGATTTATCATCTAATGATTTTAGTGGATCGATCCCTAAAGAAATTAGAGAATTAAGGGCTCTCTCAGGAACTCTTAGTCTCTCTAATGATTATTTATTTGGTAATATTCCTAAAACTCCGATAAATTTACTAGTCGCAGTGAGTTTTGGATCTCAAGAACAATAATTTAAGTGGTGAAATTCCTCAAACTAAGTCTTTTACTAACTAAGGTCCCTCTGCATTTCTTAATAACCTTCTATTGTGTGATTCTCCTCTTCAAAAACCTTACAAAAACACCTTAAAATTGTCTTCTCAAGGAAACAATAGCTTATCCCAAGAATCGAGTTCTTGTCAAGGGAAAAGGCTCAGCCTTGGTTTAAGCATACTAATTTCTATGGTTAATGTTATAGGAGTAGTATTAATTGAGTTGATCATAGTTTATGTGTATTGGAAGAAGAAGGATAGTAATGGATGTAATTGCATCGGGGAAACTAAATTAGGAGGCAACGATAATAAAAATCATGTTTGCATATTTCCTTGTATTGGTGGACTGGGGACTTACAGTAATAACAATGATGATTCGGAAATGGAAGATGTGGAGAAATTGGAGAGATTTAGTTCAGGTATTAAAGAGGAAGGTAATTTAGTGGCTATAGACAAAGGGTTTAGTTTTAAGCTTGATGAATTGTTGAGAGCTTCAGCATATGTGTTAGGAAAGAGTGGATTGGGGATAGTTTACAAGGTGGTGCTTAAGAATGGCGTGTCGGTAGCTATTAAGAGACTAAGCATGGGTAGAGAGCAGAGGTATAAGGAGTTTATAATAGAGGTCCAAGCAATTGGGAGAGTGAAGCATCTAAATATTGTAAGGCTGAGAGCTTATTACTAAGCTCCTAATGAGAAGCTTCTTATTAGTGATTTTATCTCTAATAACAAGTTGGCTTCTATTCTAAGAGGTTATTAGACATGAGTGTGCAGAAAATCAACATACTAATAGATAATGTGAAAGGTCTAGAGAAAATATGGTCAACGATGCAGATGAATAGTAGCATAAGAGGCTTTCTTCAACAAGTCCAGAGCAAGATGCATGCGTTGGCAAAGAAGAAATATACAAGAAGTTATTTCAAGCTCATTTTTAGCTCCAAATTCAACACACTTGATAGTGAGCTATGAAGAGTTTCAAGCATGCTGATAATGGAACTTACAAAAGAAATAATTATACTTGTCAATGAATAGGCAATAAGAGTTAGTGTTCAAATAGAAGAAGAATGGTCAGAGATAAATAAAAAAAAAAAAGGGAAGACTAACCTACGATTTACTGATTGGATTTCTCCTCTACAATTTAATGCCTATAATGGACTGTGAATGCTGCTATGTTCTCTTCAACAATTAGCCTCAATCTTCAACAATGGCCATCAAGTTTTTTTTTTCAACAAACACCTTAGGTTCTTAGTAGATACTTTAGATTATTTCCCAATTATGGATTCTAATTTTCAAAAACTTCTCATCGGTTTTGACACTCCAATTCGTAGGCTGCATTTAATCTTCGATAGTGACTCTAGTGTTATTGAGTGTCTAGTTCTTTCTTAGCCTTCAGTCTTCGGTCTTCAATCTTCAATGGTTGTTGTAGTTTGCTATTTTCAATCTTCAAATTTTGGGTCAAAAAAATGTTGTTGTGTACTGTATTGTATGGGTATCGAAGGGAAGAAATAGAATACATATAGGCTTAAAGGAAACAAAATTGAAATAGAAAGAGTATAAGGTCGTTGTAAATGAAATCGAATGAGAAAGAGATGATGAAATTGAAAGATAATGTCTATGAGTGAAAGAAAAACAAATTTGGAATGTATATGAGTTGAATATAAATAAAATCAAAGAAAAGGAGAATGTGTATAAAGATGGGAGTGTATGAAGAACTCAAAGGAATAGGATAGTCATATGACGCAATAGAAGGAAGGGAGAAAGAAACGTAGAAGTAGATATACGAAGGTTTAAATGAAGGAATTAAGAGTGTGTATAATAGTTAATGGAGGATGTTTAAAAAAAATTGAAGAAAGGAAGTGGAGTATACGAAAGCTAATATGTGTATAGCAAGAACTAAAATAAGAAAATATAAAATGAAAAATAATGTGATTAATGGAGAATGCTCAAGAAGGCTAGTGTATGGAAATGGACCTGAAAAAAATATGTTTATCTTTGACAAAAACTTCGATGGAGCAACTAAGCTTAGGATGATGATGGAGAATGAATGGATTTAGCAATGGAGATTGTTTGAAGCTTATGTCATGAATTGTAGCAATAGTGATGCTTCAATGAAGTTATGCTAGATGGAAGCACTTCCTAACTCCTTAATATTCCTTCCTATTGTTATTGCTGTAAAAAATTGAATAATGAAGAAGATAACTTAGTCTTGGTTTCTAGTTATCGACTATGTTTTGAGAAAAATGTCGAGGGAGAGGGCTGTTATCGAAAATATTCTTTAGTGTACTGTACATAACCAAATTGTGACACCTAGCCATTCCTTATGTGCTCATTAGTACAATGGAAAAAGACAACTCATGATAGTACAAAAGAGAATAAAAGAATATGCTTGATGAAGAGGTGTCCTGATGCAATATCATTTAATTTCACTAGCTAAGGTGTTTTTCTTTATAATATGTAAAAGTGGAATGTGGTGTCATGTAGGGCTAGGCAGCTAAAGTCTTTGACAATATTGAAATATATACAATTCCATTCCTAAATTGATGATGATGCATTAATAGTGGATGTTGAATTTTAATTGATAATCTACTTGAAGCTTAGGATGTCATATAAACAATACCTTTGAAAACTAGAAAGTATTATTCGAGGTGTTTTTTTTTTTTATTTTACTTTTCTAATGTTTATATTGTATTCATAGAAGTGTTGAGGTTGCTACAAAGTGAGTCAAAGGGTGAATAAACCGAGGAAGAAATGCTTTAGGAAATTATCGAAGGACAAGGGAATCTTTTTATATAACAAAAGAATGGTCTTCGTTACTTAGTGTACATATCAGCATGTGATGCCTCATCCATCTCATGTGCTTCTACAAATGGGGTATATGCTCTTTTGGCAAATTGCTAGATCACTGTGTTTATCAATTATAACGCAACAAATAAAATTTGGTTAATACAAAAGCGTTTACATGATATGTGAAGACCTTATAAAAAGAATACTTTTATATGAGAAGAAAATTGAGACAATGTTGATACATAGGGTCGGCCTAACGAGATTAGTAATGTAAACTTAGCATATAAATTCAACTCAATCGAACCAATAACTCATGAAGATTGAATTAAAGAGATGAATCAACTCAAAAATAGACAACTTAAAGAAGATTTATTTCTGTATTGCTATGGAAGGCAATGTACAACTCAATTTAGTCAAGGCATTACACACGAATAAGAGGTGCTGCGAATTCACTCACTAAGCCAATTGGCGGCAATGCAGTTGTTCGATAGCACACACACTAAAGTCAATTGAAAAGCTCATTCGATAGCCAAAACCCTTCGACTTCGTCCAAAGGATTTTAGTTAGGGGGCAAAATATAGAGAGTTAAATCTAACTCATAGGCTTGAAGCCCAATAATGACATGGATTTGATTCTCTAAGCTAAGGTGATAAGGCTTGGAGAGTTAAACCCATAAAAACTAGGGATGATCAAGAGAGATTCGGTATGGTGGGCTTAGAATATGGCTTGTTGGATCAATCCATTCGATCTAACCTTTGTTGGTCTAGCTCACACTAAAAGATAATAAAGTCTTTTATTTAAGCTTAAACTTATGAAAATAGTCTAGTTGAGATCCATTTATAAAAGGTTTTAATCCTAGCCATTAGTCAATATCATGATCCAACGGATCAAATCTACCCACCACCTCCTATAAATACCCCATTCATTTCATCATTTGGATAAGAGACAAATTTCAACTAATGTTGTTGCTCTATTGAAATCCTATCTCAAAGATTAAACACTGAAACATCTCAAGAATATTACCTTGTTCTTCATCCATTGTGATGTATGATGCTATCTCACTCCTTCACCTATCACTTGTCGTGTTAGAGCCTATTGAAATTATCTACTCCTTCTCCTTATCCTAACTCACTTGATCATTCCATACATGCAAGTGAAGTCATTTCCTTAATTACGTATAATGTGATCTGACATGTAGCATGCATGTGACCTCTTCTGATTCGAACCCCACACATAAATCATGAGAAATACTAATGAAGGAACATGCCTTATGGGAAAATATAAATATGAAGAACTTAAATGACTCATTTAAAACATATAGGGTGAACTAAATATTAATGTTAATAGAGGATTTCAATAAGAGTTTAATTGAATTTTGAGGTACCTATAGAAAATTTCAAACTAATATTCAACCTTTTCACTTTGATAATAGATTCTATTAATAACGAATTCAAATAAAGAGAGGGCTTCAAACCCAAATCAGAATGAACCTATCTTCTACTTATCAATACATAAAGAGAAGAGAGAGAGAGAGGGAGAGAGAGAGAGAGAGAGAGAAAAGAATATTAGAATGATGAGCAAGTTTGCTTATTTAGGAACCAAATTGTAGCCCTCACAACTTATTATTTGACTTGAATAATGACTTTCCGCACATTAGAGCTAGAGAATAAAGAGCCTAGACTTTTCAAGAAGCTCTCGATCCCTTGACAGAGTTTGTGCTTGGATTTGATCTTGCCTTTTTTTCACGTAATCTTTCATTTCCTCTACGAACTCACCAAACCTATCAAAGTAGGGACCTATAATGAAACCTTTAAGTCCCACTTGTTTCCCTATTGCATTCAACAGATTCCCAATCCCTTCTGTCTCCATCCAAAACTGCATAATAAGAACATTTATTATCTCATATTTAAAATGTCATATTCTTTAATACACCCCGAAATTCTAAAGTAATACACCTGTGCCACTTAAAAAACCCATTGAGATCAAAATTTTTCTTTTATAATATAATACCAAATCCGCTTCTCATATAATTATATATTGGCAGTCCACTATATGATTCGAGGATAGTCTTGAGTTACGTGATATTTTATCGTCAATACAAGGTTGTATCAAATAATAAAACAGCCTAAAAAAGAATTAATTGCAATTGTATGTTGATCTAAAAGATTAACTTGATACCATATTGAATGAGAGATTTTGCACTATTAAATTTTATAAGGAATGTAGGCTTGTTATCTTCTTTTTTATTTTTATTTTTTTAATTCTTAGGGATTGTTGTAATTAATCTAGATTTGGATGTGGAAAAAAAAAAAATGAACCACTAATAACTGTATGTGAGGGTAAGTTTGTTAGGGGCACTTGGCACAAGTCACTTGACATAAATTCTTGTGCCAAGCACCCCTTATGCCTTATATTCACCAAGCACCAAAGGGTGCTTCTAAGTATTGAGGTGCCTATTTAAGCACCCTCCCTCTCTCCTCTTTTTCTTGACATTATGTTAGGATATGTGTTTGGCCCTTCCTTTTTTTTCAATTTTTCTTTTTTTATTTTTTAAAATAATAAATAAATAATTATTGTTATGATATGCAAAAATAATAAAATAATTTTTTATACTTTAAAATATATTTCGGTATTGTATGCAAAGTAGTGATAATATTAGACTTGTTAAAAATTAAAAAAATTAGTAAATAATTTTGGTAAAACACTTCCTTATAAAGTAAAGAATTGCTCAAAAATAGAAAGTGCTGATGTGGCACTATAAGCAACTCCTTAAGTACCCATCTGATAAACATACTTTGATGGTAAAAATGCGAAAACCTTTACCTTATTATACTGAGAAATCATTCCACGGAGATGGAATTTAGTACCTATATTGACATGGTTGAGGACAACTTCAAGCATTTTACCACCAATATTATCCAAGTATATGTCAATTCCATTAGGGCAATATCTGTGGTATAAGGGGTGAAAATACAATTATTAAAAGCATAAAACATGCCGAAGGAACATAAATTGAAAGTATGTTTTATATGTTTCTAAGATTACAAACTTTTATATTAATAGAGCAGAAAAACTGCATACATTGTTTCCCATTATGACCGAATTCTAAAATAAATACACATTTCAATTCGTTTAGCATCGTTGATGACAAATGAGGTTACTAATCATTGTTTACCAATTTTTTGAACTTCTTTTGTAAAGGGGAAAAAAAAATTATATTAGCTCCTTTGAGTATATTTTAACGATAATGCCGTTATTCCGTTAATAATGACCATGATGTAGAGGTAACATATGATGATTGTGATTATACAGAACTATATATATATATAAACATGTTAGTTGGATGTTAACTATATAATGCCAAAGAACTATTTATGTAATATTCATTTACGTGTTGACACCATCAAGAGCATGAACCCCCTTTTGCACTACTGAAAGTGCATATTTCCATTTTGAATTAGGCCAAAACATACAACATACATGCTTATCTATGCCTCAAACTTTTGATCATTGGTGGATATAGCAAGCATCCAAACATTGGTAGGTGTTGGGATTTTTCCCTTTCAAATGAAGAGCACGGTTGTGTGTATCCAAACAGTTTCTCTCTTTAGGTTTCTAGTGAGAGATTTTCCTCCCGTGTTACATGTGATTATAATCACAAGGAATGGTGCCAGCCAAATTTAACCATAAATATGTGGATTCTTTGCATTATTTCTTCCTCTAAATACAACATATTTTATTGTTTATTCTATTATAATTATCATTTCTTTACTGTTATAATAAGTGCACAAATAAAATGAAAGTATAAGAACAAATGTGATTCAGCTTAGGGCTTATGTTCACATATAAATGCGATTACCGTATATATTCAATAAAGAAATTTTGTAGAGATTACAAAAGGTTACACTTCACTCAAATCCTAAAACCTAAATACCTTACAATATTTTCTCACTAGTGTATACACTAAACCCTCACAATAAACAAAGAGAAGATAGATACAGAACTTCTCTAAGAGTTACTACTATTGAGATGTTACTATGGAAGTTATTTAATGGAAATGGAGAAGCTCTGATTTTATAAGCTAAAACCTTCATTCTTTGCCATCCAATAAGCTACGGAGAGTATTGATTCTCTCTAACATCATTTGTGTATAGCTTATAATAAAGGAAAGCTTTAACCATTCTAAAATAGAAATGAAATCAAAGGTAAGCCACATGGTAACAAATCTCTACCTTGGCTTGAACTTTCTTCATGCCACCAACACCAAAATGCTTACTAAGATTAAATCATGGAATGAACACCAGTTAAATCTAAACAACGCTTGAACCTAGATATTGGAATTGGTCGTCATCATATTGGTTGGATGATAAGATGTACTAACCTTTTTCAATACAATTGTACCTTAAGAAATAATCTCCCGTATAAAATGATATCTAACATCAATATTTTTGGTTCTTTCATGATACATTCAATTTTCGGTTAAATGTACGACACTTTGGCTATCACAGGAAACAACTGCGATATCTTATTTAAAACCCAAATTGCTTGCTAAACCTCTAAGCCAAATAGTGGCCTTCATTGCTTCTATTGCTATCATATATTCAACTTCTATGGTTAAAATGCAATAGTAGATTGTAAAGTTGCTTTCTAACTAATTGCACTACCCGAAAACATGAAAGCATAATCTATCAAAGATCTTCTGTTATCAACATCATCAGCATAATCAAAGTCAACATAACTAATAATATTACCTTCAATAGTATGACTCTTATCAAAGACCAAGCCAACCTTTATAGTACCTCGAAGATACCGAAGTATCCATTTCATTGCTTGCCAATGCATCTTGCCAAGATGCCCCATATACTTGCTAACGACACTAACGGCATGTGAAATATCTAGACAAGTGCAAACCATAACATACATAATGCTTCCAATTATACTAGCATGAGGAACATGTGACATCTATTCCTCCTCTTCAACAAACTGTGGTGACATTGCGGCTGATATTTGAAATGAGCTACTAATGGAGTACTCATAGGCTTTGTATCTTGCATTGTAAAGCACTCCAATACCATTTTGATGTGCTTCTTCTGAGACAAATATAATTTTCCAACACATTGATCTCTATGATTTTCCATCCCTAAAATTTTTTTAGCCACGCCTAAATACTTCGTTTCAAATTTACCATTAAGCTTAGACTTTAGCTTGTTGATTTTAGACATACCTTTAGTGGCAATGACTATATCATCAACATAAAGCAATAAATATAAAAATGAACCATCTAAGATTTTGTTATGGCATACACAATTGTCATAATCACTTTTTGAGTAACCATGACTCATTATAAAAGTGTCAAATCGTTTATACCAGTGGTGAAGAGATTGCTTCAAACATATAATGATTTCTTTAATAGACAAACATGGTCTTCCTTGCCTTTATAGATACCTAATTTTTTCTCTCCATTTATTTTATTTATTTATTTATTATTTTTTAAAAAAGGGGTCCGAATTCAAAAATACCAAAAAAAAATTAAGAAACTCAAAAGTATACAAAAAAACAAAAAAATTTTGAAAAAATGAAAAGATACATAAAATTTAGGAAAAATATATTCTTAGGTCTTAATCTATTTTTAGAATCGTTAGGTCACATAGAATGGGTTATCTCATCTTTAGCGTTGGACAAGGTCTATGTGCACACAATTGTTAAAATCGGAGCGGTTTCAAAATTATTTCATTTATTTATTTATTTCTTTTTTAGCGCATGTGCATTAATTTTAGAGAAGGTCATTTAGGATCGAAGTTAGGTTTAGCATTTTGTTTATTTATTGTTTTCTTTTGTTTGTTTTTTCAAAAAGAAAAAAGGAGATGTCATAGGATCAAACCAGGTATAAAGACCTAGTCAATTGTAAGTTGGGCTAAAAAGCCTTGAAGGAGCCTAAGCTATGCCCAAGCCCAGGCGAATGCCTCCGTTTTTTTTTCCACAGAATGCTTAGGGCACATGATACGTGTTAGCCTCTAGCCTCAACTGGCTTTCTTTTTCATTGTGCTTAATTTGAGGTCATTTTTTACCTCTTTTTCTATATGATTTCACCAAATTAATGATGAAATCGTGTAGATTGAATGGCATATTCTGCATCGACCATCAAAACATGATCAAATTCAGATTTTTGAATAGTCAAAATTTGCATTAAAATCACCTTGGAGCTTGATTTTCGAGTTTGAGCATCAATGGTTGATTCAACCATTAATACTACTTTCCAAGCTTATGTGAGCTTGGAAAACTATAAACAGCGGTTTTTTAGCTATATTTCCATCATCGATTTTTCATTCTCAACCATGAAGAAACACACATAAGCTCTCTCTCTCCCTACTCAGTTTGTCACTCCCTCTTTCTCTAGCTTGAGCTTCAAATCAAAGCTTCTCAAGTCAATTTAGTACCACTAACAACTTGCCTAGACCAAGAGCTTCCAATCCTAACTTCTCTTGCTTGTTGTCGTGGCCTCTAGTAGTGCCACTAAAGAAACCTCAAGCTCCTTTATCAAAAGTCGCGACAACCACATTCCATTGCATTAAGCTCTAAACTAACACCACTACGCAATTCACCACCCTAAAAAACCAAAGATCCTATCGCCCATTCAATCCCAGCAACCACCACCAACATTACGTAGCCTAGCCATCACCACCACCATTAGCCAAAACTCGAAAACCAAAAATTAGGCTCAACAGCTAGCCACTTAAACCTTCCGACATTAAATTTATTATTCAAAATACCTATGCCAATTTATTCTTTTATTATAAATAATATGTTTTCATTCTTATATTAATTCTTGCATGCAATACATTAGGATATGGGGGATTATTTATTACATCACGGATGTTAAGTAGATACCATCAGACTTAGGCTGTCTTAGAACCCTAGGATGGGGGGCTATTGTATAGGCTCTAGGTGCGGTATAGCGATGTAGCCACCACTTGAGGTCAATTAGGCCACCATACTTAAGCTTCAATGTGATTAATGAACCGTTTTTCCGAAAACGTGTAAAGTCACAAAGCTTAGACTTTTAGAACTTACCCTAATTGCATACACAAACTTTTAGATTGATAACTAAATAGTAATGGAGCATATTACCAATAAAAGTTCAAAACTCTACTAGAATGCCACTGTACCATAAAATTACTATGATACACTTTCCTTGCACCACTAATCGTAATTCAATTCTTTGTATAGGATTTTTCAATTGTAAATTTCTCTATATTTTGTATTTTTGTTTATAAACCTTTTTGTAAATATAGAAATTCCTTATAATTTTATATTTATTGTAGTAATTGAATTCCGGTAAAGTCCTAACCTTAAATCCTAAACCCTTTTATTGCAACATTTTTATTTAGTCACTGGTTCTTTACATCTACATTTGCATCTACATACCCTCATCCTTTCATGTCTTTATTTATATGTAAATATTTGTATTTATTTACTCATGTTTGTAAATAATCTTATCTGCTACCCGTACCATCTTCATAAAAATTGCATTGTTTTTCGAATCTAAAGGTTTCCCTACATATTGTAAAATAATTTTCATTTGCTTGTAGATTATTTTAACTAGTCTTTATAAAATCTAATTTGGTAAATAGCCTTTGTCACTTTAAAATGAAAAGAATTAGATTTAGTGTACAAACTTTTTCCCTCTTTGTAAAATTTTAGAATTCACTACTCTATAGATTGTAATAGTTTTCATAGACCCCCTTAACCTTTAAATTTGTAAATCCTTACCAATTTATCTATATCTCCTCTCCTTCTCAAATTCATAAATCTGAAAAAAAAAAAAAAAAAAAAGTATTCATCTATGTAGAATCTTACAACTGTAAAATATTTATCTTCTTAAGTTTTCATTAAAAAATAAATCATCTTACCAGTCTTTCCCTTTCCACTAGATTATTCTTACTTCTCTTGCCATTAGTTCTCATTTACTCATTTTTCTCAATTAGAAATTATTTATAAATGTCAAGTACCCCATAAAATTTTCTTTTGTAAAATAATTCTTCTCTTTTAATTACACTTCTTATAAGTATTATAGGTAATCTTTTAAATACATATAAGTTGCAAATACATTTTTTTTTTTAGTTGACCGTAAATTTTTGAAATGTTTCTTACCTAAGTTTTTGCTAGTACATAAGAGTATTATAAAAAGTTTTTCAATTAAGTCTATAGACCTAAGATTTTCTCATGTAAATATAACTTACTTATTTATTTTCGGTATAAGCCTTTCTCTCTTTCTTATTATCTCCTGTAAAAATAATTTGTAAAGTTCCTTTTGATTTCTCTAGCCTTGTAAAATTCACCTTATAAAAAGTTAAGCTGGTCCTTTTTCTCTTGCATCATAAAGGTATTTTTTTTTTAGAAAAGAAAAAAAAAAGGAAAAAAAGAAAGAAAGAAATGAAGGGTTGTTAATGGGTAAGGATTCTTCTAATTTGGTTCAAATGGCCAATGATAAGATCACCTCTCTAGAAAAAATTATATGTCAAATTGCTTAATAGTTACAAATTTTGTTTTCCATAATTGCCGATCTCTTAGTGTCTCAAGATTTAAGCTTAAAAAAGAGTCTTGTCAGTCTAGAAGAAAAAGTGACAACAATACAAAAGAGCATTGTAGATTTAGAAATAGCAATGGGCCTTGTATTTAGGAGATTTCAACACTTGACTTCCAATACTGATCAAACATTAGTAAGGCCAAACAATGAAAATGACCCAAAAAGAAAATAGCCAAGGATGAGTGAGAAAAAACAATCCTAAAGGACTCGGAGAGGACAATTCACTCAACTAAGGATCTCAATAACTCAACTCTTTCATCATTAAAGAAGGCAAAGATCTTAGCTTGTGAAGCCCCTAATCTAAATTATAGACCATAAAGTTTTGACCCAAAAGTTTGATGCAACTATCATATAGGTTAGAAGGGGCACTCTACTGAAAAATGGTAGAGGTTAAGGAACAAAATTCAAAACCTGAATGATGCTAAGGTTATTTAGCCAGATCTTCAAGAAGTTAGCCTTTCTTTAAGTCATAAGGGGACTTCAACTAAATCACCTACAGCTCCCAATTTTTTTGAGTCTACCAATACCTTTTCGACAAGCTCATATGTCGTCTTAAATAGTTGGGTGCTTAAATGGAGCAAGTTAAAGCAAGGGCAAAGAAGAATTAAGTTTTTTTTTTAAATAAAGTTTGTAATAGACGTATGTTTTACACAACTTTGTAACTTGGAATAATATTATCTTCTTGGTTGCCTCTCACTATGGCATCTCAAAGAAAATTTGAAATTGTCTAAGCCATTAAAGTTTACCAAACGAAAATGTCACTAATTGAAAGTGTTTAAAATGAAAGGAGGCAAACTAAATCCAAAATACCAACCATAAAATACATACATCTTGAGAGTTGAGTGTAACATTAAAGTGAAGATATCAAACTTATTCCTTAAAGGAGGTTTATCTTCAATTTGATATGCAAATCAAAGTGATGTTAGGCATTCATTTTTCGTTATCCTAAACACAAAATCCCTTGTCAATTCCATTGAGCCTTTAAATGGAGTATTTTTAAAACTAATCTCTATCAAGAACCACCATACATTAGGGTAAATAGGAGGTTAGAGGCATTAATCAGGGGAAAAGGTTATAACTAATCTATGCTTACTTCAATCACATCAATTCAATTGTAATTTTCATCATTAACAACTTATTTCCTTTAAAATGAAAGTGCCTATATCCTAAACACATACTTTGAATTGCAAGCCAAAAGAAGGAATGATCACCTTTGTCTTAAGTCAAAATGAAAAAGAAAAGAAGAAAGAAAAATAAAGGAGAAAAAAAAAGGCAAAAAATGAGGAAAAAGAAAAAGGGTAAGAGGAAAAATCAGAAAATTTACTCAAGAAATATATCCATACAAATAAGGCGATCAAATCCAAAACTCTAAAGCTTGAAAGGATCGAGGGCACATAAACCCATTCTTGAATTAAGACCCACACTTCAAATAAAGACCCCAAAAGTATAATCAACGTGGTTAAACTAGACAATTCAGGACAAATATCAAAGAAATTGTAGTACAAAACCAATCTTACAACCCGCCTACAATCCCACCCCTTCTAAAGGCCCTTTTAATTGAAGGAAATAACTTATCCTTAGTAAAAATTACTTTAGAAACTAAGGTAAGCACAATTTTAGTTTTACCTATGAGGTTCTTGACTTGCTACCCTGAGTTGAAAAGCGATTCTTTCAAAATACCTTATCATTATTATCCATTTTTGAAATTGAAGACCAAAAGCCTATATTATATTGCAGTCCAAAAAAGACTTAACAAATTGATTAAAATATATCACTTACAAAATAGATCATAATTTTTGAAATTATAGTCAAGAGTGGAAATTTGAACTGAAAGAAGGTAAACAAGCCCTCTTAGACTAAACTAATCAATTATGAGATGTCATTGTCCCTGTGATCACCCCTGGTGACACCGAAAGATCTCTTGCCTAAGTAACTTCAGAAAAGAAGACACCCCTAAAGATAAGATTGTCAGGTGATTTGAGCAAAGAAGACCCCCTTAAAGAAGTCCCATATACATGAAGTACCCAAAACCCATTAGCAATTCTCCAAAAAAAAAAAAAAAAAAAAGAAAAAGAGAAAATGACAAGTTTTTCTTTAAGTTGATTCTAAACTAGTATTTCTATCCACATTAGTCTTTTTACCTAACTTTAACTATGTTTAGCCCTAGTGTTGAGTCTTGACACTTTCAAGTATTCTGTCCCAACATGAGTCCTACCTTCGTTTATAAATTATCTTCTTCCTACTTGGTCTTAGTGATCATTTTTATTAGTTTTGTGATATTCACCCAAATTCAAAGAAAGGGACCCATTTCCTAGTGTCTAATCCAAAATCTATTTTTGTCAATTTAGGAGGCCTTACCCCTAACAACCAATTTGGGTGACCATAATAGCTCACTCCCTTTCTTAAATCGACCCTTGAGGTCAAGTTTGTCATTTCCAAGTAAATTGCACAGTTGAGAAATTTTTTCAAGAAACTTGACCAATTTTTCAATAACTATTAATTTAAGATGGTGTTCAAGTTTTGCTAAAGCCCATCAATCCAAGATGGCGTTCAAATTAAAGCCCATTAACTTAAGATAGTGTTATACCCATCAATCCAAGATAATGTTCAAGTTTTTGTTAAAACCCATCAATCTAAGATAACATTCAAGTTTTTGTTAAAGCTCATCGATCCAAGATGATGCTATACCCATCAATCTAAGATGGAGTTTGAGTTAAAGCCCATCAATCCAAGATAGAATTTAAGTTAAAACCCATCAATCCAAGATGGTGTCGAAGTTACTGTCCATCAATCTAAGATGGTACTCATTTAAGAGACCATCCAACCAAGATGGCCAATAAAGATTTACTTTGTTTCTTGTTCACTCTAAAGTAACAATTTTATCGTCCATCCAAGGCAATACCTTTAAGGTTTTACTATTTTCAGGGGTATATTCGTATTCTTTTATTTAATTCTCTTCCTTAAGGAACTTTTTCTTTTTCTCATCTTCGAAATCCCTAATGAATCAAGTTTAAGATAGTTAGCTGACCATAACACTTCCTAGTATAGTTTATCCTTAAGGCAAAAATAATATCTATTTTATCTTTATGGTAAAGTTTTATTCAAACTTCACCACAAATATGGATAGCGATAGACACTCAATTTTTACCCTTATTTATTTTATTTTATTAATTTGTTTATTTTTAATTTTTTTAAAAAAGGGTCTTAATTCAAAAATATTAAAAAAATAGAAAGCTCAAAAAAATACAAAAAATGAGAAAATACAGAAAACACAAAAAAAAAAGGAAAGAATACATAAAATTTAGGAAAAATATTTTTTTAGGTCTTAAGCTATTTTTAAAATCATCGGGTCACATGAAACAAGTTATCTCATCTTTAGCATTAAATATGGTCTACATGCACACAGCTATTAAAATGGATATGATATTAAAATTATTTTATTTTATTTCTTTCTTTCCTTTTTAGTGCATGTGCAATAATTTTAGAGAAGGCCATTTAGGATTGAAACTAGATTTAACGTTTTATTTATTTATTTTTTCTTCTTTTTTTTAAAAAAAAGAAAGAAAGAGAGAAATGTCATAGGATTGGACTAAGTACAAAGACTTGGTTCGTTGTAAGGTAAGCTAAAAAGCCCTAAAGGAGCCTAGGTGTACACCTCCTTTTTTTTCCACAACGTCCTTCCCCTACATATAAGCATGGAGCACATAGCACGTACGTTATACATAACCACACATCAACCCCTATCTTCTCCTCAATTTGTTCTCGATCCTCAAGTTGCTTTCTTCTTCAATGTGCTTAATTTGAACTCATTTTTTACCTCTTTTTCTACACGATTTCATCAAATATGTAGATTGCATGGCATATTCTGCATCAACCCTCAAAATGCAATTAGATTCGGATTTTTTAATAGTCAAAATTTGCATTAAAATCACCCTAGAGCTTGATTTTTGAGTTTAAGCATCAATGGAAAATTTGGCCATTGATGCTACTTTCCAAGTTTATATAAGCTTAGAAAACTATAAATAGGGGATTTTTCTCTACATTTCCATCATCAATTTTTCATTCGCAACCACAAAAATACATACACAAGCTCTCTCTCTCCATATTCGATTTGTCACTCCCTCTCTCTTTAGCTTAAGCTTTGAATCGAAGCTCCTTGAGCCAATTTAGCACCACCAACAACTTGCTTAAGCCGAGAGCTTTCAATCCCAAATTCTCTTGCTCATTATCGTAGCCTCTAGTAGCGCTACTAAAGAAACCTCAAGCTTCTCTATCAAAACCCACACCCATCACCTTAGAACCACTACTTCCATCGCATCAAGCTCCAAACTAACACGACTATACGATTCACCACCTTCGAAAACCGAAGATCCTATCACCCATTCCACCCTAACAGCTACCGCCAATACCGTACGGCTTAGCCACTACTACCATCGTCGGCCAAAACTCGAAAACCAAAAATCAGGCTTGACAGCCCTCAACTATAAAACCTTGCAATTGCTGCATGTAAATTTGTTCTTCAAGCTCACCATGAAGAAAAACTGTCTTGACATCAAGCTATTCAAGCTCTAAATCAAATGGTGCAACTATGGCAAGCAACACCCGAATGGAGCTATGTTTCACAACAAGAGAGAATATTTCATTAAAGTCTATTCCTTCCCTCTGACTAAAACCTTTTACACGTAAGCATGCTTTATAGCAAGCCACTTTAACACCAAGGAATCCTTCCTTCTTCTTGAAGACCCATTTGCAACCAATGATCTTATGTCCCTTAAGCAATTTCACTAACTCCTAAGTTTGGCATTGAGTTCTCTCTTAATATATTTTGATAATAACAAAAAGGTTAAAATACATCTAATAGGTATAGTGAGTATGTAGGATATCTTAGAGAAAAGGCAGATTAAGAAGGAGAATAAGTTTGAAAACTGCACTATCAAAATGTAAGCCAAAACATATATCAACAAAAAAGAAAAATTGTATTAACAATGTATAGATTTGAGATCAAAAGTTATTATTAAGCTAATTTCTGAATAATTTGAATAAGTTAAGTTAAACAAATATTATAGAAGTCCTAGCTTTACTTTATTAAGCATATATGGGAAATGTACTCAATTTCATTTCACTAAAATTGGATTTAATCCTTGTGTTATGGTGGCATATGTATGGTATGATGAGAAAACATTTATATACAAATTAAGCTTCTTTGTTTTTCTTCTCCCTCCTTTTATTATAGGTGCTAAAACATTTGGCAATTAAGAATAGTTAATGGGTTAATGGCTACAAAATTAGTACATCTTTCTTTTTAGTAATTAGCACGTAGTAAAAATAGTACATATGATATGTGCAACCAAAATTATCATTTGTGAAAATGGATGAGACTAATAGGGTAGCCATTTAATCAAGAGGGAGAGAAAAAAAAAATAGCAAGTTAGGATTGAAAATTGAAGCCCAATTGAAAATTGGGTTACCTATCCAGCCCCAATTAACTATGGACCTATTGTCCCTTGAAGCTTCAAAATGAAGAGAGAGAGAGAGAGAGAGACCAAATGAGAAAGTCAGAGTTTATGAACCTTTAAAAAAAAACTATTAACTAAAGTAAAAAAAGAAGTAAGAATTCATGATTAATATATGATATTAACAAATTTAAGAAAACGAAGTTCAAGTCTTCTTAGCACTCAGCACATGTATATGGTATATGAATATTGAGGAGTCAACACAATAACATTGATAAAATTACTTATAATCAAATTATCTATTTTTTCTCCTTTATGTAAATATCATTATTTTATAATATTAATTGAAGAAAAATAACATTTATTTTTAGTGTGCTTATCTCATAATATTTAATTTTTGAACTAAAAAAAAAAAAAAACCGTAGTTTCATTTGACCTACAAATTATATAAATGGGTTAAATGCCGTGACTTAGTAAGTTGACCTATTTACCCTATAGCTCTCAATGGGTAGTTGGAAACAAAAATTCTAGCTCACTTATTAAGTGAGCTATAGTAGATTAGCCCATTTAATGAATGAATCAAAGCCAATCGAGATGGATTAATCCATTTAACTTATTAGTACAACTCTATCCAAAATGCAATGGTTACGGCTCAAAAATTTATTAGAATTACAAAAGAGCACTAAAAGGAAATTCAAAGACAATTGTTCACACACTCATGACAAGAATTTATTTGCCTAGATTGAAAATTGTAGAATTAAGTTGAAACCATATATTGATATGGTCCTTAATGTCAAGCAGCAAAAATGATAATCTCTTAATAGGTACAGTTTCGATTCCACATAGATGGAAATGGATCCAAATTAGAAGAAACCATCTTCCACCCATTAATAAATAGAGAAAAAAAACATATATATAAAAGGCCTTTACGATGAATTAATCCTATCTTGATAGGGAAATCTCCTCATGGATACGCAAGTTTCTTCAGTTTTGAACCCTAGAGAGGATATTACACGTATTCTAGCTCTTGCAATTTATGATTTGACTTGAACAATGACTCTTCCCACATTGGAACTGGAGAATAAAGAGCGTAGACTTTCCAAGAAGCTCCTGGTCCCATGATAGATTTTGTGTTTGGATTTGATCTTGCCTTGTTTCACATGATCTTGCAAACTCACTAAACCTGTCAAAGTATGGACCTATTAGGAAACCTTCAAGTCTCACTTGTTTCCCATTGCATTAAAAAAATTCCTGACCCCATCTATCTCCATCCAAACCTGCATAATAAGAACAATTACTATCTCAAAATCAGAGTGTCAAAATCTTAAATTATAAAATAATGCACTTGTACTACTAAAAAGATATGGGGAATAAAAATTTTCTCAAATTAGTCTCTTATGTAATTATACATTGGCTAATTTATTATATGACTTCGTGGTAGTTATGACTTGTCTGAAATTTAAGTATCAATACATGGTCATATGAGATAATAAATCAACCTAAAAAAAATTAATTGCTATTGTGTGTTGATATAAAAGATCAACTTGATAATATATCGAATAAGAGGTTTTACGGTGTTAACGTTTTCCTAGGGATATAGGTGCAAAGGTTTTAGGAAATCATTGTAATTAATCCGGATGTACTGGATGTGCAAATGCAATAAACGTACTAACTATTTTAAGATGATAAGAATACTGGAACGGTTACCTTATTATACTAAAAAATCATTCCACGGAGGGGGGATCTTCGCACAAAAATTGACGTGGTTGAGGACAGCTTCAATCATTTTACCACCAACATTATTCAGGTATATGTCGAATCCATTAGGAAAATACCTGTGGTACAGGGGTTTAAAGTAAAATTATTAAAAACAACATGCCCAATGAAAATAAATTGAGAGCATGTTATATGTGTTCTTAAAATTACAAAGTTTTATATTAAAATAGCAAAAGTTTGTGTACATGGTTTCACATTATTATTACCGAGTTCCAAAACAACAATACATTTTGATCCATTTAAAATTGTTGATAATAAACGGCGTCACAAGTTAATGCTTGCTAACTTTATTAATTCCCTTTAAGGAAAAAAACTATCGTTAGCTCCTTCAGACGTTTTCTAATTAGAATGCCATTATTCGGTCAATAATGACCGAGATGGGGAGGTAATTAGACATGATTGATAATTTTGATTATCATGAATATGATGCACTTTGTCCTTAAAAAAAGGTATATAAAAAACAAATATGTAGTCAGGAAAATGATATTTCACTTGCTAAGAGCAGCATCATAATCCGATTCTTTGTTGTAGTTGAATTCAGTTTTTATCAGACCCACTTGTGATGTTAAGGCAAGTTAATGGATACAAATTACAATTAAAAATATATTAACCTAATAAGGAGAACGCAAATGGATAAATTTTTAAAACCATATGAAGTTTTAAATTTTTTATTTATAATTTTGATACATGATAATAAATATATATTTTTTTTAAAAAACATCAATTACATTTTATCAAAAATTTTATTAATATTTATATGATACTCGAATTTATATAATATGATAGTATTATCAAAGTGCACTATACCTTCTCGTCGGAACCAGTGCACCCAACAACTCGACAACCTTTGAGTTTAGCCAATTGTCCAATAAAATATCCCGACACCACCAGTTGCAGCGGAGATGGAAACGTTGTCCCCTGCTTTAGGGTTTGCTACCATTGTAAATGCCCATGCGGTGAAACCAGGTACACCCGTGACAGGTCCATGGTAGATTTGCCGGTATTAATAATATATGTTTGATTAATCTTGAGCAAAATCTTCTTCAACTCCGTTGAACATTTCGTTCTGTTCATTCATCCGTACATATATAAAACATAAACCCTAAATCAGAAGAGAGAGAGAGAGAGAGAGAGGTGTCTTTTGATCAATAACCAGAGAGAGGATAAAGAAAATTATCAAACCTATTGAAATCCTAGAAGAGACTTCTAGGTATTCATGTCAGGTTGAAAGATGCAATAATCATGGGTCCCTTCAAAATATTTAACGACATTCAAAAATAATCCCAAACCAAGGTATTGATTCTTCAAATTTTTAATGCTTCATTAACAAAATGATTATAACACATTCAGATTAACTTATATGTTAAAACACTCATTTGATGAGCATTTGGCCTTTATCCCAACTCCCGTTTCAAAGAATCATTTAATTCAACAATTAATTTGTATATAAATACTCCGATTCACAACATGAAAACGATATGACTTCCATGGGAAATTTTATTTGATTGAGTAAAATGACTACTTCGAATTGTTGTTATTTGATTTGGAACTGTTCTAACTCCGTATATATTTCTATAATTACAGTGTTTTTTAAAGGGATATAGGAAATCATTTTGTCCTGATCTGTTAATCCGAAATTTAACATTAAAGAATACTTAGAGTTAATTCGAGTATTATGAGAAGGAATTAAGAAGAATAGTTACCCAAACAACTGAGATAATTTGCCAACTCAATCCCGGAACCCAGATCGACATTGTATAATATTGGCGAAGATGGAACCACACAATATTGTGCCATTGGGATAGATGGATATATTACAATATCACCTTATTTATATTTATCATCTTTTGAACAAATAATTCTTCCAATCCCAAATGCTGTTATGACCTGCCCAAGTGCCAACATCCAATAACCAAGATTAATAATAATGTAAAACCCGGTTAAAAAAAAAAAAAGGTTATATAATAATAACTTTTAGAAATATAAAATAATTGAATGATTATAATAATATAACAAAGGTTTGAAGACATAACATGGCTTATAATTTATAAAGGATAGCAAGAGCAATATGGTCATGGAAAAATATTCAGGCTTCCTATCATTCCTTATCCCAAATAAAAGTATAGCTCAACCACATATTTTTCCCTTACTAAAACTTAGTTTTTCTTCACAAATAAAAAACTTCCAGTCCTCAACCAAATACCAAAACTTGAATCAAGAGTCGCAATAATTGAGTAAGGGATTCAATAAAGAATCAATCTTTATACATTTTTCAAGTAAGTTTCCCTTTTATCTTCATTTTATTTTGTTAATTTATGTCTTTTAGGGTTTTCTTTGAGTTTGAGGAGAAGGTAGCATATTTGTCAATGTGGTAGTGGTGTATAATTATTGTGTGATCAGGTTGTGGAAGTGTTATATTATCGGTGTAGTATACGTATATATATGACGCGTTAGGGGTTGTTTGAAAAAAATTTAGCGCATTACAATGGCTTTGATTTGTGTGTATGTGTGGAATTCTATACACCGTGTAGTGAGTACAGTTGTGATCATGCAGCGGCATGCAATGGGAATTGCATATGTGCAACCGACATGAGGATGTGCATGTGTGTGTGTCGTGCGGGTGTGTGTGTCGATATTGGGTATGGGCATGTAAGTGATCATAAGTGTGTCAATGTATGTGATTGTGTGTGTGGATGTGAGATGAAGGAGAGGGGGACGTATGTGTGTATATGAACAAGGGTTGGTGTGTGAATATTATGGGATGTTGAAAAGTATATGGAAGGATATGAAAATATATATGGAATGTGGTTAAACTCAGATGTTGGGGAAAAGGGTTGAATAAAAGTGAAAGAATGTTGAGTTGAGTTAAGGATTAATGAATTAAGTTTTAAATTTGATATTGCATTTGTGACCATGTGCTAGAAGTCACATAGTGCCAAACTTTGTTGAGATAGGAGTACTAAGTATGAGATACGTGTTTGTTGATTGTGTATACTAGATTAGTGTATATTAACTGGACTTAAATAAAACTCAGACTTAACTATTTACTGCTTGTGCTTGGCTTCGATCACTCACTGATAAGGTCTAGTAGTGTTAGTGAGGCACTTAATGATCTTTACATGATGCTGTCCCCAATGAAGTCCTGTATTGAAATGACCCAGATAGATCTAAGATAGTTTTGGTACTTGAGTGATTAGAGAAGATCTAATACCAATACCTATGTAGTATTTATATATTGTATGTATAAAGATCATGAATAACCCTAGATTGTACTGTTTACAAATTTAAATGATAAGATTTAAAACATATTGTTTGTTGCATTTATATTAGTACTCGTGTGTATGTTTGACTCGTTACATGTATGATTATGCGCATGTGTGTGGTATCCTATACTAAGCATTAGCTCACCCTACGGAGGTCACTATTTTACAACTACAAGTTCATGTTATAATGATATTACTGAAAGATATGATGGTACTGATAGAGTTCATAATTAAGAAGAGAACGAAGATTTCTACTTTAGGATGGATAAGGCGTGTGTAGAGTAGATGATAGGCATGGACAAGAGCTAGGATTCTATTTTTATTGCCAACTATGGAGTGAAGTTGTATATGATACCTATTGGTTATGTGTTTTACGTTACATGTAAAGTGTAAGAACTCTAGTCAAGTTGTCATATTTTTATTATTTAGGTAAATAATGAGACATCCTAGTGTAGGATGAATTGAATGAGAATTTATATTACTCTCTTACTAATGATTAAGAAGTTGGTATTGGTGAATTAACAGATAATTATTTATGAGTTGGAAGATTTTATGTATTCTGTAGATCTTAGATAGTTTGCAAGTTCTTAAATATCCGACATACCAATAAAAGCCAAGGACACGTAGTAGATTGTAGCATTTCAGGTTCTGGGGTGTTACAAATAACGTTTGGCTAAGGTTTACATCATAATAATTAACTACCATTGTATATATTGTAACTCTCTCCATTATAATTTTCTTCCTTAAGTGCGTTTTAATTAAAAATGCAATTTAGTAAGATCTGCGAACTATGAAAAAGATCGATGAATTCCTCGTATTATAAAAGGGATTTCCTTTATGACTATCTAAATTCCCATTGAAAATAACCATATACATAAGAGCTATTTCAGGATGCTATAAGAAATTACTTATTACACTTAATGGACATTCAAAGCTATTACTTATATGTGTAAAAAGTGGGGCATGAAATATTATAAAGTTCTTTTGAAGAGTAGGAGTAGGAGTAGTAGTATCAGTATAATAAGATGGCTTATGAATGTTTTAAAAAAAGAAAGAAAGAAAGAAAGAAAGAAACTCTTAACAAAATATGTACAAGCCAGCTGAATTCTTTGATGTATTATAAAGAGGATCTCTTAGTGGGTGTTTAAATCCTCCTTGAAATAGCTATATATATATATATATATATGGGCTATTTAAGGATGCTAGAAAAAATTACTCATTATATTTACGAAACATTTTATGATTATTATTTACAATTATTAGATATTTTATTTATTAGAAATGTAAAAGTAAAGCATAAAACTTTATAAAATACCATACAAAAGTAAAAAAGTAAAGATGAAATGACTTATAACTATAATTGAAAAAAGAAAAAAAAAAAAAAAAGAAGGAAGAACAAAGCTAAATTCTTAAAATGGTATTGCTTCAATCATTTAAATGATATCACTGCATTTAGTATATAAAAATGGGTCGGAATAGTTACACGATTTTGGATCCTACTCCATTTCCCTATGATATTACTCTCCATAGTGATTTTATTGAATGTGTATGGTTATGTGTTACGGTAGTGTATGTACAGTATGATGAGAAAATATTTATATACGAACTAAGCTTCCTCTTTTTTATTATTATGGGTGCTGATACAGTTGGCAACTAAGAATAGTGAATGGGCCAAAGGCTACAAAATCAATACCATCTTCTTTTCAGTAATTAGCACATAGAGAAATAGTACATATGATATGTGCAACCAAAATTAGAGCTTTTGAAAATGGATGAGATTAGGGCAGCTTATTTAATCAAGAGAGGTTGAAAATTTCAGCACATTTCAAAATGGGCTGCCTGTCCAGCCCCAATTAACTATGGACCCAATGTCCCGTGAACCCTCAATATGAAAAAAAAAAAAAATGAAATGAAATAGTCCGAATAAAGTCTCTATATGAGTGAAAAAAAAAAAAAAAAGCGAGAATCCATGAATAATATGAGGCTAGCAAATTTAACAAACTGTCATTCAAGTCTTCTTGGTAGTTAGTACATGTATTTGGTAAATGAATATTGAGGGGGGTCAACACAATAAAATTGATAAAATTACTGGTAACCAGATTGCCTATTTTGCTCTCTTTTATGTAAATATCATTATTTTTATAATTTTAATTGAAAAAATAACATTTATTTTTAGCATGTTTATTTTATAAGATTTAATTTTTGAATTTAAAAAACATTGTAGTTAGCTAGTGTGATAGCCTATTTGACCCACAAATTATATAGATGGGCCAAATGTTGTGAGTTACTTAACTCATTTAACCCAGCAACTCTCATGGAGGTAGATTGAACCTAAAATTCCAGCTCACTTATTAAGTGAACTATAGCAAATTAGCTCATTTAACTCATAGACCAATGCAAATCATGATGGATTAATCTATTTAACTCACAAACACAATTCTATCCAAAATATAATGGCCACCACTATCAAAATTTATTAGAATTATAAAGCACACTAAAAGGAAATTTAGAGATTATTATTCACATGCTCATGACAAGCATTTATTTGCTTAGATTGAAAATTGTAGAATTAAGTTAAAACCGTATATAACATGGTTTATTAAGTCAAGCAATATAAATATCGATCTTCCAATAAGTATGAGTTTGATTCCATATAGATGGAAATGGACTCAAATTAGAATAAATCATCCTCCACCTATTAATAAATAGAGAAAAAATATATATATATAGAAGAAGCTTTTATGATTAATTAATCTTATTGTTGATACGGACAATCCCCTCATGGATAAGCAAGTTTGTTTATTTATGAACCCTAGAGGGGATATTGCAAGGAGTTTAGCTCTTGCAGTTTATGATTTGACATGAAGAATGACTTTCCCCACATTGGAACTGGAAAATAAAGAGCTTAGACTTTCCAAGAAGCTCTCGATCCCATGATAGATTTTGTGTTTGGATTTGATCTTGCCCCGTTTCACGTGATCTTCCATTTCCTTTGCAAACTCACTGAACCTGTCAAAGTAGGGACCTATTAGAAAACCTTCAAGTCTCACCTGTTTCCCCACTGCATTCAAAAGATTCCTAACCCCATCTATCTCCGTCCAAACCTGCATAATAAGAACAATTACTATCTCAAAATAAAAGTGTCAAAATCTTAAAGTATAAAATAATGCACTTGCACTACTAAAAAGATACGGGGAATAAAAATTTTCTCAAATTAGTGTCTTATTTAACTATACAGTGGCTAATTAATTATATGATTCCATGGTAGTTGTGACTTATTTGAAATTTTAAGTGTCAATTCAGGTCATATCAAATAACAAATCAACCTAAAAAAAATTAATTGCAACTGTGTGTTGCTATAAAAGATCAACTTGATAATATATTGAATAAGAGATTTTACGGTGTTAAACGTTTTTCAACGGAGGTAAGTGCAAGGGTTTTGGAGAATCGTTGTAATTAATCCAGATGAATTGGATTTGCAAATGCAATAAACATACTAATTATTTTAAGATGATAAGAATGCTAGAACCTTTACCTTATTATACTGAGAAATCATTCCACAGAGAGGGATCTTAGCACCAGTATTGACATGGTTGAGAACAGCTTCAAGCATTTTACCACCAACATTATCCAGGTATATGTCGATTCCATTAGGAAAATATCTGTGGTACAGGGTTTTAAAATACATTTATTAAAAGCAACATGCCTAAAGAAAATAAATTGAGAGCATGTTATATGTGTTCTTAAAATTACAAACTTTTACATTAAAAGAGCAAAAGTTTGTGATAGTTTCACATTATTGCCGAGTTCCAAAATAACAACACGTTTCGATCGATTTAAAATTGTTGATGATAAACAACGTCGCTAATTAATGGTTGCTAACTTTATTAATTGCTTTTAAGGGGAAAAAAAAAAACTATAGTATGTTTTTTAATTATAATGCCATTATTCGGTCAGTAATAACCGAGATGTGGAGGTAATATACATTGATTGTGATAATGCAAAATGACAAAAAAGATCATGTTAGTTGGATGTTCACTAAAGCACTATTTGTGTAATGTTCATTCACTCATTCACATCATTAAAAACATACATTACTACCTTACACCACTAAAAATGCACATTTCCTTTTTAATTTGGCTAAAACATACAACAGCCTGGCATATTTATGCCTCAAACTTTTGATCATTGGTGGATATACCAAGCATCCAAAGAGAATTAGGTACTGGGATTTTTCCCTTCCAAATGAAGAGTGTGTTTTTGGTGCGAGCCATTATACCTATCAATTTTGGAGGAACTGAGAGCAAGTTTTTCCAAATCAAGAAATGTAATTAGATATGATCGATAATTTTAAGCATCATGATGCACTTTATTCTTAAATAAATAAAACAAAAAAAAAAGTAAATAAATAGCAAATATATAGTCAGGAAAATAATAGTTTACTTGCTAAGAGCAACATCATAATCCGTTTCTTTGTTGTAGTTGAATGCATCATCATATCCAAACTCAGTTTTTATCAACTCCACCTAAAATGTTAAGGCAAATGAAACGATACAAATTACAATTAGAAATATACAAACATAATAAGGAGAATGTAAATGGATAAACCATGTAGATCTTTATAAATTTTTAAAATTATATGAACTGTTAAATGTTTAAGTTATATATTTAGTACCCATTCCCTATATAAGGCACCCCAATTTTAGAATCCTTTGATATATGACTATCACTCTTACTAGTTGAAGCTCCCTCACAAGTCTTGATTATGGTCAAAATTACATTGCATGATAACGAACATAATAAATTTAAATAAAAGATTATTGCAAATAACACATTAACAATGTATGTCAGATATTATTGTTTTAATTATGGCATGGTCATACATGGTTTTTCCATATTTATAAAATAACATAGTATTTGAAAAGAGTTATGGTACTTCTAATTGTGTCATTTTGCATTAAATTTTGCAACAATTCCAACACTATATTTGCATCAATGACATTTCTTTTCAATAATTAAGTGAAAATTAATTGTTAATGGACAAAGGAACTAGTAAAGAAGAGGTTAACCGATAAAATGTAAAACTATATATCATCAAAACTATTATTAATTTAAAGTACCAGTGATAGGAACGAGATATTATAAATCACTAAAAGAATACTTTGAAAAAAAAAAACGTACAAGCGACAAAAGTTCTCAACGCCCTAGCGACACTGTAAAAAGGGTGCACGATTGGCATATAGCAATACTATGTTGTGTTTTTGAATAACCTATTCTTTTTCTTTAGTTATCCTCGCTCCCTACGATGTATGTACGTTTTTTGATAATACGAATCTTTTTTTCCAGATTTAATTAGATCTGAACTAGTGTCGGTTTAAAAGGCTTAGTGTGTGTATACACATATTTGGTAACTATATATTACACAAACTGACGAGAAACAAAATTTTCGAAGTATTACATTCTTAAAAGAGAACAGTATCTATATTAATTGAATTACAAGACTTTAATTGTATATTGATTGTTAGATGCGTTTATTTTATTTAAGAAAATATTTATCAAACTAGGCTTGACGTAGTTTATTTGGTCTAGCATATACCCTTCTTTTCCTTTCCTTTTTTTTTTTTTTCTTCTTTTTGTGATAATTAGGTAGTAGCCGAATATGGACATACCTTCTCATCGGAACCAGTGCTCCCAACAACTCGACAACCTTTGAGTTTGGCCAATTGTCCAGCGAACATTCCGACGCCACCAGCTGCAGCGGAGATGAATACGTTGTACCCTGGTTTAGGGTTTGCTATCATCTTAAATGCAACCCATGCGGTGAACCCAGGTATACCTGTGACAGGTCCATGGTAGATTTGCTGGTATTAATAATATAATTTTGATTCATCTTGAGCAAAATCTTCTTCAACTCCGTTTGGAACATTTTGTCATATTCATACATTCATACATATAAAAAACTTAACCCTAAATTAGAAGGGAGAGGAAGAGCAGGGGAAGGGAAGAAAAGTTTTAATGTGGTATATTCATATTATTAAATTTTTTTGAAAGAGAGAGAGGAAAGGGTTTCTTTTTATCAATAACTAAGAGGAGAATAAAGAAAAGTATCAAACATATCAAAACCCTAAAAAGAGATTTCTAGATATTTATATCAAGTTGAAAAATGCAATAATCGTGGTAGTTTCAAATTATGAAACGATATTAAAAAATAATCCTAAACCATGGTATTAACTCTTCAAGTTTTAAATACATCATTTAACAAAGTGATTATAACACTTATTCATATTTACATATATATGTATTTATATATAACACCGATTTATGATAAGCGTTTGGCTTATGTTCAACTTGCCTTTCAATGAATCGTTTAATTCCGCAATTAATTTGCATATAAATCCTATGATTGACAAAATGAAAGAATGGTTGCGATGTGACTTCCATGGAAAATTTTGTTTGATTAAATAAAAATTGAAGCAGAAAACCTCAAATTTCAAATGAAATACTTCTTTCGAACTGTTCTAAGTCCATATAAATTTCTATAATTATATTGTTTTTCAAAGGGGCATAGGAAATCGTATTGTGCAGATCTATTAATCCGAAATTTAACATTAAAGAATAGTTAGAGTTAATTCGAGTATTATGAGGCAATTAAAAAGAACCGTTACCCAAACAGCTGAGATAATCTGACAACTCAATCCCGGAACCCAGATCGACCTTGTATAGTATGGGCGAAGATGGAACCACACAATATTGTGCCACTGGGATAGATGGATATATTACAATATCACCTTCTTTATATTTATCATCTTTTGAACAAATAATTCTTCCAATCCCAAATGCTGTGATGACCTGCCCAAGTGCCGACATCCAGTAACCAAGATTAATAATAACGTTTGGCTAGGTTTACATCATAATAATTAACTACCATTGTATATATTTTTCTTCCTTGAGTGCCTGCTATTGTATTTTTTAACAAGTATATTACATATCACGAGATATTGTAATTATTAGGAGTGCAATTTAGTAAGAGCTACGAACTATGAAAATGATCCACGAATTCCTGGTATTATAAAAGGGACTTCTTAATGACTATCTGAATTCCCATCGAAAATGACCATATGAATAACAGCTATTTGAGGATGCTATAAGAAATTACTTATTACACTTAATGGACATTCAGAGCTATAACTTATATTTGTAAAAAGTAGGGCATGAAATATTATAAAGTGCCTTTAAAGAGGAGGAGTAGTAGTAGTAGTAATAATAATAATAATAATAATAATAATAATAATAATATGCCTTATGAATGTTTAAAAAAAAAAAAATCTTAACAAAATATGTAAAAGTCAGTTGAATTCTTTGATGTATTATAAAAAGGATCTCTTAGTGAGTGTTTAAATTCTCCTTGAAATAACTATACATACATATATACACACATATATATGGGCTATTTACGGATGCTAGAAGAAATTATTTATTACATTCACGAAACATTTTATGGTTATTGTTTATATTTACTAGATATTTTATTCTTAGAAATGCAAAAGTAAAGCATAAAATATTATAAAATACCTTGTAAAAGTAAAATGTAATGATGAAATGACTTATAATTGTAATTAGAAAAAAAAGGAAAAAAAATTAAATTCTTAAAATGGTATCACTCCAATAATTTAAATCGTATTGATGCATTTGGTATGTAACGGTAGACTAAAAAAAAATCACGATTTTAGATCGCATTCCCTTTCCTTATGTTTTGGATGTACTTTTAAAAGCTAAAATCTAATTTCCCGAGATCGTTAATTCCAGCTTTGAGGGAGATTTGAGGTTTCCAGTTTTAAAGAGCCAAAATCGTGATTTTATTCCTACTCATCTAATTCTATTCTATTCCATCTTATGTCATTTCAATCTATTACAGCATATTAAAGTAAGGATAAGACTAGGTCCCTTTTAGTCGAAGATCTATCCATGCATCTACTCTTCTATAAGGTTGATAAAGCATTTAAGTTTTAACTTAGCCCACATATAAATGATCTATTTTAAAAAGGAAATAAATAAATAAAAATTGCTTCTTCTAGACATGAAATTGTACATGATCTAATTATTGATAAATTGGCTTTCAATTCATAAGGGACATAATAATGTAACTGAAATGGACAATTTCCTTAATAGAACTGTTGATTTTGTTAATGAAAAGTAGTACAAGGGAGACAAACAAGAGACCTTGTTGAGATTGAACTGTGAGAAATACAAGCCATCTTGTCGGCCAGTCATTCTAGTCCGGAGATACGGATCGATGGAGAGAGAGAGGACCTCCACGGCCACATGACCGTCAGGCAGAGACTCCGGCGATAAAGGTACCTTGGAGCTGCGTAGTTTTATGTGCTCCGATGTGGGAATTCCTTGAGGTGCATACTCAGACAAGTACCATTCTTTGCTCTCTATCATGATATTACTCTCCATCGTGATGCTACTGGATGTGTATGGTTGTGTTATGATGGTGTATGTACGGTATGATGAGAAAATATTTATATACGGATTAAGCTTCTGTTTTTTTCCTCCTCCTTTCGTTATGTGTGCTTGGATATTTGGCAACTAAGAATAGTGCTTCAAATGATAAAGGAAGGTCATCTTCTATTACTTATTACACGATCTTCTCTTACATCTTTACTGCTGTCTAAATAGGAATTTAGGCAAAACCTCGCCTTATATGCGGGCATTAATTGGAAGTATATATTAATATTGGAGAAAATATATATTGCAATTGTTATGATTCTTTTAAATGTAAGGATTTTAAATTGTTTATGTTATCCACTCAAATTAAAGATGTGTCATCTTCAGATATAATGAAAAATTACTATTCGAAAAACTTTAATATCACATTTAGTACATAGAAATAAACCCAAAATAAAATCACTATTACAATTACATTTCCTTTCCCATATCTATAAGTGTTTTTACAAAATAGAATTGCCATACCGTAAAATTAGTGTTTCTGGCTTAATTGAAGATTTGTTTCCATTTTTAAAAAATAGGATCATAATTCAATTCTATCTTTATTCGTTATAATTAATTAAAATAACTCATTTAATCTTTAACCTAATTATAACATTATAAGTATATTTAATAAATGCTACCATATATACATGTCATTACAATTTCTAAACATATCGTTTCAATGAGTTATTAATGACAAAGTTATAAATAATAAAAATTTCCCAAATTATACAATATATATGTGAATAAGATAATTAAAAAGTTACAATTGGAAATTCTTTAAGAATAATATGTTATTAATGACGATTTGCAGAGAAGTTCTGAAAATTATATATATGAGAGATAGATCTGATGACTTTTTTCCAATATCTATTATCCTGCATCGATGTTATTGAATAATCAGTGTCAAGAGTCTTGATGGATAGTTAATAAACACTTTTAATATAAAAGTATATACGTATCTTTTGCATACTCATACATCAATTCTAAGTTTGGTAGTAAATTTGATGTTGTAAGCGGGAGGATCACTTGGCTCGTATCTTTAATTGGCAAGTGGTCCAAAACCTACAGTCACTTTATACCCTATTAGGGAAGATAATATTTGTTAATACGGGTTTAGCGGCCAAAATCAAATAGGATGGAGTTATAGTTATGATTTATCTTCAATCCATATTATTAAATATTAAAATTATTGGTTAGGGTTTCATACTTACCTATATAATTAGGGCTGTTCATAATCTCTCCAATTCAATTCACTTTAAACTTAATTAGATTCATAAATAAGTTAAGTTTGAATTTAAAATAAAACTCCTTTATATAGATAAGCTAAGCTCGAGCTCATGTTTAAACTATCAAGCCAACTTGTAAGTAAATTCGTTTATATTATTAACAAGTCGGTTTGGAAATAAACTTGTGAATAATCTCGTAGACAAGCTGGCAAACCAATTGGGGTCAAATTTAGCTCTCAAACCTTGACCTCACAATCTTGAGAAAAATTAATTTTTAATATTTGAAAAAAGAAAAAATATATATTTTAATGAGCAAAACATAACATGAAATTAGAACTAGTTTAGTAGTTAAGTATTTAATTCTATAAACATGAGATCTTAGGTTCAATCTTCGTGTTTGTCATTTTACTTTTCCTATATACATTGTGCATTTATTACTTAGAAGACATTTTTCCTTTTACATTTATTAAACTTTTTCTTAAAAATTTTGTTAGTAATACACCATAAATGATAATTACATTGTTCATATTATAAATATTCCGATCTTATCACATAAATAGTTGATAAATAATAACAATTTTATGATTTGGTTTAGTTAATTTTTTTTTTTTACAATTAATGTTATGAGAATAAATGTGGATTATTGAATAATTGATTGGATAATAACTTATATTCAAAATAATATTCCTTTTATTAGCATTACTAGTAAATTAGATTACAATTTTGGTTTTGTTTGTATGAAAATTCAATTGTTTGTTTCATTAAACAATTAGATTAGAGTGATTGACTATTGTTTCTATCAAAAGTTTTTTACTTTTATTATAGTTTTGTTGTTCAAAGTTTTAGAGTTATAGGAAATAATTTTTATAAGTTTTTGAACTATAATTTCCATTAGTCTTTTTTCCATGATATTTTTCCAATTAAACATATATATTCATATTTATAAAGAAAGTGTATGGCAATTGATTAAAAAATGAACATTTTGAAAGATCGTTTATCTTTTATCTTTGTGTTTTTGCTGCAAGCAAGTTGCATATTTTCAAAAGAAAAAAAGTTTGCATGTGACATGTCGGGGCCTGAATTTTTCATTCTTTTTATTTTAATTTCATTTTGCATTTCTTAATTAATACTAAATCCTAATCCATTTAGTATTAATCCTCAACAAAAGAAATTGGAAATTTTCAATTTTCTTTTAATTAAAACTTTTAGAATTACCATTCGATCGAAGTCGGGAAAAAAAGAAATCGTAATCAATTAGGTAGATTGACTACAATTTAGCTACCGATCTTTGATTTTAATTTGAATAAAAAACTAGAGAATTCTGAATTTGGGGGCTAACCTATTAAACCCTAAAGGTATCACTATCACTTTTTCAAGATTAGGCTTATTTTTCACAATTATCTTTTTTTTATATATTTTTGAGAAATAAAAATAATATAAATAAAAAAACCTAAGATTTTTCAGATTTTAACGTCATTCTAAAGGTGTTTACGTACTTGCTAGTTGAGATTCGACAACCGTAATTCTTTCCAAAAACCTTTAGTGTATTGGTTTATTTTAATTTTAAAAACCGACAAAGTTTATATTTTTATCAATTTAGTTTATTCAAAAAAAAAATCTAAAGGGTCATATTTCTTGAACTCTCGTATTTTTATAAAAAAAATAAAAAAAACTTTCTAAAAGTCTTTTTTTTTTTAAAGGATTTTTTATTAATTTTTTTTAAATAGTTTTCTATGTAAAAAATCCTAAAAATTCCTAAACTAATATATACATATCTATATATCTATATTATTACTATTAAACAACTATCTACATCAATAAATGAATAAAATATAATGTACTTAATCTATATAATAAAAAAATAACATTAAAAGAATCACTTAAGTTAATATATACATACCTACTTACATACTATGTTATCAACATAAATAACTAAGTAACTAATAAAGAAAATAATAATAATAATAATAATTTAGAACCAAACCTGATTTAGTTGTTGTACAGGTAGTGATCAGCAGTGGCTAATATGACTCGTGTGGACATACGGCGTTCTTACACGAGCATTGATTAGTCGACGAAGTGTGCAGGCAGTGGATAGTGGCTGAACGTGCATAAGCTACAGTGACCATAAGGCGTTGTGGATGTGGACAGCGCTTGTTCTGCTGTTGGCGTGAAGCTTCATCGGCGAGTAATGAGCGTGTAATCGTGTGTGTAGGCAGTAGACGAAGAGCTGTAACAACTTTGATCAATAGGCGCGTTCGGTGAGTGGTGCTACTGTGCTAATGGAGCTTAGTTGCTGTTGTGGGAGTCGGCTGCAAGGTTGAACGATGATCTATAGGGATCATTGTGTCGTTGTTGAGTTGGGTTATGCAGTGGATTATGATCGGCATCATAGGGCTGCTGGCATTAGTTGATGTAATGGACTGTGGTTGCGTGCTTGTTAGTGAGGCGTGGCTTGGAATGTTCTGTTGTCATGCGGCTGTGATTGGCTAAGGGAAGAGCGGTTGTGTAGTGGGGCTGTTTAGATCGTCGATGGAGTTGTATGCTGTTGCAAATGTGGTACGAACGAAAGTGGCTTATTGTTGTGTTTGTGAATCTAGTCAGTGTAGTGAGTGGCAGTGAGAAGCTGATTCCATGTGTCTGTGAATCTGGTCAGTGTAGTAAGTGGGACATGCAAGTGGGCTTGTCGTGTGGCTTAGAGTGCAGTTGAAGTGCTCGTGAATGAATCAGTGTGTGCTATTCATGGTTGGATGCGTAGGATAGTAATTAGCAGTGGTGTGGTTGATTGTGCGAACGTGTGGTATGCTCGTAGGAAGTGCAATGGCGAAGTGTATTTGTGGACGGAAAGTGAGCTTATTCATGGGATCTGGTTAGGTATGTATGGGATAGAGGGTGAGGTTGTGATGTGTCATGGATCGCATCTGATCGGTGATCATGGGATCCACGTGTATTGCTAGATGAGGAGGATGGGCGCTGGCGTGTCGTGTTGATGCAGCAATGCAAAGTTGAAAGCTGCCGATGGAGCGCTGCCGAGTTGTGGAGTTTGGTCGCACGCATGACAGTGTTTGGCTCAAAGTATTCTGTTCGGTGTGTGGCTGTACGGAATCGTGTTATGCAGTATGATGAAGTGTGTTGCGGCTGCTGTGAATGGTGATCGCATGCTGATTTGTGTTCGCAATTGGTGAAGCAGAGGTGGTGGGGCCAACTTGTACTGGACGTGGATGTTAGGGGGTTGATTCGTGTATTTGGTTTAAGGGGATGGGGCTTCAACAATGCAAGGAGTGGATGTGATTGAGTGAAAGTGGACTTCAGCTCCCTTTTCACATGTGTCAAAAATTTTCCCCCTTAATCTTGCCCAATCAATATATATAAAGCCTGAAAACAAATATTTTAAATCATATAAAATCAAATCTTTTATATCGATCTGAATCTAATTTGATAAAAATCAAATTAAATTTGAATCTCTTTATATAGATTTAAATCATTTATATTGATTCAAGTCCGATTTAATAAAAATCAAATTAAATTTGAATCTCTTTATATAGATTTAAATCATTTATATCGATTCAAATCTAATTTAATAAAAATCAAATTAGACTTGAATTTCTTAAATCTTCATCGCATTAGATCCAAAAAATTTTATAAAATTTGAATCTCATACGCTCAACCAACTTTCGCAGATTCAAATCAGTAACTTCAAGCTAATCTAATACTAATACTCAAATACTTATCCATTAAACTGTTAGTCTGTGCTTTGATATTTAGTATAAGTAAATTATACTTAAACTACATAACTTTCTAAAACTATTTGAACCGAACTAAAATTAATTGACCCTAAACCCTTTTTTTTTCCTTCTTAAAAATCTACTTTCCTAAAAATATTTATGATTTTTCTTTTTTCCATTTTTTGAATTTTTATCATTTTTCAATCTTTTTATTTTTTATTTATTACTATTTTTTCTTTTAATGTAGACCCTTTTTAAAAAAACTAAGATGAGAGAACAAAAATTAGTTATCTACAACTATCACTCTTTGTAGTGAAATTTAAGTAAAACTTTGCCATGAAGACAAAAGAGACATCATTTGTCCTTAAAGATGACTCTATCATAAGAAGCGTTATGATTAGCTACCTATCATAGGGTTAGTCCATTAAGGATTTGATGACAAAAAGCTTGAAACGAATAGTAGTAAAGGTAATGCTCTTGTGGGCTGGCAAGAACCTTAAAAGTACTAAAAGGAGAGTAGCGCCCTATGAGCTAGATATCCTAAATGAATGGGTAAAGTGCTCCTTAAGCTAACTAATATCCTAAAAGATTTTGAGAACTTAGTCGTGCCTCCTGTGGACTGACCAACCAAGGCGAGCAAAACGCTCCTTAAGTTAGCTCAGACCTTAAAAGATATTGAGAACTTTGTTATACCCCCTATAAGCTAAGTAACCAGGGCAGGTAAAGCACTCCTTGAGTTGGCTAAAACCTTAAAAGATATTGAGAACATGGTCATGCCCCCTATGGGCTGACTATCCAAGGCAGGTAAAGCTATCCTTGAGCTGGCTAAGACCTTAAAAAGAATATTTGAGAACTTGGTTGTACCCCCTATAGGCTGATTAACTAAAGCTAGCAAAGCACTTCGTAGGCTAGCTAAGACCTTAAAACTTATTGAGAACTTAGTCGTTTCCCTTATGGGCTAACTAACCAAAGCAAGCGAAACGCTCCTTGAGTTAGCTAAGACCCTAAAAGATAATAAGAACTTGGTTGTGCCCTCTATGGGCTGAATAACCAAGGTGGACGAAACGCTCCTTGAGCTGACTAAGACCCTAAAAGATATTAAAAACTTAATCATACCCCCTGTAAGCTAATTAACTAAGGCAGGCGAAGCACTCCTTGAGCTGGCAAAGACTCTAAAAGATATTAAGAACTTGCTTGTACCCCCTATAGCTTAATTAACCAAGGCTAAGACGGGCAAAGTGCTCCTTGAGCTGGCTAAGACCCTAAAAGTTATAAGAAATTAGTCGTGCTCCCTATGGGCGGATTAACCAAGGCAGGTAAAGCGTTCCTTGAGTTGGCTAAGACTCCAAAAAGATATTGAGAACTTGGTCGTAACGCGTATAAGCTGGCTAACCAAGGCGAGCGAAACACTCCTTGAGCTAGCTAAGACCCTAAAGAGAATATTGAGAACTTAGTCATGCCCCCTATGGGCTGACTAACCAGGGTAGTCAAAGTGCTCCATAAGATGGCTAAGACCCTAAAAAGATATTGAAAACTTGGTTATGCCCCCAATGGGCTGACTAACTAAGGTAAGCGAAGTACTCAATGAGCTGGTTAAAACCCTAAAGATTTGAAAACTTGGTTGTGCCCCCTATGGGCTGACTAATCAAGGTAGGCAAAGTGCTCCTTAAGCTAGATAAAACCCTAAAGAGATATTGAGAACTTGATCGTACCCCTTATGAGCTAACTAACCAAGGTAAGTGAAGCACTTATTGAGTTGGCTAAGACCCTAAAGATTTGAAAACTTGGCCGTGCCCCCTATAAGTTAACTAACCAAGGAGAGTGAAGCGTTCCTTGAGTTGGTTAAGACCCTAAGAGATGTTGAGAACTTGCTAGTACCCCTTATGGGCTGACTAACCAAAGCGGGTAAAGTGCTCTTTGAGTTGGCTAAAACCCTAAAAGATATTGAGAACTTAGTTATCCCCCTATTAGCTTACTAACTAAGGTGGGCGAAACACTCCTTAAGTTGGCTAAGACCTTAAAAGTTATTAAAACTTAGTCGTACCCTATATTGGCTAACTAACCAAGGCAAGCAAAGCGCTCCTTAAGCTAACTAAAACTCTAAATGATATTGAAAACTTAAATCGAGGAAGTACTTTATGAGTTGGCTAGAACCCTTAGAAACTAAATTGGGAGATCTAACCTTTTGAAAAACCTCTTGACTTGAAAAATTTACAAATGAGGAATTTATTGAAAACCATTTATAACATGAACTGAAGATTTTGTCACTAAGGCCAACTTAGATGGAAAAACTCGTAACAAGCCTTTACCTTCTCTCCCCCTTTTTCCTTTATTATGTTTGTCTTCTTCTTTTTTATTCCTTCCCTTTTCTCTTTTTTCTTTTCCTTCTTTTTTCCTTGAAAGTCTGCTAATGGATACAAATTATTAGTTAAAAAGCAAATGCTATAACCATGTAGGGTATCTCATATCCATCCTAATTTCTAGCCCTGATACCGAGCTTCTTGGCTAGGCCTTAATCATTCTTTTCCTAAGGAAAAGATAACTTACGATTAGTCTAGTCAAAGAGAACTTCCTCTTCCTTGTACACTCTCGGTTTAGATTTCACTCTTGACTATTATTCCTAAAAATTATAGTCCAATTTGTTAAGTCTTTCTAGGTTCATTATTATGAATTGGTCTTTTGGTCAAATGGTTTCAAAAGAGATTAATGAGAGGGCCTATTTTGAAAGAGATACTTTTATCTAACTTGGGTGTACAGGTCAAGAACCTTAGGAATAAACTAAATATATGCTTACCCCAATTTCAAAAATAATTTTTATTTTAGATAAATTATTCTTCAAGATTAAAAGATCTTTGAGTAAACAGGTATTGTGTATGGGGAGGTCTTGTGTTTGACATTTAGGTGGATAGAAAGGTTTTATATTCGTGATTTGGAGTATGATCTTGAAATGAATATGGGGTTTTATGTTTGTGGTTGAGAACATGATTCTAAAATGAAATTCTGATATGGGATTGTGTTTTTGGTTGGGAATGTGATCCGGAACCTTATGTTTTTAGAGTAACCTAGGCTTCTGAACCTTTTTTTGTTGGGGCTTTTATCAAGCCTAATGTTTAGGCCTTTCTTTCTTTTTCTTTCTTTTAGCTTTTTTTTTTTTCTTTTTCTTTTATCCTTTTTCTCCTCTTTCTTACTTTGCCCCACTATTTTCTTGCTTTTTTTTTTCTCCCTAAAAGTAATTATCACTTTTGTCAAGTCTTTGTCTTTAGATAACTCAAGGCCCTAAATCCAAAGGTTTTAAGTGTATGGGCTCAAGTAAGATATGTGTGGTCTTAAGGTATTTAGAAAAGTATTGACTCTTCTTCAAAGGAAATAATTTGTCAAAAACAAAAGTTACCTTAAATTGTTGTTACTAAGATAAGCACAAATCAGTTTTATCCTCCTCTCCTAATCAATTACCCTAACCTTTGAATTGCCCCATTATGGGGTAATTCTTAACAAGGTTTACATTTGAAAAGACTCTAAATCGGTTCAACGGGGTTAATAAAAGATAATTGTGTTTTGGATTTGAGAATGAATGCCTAACTTTTTCAGTCTGCATACCAAATTCAAAACAAACCTCCTTTAAGGAATGAGTCCAAAATATTCTCACCATGATGTCTTTGATCTCTCAAAGTGTCTAAGGGTTAGTTATAGGACATATCTCACCTCTTGTCATTCTAAACCTTTTAAAAGTGAGTTACCAATTCCCTACATAAGGATTGATTAACCTTTAGGTAATGACTGACCTTACTCCCCAATTCCTCAAAACATGCCCTAGTTGTGAAACACTAACTTTCATTTGATTTGAGTTCAAAATAAAATTCAAAGACCAAATGCCCTATAACTTTCGCGTTCTCACTTAAATTACCCCAGACTCATAGGTCTTAACGCCCCTTGGCTCTCATGTGTGGTTTCAAACCTGATTCTTTAGAGTTGAATGAGCCAACATCAACGTCTTTTAAAGTGGAAGGGACTATAAATTATCCTTATTATTATATCGGGGATCAAAGTCAGGATAATATTTCATAGGTCATGTGTTTTGACTTGATTCGTGTTTAGACTAGATGGATAAGGGGTTTTAAGTTGGTTCAGCCACCTTAATGGCCAGGGGTTCATGTTTAGGTTAGTTGCCTCAATAAGCTAAGTGATTATGTTTGTCCCAAGTCCTAAGGATATGTAACCGTTAGCAAATTTCTCTTCTTCTTTTTTTCTTTTTGAAAGAGAGAGAAAAAGTTAGGGCTTTTATGTTATAAAGACTGAGTGATAAAATCGTAAATAGGGAATTGTTTTCTTAGGATATGGGGAATTGTTTTCTTAAGATTCTATACTCGGGGCTACAGAATTTATTTACTTATAAAACAACACTACTGAGGGTCTATTTATAAAAGAGGAATTTTAAGGAATGAAGAATAAAAGATTAAACAAAGAAAATATCTAAATCCTATTTATTCTAAATGAGAAAGACTATTTGCAAAGTGTTAATCTATCCAAAAGAATTAATATTCCCAACTGGTAGAATACTTGGTAAAATGACAACTAACTAAAACTATTTTACAGGTTTGATTCTTTTTGTTTTGTTGTTTTATTTATTTTTTATTTACTTTGCAAAGGTTGGGCTCGGCAGATGTAGGCTAAACAAAAAGCGATAGATTTAAGCTCCCATAGATGTATTAAGGCCCGCATTAAGATAATATTCATAAGGGTCTTCTATAAGGACAGGATGGGTCCAATCATATTCTTAAGAAACTCTTGCTTATCTAAACTGAAAAGTTGGAATCACATATGGAGTAATTTTTTAGGCCAATGAGGTAGGTGGACACGAACCTATTCGAAAGCCCCTTAACTCGATCTAGCCATACATATTTAAAGAAAATATTAATATTAAAATTACAATCACAACTTATTCTAAACTTTACACAGAATTATTACAAGATATTTACAGGAAAATATTACAACAAGACTATATGAGGAAATATAACTTCACAACTGCCTTTGTTCATTTAGGTCTACCACATCATGAGTTCTTATAATTCTTCAAAAAAGGTTTTCATGCATGCAAAAGGTGGGTTCTAAAGGCCCTTAAGTTCTACGACCACTGCGTTTTTCAAGATAACGGTTCTATAGTCACATTTGAACTTCAATTGCGTAACCTAATCAGCCCCAAAAGGTGGTTGCCCCACAAAGTCTGAAACTTACATAATGACTCATCTCCTAAGGTCCTAAAATGGCTTGGTTTTGACCGTATCTACAATGTATTTATGATGCAAAAGAAAAAAAAAAAAAAAAGCAACCCCAAGACGACCCCTTAGATGAACTGCATCGAAAAATGTTAGTACAAAAAGAAACAAAATAAAATAAATAAATAAATAAAAATAACCGACTAAATTTTTAAAAAAAATTATAATTTCGGTAAATTCTAGTAGCTAGCCCTCGTGATGACATCCCTAGTGGAGCCACCAAATTGTCAAGCATGAATTTTTCATTTTTTTATTTTAATTTCATTTTCTATTTTTTTATTAATACTAAATCCTAACCCATTCAGTATTAATCTTTGGTTAGAAAAATTCGAAATTTTCAGTTTTTTTTAATTAAAAACTTTTAAAGTTGTCACCTAACCGAAGACCGAAAAAAGAGAAATCATAATCAATTAGGTGAATTGACTATAATTTAGCTATCGATCTTCGATTTCAATTTAAATAAAAAATCAAAGGGTTCTAAATTCGGGAGCTAACTTATGAAACCCAAACGAGTACCACTATCACTTTTCTAAGATTAGGCTTATTTTTCACAATAATCTTCTTTTGATATTTTTGAGAAAATAAAAATGAAATAAGATAAATAAAAAAACCTAAATTTTTTTAAATTTTAATATCGCCTCAAAGGTACTTACAAACCCGTTAGTCAAAATCCGACGATTGTAGTTCTTTCCGAAAACTTTAATGTATTGGTTTATTTTAATTTTAAAAACCGACCGGGTTTATGTTTTTATCAATTTAGTTTATTCAAAAATATCTAAAGGGTCCTAATTCTCAAACTCTTTTATTTTTATAAAAAAAACTCTCTAAAAATCCTATTTTTTAAAAGGGGTTTTTTATTAATTTTTTTTAAATAATTTCTATGTGAAGAATTCTAAAAAACCTAATCCTAAAAATTCCTAAACTAATATATACATATATATGTATTTATATCATTACTACTAAACAACTATCTACAAATAAATAAATAAAAAATAATGTACTTAATCTATATAATAAAAAACTAATACTAAAAGAATCACCTAAGCTAATATATACATATCTACTTATATACTATGTTATCAACATTAATAACTAACTAATAAAGAAAATAATAATAATATTAAAAAATAGAACTAAACTTGATTTAGTTATTGTACGGCTAGTAATCAGGAGTGACCGGTATGACTTGTGTAGACATACGGTGTGCTTGCACGAGTGTTGATCAATCGGTGAAGTACACAGGTAGTAGATAATGGCTGAACGTGCGTGAGCTACAATGACCATAAGGCATTGCAGATGTGGATAGTGCTCATTCTGCTATTGCCACGAAGCTTAATTGGGGGGTAATGAGCATGTAATCATATGTGTAGACTATAAGACCCACAACTAACTATTTGGAGTTCCTATCGACTAAAGAGCTTAAATTATAAAGTAAAGTTAGAAATATTAGTAAAAATGATTCAGTAAATTTGAATTTAGGAAAATAAGTAATAAAATAAAAGAATATAAAATTTTCAAATTTTAAATATATTACTCGTTATTTATCAAAAATACGTAAAATATATTCCGATAACTAACGAATCGATAAAAATAAATTATATGTATACTAAAAATCATAGAATAATTTAAATAATATTTATTTGTACTATATATGAATTTACATGTAAATAGAAATACACGTAATTACTTAAAATACGCAAAATGTGTTAAAATAATGCTAAATAATTAAAGAAAATTCATAATTAATTAAGGAAAAATAAATAAATATCAGAAAAAAATAAGGAATGATCGAGATTTAGGTCGTGGCAGTTGGAGAAAAGAAAAAAAAATTCAGCCAATTAAATTAGAACAACAAAAAAAGTAAATTAAAAGAAAATAAGACAATTATCTAATCAAATTAATACACAATAATTCCCTAAGACATCTATAAATGCCCCAAATTTTTTAGAAGCTCATTTTGGGTGTCTGGAATTTTAGAAAATTAGAAAAAGGCGAAACTGAGAGGAAATTAAGATTTTACAAAAAAAAAACTATGCAATTGGGGCTTCTAAGGAGAACTCAGACCCGACGAGTAGTTGGGAGTGGACGGCCACCACCACCACCATACGATGGTGGTAACGCCTTGATGGGCCGACACACCCATGGCCACCTACGGTGGCCGGAGTCACTAGTTCTAGTGAGTTCTGATTTTTCTTAAATTGTTAAAATTATCAAAATTATCAAAATTAGTTGGAAAATTATGAAACTTGTTATTCTGGAATATTTTTGTATTTGGTTTTTAGGGAAAATATTATTTTGATAAAAATATGTTTCATGATATATAGTCCTTAAGAAATTAAACAAAACCGAGCATATTTAGAATTAAAAATAAATAGGCTTAAGAATATAGTTTGGAGCTCAAAATTTTTTTTGTAGACTACTAGGGTAATATAGAACAGTTCTATGAAGCCCTTTTTGAAAAATTAATTTTCGAAATTTTTAGATAATTTTTAGGTCTTAAAATAATGCATAAAATGGCTTATTTTTTGTTAATTAAGTAATTAAATAATTAATTACTGATTTAGTGCATAACTTTATGTTTTAGGACTTTGAAATCTGATGAAGTATGATACTTATAATATTTAAGGTGTTAGATGTAATTATTAAGGTGATTATGTAGTAAATAAGTAATAGGAAAAAATAGTTAATTTTGTAAATTAGGGTAATTAGGTGTAAAATCTGATTTAGAATGAATTTAGACATTTTGAAATATTAATTGATGTTGGGAGATAGTTAAATGTGTATTATGTACATAATAGGTGATAATATATAATATGCAATATTAGAAATATAATAAATAGAAGATATTAGAATAAAAATTGATATTATATAAATAATAGGAATATATAATAAATCTAATAAAAAAAACTTAAATTTAGGTAATTATATGAAAAATGTAAAAATTTCTCACATTAGTAATAAATTCAGTACACTAATAAGGATTTAAGTGTACTAAATAGAATAAAATACTAACTAAGGGTAATTATGGTATTTAGCATACTCGAAAATAATGTGATTAATTTCATATTATGGGTTGAAATGAGTTTCTAGGATTCATGTATAAAACTATATTTAAAAACTGAACTACAACCTAATATAGAAATCGAAGCAGAAACTGAACCAAAACCTAACCCCAAACCAAGAATAATTATAAAAGATTTAAGAACCTAGACAATTGGACATATTAAACCCTAAACCATAAATAATAATAAGTGTTATAGGGTAAAACTAACCTATAACAATTATATAAAAACTGAGACAACGTTAGTATTATAGAGATATGGGCGATAGACTGAACGAGTCCCACCTCGAGTGAGCAAGCAAAGAGTCAAGGTAAGTTGGGATTAATTCATTGCTGTAATTTGAAGGCTTGAGATTATACTTGGTTGTGCTTGTTAGATAGTTGAATGTGTGCATGTACTTGATTATGAGTGATGTTATGATTATGTTTGTTGTTCTGACTTGTATTGTATGAAATGATTGATCACTCTAAATTGGACTTAACAAATATATGACTTGTAACCATAAACCAAACTTACATAGTAACCCATTAGGAGAACATTAGGATTCTTCAACCAAATACCGACCCCTTCAAAAGGGATAGCACCGGTGGCATAATTGGTCCCTTCTTCATTCTTAGTCGAACTAAGTGACAGGTGAAGAGGTCACAATAAAGGTAAAGTCAATGGTTTAAAGGTAGTCGCGGGAAAAACAATATCTCCATTGCACAAGCCTGAGTTTAGTCGTGAACTGCTGCATTAACAGCAACTCCTCAAGCCAAATTAAAATTGGCATAATTTCTCTAATCTCATGATAAGCGAGATAATGTCATGCGATGGCATTTACTTAAATATATATTACACCTAATAATTTGGTTGATAAACTTATTTGTATTTGTATTTGTGGTATAGTTTTAAGTCTTCCGTCCTAACTTACTGAGCTGTGGTTGCTCACATCCCTATAGTCGTTGTTGTAAATACTAGCGATGAAGCGGCTTATAATCACCTTGACACTAGCAACTGCAAGATCCTAGGGAGTAAGGATGCAAACAGAAGACCAAATTCATTCTCTAATTAGATTTATTTTAAAGCTTTTAGCATTAGTTTACAAATTACTCAATTAGATTGTGATTAGATTATTAAATCTTATAAATACACTCAGATTAATTTAATATGAATATTTATTTTTCTTAAATTCATAAGTAAAAAAATTATTTAGTTTATGAACTGTTTACTTCAAAGTGAGTTAATCGTAGATGCCTTGTAAATGGTCAGCTTCTATCTTAAAATAGTTTGTACGATAAGACTGTTACAATTCTACCGCTTTAGAGTGTGTCATAGACAGTAGACAAAGAGCTGTAGCAACAGGCCGATCAATGGGCGCATTTAGTGACCAATGCTGCTGTGCTGATGGAGCTTGGTTGCTATTGTAGGAGTCGGCTACAAGGTTAAATAGTGATCAGTGGGGATCATTGTGTCATTATTGAGTTAGGTTGTGTAGTAGATTGTGATCAGTGTTGTAGGGCTACTAGCATTGGTTGTTGTGGTGGACTACGGTTGCATGCTTATTGGTAAGGTGTAGCTTGGAATGTTCTGTTGCCATACAGCTGTGATTGGCCAAGGGAAGAGCGGTTATGTAGTGGGGCTATCTAGATCATGCATGTAGAGTTGTGTGCTGTTGCAAATGTAGCACGAGAGAAAGTGGCTTATTGTTGTGTTTGTGAATCTAGTTAGCGCAGTAAGTGGCGATGACAAGCTGATAATGTGTATGTGTGAATCCGGTTAGTGCAGTGAGTGGGACGTGCAAGTAGGTTTATCGTATAGCCTGGAGTGCAGTCGAAGTGCTCGTGAATGGAATCAGAGTGTGCTACTTATGGTTGGATGCATAGGATAGTGAGTGGTGGTGGTATGGCTAATTATGCAGACGTGTAGTGTGCTCATAGGAAGTGCAGTGGCGAAGTGTGTTTGTGGATGGAAAGTGAGCTTATTCATGGGATCTAGTCAGGTGTGTATGGGAGAGAGGGTGAGGCTGTGATGTGTCATAGATCACATCTGATTGGTGATCATGTCCACGTATACTACTGGACGAAGGGGATAGGCGCTGGCGTATCATATTGATGCAGCAATACGAAGTTGAAAGATGCCGATGGAGCGTATCGAGTTGTAGAGTTCGATTGTACGCGTGACAGTATTTGGCTCAATATATCCTATTCCGTATGTGGCTGTACAGAATCATGTTGTGCAGTGTGATGAAGCGTGCTGCGACTACTATGAATGGTGATCATATATGTTAATCTGTGTTTGCTATTAGTAAAGGAGAGGCAGTAGTGTCAACTTGTATTGGATGTGCATGTTAGGGGGTCGATTCGTGTACTTAGGTTGAGGGGATAGGGCTTCAATAGTACAAGGAGTGGATGTGATTAAGTGAAAGTGGACTTTAGCTCCCTTTTCGAATGTATCAAAAATTGTCCCCCTTTATGCCACGCGATCAATATATATAAAGCCTAAAAGCAAATCTTTTATATCATATAAAATCAAATCTTTTATAATGACACAAATCCGATTTGACAAAAATCAAATTAGATTTAAATCCTTTATATTGATTCAAATCAAATTTTATATTTAATTTGATTTGAATCTCTTTATATCGAATCAAATCAAATTTGAATCTCTTAAATCTTTATCGCATTAGATTCAAAAAAATTGATAAGATTTGAATTCCGTACACTCAACCAACTTTCGCAAAATGAAAGGAAAAAAAATAAAAGGCACATACAAACTCATGACCTCAAACTAATCCAATACCAATACTCAAATGCTCAAATGCTTATCCATTAAACTATTGGCCTGTACTTTATTATTTAGTGCAATTAAATTATATTTAAACTACGTAACTTTCTAAAACTATTTGAACTAAGCTAAAATCAATTGACCCTAAATCGTTTTTTTTTTTCCTTCCTAAAAATCTACTTTCCTAAAAATATTTATGATTTTTCTTTTTTCCATTTTTTTGTATTTTTATCATTTTTCTAAATTTTTTATTTATTTATTTATTTTTATTTTTGAATTAGGACCCTTTTTAAAAAAACTAAAATGAGAGGATAAAAATTAGATGTGTATAAACATTTGTTATTGTTGAATTTTATTGAGTTTTTATTGTTAGATTTTGTGCATACTTGCAATTTCATTATATGTACATTACTTTATGTATTTATTTGAAATCTTGAATCTACAAAATTTTGGTTTGCTCCTTAGGTTATGCAAGAATCGAATGCTGTAAAAGGTTAAATTTTCACTATCCACTTTCTGATGTATTATAGAATTTAGCCAATTAGGATTTTGATTCTTTATATCAAATTTGAAGCAAAAGTATATATGCTTTGCATTTTTGTAGGTTAGATTCATACTTATCCATTCGATTTCAATTAAAATCATCCTTAAAAAATGGAAGTAATCAAACGGATAGGTTTTATTTTGTATTTCATTGTCCACCTTTAAAAGTGAATTCTAGAATTTTGTTGATTTAGGATTTTGATTGTTTACATCAAATCTAAAGCAAAAGTGTATCTACTTCACATCTTTTATTATAGGTTCGATTCCCATTTGTAAATTCAATTTCAATCAAACGAATAGGATCATTTTGCATCTCATACTTGAAAAGTGGAGGTAAACAATCTGTATATTTTATAGAATACAACGCCAACTTACTCAATTCAATACTCGTAGAGTAATGGCTGTTAATTGAAGATCCATGGCACTATCATTATCCTCAACTTTATTAGTGTTAATTGCTATTTATGTTCTACTTCCTTTTTTATAGTACAATAAGATAGGTAATGGTTATAAGTTCTCTTGTATTGCTAATAGTTTCAAGTTTTTACTTTTTAATATGTCTTTTCAAGTATGGAAGTTAGATACAATTAATGCAAAGCTACTTGTAAAACTCTTACTTTTGTCCCTTCTACCTAATCGATGTAGACTGTTGATTTTACACTTTATCTCAAGAAAAGAAGAAATCTCCTTGTACATTATTGCTCTATCCTACACTTCCACCTAAGTCTCATATATCTATAGTAATACTCCCTCAAATTATAAACCAATCAACATTTCTACTCAAATTCTTAATTAAAGTTACATAAACTACGAAGCAACACTCTTAAAGTGTCAATTCAATATACAAAAGATGAAGAAAAGAATAAAAAAAGATCATTAAAATTTTGCTTAAGGTTAGAAGCTTCTATGTTACTTCTATGATCTCCCTTTAACCTTCTATTTTAACAGCAATTTGAGAATCTAAAAAAACTTATGATGTTTCTTGCTTATTTTTGTTATAGATTATAAAGAAAGATTACTTTATATAAAATACTTTCCAATGTTAAAATCCATAAAATAAGCTAAAGTTTGAATTTTTAGCCATCGGAATCAAGATAACTATAAAACGACTTTTCCATCTATAACAAAATTCCTTAATTCTTGATTATTTCTGTAAAATAAGTATGGGTGTTTGTGGTTGAATTCCATTTCATTTAGGAGTTGAACCAAACTAAATTGAACCGCATTTGAAGCGATTCGATTCAAACTCTTAATGAACTAGACTATTTTTAACGGTTTAGGATTTTAAATTGAATTGCTTTAAGTTTAGTTCAATTTGATTTGATTCAAATCAGAACAATTGATAATATCAATAGTCATTATAGTTTTCAACCAAGCGTTAATGCTTATATTAAGAAACATTACATAAGAACTATAGCCACATTATACTATGTCACAATGACATTGTATCTTAGGTGACATTTGAGAAATATAGCTATAGCCACCATTGATGAAGTTGAAATTAAGAAAGGTAGAAGAGAGAAATTGTATTAATTAAAAGTGTTCTCTGTATCTTAAAATAACAAGTACATCACTTACCCTTTTATAAGTGCAACTAATAAAATAACTATTTTTAACTAACTATTTAAAGAATATATACGTGTATAAGTATATATAATCTCTACATCCCCTACCCCGTCTCTTAAGTTAGATCTTATCAAAGACCTAACTTGAAAAAAATTAAAGATAATGTAGCTTCTGAAACTGGTTTAGTAAGTATATCCACAAGCTATAATTTTGATGGGACATGGATTGTGCGAAGAAAACCATTCAAAATTTGCTCTCTAGTGAAATGAATGTCAATTTCTATGTGTTTAGTGCATTCATGAAGACATGAATTGGTTGCAATCATCAAAAGGATTTATTATCGCAACAAAGAGTAATAGGAAGTTTTACATCAACTAATAAGGCCTTAAGAATGTAATAAATCCATAAAAGCTCTTTAGTTGTAGCAGGCATGCCACAATATTCCGTCTTAGCTGTAGAGGTAAATAGTAGATATAATGTGCTACTTCTTGGTCTTCTAAGAAATAAGAGACATCCCAAGCATAATACAGTAACCACTAACATATTTTCAATCAATGGGACAAGAACCCCAATCGAAATTTGAGTAAGCAAGCAAGTGTGAAGAAGTAATAAATGAATAGAACAAACCTAAAGAAAAAAGTGCCTTTCAAATATTGAAGTACATGAAAGAAAGCATGTAAATGAAGCTCTTGAGGAGCTAATAAGAATTGGCTAAGCTGATGAAGAGGAAAAGAGAGGTCTAACCTAATCAATGTAAGATATAATAGGTGACCAATAATCCATTGATAGAATGAAAAATTATCAATCAAAGCCCTTATGCTATTATTAAGGCATAAACCTATTAGCAAAGGAAAAGATGCAAGTTGAGCACCTATCATGCTCGAATCAACAAGAATATGTATTATATATTTCCATAAACCTCTAGGCCAAGGAAGAAACGTGCATCACTAAGGTATTTAATTGTGAACTCCGCATCCAAACTCCTTTTGAGATCAAAAATGGTCGAGAGTGAAGTGCTTGTGAGCAGCAAATCATCTACATAGACAGTGCTACATGAAATCCAGTGGAATCAAACTTAATAAAAAGTGAATAATCACTCTTTGACTAACAAAGACCTTGTTCAAGCAAAAATTTAGATATCTCATGATTCCATTGTCAAGATACTTGTTTAAGACCATAAAGGGATCTCTTCGAGCGACAATCTTGACCTTCCTTAGCTTTGTATACCTTTGTGGAGAAATCATATAAATTTCCTCATTAAGATAACCATGAAAGAAAGAATTATCAATGTCTACTTGCTACAATGGCCAACGTTTAGCACTAGCAATTGCTAAGAGAATTCTCACCGTACCTAATTTAGTAATGGGAGAAAAAGTATCATGATAATCATGCCCCTCTACTTATGTGTAACCCCTAACAGCCAACTTAGCTTTATAACGCTCAACTGTGCCATCAAGTTTATATTTCACTTTATATACCCATTTAGAATCAATAAGTTTATTCCCATTGGGAAAATCAGTCACTACCTATGTGTCATTTCTCTCAAAAGCATCTAATTCATCATTCATGGCTATAATCCACTCATCATGCTTTATTGCTTAAGAATTACAATAAGGCTTAGGTATAGTCAACTCATTAGCTAATGAGGAAACATGGTTAGGTGAGTGGTCATGAAAGATAGATGTCAATAGTAAAGGATAAGGGGAAGAAGTACCGGTTCTGGTTGTATTAGTGACAGCACCAAAAGCATCAAAGCTTCCATGGATTGAATGAACATAATCATATAACCACTATGGAGTTTTCTTTTCCCTAATAGATCTACATAAGGAAGGAGTATTTCTAGAGTCAGTATTCACCTCATTTGTGTAGTTTAGTTCATTGACAGAAGGTAAGGAAACAATTAAAGGAATAAATTCTATAGAAGAGGAAGAAACGGGAGGACAAGTAGCAAAAACAATAACAGGGGCAACAACATCAAAAAGATCATAAGAGTGAAAAGGAAATATGTTCTCATAAAAAATATTCGGCCGACAAGAAAATGTTTATTAATAAGATCATAAACTCTATATCCCTTGTCCTTCATTTATACCTTAGAAAAATATATTTGATAACCTTGGCATCAAATTTGTCCTTATAGAGACAAGAAATGGGAATGAAACAAAGGCAACCCATTGTCTCAAGATGAGAATAATCAGGAGATTCACTAAAACGTGTTTCATAAGAAGTTTTCCATTTCAAAACTTCCATGGTCATTTGATTGATAAGGTAAGTAGTTGTTAAAACGCACTCACTCCAAAACTCTTTAGGAAGATTAGCTTAAATCCAAAGAGCTTTAGAAGTGTCTAAGAAGTGATAATGTTTCCTTTCTACTCTTCCAATTTTTTAGAGTGTATATATCATGGTACATTGATGTATTATTCCTGTAATGTCAAACAAAAACTTAGAAGAATATGATATAAATTATGATCCATTATTTGTGTGTAGAAATTTAGTCATAACATAGAAATGATCTTGAATATAGACAAAGAATTAAGCAAGTATCTCATAGACTTGGAACTTAATTCTAAGTATATAAGTCCAAGTACAATGATTAAAGTCATCAAGGAAAGTTAAAAAATAATTGGCCCCTATTATGGAAGTAACATAGTATGGCCTCTAAAGGTTAATATGCAAAAGGCAAAATGCAAATGAAGAATGTCTTTGGCTTCTAGCAAATGGCAATCTATGAATTTTTTTCTTGATGGCATACTTCACAAAGAAAACCATCAAATTCAAATTGTTACACATATTCAAGTTATGTAATTTGGAAATTTGGAAATTGAAGAATGGCCAAGCCTAGCATGAATCAAGTATGCTAGATCATTTTTATTACATGAGTTTAAAACATATATAACTTGTTGACCTATACAAAAATTGCAACTTGAAGTAGGAACTAATTCAGGAACATACAATCCATGAAACTCTTTGACATATGTTATTCATTAACTAGTTCCTAAGTCCTGAAACTCACAAGAGGAAGAATTAAAAGTCATAATGAGATGTTGATTTTGTTGTACTTTACTCACTGACAATAAATTGTGAGTAAATTCTAGTAACAAAAAGACATTGTGAAGGGTAAAGTTTGGTTAAATTGTGACCTCTACAACAAATACAGCAAGCTTAATACTTTATATCTAGCAATTTAATGGAAATTGGTGTGTGAATAATTTCTATTTGTTGTGTAATAAAATAGGAAAGAATATCATATAGTCTGTGGCTCTCATATCCACTATCCAAGACCTTAGGTTATTCAAACCATTAAAAACATGAGTAAGAGTTGGCTTACTAACAAATTGAGCCATATAAACAGCATTATGAGGAATAATAGAATTCATGTTTGATGACTCTTTCTTTTCTTTCATCATCCTTTACACATTATTAGTATCATGATCAAATGGATTGTCATATTTGGTCTAAACCTTGTTGACATAAGCAACCAAAATAAATGATGATCCTTCATTTTGCGTAACAAATCTTCTCCTGTTACAACAGTTGAGATAACCATGCCATGAAATTAGAACAATTAAACATGATGTTCCCTAAACTCATCTCCGAATTATCGAAACCAAATAAATGCAAAGGATTAAACACAACAAAATCTCCATTTACAACACATATTGCTGAAGTTAATTTTATTCTTAAAGACCCATTTACAACACATATTGCTTGTTAATTTAATTGGACAAAACATTTGAAGAACTAATGATGGCTGAAGTTATTTTTTACCTTGACATCGATCGTGAGTTAGTGATAAATTGCATGAGCTGCTCTTTAGATTTCACATGCTCTCTTTTGTCATTGAACTTGAAATGCTATAAATACTATATCAATGCCCATCAGATAAAAAATATAATATTGAAGCTAATTAATGATATTAAGATGTGCATGTATATTTAAGTTTTAAAAACCCAATAATAAAAGAAATCTTCTATTTAATAAAGCAAATATCATGTTGAAAACACCTTCTATGTTACCTTCTAAAATCATCCTTGGTATGCAATACTATCGACAGAGTATCTTCTATGATAAACTATTTGTCCAAAATACCTTCTATATAACTAACATAAATAAACATTTGACAAACACATTAGTAACCTTAATTTAAATCTTTTATCATCAAAATATATTCAAAAAAACTCTTGACAAACTTGTTAGAAAATACTTAACATATGTTTTATTATTAATAAAACCAAATTACAAGATTTAGCAGATACTATAAGTGTTTTCCAACTGTTAAGTAGTTAACCCATAATAGTAGTCTAACACCTCATCATCAAGCACTAGCTTCATGATGGTCAACTAATTCATTAAACCTCAAAAATTACTCAAGTGTTTTGTCATATTGGATCAATTTTTGTACTTCAAATTAACTCCTTTTTTTTTTTCTATTCAAAGACTTTTATTTAATGCCACTTATCTCTTTTACTTGCCTCCAATTTCTTCTATAAAATATGAACTCTAATTTCTTGAATCACATGATGATACACACAATGATCTACCTATTATCAAATATAACCTACAGTCTTTTTATACACGATCATCCAATCTTGATCAAATTTATTCATCCACTTTATATTGTCACCACCCATGATGAAGGGTACATACAAATCTCTATAAAAGATTCTCCATCATTGACTCCCAAAGTAAATGATTTCAAGAATTTAACTTTATCATAATTATTGATCATGATGATTTTAACATAGAAAACCATTCTTTTAAAATCCCACTTTGATACAACTTGTAAGGACAAATTATTGCCTTTAATGACATAATATTTTTCCTCTTACCTTTAGAGATAATCAATATAATAAAAACCATGAATAAGAATGATAATACAACACCAGAATTTACACAAAAAAACTCAATAAGTAGAGAGAAAAAGGAACACATTACCACAACATAAAATCTTCTTCTATCAAATAAATAATAAGCTTACAATGTAATTCCTCACTATTTAAACTAATAGATAATAAAAACTTCATCAAACTAGTGGGATTTCAATAATGATAATAACATAAGATAATTCACAACATCACAAAAAATGTGTATTCAATGTGAGAAAGACCTCCAATATACTTATCATTTTTCTTTTATTATAACTTTTAATAATAACAAATTTAAAGATAGATATAACTTGAAACCCGTAGTCATTTTAAGATCATCTTCCATATATTATTCATTAAAAATAAAAGAAAAAGAAAGTAAACAAAGAAGTGCTATTAGGTCAAGGCTGTCGTAACCTAATAATATCGCTATTAGTCTTCTATTTGAATATATTAGAATTCGAATCTCCTATACTCTATAATTGTCAAAAAAAAAAAAAATTGCTACTAGGATAAACAACCTTTCCCATGGCAATACCAAGGATACGCAAGTTTTTTTATTTATGATGTAGAGGAGGATAGTACACACACATTCAACCCTTAGAATTTACGATTTGACCTGAACAATGACTTTCCCTGCATTAGAACTTGAGAATAGAGAGCCTAGACTTTCCATGAAGCTTTCAATCCCATGATAAATTTTGTGTTTGGATTTGATCTTGCCTTGCTTCACATAATCCCCCATTTCCTTTGCGAACTCCCCCCACCTGTCTAAATACGAAGCTATCATGTAACCTTGGAGTCTCACCTCTTTGCCGACTACATTCATCAAGTTTCTGATCCCTTCTCTCTCTGTCCATACCTGCATATATGAAGAGAAACAATGCATTTGGAAAAGTATCGAGTTCATACCAAATCAAAATATTACCCATTGATCAATTAAAGAAAGATTCAACAACTAAAGAAAAAATCAATTCTTTCGGATCCTCTATAAGTTTAAACTTTTAAATAATTATATGTCTCGAATTTCAAACCCCTATATTGTTATTCAACCCTTATCCAATTAAATTGTTTACTTTATGAACTCTAGTCAAAATCATAACCCACAAATGAGTTGGACTATTAAGTAATAAATATAAGAGGAAAACACAAGTAATCCCTTAAATTTTGATCTAAATATAGATTTATTCCCTAAACTTTTAAATATTATACATAATTTTCTTAAATTTTGGTAAATTAGAAAACAATCCTTAAAAGTTAAAATAATTTCCCTAAATTTTAATCTTTGTGCAAAAACACTATTAAGCTTATCAAATATGTTTTGACACCTCTAAAAGCTTTGAACTCATTGTTTTTTTTAAATAAAAAACAAATATCTTTTATGTTACTAATTTATTAAAGTTTAAAGGATTTTTTTCCTCCAAATATAAAATCTGCACCAAATCTAATTTAAACTTTTAGATCAATTAATTGTAATACTAATCTTAACAAAACAACACTCAATATCTCAAACCGACATAATTTAACATCTTCGACCATAGATATACAAATAACTTGATAGACATTTATGAGCATGGAAAATAATTCAAATATGAGATTATGCCTTGGTTATTCAAGGACTACAATGAGAAAATTTGAGTTTCCACCTTATTATACTCTGAAATCATTCCGCAAATGGGGATCCTAGCTCCATTATTGACATGGTTGAGGACAGCTTCGAGCATTTTACCACCAACATTGTCTAGGTAGACATCGATTCCATTAGGGAAATACCTGTAGCGTGGGGGAGAAAAAAATGAAAAACAAAACAAAACAAAATTAAATGCTTAGAACATATCTAAAGAGGACACCCAAATCTCAATGCATATTAAGATGTGCTTAAAATTGCTATATTGAATCGAGAGGGCAAGAAAATTGCCTAGGTAATCCTAGTTCATAGTGATGATATTTTGGGAATTTGTCAAAATATAGTCCACCATAGGATAAAGTAGTGAGCGAATCCAACATAATAAAAACAAGGTTTAAGTACTATTTTTATCGTTTTCTTTTATATTTGAATAGATTCATAGATAAAACACGGGGGAAATTCCAATTCTCATTTCCAAACCCCACGGGACCAGCAATTTGACTCTGGGCTCCGGTTCAAAACCGACCAGTAAACATGTCTATCAGTAAATTCTCATCAACCTGCACTAATTGACTCACACAAAGGCTTGCGAGTTACTAAACCATTTTAACTTGTTTTGTGAAACTTATGAAAGGTTGATATTAATACGATCATTTTATGGAAGCATAGAAATTTAATGCTTACCCTAAAAAGAAGGGGGAAAAAATGCAGAAACATTAGAGTTAGATTTTGAAAGTCTTGGAAAGATTAAGGACATCATTTTGGGTTAGATGCAGCACATGATTAAAAGTTATAAGATCATGACTCAAATAATCTAGAAACGAAAGATTAAACAAATAATAAATATCTAATACAGAAAAAAAAAGTTTAATTTTACTTGATAAGAGCAGCATCATAATCCGTTTCTTTGTTGTAATTGAATGCATCATTATATCCAAATTCATCTTTTATCAGCTTCACCTGAGATACCAAGGCAAGATAGCGGTCAGAAGTCCAAACCAACACAGGAATGAGAAAAATAAAACTAACTGTATACGATTTGTTTTTAGGCATTAATTACATTTGGCGGTTAAGGCATATCAAAAAAACAAATTAATTAAATTAAATACTTAAGTACGATCCAAGCATATATAAATCTACTGCCCCACATTAGCAAGCTACTGAGAAATATTCTTACTCGTGGTTCTTTTAAACAATTAAAATTCCGATACTTAATGCGCAATATTTAAGTTCAAATCTAACCAACTTTGGTTCATATCATAATTATTATGTGAATTTCAAGTGTATTTTTCTTTAATTTACACGCCTGCTATATAAGAGAACTAAATGTTATAGTTAATCAAATTTTTTATTAAATTTTGCACTTAAAATTGAAACCAGCAGACACTGTACCAGCAACGCATGCGCAAATTTAACAACATTAAATGTGTGAAACATTAACAATACTTTATATATAATAATTACCTTATAAATATTTTTTATAAATAAAAAATATTAAGGTAGTAATTAAGGGGCTCTTATAAGTATAAAATAAGTTGACATTAATAAATTACAAATTAGGTAGAGAGAAAGAGATGAAAAATGCAATTAAAAGAATTTTTTTTTTTTTTTTGCTAGCAATTATAAAACAATTTTTTATAGTTGATATTTATGCTAATAAAATTAAACCAATACACAATGAAGATTTTAGTAAGAAATATTAATGTTGCCTTAATTCTTTTTTTTTTTAATGAAAACACATAATTCATCTATTTACCAAATTTAATATAATCGATATCATATAAAGAAGATTTTGGATAAATATGTGAAATATTATGATGGTGATTAGAGTTGCTTATAGACATATAACTAAAGTTGATATTTATCAATTAGAAATAAGTGTGAGAGTAAGAGGCAAAAAATGAATCTTATAAGGAATTTAAAAAACTCAAAATTTTGGGTAATAAAATGTAATTAATTTTAGGAAGTTAAGATTTTGGCTAAAAAATATTAATACTACTTTAATAACATAGATTATTATCTTATCAAAATTTTTGCTAAATATGAGAAATAGCATTGTGGTGATTAATGGACTTTTACAAGCATTTAGCTAAGTTGATAACAATGCGATATAGAGATAAAGTGATAGAAATTAGAATGAAGCAATAATTTATGAAAGTAAAGATTTTGGTGTCTTAATGACTCTCGATTAATTGCAAAATAATTTAATTTAATAATGACATGTAATCCTAAGATATTGACTAGGTAAATAATTAAAATTAAAATTATTTACTTATCAAATATATTGTCTCCATTGAAAGGAACGGATATTTATTAGTTGAAAAATAAGAGTAAGATTTCTATATATATAGATAAGGTTTCTATAAATTTAGTACATTTAAATTACGAAGTTGAAATGATAACTTTTTAACAAAATCACACTAAAATTAAAAAGATTGATAACATCCAGAGTAGGTCCCACCTCCCCCACAGCCCTACAAGACGACGACCTTTGCCAAGTTTATCTCCGGTACGTCAGCACACTTTTTCCATAGTAAGGAATCGGAGCTCCTTTTCTCAATGTCATGAGATAAAGGTTAATGTAATTTTATAAAATCAGTTTAAGTTATTTTATTAATTTTTATTTATAATGATTTCGATTCAATCAAATTGATGTAATTAGTTCAATCTAATTTTTAAAAGGTTCCATCAGAATTTTTCAAGTTAAAATACATCAAGTTTCTCTTATATTTTTTAAAAAATATACCAATTTACTAAAAAAATAATATACATCAAAGAATAACAAAAAAAAAAACTCTAGAAAACTCTTTACTTAAAATTCTCAAGAATATAAATAGTCTTATTATTTTATAAATAAATATAAATTATATTATAATATTTTTATTAATTTAATTTAATTTCGCTTCAATAATTATTAACCCTTTTGACTTTTAATCCATTCTCACTCTTAAGCCAATCTTTCAGTTTAAATTTAACAACATTACCTTTTATTATAATGTTTTAGTAAAACCCATAATAACTTTAAAAAATATTAAAAAGCTTTTGTAAAAAAGTAGAAATAAAGTTACGAATATTTTAAGAAAAGAAATTCTTTAATACTTAAAAATCCAAAATAGATTCCTTTCACATCCCTTTAAATTAAACATGTCTAAGAATTGCCTACTTTATGTCGTTTCCTCAGGTCCCCGCCTCTGGAAAATCATTAAACCATGTCCCAACCTGTCGGGCAAATGTTGATAGATTCATAGTCCATGACACGACGTTAGATAAGAGGCCAACGTGAGATTTTCAGAACAATAAATAAAGCATGGACATGTATAAATATATATATATATATATATATGAGAAAATTAGAAAAAAGTGATTTGGTCATTTTATAAAAAGTTGACCAGTGATTTTTTTTTAACAAATATATTATCCATATTTTTTACTTTTGTATAATACATATATAGTGGACACATGTCTCAGCTCTAGTGGTTCATATTTAAATAATTTAAATTAATAATATATTAAAAATTCATTATAAATATATAAATTAAATAAAAAGAAAAAAAAAAAAAGCCACACAGCACAAGGCTGCCATGGCCTTCATCCCCTTCCTTCGAACAAAACCCAGCGACCAGGGCAAAAGAGAGAGAGAGAAATATCCACGAGCGAAATTTACTCATATCACGCCATTTTAATCGATCTGACTTCAACTTTTTTTTGCAAATCAATAGAGAACTCTATGAAAATTCATTCTGTGGGAGGTAAAAACAACCCAGCAGCCTCATGCCCAATAATAACATGAGTTTACTCTCTAGACTAAATAACGAGGTCTAAAGAATTAAAATAAAATGACTTTTAAAAATTGAATATGATAAGATTGAAATATAAATCATTAAATCTGTCTATTTATTTTTCAATCTTTTTTCAAAGGAACTCATGTACTCAAAAAAATTATCCATAAGTCTAACCTCAATATAAGTTTATGAAAAAAACACTCATATTAGCTATTCATCGTTAATGTGATTCAATAAACGTTATTAACGACCTAACTCTATAAATAATTAAAAGCTATTTCTCATTTCACTATGTTTTAGAGATTAATAAAACATCGTCGTGCATTCAAATTTTCCGAAATCCTCCCGTCTCTCTATACGTATCATTACTAAGTCACCCGTCTACACATTATATACTAAAGATTTGCATTAAAAATGAATCAAATGTATTTGAGTAGAGATTTAAAAAAAAATGATCTTGGACTAAATAAGAAACAAAGATACAGACCTTATTTGAATTAATCAGAGATGAAAAAAAGCTCTTAATCTTGATTGAAATACGCTTCTATATGTAGTAGAGGTTGTAGAACGAGAAAAAGGAATCTGATTCGATCAATAATCATGAAAATCGAAACTAAATTGAACTTTCTCTCTCCACATTGTCGAAACCCACAATCCCAACCTCTCTCTAAAAGTTTGCCTTCTACAATAAAAACAGAAACGCGAGAGTAGTTTCAAGTTATTTTGGGAGTGTTGATTCATCATAAAAAGCCGAACATTTCAATCATTCCTGAATCGCAGACCCCTATTCAGTGTTCTATGGGTATTTCAAACCACCATGTCTGTAGCTTCCTAAGCACAAACAAGCAACACCATTGAGTTCCCTTCCACCACTATTGGTAGTACGACACACTTAGCAGCTCCAATGACCAACGAGATTATTCGAGGAATCAAACAACCATCTCAAAGAGTTCTTTTTTTTTTTAGTTTTGCCACTAAGTTTTTCTTCTTTTTATTTTCTTTCTTTATTTGATTAAATTTAATTTGTGTATTTTTAATAAAATTTCAGTTATAGTACTAAATTAAATTATTTAATACTAACATCGATCACTAAAATTGTGACATATGTGTCCTACATATGTATTACACTAAAATAAAAAATATAAGTTATGTATTTGTTAAAAAATTTACCACAAATCACCTCTTTACAAAATGACCAAAACATATATCACCTTTTTATAATTTACTTTATATAAAATAACTTATTATATCTCATAGAAGTATTTACAATTAATGTTAAATAATATGTCAATCAAGGCTGTTGTAGTCTTATAATATTAATATTAATCTTTTAATAAGATTAATCAAATCCGAATTCTCCTTCTCAAATTATAATAGTAGTTGTTAGAAAATAAATAAATAAATGGTAGTCACTTAATAATGAAGATTTCCGGTAGTACCAAAGTCTAATTAAAACATCCATCCTTAATAATTTTATATAAAAAAAAAAGAATTAATACGAATATGTAGGCTCTTCTGTTTAAAAATAATATTAAAAAGTAATAAAAAACTGGAAGAGATGGCATTAGCTATTAATTGATTTCAATTTCTATTTGGTTTGCATATTAAGAATCCTTGTACACAATATCTACGAATAAAAAGAAAATGAAGTAAATAGATAAAATTCATGTCATAAACGTGTTCTTGCAATATACTGAATAAATTAATTATATTTAAAAATAATAAAAGTAAGCAAGAAAAAATATAGAAAATAGTCTTATATTGCATAATGTTGCTATGGTCCAAGTTTTGATGTTCGAAAAAGTCCTATAATTTTTTTTTTTGTATCCATCATATCCTTGAAGAATATCGTTCCTTTCTTGCCGTAATTTAGTTGGTAACTAGGGACATACCTTCTCATCGGACCCTGTGCTGCCAACAACACGACAACCATTCAGTTTGGCCAATTGTCCGGCGAACATTCCGACACCTCCGGCTGCGGCAGAGATGAAAACGTTGTCCCCCGGTTTTGCATCTCCAATCACTTCTATTGCCAACCATGCTGCAAACCCAGGTACACCTGTGAAAGGTACGTGTTATATTTGTTATTAAATATTCCGGTTTTGATTCCACTCACAAAGTAAACCATCCATTTTAATCTCCAGCGGTGGTTCTTCCTAATCTCTCTGCTAAACAAGGGGGCAAAAAAAAAAGAAAAAAGGCCGCAAGTAGGCCCTTTGATCTTGTTTCTAGAAAATATTAGTGAATAAAAACTAAACAGATACTCTCGTATTTTTGAGAAAAAAATGGTAAATACTCTTTTTTACACTACCTGTATGCAAATATAAACTCCATAATTTTGGGTGTTTTAAAAGTTAAGGGGAAGCCAACGATTACCCAAACAACTGAGATAATCTGGCAATTCAATCCCAGGATTAAGATCAATCCTGTTTAAGAGAGGAGAAGATGGAACTACGCAATACTCAGCCACCGGGATAAATGGATGGGTTACGATATCACCCTTTTTAAACTTGTCATCCTTTGAACAAACAACTCTTCCAATCCCAAACTCCTGTATAACCTGCTTAGACACCAAAATCCAACATTGTATTATTAGCTAACATGCCACAACATGGTATTATTAGCTAAAAACTGAAACAGTGACGGATTTAGGATTTTACCCTGAAAGACGAGATATAAATTTAAATTTTTAGGTAGGGAAAAAATTATAAAAATCAGCATATCTATACATATTAATCTTCTACATATCCGGTCATTATTTTCGATACAATTATTAGTCACCTTCTCAATCATTAATAATACCTTTATATATTTAATTTATCCAACATGACATATAAATACTATAAATTTTCTACCTGAAAAAAAACAAAGATAAATTATCCAAATGCAGGTTTCACACGGCAAAAATATATACAAATAAGATAAATACAAAAAAATCCATCTCCATAGACCCTCACCAATAAATTTTTCTCTTTTAAGATACATAATTAATAATTTTTCTCAATTTTCATTTACTATGTTATCAGCCAACTATCTACTTAGACTTGTTCACTAAGCCAAACCGGTTTCAAATCACCGATTCATAAGCTAGGTTTCCTTTGAATCGTAACCAGTTTAGCTAGTCACGGTTCTAAGCCAGTTTAGGTGGCTCGATGATTCAAAGATTAGTTCAACAGCCCTTAAATCTATTTTTTTTAATATTTAATTTTTATTAACTTCTATTTTTATTAATTTTAATAATTTTTAATTTTCATTAATTTCCAACTTGATATGATTTTAACTTTAATATATTTTTTCTCCAAACGTAACCTCTTTTATCTTTTTTTTTAAATTATATTAATTCATTAATAAATTATAATGTTTTTATTAATTCCCGACTTAACATAATTCTAATTTCTTATTATTTTTCCTCTCAAATTTTATCTTTTTTCCATATTTAAATTATTCACATTTAACAAGTTTTATAAAAAGAACTTATATTAACTTAAATTGAATTTCTTATATATCCTTAACACATAATCAATTTATGATTAACCTTCTATCATTAATTTGATAATATTATTTTTAGAAAATTATCATTCATCATTACAAAAAAAAATAATTTTGATATATCATGATCTAATAGATATTATCCACTTATTTTTCCTGACTTAATGGCCCCCATTTTCTCACTCTCTCTCTCTTTCTTTTCTTTTTTTCCACTCTCTTGAATCACTTAAATCCTTAGGATCCGATCATTTTCGTTTCTGGGCTAATTCACCGTTTGAGATCAACCTTTGCACAAATTTATATCTACTACCAATACCTTGGAAATGGATCCACTATAGTAATTTAAGTAAAGTTCCAAAATCAAGTGTTAAAATTGTCTACATATTTAAGATATCATGCAACACCATAATTAGACATATAAACGAGTTAAAGTTTGAGTCAAGTTTGACCTTCATAATACTTGACTCAACTAACTCAGAGCCAAAATCGAGCTTAAGTCAAACATTGATGGTAATCGAGTTGAATTTCTATAATGTAGTTAAATAAATAAGTAAATGTATATATATATTGCAAATAAATCAAGCTTAATTAAACCTTAACTCAAGCTAAATATTATATCATCTTAATTCGATTCGTTTACAACCTTAATCATAATGATTTCATCTTATTTTTTATAATCTTAGCAATTAATTGCATAATTTTAATAAATTTTAGGAAATAAAAATTTTATATAATTTTATAGAATTTAAATCCAATTACCTTAAAAGATAACCTCTGCCGACACTGAAAATCCATATCAACGGAAACTAGCTAGTGACAGGGATTAACTAGAGTTTCACCTCATTGAGATTGAACTGCGGGAAGTACAAGCCATCTTCTCGGCCAGTCATTCTAGTCCGGACGTACGGATCGACGGAGAGAAAGAGGACCTCGACGGTGACATGACCGTCCGGTAAGTTTTCCGGCGATGCGGGCACTTCGAAGCTGCGTAGCTTCAAATGGTCCGATGTGGGAATACCTTGTGGTGCATAACGTGACATGTACCATTCTTTGCTCTCTATCATGGTGTCTCTGTGGGCCGGCACGATAACGGAGTTTTTCTGATTACCCGCTGTGTATATAGTGAGAGACTAACTTACGGCTAGGGGAGGGGTCTTCCTTTCACTATATATTTACGACTGTCCGTCCCATTTGTGTGGTTTATATGGTACAATGAGAGAAGGAGTTGGTGGAACAGTTCAAGGGATTTGGTGCCAAGTCATTGGGCCTGCCAACTAGTGCTCTAGAAGAATACGACAATCGCATTCGACGGCTGTAATTTCAAGTTATTGAAAGCGGGAGATAGATAAGTTTGTACAGATGGAAATAGTAATATCGTAAAAGTGCAGATAAATGTTATATAAAGTAATACAATATAGTGGATATCCGTTATATATTGCTAATGTAGCATGAGCATGCTAAGTATCAAAGTAGATATTACGTTATGTGGATCACATCAAGGACAGATGATGAAGTTATAAAAGCAGTATAACGATATCCATCGCATACTATTGGTATAACCTATCTCCTTCTTTAACTAAAATATTTCATCGTCTGTATAAATTCCAATCCAAACTTTTTGTATATAATTATTTTATTTATTGGGTGTAGATTTTTCTTCTTTGCTAAATTACTAATAGTCAATATACCCATATTATGTGTGCAAAAAATACAAAATGAAGAGAGAGAGAGAGAAAGAGATATGTAGGTATAGTTAATGGGAAAGTGTGAAAAAGTAGAAGAGTGGAAAAAGTGGAAAAGAAAAAAGAGAGATATAAATATAGTTAGTGAAAGAGTGAAAAAATTAGAGAGTAGAAAAAGTTAAAAGAGAGTAGAGAAATAAAAAGAGAAAAAAAGGAGTAAATAAACATATATATCCGTTAGTTATAATTTTGGTGGTTTATTTTATTATTAGTTTTTTTGTTAAATAATAGTAAATATAAGGTAAGTATGTAATTTAAAAAAAAACAATTACTTAAAATCTTATTTGTTTTAATAATATAAATATAAAATTAACTAAATATTACGAGTATAAATCCTTTTAGGTCATGATCAAACTAACCGTAAAATAGATTTATTAAAGAAAAGGTTAAAGTAAAATATATATATTAAGTTATTGGTATGTATAATTGATTATTAAGATTAGAACAAAGAAGATGATGACATCATAATATCACAAAATATATAAAAAAATCTAAATAATTTAAATCATTAATTTTACAAGTATGTCCAAAGTACTTTAGAAGATTCATTTTTAATTAAGGATGGTTTGCCCAAGTCAAATGTAATGAGGGTACAACTTATAAGTTGTGAGATGCTTTAAGGGTTATAGATAAAAAGAAGACAGTAGGAGAACAAAAAAAATAACATGAAAAAAATAATAATAATTAATATGATATATTGAAATATTGTTGTTAATAGGATATTTTAGACTTAGACCCAATAGACCTATACTAACCTGAATAGACTCATGGCCCAACTCAACTTGCTAGTATTTGGTTTCATTATCCTCTTAGCCGATCTCAAATCAAGACCACCAAACGGCCTGCTAAGTCACAATAACTAGATAATGGCTACAAGATAGAGGAAAAAGCTTGAAAACCATGTCAATAGCCACAATCCAACAAATTCAGTATACGTCAAATAGCATGCTCCCATTATCCAAAACATGCAAACATGGAAAAGTGCTATTACTGGTCCCTCAACTTTTAGTAGCCCTCTTCTATAAATACTAACTGATATCCTAACGATAAACCACTTGCACTCTTTGTGTGCTTAGCTTACTTACTAAATTCTTGCATCCTTATTATCCCTACATAGTAGATACTAACTTAAGCATCGTAGTAGTTACGGCGTATCTCAACACCCCTTATTGTATGCTCTTGTGCAAGCAATTTACCCAAATGCAAAAATCAATTCCATCAATACTCTACCAATAAAATCCTATAGAAGACATTAAAATATATATATACATGATTAGTATAATGAGAGGATCTAATACATATAGCTAACCAACATAGCAGAAATAAAGATTGAATATTATTATATAATAGAGTAATGGAATCTTAAAATTTTTAATTTCATATTTAATCTCTACTAACTAACGATACACTCCAACGTGTGTACTCAAATTAAACACAGTCACCATCAATATCGATTATAAAACTAAAAGCAATCAAATCATTTAGCATGTACATATTAAAAAATTATTCACTTAATACTTTTGAGTCGAAATATTGTATAAAATAAGAATTTTTAAGGAAAAAAAAAACATAAATTAGGAAACAAAATTAGTATTTATTGAGATTTCTTATGAAATACATGAATGCAATCATTAAATAATGGTAATGAATTTATTATGATTTTGAATATTAAGATAAAAAATTAACAAAATATTTAGTGATAAAAAAGTTTCCTACAACTTAGAAATTACTAATAAAACAAAAACTTGCTCATGATAAAATTAGTAATAAAATCATATACTGAAATTGAAAAATAAATGCAAAAACATGGACATATCAAAGTATTGTATGATAAAATTATGATATTTTAAAAAACTATATTCTAGCTTATTAAGATGCCATGATTGAAAGTAAAAACAATTTTTTTGAGATGTCTTTCCCATATAAAAATATGATAGATTGCTCTTTTAGATAATAATATCTTTCTACTTATTGATGAAAATAATATAAGATAATCTAAATTAATTAAATAGAGGGGGTAGGTAGGAGGGAAATAGGCTTTGAAATTTAAAGCTTTTTAATAGTATTCAAATATTTGTAAATATCATCACTTTTAAACCTATTATGCAAATAAATTATCAAAGTGTTTATTTCAGTGAATAATAAAAGTCTCATAATTTCAAAAAAAAAAAAAACAATGATACATGAATGATCACCAAATGTCTAGAAATATCTTATTTATGGAAAACAACACTATATCTAAACAAATCTAAAATGGAAAGCGTTGAATAAAGGGATAAAATGCATTAATTAGTTAATTGTTTAAGCAATTATCATTATTAAAATGAACAATTCATTATCATGTTTCAAAATATAGAACTAATTTAATATACTTTTAATAAAACAAAGACAATCAACATTAATAGTGGTAAGCATTTTGGGTTAATACAATCTCGATTCATAAATGGCAAAATAAAATAACATTGCATTTAGACTAATATAAAATAGAAAGTGTCTTATGGGAATTATTTGTGCAATTCAAGTGTTAAAAATGAATGACATGAAGGTTTTTAAAAATGAATGACCAGACAATTGATATTTAATTTTATCAATGGGAATTAAAACGTGATATACTAAAAGGTAGAACATAAACTTCTTTTGATTGGAGCAACATTCATTAAATAAGGAATTACACATTTTTCTTTTGTAATCACTATCCATGATCAAGATAAAAAAACACAGTTGATTCTTCTATGTCTTATTTCAATTTCACTTATGGTAAGTAAATGGGAGCTTTGAAAGAAAAATAATATTGAAGTAATAGTAATTGAGTATAGCACTTACATAATTTTACTATATTGATATTACTTAATAGCATTACTTTGTAATATTACTATCTTGCTACATGAAACAAGCCTAAGTAAAGGCATAACACTTGTAGGTGTAATTGTGTATTCAAGCTAATTGTTAGTTTAGTAAACACATGGAGATTCATGTCCAAATTAATTATAAACTGAGCATAAAGAAAGTAGGAAATGACAAAAGACACAGTAAATTAAGAAATAGGAAAAGTAAGTGAAAATTAATTGGGATAATCACATAGAAAGGTAAAATACAAATACATGACCTGTGTTTTCGTATATTTACAAACAACCGACCAGGTTTTTTTTTTTTTTTATCAATTTACTAAATCGAGTTTTTAAAGAGTTTATTCTATCTAGACTTTTGTTAGTTTGTTACATGGCTTACACATGTTAGACTAAAAAACCCTAAAAACAATTACTACCTATTGTGAAAACACGTTTTCTCTTAGACACTAACCCAAGACTAACAATTGCTCTTCAAAATCCAAAATCTACCTACGAACTCGCCTTTAGAAATTTTGAGATACCAACAATCTTCATCTTTCAAACCCATATTCTCAACCAACTCATGCTAAAGGAAACTCAAATCCCAAATCATCTTCGAATCCCTAATTCGGGTTGTTCCCCTCCAAAACCTCTGTAAAAAATTCCTCTTGGAAACCTAATTAAAAGTTCCTGTTCAAAACGGCAAAATTACCTTGTCATTTGTTCACAACTGTTAGTAGCACACAATGTAGAAGTGAGAGGGTTTCAGCTGCATGGTAGCTCTGACAATTGTTAAATCAACCAAAGATCGAAGCCCCAAAACCTTAAAGGTAGTAACGTGATAAAAATAGATAGAATCAGCACTTTACTTGACTCCACTCATGTTGTTGTGCATTGTACATTAGCTTTGCTTTAGGAATGTTCCTATTTCATTTAGAAATCAACCCCACATTAGCTCCACTTTGTTTAGACATGGTGTATATTTACAAGATTATTAGTGTTATTTAGAGTACAAATAAGATTAAACATGTCCGCAACCTTTGTTGGCATTTTTTTACAAGGTATACCTCACCATGAACATTTGGAAGAATAGCATAGGTAACAGCATTGAGTTTGTTTTTTTTTTTTTTTGTAACTTGATCAATGAGTATAGAGTTAGTTTGCATACGATAATAGCCCAAGTGCTTCCTACAAATAGGTGCATTGCTTTTTCTGATAATGTACTTTTGCTTGCAAGACTTACAAATATATGTTGGAGATTTGGGAGCTATATCCAAATACATGTACAATGTTAGTCTTTGTTGGCTATTAACTGTGCACGTTAATACCATGATGTCAAAAGATTATTTAAATGCAAAAACTTGGTAGTCAATACTTCATAATTTTATTCTAACGGATCATCGCTAAAGTAGGAAAATATTTAATTTATATTAACAATGTACACAACACTCCTCAACTAATCCACATATTCAGCACATAGTTTCCTTCATCAAATGGGTTATTCTTCGTGTTTAAAATGCTACATTATATGTATTTTCCTCTCATTAATTACATTTTTACATTTGCTGCGGGCTTTGTCATATTAGTAGCCATGGTGATTCCGTAATTGATTGAGTTGAAATTTCACTATGGTGGAAGATCCATCAAGAGAGATGTACTTATGTATGATGGAGGATTAATTGAGATAAGGGATAACATAGACCCTGACATGATGAGTTGGTTGGAGATTGAGGATGTCATTAACGACCTGGGAGAATTAGGAAGCTCCTTCATATATTACTTAGTGCCAGGGCAATCATTAGACAATGGATTTAGGCCTCTTCTGAATGATACTAACGTGCTTGAAATGCTAGACTTACACCATGATATAGGGGTTTATACAATGATGTTATATGTGGATAAGTAACCTTTGGTGATGGATGTTGTAAACCCGCCTATGTTAAATGCAGTGCCATTAGAGCATGGAGGTAGATGGAGACCCTCAAATTGGGCCACTAGAAGAAGAGAATGTAGGCGATGTTGAACATTAAGAAGATCTTGCCATGCCATCTGAAGATGATTAAGATGAAAACATAAATTATCGACAATAAAGTCGCAGAACCAATGATAGAGGTAAATGAATGGGAAGAGGATCCCCCTAATGGCGATTTGTGTAGCTTGGTCGATGAAGAGGAAGATGATGAAAGGGAAAGATATGCCAACTATAGTACTGATGTTGATGGAAAGCGCCTCAAATTTATGTTGCGCATGAAGTATCTGAATGCAAAGATATTCAAACAATGTCTCAATGGATATGCAGCTAGGAATGGCATTAAATATAGATTTGCACTCAACCATCCTAGAAAAATTTTGACGCATTGTGTCAACGTATGTGGATGGCAAGTGTATGCATCAAAGTTGAGCTATGAAGAGAGGTCAAAGTGAAAATATTCTACCCAAGATGCACTTGTTCATGAGCTTTCATAGACAAACATATTACATCCACTTTCCTAACATAGAAGTACTTAGCCGAATTTCATGATAATCGGCCAAAGTGCGATGTAAGTACAATATAAGCACCATATTATACAAGATATAGCAATGAACGTACCCACCCACGCTCTTACCGTGCAAAGAGAAAGGCACAGCAGATTCTGGATGGTGATGATTTGAAGCAGTATGGATTGATCCATGATTATGCCTATATGGTCTTTCCTCTTCCCTTCGTGTCATCATGTCCAATTCTTTCCTTGGAATCTTCTTCTAAAACTTCTTGCCTGCCATGACGATATACTTACATATCGTTCCCCACAATATCAAGTTGTGCTCTTTCCTTTCAAAGAGCATGAATTATTTGACAATAACTCATATCTCATATTTCCTTACTCCTTCCTCTGATCAACTAAGAACAAGTTATGAAGAACCAAAAAGAAGCTCTCATTAACCAAAAGAATTTCTACACAAATTTTGGACCTATAAATGAAGTTAGAATAATCAAAATGAATCACTTTCGTAATTTATAAAAGAGATATAAATGGTAATAGGTGAGATAATGCATTTGAAAGGGGCTATCGAGAAATCATTGCTTTTCCTTTTCTTAAAAAAAAAACATATAATCTCATAATGAAAAATTATTTAACCAAAAGAATTTATATGGCAAATGACTCCTCCAAATACAGCAACAGACATAGAATCTCACAATGAAGCATTACAATTAAACATTTTCTTAAGTAGGAATGATCACATTTGTATGAAATATTGAATAGAAATACACTAACAACACAAAGTTTTCTAATGCACCATGAAGAGGTATTGATTGAACCAAGTGAGCAACATGGTCTATCAAACTTTTTGGAAAAAAAATGTTTTATCACTGCCTATTCATATTGACAGAGTTAGCATTTAGAGATTAGATAGAAATATCTATATATATTCAAATCTCGATTACATATCAAAAGAATCATAACAGTAATTCTCTTAAAAAAAATTAATGGAACAAAGATTACAACAAAACCTCTTGAAGCAAAAATAGAATAACAACTAAAGATAACAAGAGAAAAATACAGCAGAACCCCACCAAAAAAGGATTTATAAGCTGCATAGTATTCCTTAAGAATTTAAAATCTAACTCTGGGGATACGTAGAAGAACAAGAGTAATCTACAAGATTTTACACGTATCCAACAGGCAGATTCAAAATGCAAGTTGGGGGATTATAAAAGTAGTTACCTTTTTGACAAAATCGGTAGAAGGCGTACAGTTTGGGGATTCGAAATGCAAACTGGAGGGTTTTTCCTTCCCCTTCAATTAGGAGAAAAGCCATACTACAAGACGATTTAGTGTTTCAATCCTATAGATTGTACATTAATGAAGTAGGGATCAAGGTTTTCAATTGGCAAAGGGCAATTGACAATTTGGGACACAAAAAGTGATGATCGTGGTGTTAGATTAGGGTTTTCGAGAAGACGACCTGATTTCATGGTGTTTCATTAGGGATTAGAGAGGATATCTAACTATTAAGAAGAGAGACGACGCTATTTGGAAAATAGAAGAAAGTTCTAGTTTTTTTGTTTTTTATTTCCAATCCTACACATGAGCTACCAACGGCATATTTGGATGGGACAAACGTTTTGCCAACACAGGTAACCTAATTGTTAAAAAAAAATTAACATAGATCAGTTTTTTTTTTTTTTTTTAAATATATCAAAACATAGGTCAAGTATTGATTTACCCAGTAAATAAACAGATAAGAAAGTAGAGATATACCTAAATAGAACTAATGATGGAAGTAGAGGAATCTATGTTACATATAAGACATTTAGATTTAAAACAACCCCCCTAATTTATTAAAACTATAGGGCAAAATTATTGATAAAGAAACATCATTAATTATTTGTCTTGATGATTGACACATAACCCTCAACATCATATCATCCTTTTCTTCGATCACTAAGACCATAGAGAGTTCAAAAGGATAATATATCCTTTTAACTAATGGCAATGGTCAAGTACAATTAATTGATTGATTGTCCAATTAACAAATGTATAGTTGGATTTAAACCAAATATTGTATAAATGGTTTGAAAGCCATTCCAAAAACTTCAATAATGTACTTGATAACCAAAAAACTATACTAGAGTTTAGTCAATGTCAAGAACAAATTATAATGAATTCATAAACTTCCTACTATCACGTAATTTGCTCTATTTTTTGAAGTAACTCAAGTCATTGTAATCATAAATTGGCCCATCCATATCATAATTTAGGGATAATGCTTTTGGAAGTGCCTAAACTTATGGTTTTGAATAGTTTAATGAACAAACATTCAAAAGTTGAATTTCAATATCTAAAACTATAAAGTTTGTTTAAATGAGTGCCTGAACTTTAAGATTTGTTCAATGATCACTAAATTTTTTTAAATAATTGACACCATGGTTGAACAAATATTAAAGTTCAGATATTCATTTAAATAAATCTTAAAGTTTCTTAAATTCAAGTTTTGAATGTTTAAAGACTAAAGTACCCAAAATCATAAGTTTAGGTACTTCTATATGCATCCTCTACATAATTTATAATAAAAAAAATTAATTAAAATGGTTCTAGATAATTACTACAGTTCACTTTATGATTTATGCGTACTAAATAAAATTATGTCTGAATTACCATATGACCGATGTTATAGGGGAAGTTGGCTAGTCAAAATTTACCTTTAATGACAAATCTTAAATAAGTAAACAAAGAAATTGAACTAAGAACAATTCAATTTCGCTATGGATTTATGCCTTCAAAGCTTCCATCTATGAAAACCTAAAAAGAACAAAAAGTTAAATTAGGAAAAAAATATATACAAAATTGATAGAAACTTGAAAACTACCTATATGTGAAATTGATTAAAAAAAGTTTAAATTTATCTAACTCTTAACATTAAATTGGATGAAGGAAGAAAGAAACCATCAAATTTCTTTAAAATTGAAACAAAATGTTTGCTTTCTCGAGAAATAAATGGAAAACTAAACTAAAAACATTTCAATGTTGATATAAGGTATAACACTTAGAAATTAAACAACTATTTGATTCCATCATTATCGTAAAGCATGAGAAAATATCAAAAAATGTTAGTGAAGTGTTAATTGATGAAACACATGAATACATGCTATAGAACATGAACCTAGGATTGAAATTCCTTTTAGTCGAAAAAGCATGATTATTGCTAAGAAAGTGATATAAGAGTGCTTGATGTGGATCATCGAGAAGGGGTAACACACGGCTACCGATATCACGCGAGCTAAAACAATAGGTCCAAACCGCAAGATAGTCCAAAAGATAAATGGTAATCTGAGCAAGGCTTTTCGTGCACCAATAGTAGATATAACTTACCAATGCCACTAATCCATAAGTGTGACCAAAGGGTAGTCACCACTAATCCACGCTTATAATAGACTAAATAAAAGTAAACAAGAGCAAGCAAGGGATACTTAGCTCGCAAGGGAAAGTATGTCTGCAAGTTCAATGTCACTTCTATTATAACTATTACATATTACAAGTTTTTATATGGCATAACTAGGAAAAGTCTTAGATAAACATAAATTACAAAAAAGATCCTTTCTAGAAAAGGAAAAGGGAGTATCTTACATGGGTAAAGCCATAAACAAACAAAAAGGATATTTGGTTATAAAAAGGATAATACGAATGTCAAAAAAATGAGGACACGTATCTACTGTCCATTCTATAGTTAAGTTAATGATGTATGCCGAGCATAGTTGATTCTAAAAAAAGTAGGTCAAGTCAGTTGTATGGCAGCTTGGCAACTTAACTGTTTAAGGCTTAGGAAGGGTTAGTCCAATGTATGGTCATTCGTCTAATCAACTCGGTTGGTTAGCTCGAAAGTAAGGCAACTTGGCCTTAAAGATGTATCAACTTAACAATAGGCAAGTTCAGTGCTTGGCCTTAGATTTATGCATCGTAAAGAGATCGACTCGACAACAGGTTGGGCACCTCAGGGGTTTCTTCAATAAGATGAAGAATAGAGTATCTTAGTAGGATGAGGTAAAGAATGCATTATTCTTTAGAGTTTCACTTTCCTTAGATAACTCGACAAACCATATGGGCAGGTCCTCAAGCTCGGGAGCGAGTGATTGGTCCGTAACCCCTATCAACCCCTTCAGGCTATTTAAGATTTAGGATCAAATCTAGCTTAGCCTTTTACTGCTCATCTTTAGAAACATACAAATGGAGGTTGGTAATGTTAAAGGAGCTCGAGATTCCATAATCTTCAGGTAATTCAATCTTGTAGGAATTAGGATTAATCTTTTCAAGCACTTTAAAGAATCATTCAGCTCTAGGAGATAACTTATTCTTCCTCAGAGTTAGAAATCAATCTTTGCTAAGGTAGATCCAGACCAAATCACCAAGTTAAAATTCTCTGCCCTTTCGTCCTTTGCCTTGCCTCTCGAGCTTGGTCGTAGCTCAACTTAGTTGTTCTATGACCTTTTAGTGCATTGCTTTAATGACCTTAGGTCTCTTTACAGCTGATTGATCCTCATTTTAGCTTGGAAAGGGCATTTGGTCTAATGGAGGCTCCGTATTTAATCCATTGGCGATCTCAAATGGTGACATGTTCATAATACTATGGGTAATCCTGTTGTAGGTAAACTCAATTATGAGTAAGCATAGATTCCAATCAATCATGTTCTAACCAATAGCAACTCAGAGCAACGTTCTCACAATTCTATTAACAGCCTTGGTCTATCTGTCCATCTCTGGATAGCAAGACATACCAAATAACAATTTAGTTCCCATTCGCTTCCATAATGTCCTCCAAAAGTGGCTCATGAATTTTAGGTCTCAGTGTAAGACAATAGTCCTGGGCACTCCATGGAGCTTAATGATCTCCTGTAAGAAAAGAAAAGAGATAGCCAAAGATCGTTAGTCTTGGAATAGGATACGAAGTATGTCATCTTACTAAATCAGTTTATGATCACCATGATGGAGTTCTTCCCTCAGGATGTCTTCAGCAACCCTAACATAAAGTCCATGCTCAGGTCAAACCATAGTTCGATTGGGATTAGTAGAGGTAAATATTGATAAAACTTGGATATCTCTCATCATCCTTGGCCAAAAGAATCTAAAGGTTAGTACCTCATAAGTTCTATGCTTGCCAAAATGCCTAAATAATTCTCTACCATGCACCTCGTGCACCAACAATTCTTACATAGAACTGGTCGGGATACATAGTCTCCGCTTCCCGAACAAGTATCCATCTTCCTTATGATAGTCATTAAGTGTTCAACCATCTTCATATCTAGTATAAATCAAGCCAAAGTACAAATCCTCAGTATATAAATCCTTAATCATAGAAAATCCAAGTAACTTGGTCTGCAGCTCGGTCAAAAGGGAATGTCGTCTTGATAGGGCATCAACCACTACATTATTCTTGCCATTCTTGTACTTGACAACATAGGAAAATCCCTCCATAAGCTTAATCTACTTAGCTTGTCTTCGAAACAACTTAGGTTAGATCTTTAGATATCTTAAAGATTCATGATCAATATAGATCATAAATTCTTTAGGTAACAAATAATGTTGCCAGACAATCAAATCTCGGATTAAAGAATAGAACTCCTTATCTTATATAAAGTATTTAAGCATGGCTCTTCTAAGCTTCTCACTAAAATAGGCAATAGGTCGGCCCTCCTACATCAATACAGCTCCTATACTAAGTCCAAACATGTCATACTCTACTTCAAATACTTTGTCAAAGCTCGATAGAGCTAAGACAAGAACGATGGTCAGCTTCTCCTTCACTTCCTCATAACTCCTCCGCTCCTTCTCTCCCCACCTAAACTCAACATTTTTCTTTGACAGTTCGATGAGTGGAGCTACAATAATACTATAATTCTTTCTAAATCGACGATAGAATTATGCTAGGCCATTGAAGCTTCGTACGTTAACTTAACAAGTCGACATATGCTATTCAATAATCACTTTCACCTTCTCATCATCAACTCATATGCCACCACCACTCACAACAAATCCCAAAAAAATTACTTCAAGTTAGTAGAAGTCACATCTCTTTAGATTAACATAAAGCTTCTCAACTCAAAGTTTTGAGAAAACTTCTCGGAGGTGCTTACAATGAGTCTCCAAATTAGGACTATAAACAAGAATATCATTGAAATCATAACATCAAACTTTCCAATGAATTCTCAAAGCACATGGTTCATTAATCTTATGAATGTGCTCGAGGCATTTAATAAGTTGAATGGCATCACAAGCCATTCATACAATCTATTGGAGGTCTTAAATGTAGTCTTCTACCCATCTCCCTCTCTCATTTAGATTTGATGGTATCGAGATTTGAGATCAATCTTAGAGAATATTCTTGCCCCATTCAATTTGTCAAGCATGTCATCAAGTCTAGGTATGAGATACCTGTACTTGATGGTAATATAATTGATAACTCAACTATCCACACACATCCTCCATGACTCATCTTTCTTTGGCACTAACAAAGCTGGCACAACACATAGGCTTAAGGACTCTAGTACATACCCTCTCTTCAACAATTCATTTACCTATCTCTACAACTCGGTAGCTTATTTCGAATTCCGTCTGTAGGCAATCTTGTTTAGCAGTATGGCTCCTAGCTGCAAGTATCACATGAATTACAACTATTACATATTACAAGTTTTTATATGGCTTGATTAGGGCAAGTCCTAGGTAAACATAAATTACAAAAAGGATTCCTACTAGAAAATGAAAAGAGAATAGATTATAAGGGTACAAAAAGGACAGTACGAATGTTAAAAAAATGGGGACGTATGCCTACTGTCCATTCTATGGCCCAATTGATGTTATATGCCGAGCATAGCTAAGTCTGAATAGAATACAATAACTCGATTGTTCACAGATTAGGAAACATCGGTCTAATGTGCAATCATTCTTCTAATTAGCCTTTGTTAGTCGGCTTGGAAGTAAGGTAGCTTGGCCTCGAAGATTTGTTGGCTCAGCAGTAAGCTGGTTTAGTACTTAGCTTTGGATTGATGTCTTGTAAAGAGGTTGACTCAGCAACAACTTAAGTACCTCGAGGGTTTCTTCAATGAGATGGAGAACAGAATATATTGACAGGTCGGGAAAGAGAATGCATTGTTCTTTAAAGTTTAACTCCCTTTGGACAGCTTGGCAAACAATATGGGTGAGTCCTTAAGCTTAGGAGCGAATGATTGGTCTAAAACCCCTATCAGTGTTTGTAGAAGAGATGGAAAGAGTCATTATTCTGCAGTTAATAATATTCCAAGAAAATAGATAAAAGAGATAGCCAAATATATTGTAAGACAAAGAAAATGTCTAAAAAAGTGGTGGAATAAAATAAAAAGAGCATATACATTATGCAGTTACCAATACTATGGCAATGTGATTACATTGATATTTAAGGGGCAAAAAAAATAAATAAAATGGTAGGGAGAATATGGTTAGAAAAGTAAAGATATACTAAAAATATATATTAGTCTAAGTGGAATCTAATGCTTTTTATTCTCTTAATAATAATAGATAATTAGGCCGAAACATAAATCACATATTGAATATATTATTCTATCATATTGTCATCTAATAAAGTTACTAGTTACTTCTTGATTCCCAACAACTTGGAAATTGCTAGGGCTTAAATTTTTTTCATATCACAATTATTTTTAACAAGATTTGGTTGTCTAAATCTCAATTCAAGAGGCATCAATACCATCATAAGTTTTGCTACATATTGAGCCATGATAAAATAACGAACATAGGTAAAAGCGATATGACTTGCCGTAAGAAAATCTAAATGGATCGGTAACTTGAAAACCCTAACCAACTAGTGGCTGAAATAGCAAAATTGTGCTAATTTGTTATTTTCATAGAATTAGGTTTTGTTGATAGGAGATTTTGGGCATGGGTCCCCTATGTACACGCCGTCATATTTGTGCCTAGTGCTCAACCTAACCTACTTAAAGGATCTCCCAACAAGTTGAGATCCTCTTATGACTAACCTGACAATGGGAGGCTACAACGGTCATAAGACATGTGGATAAGGATCTAAGATCTAGTCAACAACCACGTCCCCATAATTCCGAAACATGCCAGATCGCATATTCCCACTATACAAATCATGTAGACGTATAGACATGTCAAGCATGCTCTAAGATTAGCAGTAGCCTTCCTTTATAAATAGCCTTAGCACTCCAATGGCAAACTACTTTTACTTCTCTGCATACTAGGACTTCTTTACATAATCTAAGCTGGCTTACTTACTCTCATATGAACAAAAACTAAGTTAAGCACCAAAGTAACCATACCAAACAACCCTCCGATGCCTTTCGATGGGTTCTCTTTTGCAAGCCTATTACTCTCTTGCGCAAAACCCAATCACTCTATACTCTACCGGTAGAATCCTATCGACAATATTTGGCATCATCTGTAATAAACTAGCTCACTTTACTTTCCAAACCACCAAACATTTTTTCTTACAGCATACTCCCCATTTTGTTCATCATGTCACAAATTGTGAACCCAAATGACAACCAACCCCTAGTCGAGCCTACTGTAAAGCAACACCAACTAAAGCAACTTAAGAAGACGCTGGAATGCTCTTGACTAAGAACGCTCGGATGGAAACCAAAACAAGGAACTTCAAGCCAAGCTAGATGATGTAGAAAGGTAAAGTAAGGTACCTTCCCTCGTTGAAGCCTCGGATGCCCAAGACAATAAGGCAACTCATTCACATCCCATAACACAAAATTAGCAAGTACAGTTCGTAACCTATCGTAATCGTACCCTTACTAGCAATAAGCAAGTAGCTAACTCTCATAGGGGTGTTGCTCACTCTGCAATGTACAGATGCCATCCAGCCGACAACACCGACGTGAATAAGCTCCGTGAAATGGTAAAGAGGCTCTCTGAAAAGTAGGATATCAAAGCTATTGAAGGTGTTGGCCAGGTCACTAGTAACAAAACCCCCTTCACTAAAGGTGTCCAAGATTAGGTCCTTCCTTCAAACTCTAAACTTACAACCCTGGACCAATATGATGGAACGGGTAACCCTAACAACTACCTTCTCCACTTACGTACCTTCACAAACCTTCACTATCATGAAGATGTCATCATGTGTAAAGCCTTCCTAGGCACCTTAAGGAAGGCAGCTCAAACGATGTTTAACCACTTACCCAAGAAATCCATTTCTTCATTCAATGAGTTCACTCATCATTTCATTTTACACTTCTAAGCTAATAAGCCCTCATCTAAGGACACATCGTCATTGTATTTGATTCGCCAAAAGGAAGGGAAACCGTTCACAAATTTGTTGCAAGGATTAAGAATGCCATAGTAGAGCTCCCTAAGCTAGATCACAAAGTCGCTTTTCATGCTACCCAACTCGACATAAGGTCGTCGGAGGACTTCTTCTACTCTATCTATAAGAACAATCTAAAATCCTAGCTAAATTATGGCAGAAGACCCAAAAATATATGTATTAGGAGAACAACATCTATGCTAGGTGTGAAGTAAACCAAAAGAGATCGAAAGGGAAAAAAAAAAGATAAGGGGTCTGTTGAGGACCACCTTAGCAGCAAGGTGCCCAACTGCCTTAATGGGGGAAACCCCAAAGATAAGAAACACCTATCACCCGTTCTAATATAATCTCAACATACATCTCTCAACTAACCTCTTAGCTGAGTGTACATGGACATCCATGGAAAGGGTTTACTCTAGAAACCCCCCAAAATAAGGTGTAAACCCAACTGTAGAAATTTGAATAAATGTTGTCAATTCCACAAAGACTATAGCCATACTAAGGATGAGAGCTTCCAGCTAAAGAACCTCGTGGAATACACTATACAAAGAGGCTACTTCAAGAAATATGTCGCCAACACCTATGACAATGACAATAGGGCTCTTCAAAGACAATGGACACTAGAGAAGAAAACAATAATGACTTATAGGTAATTGTGTTCATTTCTCAACTTGGTACCTAATTGTGTAATATATCAATTTCAGATGATTCAAGAGCAAAAAGATGATATTTATTCAAGACAAAGTAAAGAGGAGATGAAATTCCACAAGAATAAATAGATTCAAAGAAATCATGCCCATGATAAAGGAAGAATTTAGAAGGAAGATTAACATGTATTCAATCATGGTGGTGATCAAAGAAGATTTGAGTGCCCAACGCTTATCACGTCCTCCATCACGAGCATCACCAAGGGAAAGACTGCTATCCACCTGTTCATTACGCTTGTGATTGTATATCAGTAGGGTGATCACGCTCTCTATCACAAGTGTGAGGAGATGAATTATGTGCAACAAAGGGTTCATGTGCCACATCATAACCGTGATAGGTGAAGAATATTCTTTTTTAAGACTATCATACCCCAAATCATAAGTGTGATGGGAGTGGATACAACTGCTCCACTTTAATATTTTTCGCATAAACCAATGCATTTAACGGGTTTTAAAACCCTTGGGAAATCTTGAAATTGTGTATTCAAACCTTTAGATGAGGAGAATATAAATACACTTGCAAAATTTCAGGGAAAAAAAAATCAAATTTACTATTAGATATCCTAAACTTTTACCTTAAACGAAAAACCATAAACACATTTGTTTATCCATTTTTGTACCCATTGTATATTACATTTTCTAAGTGTTGCACTGTGTACTTTTCTCGGAGTTACTCGAGAGAGACGATGGGAATTCATTGTTTGTGCGTTGTAAAGACTTCTACAGTGGATCTAAAAAGGGGTTTTATTCTTCTACTTATATTATGTTGCATTCCTTGTTATTTTTGTGTTTTGCTGATAAGTGTTGTTATTTCATCTTATGTAAGTAGTAATGTAAGACTTGCTACATCACTTTAGCATGAATAAGTGCTTAATTTAGCAATTTCCTAATTTTCGTTAGTTCCAGTGAATTAGTTTTAATAAATCTAAGTACGATGTAGTGCACGACACTAACTTAGGACAGATTTCAAAAAAATATGTTGAGAGACAATTCTATTGAATAGATCTAATTCATTAAAATAACTTACTTTTGATAATAGAGATATTATTGGGAAAGTTGCTATATCCTTAGGGAATTTGATAAATTATCGTAAAGTTAATGCAATCCTAATTGGTTGTTAATTCAAAAGAATTTTTAATAGGTACTGTCGAGCCTGATTTTTCGATTTTCTATTTATTTAAAATTGATTTCTTATTTTCCAATTAATACTAAACACTAAACCATTTAATATTAATCATCGACTAAAGAAATTGATAAATTCCGATTTTTTATTGAAAATAATTTTTGGAGTCACCACCCGACCGAAGTCAGGAAAAGAAAAAAAATCGTAATCAATTCGGTAGATTAATTACGATTTGGCTACTAGTCTTTGATTTCAATTTGAATGAAGAACTAGAGGGTTCCGAGTTAGAGAGCTAACCTATTAAACCCTTAACGGGTACCACTATCTATTTACCGAAATTAGGATTATTTTTCTAATCATAATATAAAAAAAAAAAACAAAAATAAGCAAATAAAATCAAAAGAAAAAAAAAACCTAATTTTCTACATATTTTATTGTCGCCTCGAAGGTACCTACGTACCCGCTAGCCGGGATCAAACGATCGTAGTTCTTTCAAAAAATCTTAGTGTGTTGATTGATTTTGATTTTTGAAAACCAATTGAGTTTACGTTTTAATTTTATTTAATTTATTTTTTAAAAAAACCTAAAAGGGTCCTAACTCATAAGGAAAGAGAATTTTCTAAAAGTCCTAAAATCTTTTTATAAAAAGTTTCCTTTGTTAACTTTTTCTAAAAGTTGATTTTCTATATGAAGATTTCTAAAGAAAAACTTAATCTTAAAAAAAAAATCCTAGAATAATATATATATATGTACACCAATATCTTTATAGCTATCTATCTAAATTATTAAAATTATATATGACACTTTCACATAGAAAACTAAATAAACCCTAAAACTAATATATTCATATTGGCCTATATTATACTTACTAACTGAAGATCTAAATAATAACAATAATAATAGTATACTAATAATCAAGTAAACAGATAAATAATTAACTTGGCCCCAAACCTGATTGCTATTTCCTTTATAGCCACTGTACAGTGTTAATCGGAGATGATTGAAAATAGTTGCCGTGTGTATGGAGCTACCGGCGTTGAAGCATTCAGTTGAGTTGTGCAACTGCAGTTGCGTGGATGGTCGAATTTGGACAAATAGGGAGTGTAAAGCTGCTACGATGAGGTGTGGATGCTGGCGACCTATTAGTGTGGATAGTGCTGCCGTGGATGGAAAATAACAAGCCAGTAGGAGTCGTTCGTACAGGGATGGTGATGATCGTTACAGTAGATGGCATATCGTGTGCTGTGGATAGTAGGCAGAACATTCGGTATCGTATGCAACAATAGTGTAGAGCTTGATCATGTCTATTGCAAACGAGTGTAGACTACTGTCACGTTGTTTGGCTTCGCTGCTGTGGATGTTTGAGGTCAAGAGAAAGGGAGCAGGCTGAGTTATTATCCACAACAACGGCGATGGACTACGTCTTGCTCAGTTATGGGCTGTTTCGGCACTGGTCAATAGGCAACGTGTATTGCTTAATGAAGTAACAAGGGCAGGGTACGTTGATGTCGTGAGGCTCTGGCTCAAAGTTGCAATAGTAAGCTGCTCTAGATTATGTTCGGGCATGGGTGAAGCGTTGGGAGTTGTCGGTCAATTCATCAGGGACGGCGAGTGAATGCGTTGTTGCTGTTTCTATTAGAGGGTCGGCTATGAGTGGGCAAGGATAGGGGACGTATGGCTGATTGGTTTGTGTTGTGTCAAGTTACGACAGTGATTGTGGATGAAGAAGATTGATGTCCTCTCTCCCATTGTTTTTTTTATTTTATAAAGTCCAAATCAAATCCTATCTAATCATATCTATTGTATCTGATTTGATAACCATTAAACTAGATCTAAATTAATTCAAATCTAATTTAACAAGATCAAACTAAATTCAAATGATTTAATAAGACATGAATCCCGTTTTCATCTCGTTTTTGCAAAAATAGAAAAATAAAAACATAGGTACCTGTTGAGACTTGAACCCAAGACCTCAAATTAAATCCAACTCAAATACTCCAATACTTATCCGTTAGGCCGTTGGCCTGTGCCTTGATATTTAGTACAATTAAACTATACCTAAACTATCTGATTCCCTAAAATAATTATTCATACTAATCTAAAACCAAAACTATAACTAAAACTATTTGTTCCTAATATAAGTTACTTCCTAAAAATCTACAAAACTCTTTATAATAATTTTTTCTTTTCTTATTTTTTTGGTATTTTCATCATTTGTTAATTTTTAATATTTTTTTGAATTAGGACCCTTTTTGTAAAAAAATTAAAATTAAAATTACAAAGGGGCAAAAATTAGGTGCCTACAGGTACAATTAGGGTTAGGAGTAAGTAATTCTGAGAAGAATATTTACAAGCTAGTAATTCCTTACAGATAACAATCATTAGGATAAGATTTTAAGGGTAACATCATACTATGTAATGAAGCAAGTCTGCATGATAAGTGTGGTGTTATTAATCTTTTTGGTAGTCATTATGTTAGATGAAATTTGTTTGTGGATTAGCGAAGTTTAGTTAGTAAATTAGACGTTTTAATACTTAATCACTCGAAAATTTAGGTTATTAGATAATAGGAAGATTAATTAGTACTAATGCTTGTATTTTTTCCCAGTAGAGACAATCCTATACTCATCCATGCTAATAAACGATAGGTACACTTTCCTATTGAACTGAGTTAAGTATAGAATATAGGTTTATAAATTTTAAAACTCAATAACTCTAATTAAAGGCTATCAACGACCGTCGTAACAATCGAGCCCCTAACAACGTCACCAACATCATAATTAGGGGACCTCACTCTACAAGCCAACCGAGCTCTAGCAGCTCAACTAACACCCTGTCTGAAGTGATGTCAATAAGGAAAAGGGGGTAGAAGCACAATACCTCTATTTCCTTTTCTGATTAAAATCTTAAGGGGGTTGACATCCCTTATTAGGATGCCCTCGTCATAGGGGTAAGAATCTCAAGATTCAAGGCCTTAAACATTATGGTTAACACTGACAACTCTACAGATGACCTCTTCAAGCATACTTATGATAAGATGTGGAAGAAGATACCAATGTAGATGAAACCATACCACCATAACTTGACCGGCTTCAACGAGGGGACTGTCCAACCTAAAGGAATCATCACCCTCAATATGGAGCTTGGTGATGATGACAAAATCTTTAAGCAACCTGTAAAGTTCGTTATGGAGGATTGTTTGGTCCCCTACAACGTGATTTTGGGATAATCGAGTCTCATCAGTTTCAAGTTCATCACGCCATCCATTCATCTCAAGGCCAAATTTCCTAACCAACCAAGGTAGGAAATTGTCGATGTAATCAAAAACTCGAGAGAGAGCTTTATGTGAAGGCAGCCAGAAGAGATAGCATCTTCACGTTAGAGACTAAACCATTGGGGAAGCTGACTAAGAGAGACAAGTCAAGTGAATAAACAAAGGAGATATAGATCAACCTTAACTAGACCACAAATGTCATGATCAAGATGCCTCCTGAGCTTAAAGAAGTTATTATCCAGCTCCTACAATCTAACATAAATAGGTTCGCTTAGTCATTTGTCGGATATGCCCAGCATATCAAATGACCTGCGACCGATCACTTCAAAATTGACGATAAGATCCAGCTTATCAAGTAAAAGAAGAGGCAATTTACTCTACAATGGTAAGCTGCGATCAAAGAAGAAGTATAGAAGATACCAAAAGGCAACTTCATTAGGGAGGAAAAGTACCTAACCAAGCTAGCAAATGTCATGCTAGTAAAAAAGAAGAACAGGTAGTGGCGAATGTGTGTCAACTATACCAACTTGAATAATGTCTACCTAAAAGATTGTTTTCCCCTCTTGAGAATAGACCAATTGGTGGACTTTACATCGAGTTACGCATTACTGAGCTTTATGAATGCCTTCTTAAGTTAAAACCAAATCAAAATGGACTCGAAAGACAAAGTCCACACCTCTTTCATCACAAACTTCGACACCTACTGCTATATAGTAATGCCCTTTGGTCTTAAAAACATCAGGGCAACATACTAACGGATGATAACCAACTTATTTAAGCCTCAGCTTAGGCGAAACATGGAGTTGTACGTTGACAACATGATCCTTAAAAGTAAGCGACCCAATGACCACATTAAAGACTTATAAGAAGCATTTGATAGGATGAGAAGGTACGACATGAAGTTGAATTCCTAAAAATGCTTTTTTGGGGTAACCTTCGACAAATTTCTAGCCTTCATGGTCACTCAACGTAGCATCGAAATTAATCTTAAGAAGATCACCACATAAGAGACATGAAGCCCCATGCTAGCATAAAGGAAGTACAAAAACTCACCAACATGATAGCTATGCTGAGTGGGTTCATCTTTAGACCTACGAATAGATGTGCAAAATTCTTCAAAATCCTTAAGAATCCTAAAGGATTTAAATGGACTCCTCTATGTCAGGCTGCTTTCTATAAAACTTCCTCAAGCATCCACCAATACCATCAAAGCCTATACCAGGGAAAGACCTATACGTCTACTTGGCAATCAATAACAAGGCGTTATTGTCCTTTCTAGTCTAGGCTAAAGGAAGGGAACATAGGCCTATGTACTATGTCAGTGCACCCTTTAAGGGCATAAGGTTAGGTATTCCAAAATCAAGAAATTTTCCTTAGTCATAATGATCTCGACAAGGTAACTTTGACCATACTTTTAAGTGCACCAAATCATCGTGCTAATCGACCAGCCCTTGTGCATAATGCTTTAGAAGCTCGATGTATCTAGGCGGATGTTAAAGTACACGCTTAAGCTTAATGTGTATGAAACTCAGTATCAATCATAAATGGCTTATGTGGCATAAGTCTTAGCTGACTTCATCATGGAGTATACTAGAGAGGAGAAAGCACCATCAGAGGATGACAAACCAATGCAAACTCTCCATATTAGCAATTTATCTACCTCGAAAGGTGGAGGTGTAGGTTTAATGCTCATAAGGCTACATAAGATGATTGTCTATTACACCCTCAAGTTCAAATTCGATATAAGCAATAACGAATCAAAGTATGAAGCTTTAATCTCTAGTCTCAAGATGGCCAACGAGATCGACGCTAAATACTTAGAAGTTTTTTTCGACTCCATGTTCGTCGTCCAGTAAGTTCAAGGCAAATATGAAGCTAGAGATGACACCATAGCAAGGTACCTAAAGAAGGTAAGGACTCTGCTAATCAAGCTCCCTTTGTGAAATATCACAAAAACTCCCCGAATCAATAACTCAATAGCTAATTAGCTATCCAAGGTCACTGCTACAAAAATGTAAAGATCAGAGGAGAACAATAGGAAGATATATATCAAATGCCATAGAGTCGAAGTTCAAGAGTTCAATGCAATGCCAAGTGAGCCAAGCTAGATGGACCCCCATTAAAAAATACTTGGAGCAGGGCACAATATCAGTCAATAAGAAGGAGGCAAAGAAATTGAGATATCACGCCACAAACTACATCTTAGTTGACTGCATCCTCTATCAAAGAGGGGTTAGTCTTCCCTTCCTGAGATGCTTTCGTCCTAAAGAAGGGTTGCTTATTAAGGAAGGGTTACATACTAACATGTACAACAACCACATTCAATCTTAGACCCTCCACATCTAAGATCTTTGACTCGAATATTATTGGCTGATGATAAAATAAGACGCAAAAGAATTGGCCTAGAGGTGCCCGTAATGCTAGAAGCATGCTCCAACCATTTACGCCCCTTACTCCAATCTTTAGCCACTAATAAGTCCTTAGCCGTTTGCCCAAGGTTACATTGACATTTTAGGTACCTTCCTAAAAGTGTTTAGAGGATGGTAGTTTATAATCATGGCAGACAACTACTTTGCAAGGTGAGTCAAGGCTAAGGCTATCACTAAAATCATAGAGAAGAGTATGGAGTCCTTCGTCCATAATAACATCCTCTCAAAATTCAGAGTTCCTCACGCCCTTATAATAGACAATGGGCATCAGTTTAACAAACCAAAGTTTAGGGATTTTTGTGCCAAACATCACATCAACGTTCATTTCACTTCAATTGCATACCCCTAGCCCAATGGCTAAGTCAGGGTGGTCAATAAAATCATCTTCAATAACATAAAAAAATGAAAAAAGATAGATTAAGCCTAAGGTAGATGGGAAGACGAGCTTCCAAACATCTTATAGGGGCACGGGACCGTCCATCATACATCAATTGGCAAGATACCATTCCGCTTAGCCTTCAATTCAGAAGTCAACCTGCTTATAGAGCTAGAACTCCCCAACCTCAAAACTCAATCCTTCAATGCACTCACAAATGAGTATATTCCGCAAACTAGTGTAGACATAATAGAAGAGATTCGAAACCTTACCGTAGCTCAGGTAGCCCCCTATCAACATAGGGCAACTAGATGTTATGACAAAAAGGTCAGACATAAAGAGTTTAAAGTAGAAGACCTAGTTTGCAAAATGCTACAAGTTACAGGTTCTCGCAAAGGATAAGGAAAATTAGCTACTAACCGGGAGGATCCAGTTAAGGTAAGGGAGAATTTATAGAATGGCACTTCTAAACTTAAGAGGCTAGATGGAGAGCTCATCCCACGTACGTAAAACGCCAACAACTTGAAATTATATTTTGATTGATCCTTATAATTATGATCAATGTACTCATCAATTGTCAATAATAAAATTTCATTCTCCAACTCTCTTGTGTTTATCTTTATTTTAACATTAACATTCATCTTATCTTATCCAAGCCCATGACGATTAAATGAACATATAAGTGTCAGGTCCTTGTAAGGACTCTTGGCCATCATGCCTCTTTAGGTTAGGGCAAGCTGATACACCATCGGTCTAACCCCCATCGAGTAATCTTAACTGTAGGGTACGTCCCCCTTGCATAACCAAGGAACTCCCACCAAGCCAATTAGGACACCACTAGCCCAACCCTTGAGACAACCCCGACTACACGCGATCAAACAGTCTTGCTAAAGAATAACACCAACACTTGAACTAAATAACTTGAGCCACAATAGGCTTCTCAAAAATAATCTAAGTACTAAAGACGCAACAACAAAAGGGATAATGAAAAATAAAGTCAAATTTTCTACTATATCATAAGTGAGTAAAAAGGATAAGACCAACATACAGATTTGAGCAAGTCCTTACAAGTTGTTCACTTAAAGACGATCCCAAAAAAATAAATAAATAAATAAACTAACAAAAACAAGAAGGAAAAAGAAGAGGAGGTAAGAACTGAGCCTTCTATTTTAAATTAGCCAACTCCAACAACTCAGAGAAGTCCAGCACCTCAATCTGCTTAGAGGACTGATCCATAGGAGTCTAAACCAAAGGAGCCTTAAAAGGAGGGGAAGGGAGACCTCGGCCAACAAAGAGCTTGGTCTAGTCATGATCCTCTAACTGGCCATCTTTAAGGGCAACCTCTTACGAAACGTCCTTAACTATAGAGGTTAGGGAGAGTCATCCTGGACAGCCTAAGTGATAGGAGTAACCGCCTTGTTTTTGGTCTCCTTAAGCTCCCCATGGGCAAGCCCATCTAAGAAGCTTAAGAACTCCAAGTCCAAGCTAGGGTGTACTTAAAGTATGCTATCTTAGATCATTCGGCTTATCTCAACCATGATATCCTCACACGGTCACACTCATCCTTCCACTGTTCTAATGCAAGGAAAGATGAGCGGATCTTCTCCTTAGCAGCAACATGAATGAGTTCCCCCTTCTCAAGGTTGGTGATCAATTCCTTCATTTCACTAGCCTTCCTTTGGAGTTCCTTACCTACCTCTCCAACTCTCCCTTTTGGCTCGACAGGCTCATTAAAAGATCTTTGACCGAAACACACTCCTGGTCCTTTAAAGTAAGCTCAGCCTTCATCTGGGAGATCGACGAGCCTAACTCCTGGTTGCACTAGTCAAGTTTGGTTGAAGCTTGACGCTCCTCTTCCAGCTACTTTAGCAAATCAACCTTAGATTTCTTTTCCTCTTTGAACTGCCTTTGTATCTCAAAAATCTCCTCAAAGGACTTCTTCAAACCCTCCCCTTCCTCCTACTTCTTCCTTTCTAGCTCAACCTCCAACTCCCTTATTTGCTGCTAAACACGAGCAAATTTTTTGTTAGATTTTCTTTGCTCTCAACAATAACATCAACATTTGAAAAATAGCTCAATTCACTTGTGTCTTTCATCCTTTAACTCCACTTCAACTTACTTTACCTTTTGATAAGCATCCTCAAAATGCTCAAGCCACTTAGGCAATAACCCGTTATACAGCACAAATCAAAAGGTTGACAGCAATTGGTAAAGTACAAATGATGTGAGCCATAGCTAAGGATAGAAAAGACCGGTCACTGGATGGGTCTAAGCTTATCGAAAGCTTAAAAAAGGTGATGGGAAATGTGCAAAAGAACAAAAAAGTGAATGAAAAGTAAGCAAAAACTCACAAACAGCTCTAAAGGATATGACGCATCAAGGGAACTTTCAAAGACTCATGACGCCACTCGATATGATGCACGAATTGGTCCGATGAGATTACTTACCACCTAACCTTGCTTAAGGGTTAAGATAAGAGTAAAATGAAAGTAAACAATCAGTGTTTATGAGAAGAATTATCACGTGTATTAATGATAATCTGATGTTTCTGACTACAAGTACAAAAGTATTTATACCCGATAAGTTAAGGCAACTTGCCTAAAAAGAGAAAAGACAAAAAGGGGTATTTCCCAAAGAAATAATGTACAAAGAATACAAAGGGTAAAATTGAATATTAAAAAAAAAACAATAATTAGTGTAACAGATTCTAAACATGATCTTGTACATGTGGCGGAGGTGCATTGGCAAGGTCATTGGAGGATGTAGACAAAGGACTACAATCAGATTACTTGTCCGAGTAAGGGTAACTGAGGATTAGTCTGGGGTTTCTCTCTCTTAGCTTCTTGACAAGGATGATGCCAAGTAACTGGTCAGCTCTGATGTGGGTGAGTAAGCGTGCATGGTTTGGCAATTGTCTCAGCATTCTACTATTTGGCATAAAACCTTCGAAAAATGGGCAACCATATAGCTCGGCATGTAGAGTTGATCAGCAAGGAGATACTCGGCTTCAGCAATAGTCGATTAGAGCAGGAGGATTCACCTTGCTAGCCCCTTTAGTCCTTGGGCTCGATTGAGAGTCAAAAGCTCGATAGTCTGATTCCTATCATTCCCATTGGGTTGATGTGGATTTGGGATCAAATCCGAATGGTCTTCAATTAGTTCTCCATCAAGGTGATATGGACTGAGGTCAATAATATTGAAGGTGTTAGAAACTCCATAGTCTTTAGGTAACTCCAACTTGTAGGCATTGTCATTAATCTTTTGGAGGATTCTGAAAGGTCCTTCAGCTCGTGCAAATAGCTCATTCCTCCTCTTGCTCAGAAACCTTTCCTTACTGTGGTGCAGCCACACCAAGTCTCTCGATTGGAATTGCTTAGCTGTCCTACCCTTGTCCTTCTCTTGTATTCTTCTGGCAGCTTGGTCTATCTGCCAAGTAACTTTATCATAGACGTATTGAAGAGACTGTGCTCAGGCTCTCACATTAGGGTCTTCTCGCTCAGATTCAAGTATAAGGGTATCATCGAAAGGCAACTTGGGATTAAAACCATAGATAACCTCAAAGGGGGTCTACTTGGCGGTGTCATGTACTGTTCGGTTGTGAGCAAATTCGACCACTGGTAAGTAGACGTCCCAATTAGCCAAGTTATTAACTACCCTTATTTGGCCATCCGTTTAGGGGTAACAGGAAGTAGTAAATAATAGTTTGATCCCCTCTGTCACTATAGAGTTCTTTAGAAATGACTCAAGAATTTAGATCTCCATCTAATACTACGCTTCTCAGCACATTATATAACTTAACAATTTCCTACAAGAAAAGAGAAGCAATAGCTGAAGTATCGTTAGTTTTGGAATAGGGCACAAAGTATGTCATCTTGCTAAACCTATCCACAACAACCATTACAAAATCTTTGCCTCAAGCAATTTACAGTAATCCAAGAATAAAGTCCATGCTCAACTCAGCCCAAGGTCTCATTGAAACAGGCAAAGGCATTGCTTTCCCTTACTTAACTCGACATTTAGCTCCCTTACATATAGCATAGCCTTTTACCACTTTGTGTACATCACGCCTCATTCTCAACTAGAAGAAATGACCATTCAACAGTTCATCGGTCCTTCTCTCTCCAAAATGCCCAAAAAGTCTTCCACTGTTGGCTTCCCTAATAAATAATTCTCGTAGAGAGTAGGTCGGCACGCATAATTTTCCCCCTCAGAATGAGTATCCATCTTCCACATAATACTCATCTACTGTCCTTCCATCAACACATTATGCAAATATGGGTTCGAAGTGTGGATCCTTGGAGTACTACTCTTTAATGCTCGCAAACCTAAACAATCTAGTCTGTAGTTCATTCAGGACTACATGCTTCTTCGAAAGAATATCTGTAAGTAGGTTGCTCTTTCCTTGTTTGTATTTTATTACAAAGTTGAACCCCTCAAGGAATTCAACCCACCTCACTCATCGCTTCGACAACTTCATTTAACTTCAGAGATACCTCAAAGATTCATGGTCAGTGTAGATGACAAATTCTATCAGTAACAGATAATGTTGCCATACTTGCAATGTTTGAATCAGTGCTAAGAGTTCTTTATCATATACAAAGTAGTTTAGTTGAGGTTCCTTGAGCTTCTCACAGTGGTAAGCAATTGGTTAGCCTTCCTGCATTAGGATAACGCCTATCCTAATGCTCAACACATCACACTTTAACTCAAATATTTTCTCAAAGTCAAGTAGAACTAATATAGGGGCAAAGGTCAATCTTTCGTTCACCTCAGCAAAAATTCTTTCTTCTTTTTCTCCCCATCAGAAGTTGATGTTCTTCTTTGTCAGTTCAGTAAGGGGTGCGGCAAGGGTGCTAAAATTCCTAATGAATCTTCTATAAAAGGAAGCTAGTTTATGGAAACTTCTCACTTCGACACAAGTAATAAGAGTCAGCCACTCGACAATTACTCAGATCTTCTTGTCATCCACTCTTAAGCCTCCTCCACTTACTACATAGCCCAAGAATACCACTTCCTCCAAGCAAAAGCAATATTTCTTAAGGTTGTCGAATAATCTCTCGACATAGAGGACATTCAGTACAACTTGGAGATGTTCACATTAACTTGGCATGTCAGCACTATACACTAAGATATCATCAAAATACACCATAACACACTTCCCTATTAGATGTCTTAACACATGGTTCATCAATCTCATGAAAGTGCTTAGGGCATTCGACAAACGAAATGGCATGACCATCCACTCATAGAGTCTATGCCAAGTTTTGAACACAGTTTTCCACTCATCTCTCGACCTCATGCGAATTTGATGGTAATCAGACTTCAGATCAATCTTGCTGAAGATCTTAGCTCCACTCAATTCATCCAGCATGTCTTCTAATCTCGGGATAGGATACCTATATTTGATTGTAATATTTTTCACTACTCAGCTATCAACACACATCCACCAGGTTCTATCCTTTTTCGACACTAAAAGCGTCGACACAATGCAAGGGCTAAGAGTTTCCCTAACATACCCTCTCTCCAGTAATTCATTAACTTGCCATTGGAACTTAGAAGCCTATCCGAGGCTCATCCTATAAGTTGGCTTATTCAGCAAGGCGACGCCAGGTATTAAGTCAATACAGTATATTATGCCTCGGATTGAGGGCAACCCCTTAAGTAACTATTCTAGGAACAGATCGGCATATTCATCCAACAATGCTCTCACTTTCAAAGGTAGTTCACCTTGATCCTTCATTTATAACAAGCGTCTAACCAACATAAAGGTCAACTCATCAACATCGATAGCCTCTTAAAGCTCGACTCTACTCATCATCAGAGTCTTCTTTGATCCGTAAGCAAGTTTTTCCTATATTTTGTTAACTTCACTTGACAACATCAGGTTCAATGTAATCTTCCAACCACCCTTCTTGAACACATGCGTGTTCATTTGTTCATCATGGATAACTCTTCTATCAAACAAGCATGGTTAACCAAGCAACATGTGTGAAGTGCACATGGGCAGTACATCGCAAAGAATTTTGTCAGAGAAATTTTTTATAGTGATCGATAGTAGTACTTACCGAGTGACATATAATGCTCCCTTCTCACTCAGCTAATGCAACTTGTACAGCCTTCAGTATGCAGTAGTTGGCAACTTTAACCTTGTGATCAAATCAGTTGATACCACATTAGTGCAACTTCCACTATCAACAATTAGTGTACTTACCTAATCATTCACCCTATAGGTAGTACGAAACAAGTTCTTCATTTGCTACTCCTCACGTAAGGGTTCTAAGTTCATTATGTGTCGAACAACCAAGACCAACTGATATAAGTCCTCAACGAACACCTCCTTTTCGATTAGTTCATTATTATGAGAAACTTCTTTTTCAGTGAGGCTCTCCTCCTCAAGTTCCTCATTAATACTTTCTGCTTCCAAGTTTGGGACATCTCCCTTGATGACCATAGTTCTTTGGTTCAAGCATTAAGCAGCCATATGTCTAAACCCTTGGCACTTAAAGCACGTAATCGAGCTTGTCTTCCTTCCATATCCTTTCTCTTTTCTCATTAGTTTAGGTCAGTGTTACGCCCCGAAGTCGCAGAGTCGCAACAGTCCCACCGTGTAAACCATTCTATGATAGTAACTGGCCTCACAGTGCCTACCATAGACATAATCTACACAAGGCATCGACGACTCCTCGCTTTGAAGTAAACAGCTCGATTAATAATTATACTGCAATTATGATAAATATCACAAATTTCTATTAAACATAGATAATTATAAATAAGTCCACAGAGCTTCCCAGGAAGTTTTACATAATCACCACAGTTTACTAATTTACAGAACAACTATCAGTCTTTAACCTTTAACTACAAGGTCAGTCTAGTTACACATTATGCTAAATAACTTGATCCTCACACCCCTGGCTTTAAAAGGACTAACCTCTGGGTAATTGTAGGGCGGCATAATACTTGTAGTGATCACAAATCAGAACCTGCAAAAGGATCTATAAGGGTATGAGCAACTACAGCTTAGTAAGTTGAATTGGAGACTCATGAATGCATACAAGCACAAACAGGGTTATCAAACAATTATTTTCATGCAATGCAACAATCAAGTGTCATCGCACAACGTAGTCCGGTCCGTTGTGAAATCAGAGAAATTTCACCCGCTCCAATCCGGGTTGAGGAGTTCCATGTTATGCAGCAGCTCACAACCAAACCCAGGCTTGTGCAATGGAGACCTCGCTCCTCCCGCGACTACCTTCGAACCATTGACTTCACCCCCGCCGCGACCTCCTCTCCTGTCACTTAGTTCGACTGAGGATGAAGAAGGGACTATTTTCCAATCCTGCGCTATCCCTTTCGAAGGGGTCGATATTTGGTTAGAGAATCCTATAATCCCCTAACGGGTTGCAATGCATGATATTTTTGGTTATTAAGGTTGACTAAGATTAAATTCCGTTTAGGGTGTTCAAACAAGTTCATACCAATTCAATCAGTCACAAAACCATTCACAATACAAACTTCAGCACGAATTCAAATACATCAAACACATGCGTAAACTACTTACAATCACAAGCATATACAAGCCTAAGTCTCCGAGTACTACAAAACTAGTACTCTATTACAATAAGCAATAACCCAACTTACTTGAATTTGCTCGATCGCTCGATCCTTTAATTGCGAGCTGATTTGTTTCTGGGTATCCTATAATACAAATAGGTCCTTTTAGTACTTATATTTTATGGATTCTTATTCTAATTCATAATGTAACTCATTCTCCTCATGTATACCTATAGCGTACTAATGATTCGTTGTACTCTATTTTGGGGTTCGATTCTTAAACTAGATTCTAGTTTTAATTCTTAAGTCTTAATTAGGCTCGAATCCCAATGTGACATTAATCACATTACACTCAAGTATTTAAATATCTTATTGGGTCGTAATTTGGTATTCTAAACTATTCGGTACTCTAAACTATTCGGTACACGCTAACCCTAATTGAGGTATCAGATTTATTCCCGATGTGTAAAAATCTTACATTTTGAGATATTTACTTAAAATTAAATGTTATTTCAGATTTATTATTTTTCTGATTTCTATTATAATATTATCTAAATAACCTTATTTTTTTAGATTTATTAATTTACACTTTCACATATTACTAATTTCTTATATTACTTACCTAATTTCCCTAATTAACCATACTTAATACCCAAAGGCTAGGATTAGGGTTCCACTTCATAGATTAACATCCCTAAACATATAATTAATATCTAAATCAGTAATTAACACCCTAATCACCTAATTAACCCTAAATCACCCAATTTTTCCATCATTTTAGGGCTAAAAATTAACTTAAAATTTTCAAAAATTAATTTTAAAAAAATGGCTTCATAGCACTGTTCTACATCATATGAGCATCATACAGAAAAAATTTAAGCTCCAAACTACATCTCTAAGCCTATTTATTTTCCGGTTTAATTATGCTCGGTTTTGAACAATTTGTTAAGGACCCTATATTTCTAGACATAATTAAACTAAATCAATATTTTTTCCTAAATCTACATACAATAAAACCTCAGAATAACAAGTTTCATAATTTTCTAGGCAAAATAACTAATTTTACAAAATTATACAAAAATTGGGGTGAATAAATGACTAACCGGTTTGAAGCTTTCTGGCCGTCCAAACCCGGTCCAAGGTTGTTGGCCGGTCCAGGCGGTGGTTCTAGGGTAGGGTGGTGGTGGTGGTGGTGGTTCGGTCCCAAGTGGTGGTGAGTGGTGGGTTTAGTTTACTTGCCTAATCTGTACAGTTTTCTTTTTTTTTTTTTTTCTGGATTTTCTCTCGATTTTTTCAGTGTTTCGATTTTTCTTGGATCCTAAACTGACCAAATGACTTCTGGAAATTTTTTTTCTTATTTATAGACAATTTTAGTAATTAATGTGCATTAATTTGATAGGACTTTGCCCTAAGTCCTTGATTTTTGACTTTTTGTTTGTCTAATTCTCATTGGCTATTTTTTTTCTTTTTTAGATTTAAACCTGCCACGACCTGATCTTGGTTTAGCTTATCATCTTCTGATTTTTTCATAATTATTTTATATTTTTCTTTAATTATTTGCTTAGTTTTCGGCTAATTTCGGTAATTACGCGTATTTTTATCTACACGTAAATACATGTGGGGTACACGTGAACATTCCTAATTATTATTTTGGTCATTCTAAAATTTTTAGTATATATATAATCTATCTCTAGTAATTTATTAGTTATTATATTACACTTTTCGCCTTTTCGGTAATTAGCAATTATTATGCTTAAAATTTGAAAATTTTATAGTCTCCTATTTTACTACTTATTTTCTTAAATTTAAGTTTACGGGGTCATTTTTACTAATATTTCTCTCATTAGTTTTAATTTGGGTTTGATCGGATTCTTTAGCCGATCGCCCTAAATTTTGGGTTTTGAGCTCAAACCTACGGTTACTTAGCTTAGCTTTAGGGCTTATAGTCAGCACGTCATTGCTAGATTAGCCCTTCTACTTGGCTTGGATATCCACCCTTCAATCAGCTCGATGCTTAACTGAGCTCGGTGACTTCCCTATCCAAGTTGGCTAGTTGGCAGTCTGGTCAATACTCAACCTCTTTTCTGCCTCTCTACTCATTGAGCTATTCTAATGGCTTTATCCATTATGGTGAATCATTGGAGTTTTACAATGTCTCGAATATCACCTCTCAATCCAATAAGGAACCTAAAGATTATTCGTGCTAGTGATTCCTCCACTTCACAGCAAATCATAAGCATTTGAAATTCTTAGACATACTTATCAACAAATCGACTTCCTTGTCTCAACTCTTGAAGCCGAGTAAAAGTATCTTGCAAATAGGTATCCAACACAAATTCGTTTCTAAGTATTCTCTTCTTCTCAAGTCAAGTATTAATCTCTCTGTATCCTTCTCGTCTCCTCATAGCCAGGAAATTATTCCACCACATGGCGGTATATCTAGAAAACTAAACAGTAACAGTTCTCACTTTCTCGTAATCCTCATATTGGTAATAGTCAAACATATGCTCCACCTTCTCTTCCAACTCTAAATATTCATCTATACTTCCAGACCCATTATAGCTTAGAATCCAAAGTTTCACATGGTCAAAGGCTATGGGTGCTAAAACTCGCTCTTCTTTCTCGTAATACTCTTCCTCATCATCTTCTCCTAGATTTCCCAAGTTAATCCTTCTCCTTACTCATCTGCTTACTCCTCCACCTCGAACATATCGAGTTGGGTTCTAACCTCTCACGCAGGTCGAGCAACTTGTGGGGTATTATGTATGGCTTCAATAAGTCGATAGGCCAACACATAAACAACTAGGGTTAAATCTACTAAGAGGTTAACTTCCTCATCAAGTCTCTCGTTGGTACTCCTAAAGGCTCCCTGAGACCGTCGATTATGGTAGACAACACTATTGTTCTCTGAAAGATTCAAATCTCAAACTCTTCAATTAGGTGTTTCATTAAACACTTCTACAAACCAAAAATTTAACAACTAGCAAACACGACAATTAAATGAACATGGTAACTTCCTCTATTTCACATACGCAAAACAAAGTATAGACAAAACTTCAAAACAAACTACAACTTAAGCGAAAATTACACGCTAATACCAAGATGTTGCGAACCACAACTAAAGACAGATAAGATTGGTCGCTAGATGGGTCCCAGCTTGTCGAAAGCTTGAAAGGTGTGATGGGGAATGCGTGAAAGAATAAAAAGGTGAATGAAAAGGAAACAAAAACCTACGAACAACTCCAAAAGATATGACACACCAAGGGAACTTTTGAGGACTGGTGAGGTTACTCGCCACCTAGCCTTACTTAAGGGTTAAGATAAGAGTGAAATGAAAATAAACAATCAATGTTTATAAGAGGAATTATCAAGTGTATTAATGGTATTTTAATGTTTCCCAGTACAAGTACAAGAGTATTTATACCCGATAAGTTAGGGCAACTTGCCTAAAAGGGGAAAAGAAAAAAAGAAATAAATTGATTATTCAAGAAAAATAATAATAAGTGTAACAAATTATAGACGTTGTCCTATACACATAACAAAGGTGCATTGGCAAGGCCGTTGGAGGATACAAACAAAGGAATATGATCAAATTGCTTGTCCAAGCAAGGGTAACTGAGGATTAGTCCGAGGTCTCTCTCTCTTGGCTTCTTGGCAAAGATGATACTAAGTAACTAGTCAGCTCAGACATGGGTGAGTAAGCGTACATAGTTTGACTATTGTCTCGGGATTCTACTATTTGGCATAAAACCTTCGAGAAGTGGGCAGCCAAACAGCTTAACATGTAGAGTTAATCAATAAGGAGATATTCAACTTCGGCAGGAGTCAATTAGAGTAAGAAGATTCACCTTGCCAGCCCCTCTAGTTCTCGGGCTTAGCTACGAGTCAAAGGCTCAGTAGTCTAATTCCTATCAACAAATGTAAGAGATAGCACAAGATGAAACACTCTAAGTGCATATGACTTACCTTACAGGACAAGGCATACAAATGCCCTTAAAGGTTCGAAACATCAGGAAACTTTGCCTCCAGATCCTTTTGTAAAAGAGACCAATTTGCTGGAGTGTAAGACCCCAGCAAAGCTTGGTAGCTGAGGTCTTGGTGGGATAAGGTCAAGTTACTCGCTCGAATGGACCATTAGGGGTATAGGATCTTCCCCTGAACCATCCTAATGGAGACCTCATCTACCTCATAAAGCTCGCTTTCTTGAGATGAATATGTTACGTTTTGAAATGCCTTAGGAACCTCTCCCAAACGATGGTATTCCCTAATCTCAACTAGAGGCTCTCCCCCATTTGATCGACAGCTCAATATGGATAGGCTAAATGAAGATTCTCCATCTTGATCCTATGTAACTCACCAGTACTCTTCAAAAACTCTAACAGCGTAAATTGTAAGCTCCCAAAATTGAGTTTAGGACAACCGAGCTCAGATTTAGGGCTTTTAGGATAACTTATCCAATTGAGCCCAAACTTTGCAACTAGAATAAAAAGTTAGTCGAGATATTACAGTGAAGTTAGATTTTAGTAATAATGACCCGAAATCCCAATTTTGCCCATAGAAATTGGAATATTTACTAAAGCCCTAAAATGTTCGGAACTCCTAAAATTGAACTTAGATTGCAACGAGAACTTAGAGATAAGTTAATTGAGCTATAAAATGAGATAATGTAGTATAATTTACTATAAAAAAATACACGTAATTTTTTTAGTATAACCGGTATAAATAATAATTATAACCTAAAATTGTTTAATTATATATTTATTGTGTTGAATTCATAAAATTAACCTTAGAATGTATCCTAAAAATAAAAGATATGCTAGAAACTTAATTATATGAGTAAAGTTATATATTTCACATGTTATTTACATAGGGTATAAACTTGTATATTAATTAAATAATTAATTCTAACATATAATATCTATATTTAAGTAATTATTTAATAAAAGAAAAAGAAAATTAATTAAATCACATTGGAGATTGCTGGAAGGAGGCGTGGCAGGAGAATGGAAAGTGAATTTGCTGATTCAAAAGGTGAAATTGTAACATTAGGACACCACATGCTTAGTTAAAGTAGGAAAAAACAAAAGAAAAAAATAGAAAAAAATCCATAGGCGGTGAAAGAACTCTATAAAAATTATCCCAGCAGCAAAATGACAACATTTAACAGTTTGGAACCAAAAACAACAAAAAGAAAAATCAGGAAAAAATCGTAGAAAATAAAAAAAAAAAAGAGAAAAACAGAACAATCACCGAGCAAGGCTAGTTCTTAGGGTTCCCTTTGATCTGCTATTACGCCACTCCACCACCAAGGAGTACCCCCAGCGTCTAGACGTTCCGACAACCGCCCAGCCGCCGCTGGCCACCGGAGCACCCAAGAACACCAAGGTCAAATTTCTGCCCTGTTTTTCAATAATTTCTAAAAAATAGTAAATCCGCCCAAAAAATTAGAAAAAAATTACACTTAGGTTATTTTAGACATGCTTTCATGTGATATTTTTATTTTTGAAAAATTCGTAATATTTAATATACTTTATTAAGAAATCTGTAATTCATCCGAATATATATTTATGAAATAAATGTACTATATGATATTGTTTCTAGCTGAAAATTTTTGTGTAGGATGTGTATGATATATAGGTAATTGCTACATAGCCCAAATTTTTATTTGAATAACTTTAATATTTATTGAATTTTTAGGCCTGAAATTAGCACGAAAATAAGCTGAAATTATGAATTTAATAAGAAATTATGAAATTAATTGATGAAATGGACATGTACTGATCTATAATAAATAATAATGGTATTGAGTCAGACTGAAATTAATTTGATGCTAAAAGAATTATAATTGGATAATTTATCAAATTTAGGGGTAAAATCGTCAATACGAAAATATAGGCAATAGGTCGAAAACTTGAAACCAAGTGATAATTGAATTCCCTATATTTTTAGAAGTCCATAGAAATTTTCAGGGAATTATTGAGTAATCCGAACTATTTATTACAAATTTATTAAGTAAAATAGCTTAAATTACAAGTCGGGGTGTAATTGTAATATTAATAGACTAAAATGAATTAAATAGTTAAATAAAACCTATATATAGGATTGCTTATCGAATTGGGTTAAATGGAGATTTTTATTATAATTATTAATATTTTCTTATCGGGATACACTTTAGGTGTATTAGAATTGAATAATGCTTATATTGTTACAATATAAGGATAAATTGAATAGAATATAATTTGAATCTGTAAATTTCGCATAATACGATCGTTTTTATATAATTATGTATAATTGTATTAAAAATCCAAACTACCCGTTAAAATCCATCTCTAGGAACAAGACTCGTAAAATGTGTCGTTAAGTCTATACGAACTCAATGACACTAGTTTTGTTGAAATCGGATAACCTTAAGCAATCTAGCCTATAACTATAACAGATTCAAGAATATACACATTTCGGTAACCTTACTGGAATCAAAACGTGAATTAATAAATAAAAAGTACGTTTCGATACGATCAAAACGATATATAATACATAATAGTATATATGATGTATGATATCAATAATTAATAATTTAATTCGATATATAGTAATAACACGACTGCATATTATGGAAATAATATATATATATATATATAACCATTTTAGATTAAACCCTAATGTTTTCGTAATTATTACGAAAACTAAATTTGGACTTTTTGTGTAATTAGGACCTTCCAAAGACGATTGACAATTCAAGTCAGCAATAGCGAACATCTAAACAAGTAAGTTGGGATGGTAGCTTCACCACTGTTTGGATACTATTTAAAGTATCGGGAGACCCAAGAGTACTTCTGGTTGTGTTTGTAGTTAGATGATCATGCGCATGCTATGTGTATGAATGATACTCAGTTGTGACAGGAGTTCAACTCCTTGGTGTGTTGTTCTGCATATTTGCATGGATTCTGTATTGTGTGAACTTATTGGTCACCCCTGATTAACATTAACGATTATTCGACTAAAGTGTAATTGTTCATGCATAATCACCCGTTAGGGGAAATGATTAAGAGTGTTAAGCCAAACACCGACTTCCTTCGATGAGGATAGCTGAAATGATTCTTTCCCCATCCTTAGTCGAACTAAGTGATAGGCGAGGAGGTCGCGGCAAGGTTGGGGGCCGTGGTTCGAAGGCGGTCATAGGAGGGGGGTGTTCTCCATTGCACAAGCCCGGGTTTGGTCTGACTTGAGTCGCGATGAAACTCCTCAATCCGGGTTGGAGCGGGTGAAATTTCTCTAACCTCACAGTGGACCGGTTAACACTGTGCGATGTTTTCATTTGAGTGATTGCATTGCATTTCATCATAATTATTAACTTTATTTGTGATTGTATAGTACTCTTCTGACTCCGCCCCACTTACTGAGCTAGTTGTGCTCACATCCCTACAGACTCTTTTGCAGGTGCTGAGTGAAGGCAAGATGTTCAGGTACCATCGTTCTCAGGTTAGTGTGCTGCTGTGTGGGAAAGTGAGGATCGAGGAATTTAACTGAACCTGAGCTTTTGGCTTTGTCTTTAAGTTTTGAGGAAAACTAAATGGGAATTCCCTAGGAGCCCACTAGTTTTCTATCTTATTACATATAAATCGTAAAACCTGTGGTTTTTAATAAACTCTGATTGTAAACTTTACCCTTGGACGTGAAATGTTTGTATAATTACTGTTGTGGTACTAAATAGCAGATTGTATAGAACAAGTATTTTGTATAAGCTCTACCACAAGTTTGGATATTAACAGATGTCAGAACAGACGTTTCAAGCTGGTTGAGTTGTGCGCCTTGTGTAAACCGCGTCTACGATAGCAGCTGTGAGGTCAGCTTCTATCTTAGATTAGTTTACACGGCGAGACTGTTATGACTCTTCTTGTTCGGGGCGTGACATGAACTTACAAACCTTCTTTTAAGGCCATACACTTGCCTAGGCTACATCCAAAGCCTTCCTCTTCTAGCAACTTAGACTTCTTCAACAGCTACGCTAGCCCCCTTACTAACATCAGCTGAAGAATTAGACAACACCACTACCTAGGGTCATGTCGCAGGTGGCACCCATTCCTCCATGACAGTCGAAGTAGATGACGTCGGAACCACAGCAGGCGCTGACATAACTGTAGTCGATTCCATAATAAGGACGATCAAGGGAATCACCTCTATGACCGATTTCCCCTTCTTACTCGCCTCCCCAATACCTGGCTTTGGCTTTAAGGGCTTGGTCAACTTGCTACTCTGACTTAACTCAAGCCTCTTATTACCTCAAAAGATCTAATCCTCCAAATCAAGGCAGCTCCCTAAAGTGCGCTAATTTCTCACCTACAAAAGAACATAAGCAAGTCAATACAATCATAAACTATGGTAAGTACTTACAGACCTTGCCAGGTAAGGAGGAATCATCATTCCTCAAACAACAACGGTTGGAGAGTACCTTCCTATAAGTTGTGCTACTATGATGAAGGAACTAATCATATCGTATTTCGGGCCCATAGCTCCCAACCATTTCTTCATCGTAGCCTTCTCTATGCTAGGGAACAATTGCGAGATCGGCTTGGAGAAGTACCTCTCTACTGTATCTTTAAAGTTGATTGGCTCTTTATTAGAGCCATAAAGGCCTCAATCTCCATTATGACTTTGGTATCACTTGCACTAAGCTTCTTGATGGCGTCGATGTGGATTAATAGAGTCTAATAAGTCCAAAAGTCGGCCTCCTCAAACAATTCTACCACCATTAACTTATTCTTCTAGTGCTTAATGGAAGAATTCAAACCTTTGAATAATTTCTTAGCAAAGCGATTCTAGATGTATACCCACCTACCACTATTCTTCCACAAATAATAAAATCTAAATAATTGTAGGGTGGCCCACACTACCAAATATTCACAAAACTTGAAAGGCCCTTAGAATCCTCCACTCATTTGGAGGGATCTAAGTAGGACAGACCTTATGATAGTCAAAAAGCTCTTTCTTGTTTTGTAAAAGGGAGGCGCATCCTAAACTCAAAACATCTCTCATAGACTCCAAAGCACTTCCCACTCAAGAGTATAACCCTTCCATCAGCTCTTGGCACCCGAAGTGCCATTCCACTGGAGCTCCCAACAAAACAGTTCTTCAAACAATAATTTATGTTTAACGGCTTACAATTACTAACACGTCCGTTAAGACTAAGGCCGATCTCCAGACCCTTAAACATGTTTACAACTGCTATCAAGTTAACTCCGTTGGGGGATAAACATCATGGGGAATGGCGTTAGTCAATGCCACCTTATCTATCTCCACATCTACATTCTCTGAAGACCTCTCTCCTGTCTGCACTGGTGCCATTGAAGACTTTCCTATCGTATTGAATGGGGAATAAGCTCCCTAATCACCTTAAATTCAAAAGAAGTCAACTCATAATGGGTTGAACTTAACTCGGCAGAATTCAACATGTTTGCACTTGATGAAAAGACTAAAGAGAGAAAGAAATCGAAGAAGTAAGGTAATTTACAAGAGAGATTAAGAGTGTAAGGTGTGTAAAGTATGTGAAATGTTGCCCTTAAGGGTATTCATAGGCTTCGTGAATCGAAAAAACCACCCAACGATTATTGGGATCCAAATCGATATAATTGCCTTGCACCATTGCATTCTTTCCACGTAGCTACTGTTTGAATTAGACGATCATGATTAATGCGCCAAAACAGCTTTAACCGCATGTGCAACTGTACGAACATAAAAGTTGTCAAATCACATTAATTACACTTCAAGAACGTATGCCAAGTCCAAAATTCAAAAGGTTTAGCTTCCCCAACAAGCTTCACCTATGACCTTTCACCTCATTAACCTACTACAACACCTCTCCAACCTACCATAACGCTTCGCCAACCAAACAACTCAAGTGATCCATTTACCCAGTACAGGAAGCTTAAATCTATTTAGCTTAGGGGCACGACATTGGCCTAAGCAAATACAAGTGCACATCATCAACCATGAATAAGTCCTTGGCTCAACACTCCTCCATACTTGATGAACTCGGTGCTTCGTCTCTTGAGCTCAACACGACCCTTCGAGGCTTCAGGACGGATAAAACATAAATATCTCTGCTAGCTCAAGATGATGCTTCTCTCACAATGGATTATGGGCCAAACACGACAACCTTCCCTCCCATGATCACCAAGGCAACTTCCCGCCAAATCAAAACGGCCATTCAACATAGTGGATATTTCCAACCATCCTTCCCATGGGGTATGAAGTTTCTCGATATAAGATCGACTCAATTGTACACCTAAGGAACTTCGATGGTAATGAGATTGCACCAGGGTAAGAGGTTAGGGGGTAAGTTTTTATAGGAGATTTTAGGCATGGGTCCCTTAGGCTCATGAGAGCCTATTTGGGCCTTAGGCCAACATGACTAAGCCTAAGACTAGGGTGATTTATTAGTGCCGAACTTGATCTTGTCAATGATTGACCTGCTTGAAGAATCTCCAAACAAGTTGACATCCTCTAATGACTAGCCTGATAACAGGATGGCCATAATGGTCACAAGACATGTAAATAAGGATCTAAGACTCAATCAACAACTACATCCTTATCATTTCGAAACAAGTCAGACTATACATTCCCACTGCACAAATCATATGGACATATAGACCTGTCAAATATGCTCTAAGATTCATGATGGCCCTCCTCTGTAAATAGCCCCTAGCACTCCAACAATGAACCACTTTTACTTCTTTAAGAACTAAGCCATCTTGACGTATTCTAAGCTTGCTTACTTACTTTCTTATTATCAAACACCAACTTAAGCATCGGAGTGATCACACCGGACAACTTCTGATGCTCCTCACTATTTTCTCTTTTGCAAGCTCATTACTCTCTTGTGTAAAGCCCAATCATTCTATACTCTACAGATAGAATCCTACTGACGTTAGGTTGATTTTGCAAAAATTTTTCCACTTCACCGCTAAGATCTACACATTCCTAATGGGAGAAAAAAAACTGTTGGTAATAATACACCACATATTCATATGAGAGAAGGGCAAATGTTACTAATATTTATGCATATTTGCTCACCAATAATCCGTCCACATAGCATGTTAATAGCACTGAAGTTTTTCACATGCTAAGGACCTTATTTGGTCCTTAAATACGACATTGACATAATTCTTTCCCTTAAAAATCTCTCTAGTTTATTCCCATGATTCTCCATGAAATTCCTAAGTATTTTTTTTTTAATATTTTATAGGTCCCATTTTTGGTTGTCAAAGGAAAAAATTTTCTTTAGGTACTGTACACCACTTGTTCACGTGGCGTATAAATATCAACACGCATATGGTAATGGAATGAGTATATAATAGTATTTATCAAAGACATCCTTAATTATTAGATGCACTAACAAATTGAAAATTAAGTAAGTAATTTTAATTAATGATAATTAATAAAAGTAAAATGAAATCACGATTCTATCCCTTTAAAAGTAATACCGAATTCCCCTTTAAGTTGGAATCATCAGAGTACAAGGAATCGTTATTTCACCTTTTACAAACACTTCAAAACATGGGAAGGGAAATGGAATTCAATCATGATAATATTCTAAGTCTATTTCACATGCCAAATGTTACCTATTAATAATAATTGATGCAGCAACGTGCTAAATGGACTCAAGCATATGATGATTGTATAACAAAATAAGATCATATTCATCACAAGAACCCAAGATGAGGGGCTCAAAACAAAGACTAAGGGTGTAGTATTACAATTAGTGCTGGCAATTTAGGATTTGGATGCAATACAACACAATTTAAATGAGTTAATGTAAAAAAAAAAAAAGCAACACAAGACACAAATGGATCAAACCCATTTAGATATAACTAAATTTGTGTCAAAGTTCATGTAGGGATCCTAAATCCATTTAATGACCTATTTAAATAAATAGATCACATAAACAGATCCAAATTCAACCCACGAATCCATTTAATATTAATAATAATAAATTCTCGTTTCCATTTTTCTTCCCAATACTAAGGCGCATCATAAGAGAGGGTTTTACACTTTTAGTTCACTTTCATCTTTACTTTTTTACTTTTCTTCCTACCCAGTCCTAGCCGCATCTTCTTCTCCAACGGCAATAGGCAATGGTGCTTGATGACGGACGAGTGATTGTATACTTTGTCTGGTTTATTCTTTGACCCGCGAACCACCGAACCCTCTTCAATCGTTGATTTTTGCCTGGTTTGTTCTTCACTTTGTCTTTTTAAATTTCTATTGGATTTGGAGCATTCATATTTATTTTGTTTCGACCGAGCTCCTGGAGATGGTTATGGGAGTTATTTTCCATGTTATATTTTGGCCATGTTTACAATATTTGTAGTAAGAAGGAAAGGAGAGTGCTTGATGTGGCAAAAGATATATGCAATCTTTTAAATATGGTCCCAGAGAGCAGCATCAAGTTTGTTTTATTTTACCTAGAGATGGTTCAGGTTCATGCTTTTATTTTACCTGTAAGACAGTTTCAATTATATGCTAGGCCTCCAAAAAAGAAGAATCCTCACATAATGGTCTAAAAAGATAGAATGGTCTTTTCTCCTTCTGCCAATCTATAGTGGCTGTCTTACACCACAATTATTACTTGGTTTAGAATTTAGATATATGCAATATGGTTTTGCATGGATTCATAGATTAAATGTTCAGAATTATGCCGGTCAATGCCCAAGTGATTCATGCCATATTATAAACTAGATGATACAAAAAATTGTCCTCCTATCTTCATAAAAATTAATAAATTTGGAAAAAAAAATAAAAAGAAAAGAAATTAGCAACCATATCCTCTCTGTTTGTTATTGTGTAACTATTATTCAACGATTTTCCAGTGTATTGGTTCTTGTATATACTAATTTTCACTATTTGCATTCGTGTAGGCACGTTTTGTTCACATTGCTTAATTATAAAGCAGTAAATACTAAAGTCTTAGACATTGTTGATGATGGTCATAGGTCGCTTTTGTGATAGTAAGCTTAATGGTAAATTTAAATTTGCTAATAAAACCAATCTATGGAAAGGTATCCCAAATTGAATTAGTAAAGTTTAGTGCAATTTTCGTTCCATGGGTACTTGAAATTTACTGCATCCAAAGGAGAGCTCCAAAAGTATTCTAGCAAGGCTCTACATATAATAAGAGAGAAACAAATTTGGGGAAATTGATGAATAATTGTTAGTACCGGTCTTGGTAGATGACATGCCGGTGTTCATATAATTTAACATGTGTCCCTCACTTATGTTCATTGATCCTGTGATACTTGGATTTATTACTTCAATCCCTCATAATGGTGATTGTACAAGTTGCTGCTATTAATGGTATGAATATGTGTCTGACATTGCTATTCACATATTCACTAACCTTTTTCAGGCCATTAGTTTACTACTTCATGGAAAGAAGAATAAAGCACGCATGGAAGTTTTCACATACATATGGAATACTCCTTTTTTTTTTTTTTAACCTAATAGAACTATCACTTTATTGAACATTCTAGTAAAATTTATACCAGTATATTCGAGTTTTGCTAATTTTACTAAACATAGAACTTTTGTTTGACATGACAAAAGAATTAACCTATAAAAGATCCATTGGACTTCAATGAGATAGAGGTACTAGGAGCAAACGAAGATGATGATGTTGTTGAAGTTGATGCTTCAACATCAACTACTGATTCTAAACAACAAAAGAAGCTTATATCTCCAATATGGGATTTCTTTACTTATGCTATTGAGAAACAATTAGATGGATCAATGGTTGCAAAAGCGACTTGTAATTCATGTAAGACTATCATAAAATATGATAGTAAGTTCGGAACAAGGAATTTAAAGAGACATGCGAAAAAATATCGTAAACATAATACTCAGGATGTTAGTTAAATGTTATTATCTACGGACATAAAACCTGGCAAGAAGTTTGATCATGAGAAATTTCTTGAGTTATTAGTTGCTACAATTATTAAGCATGAACTGTCTTTTTCATTTGTAAAGTATGGTGGAATAAGACAATTGTTTGAATATTTAAATGAGAATGTTGTGCATATATCTAAGAATACTTGTGAGGTTGCTATAATGAAAATTTTTAAGAGGGAAAGAACTAGAATAAAGGATATGCTTTTGAAATGTGATAGCGATTACTTAACCCGAGCCCAAGCCCGAGGACTAAAAAGCATGGCCAAACAAGTTCTTTCTTTCAGTACCACATTTAAGATATCTGAATTATTGCAATCTACCGACCTAATGCCTTGGTTGAGCCAAACCCTCTTGTACTTATCGATAGTCTCCAATTGTTGACTTGAGAAACATCCAAACAACAGCTTAGCCCATCCGACCAGCTACTCAACTAACTCGAATCAAAGTTGTACCCAGTACATTCGAGATGAATTCACCTCGGAAAAGTCACCTGATCAGCTCGATACTACTAAACTCTTACCTAATCCCAGCATCATAACTCGACGGTACCCAGGTTAGCCGGACAGTTGTCCATCTTTTTGCTAAACGCACAACCACTAGTCACCCGCTACATATCTGAAGACCTTTGTGATAAAATCTTCTACACAGGATACCCATTTTCGTTGTATTTTTTATTATACCCTTTGGACATTCATTGTAACATACTCATTTTAGGCATTACCTTTTTCATTTTTTCCATTTTAGGTAGGAAGCCCTAACTTTTCAAGTATAAATACCCACTATACATGTAACTGCAAATCATCTTACATTCTCTAATATTGAATATACTCCTTTTTTGTGAACATTGCTCGCAACTTATTTGCTTACTTCACTATTATCCTAACTTGCAAGCAAGGTTAGGTAGTGAGTACACTCGTTAGACAAGCTCATGCGTCACATCGAGTTGAGCCATAAATCCTCAGAAGTTTCTTAGTGCATCATATCCTTAGAGCTGTTTAAAGGTTGCTTGTTTACTTTCCTATTCTTGGCGCATTTCCCACCTTGTTTTCAAGCTTTTAGCAAGCTTAAAACCACACCTGATATGGTTGCCCTTGTCAATCCTTGGTCACAGCCTATCATCTTAGTATCAAAACAGAGGTTTTCATTTAGGTGAGTTATGTTTGCACTTTCTTAAGTAGCGGTTGTAGTAGTGTGCTATGAAGAGCTTAACTGTAAGTGTTTGAGTAAGTAGGTGACGTCATAGTTTGTTATGGCTATATAGTTTGTTGTGGCTATATACTATGTTTTGCCCTGTTTCGAACATATAAAAATAGAGTAAGTTTCAACTGGGTTTATTGTTTGTTGGAGTAGTTATCGTGTTCATAGATTAGTCGAACATTCATGAGGAAGACTATGTGTGTTGTTTAGCTTAGAGGAATGGTATATGCTGTTTCTCAAATTCGAAGTTTATAACTAAGTTTTGTCAAAGAGAATGACAAATATGAGTATCAACGTTAGTATTGGAGATAACAATAATGGTGTTGTCCACCATGGACAACAACCCCAAAACACCCCCAAAAGTACAAATGAACAAATTGATGAGAGGGTCAGCCTCATAGCCAACTTGAGCAAAGCTATTTATGCATTGGCTTATCAACCTGCTAAGGTCATGCAAAACACTCCACAAGCTGTTCAACTAGCAAGAGAACATATCCTAACTTGACAAGCTCGAGGTAAAGGTGTAAGATGGCAAGTATAAAGGAGGATTGACTTGGGTGATTTGGATGAGGAAGAAGATGAAGAGTAACATGAATAGAGGAGCGAGCTAAGGTAAGCCAAGCTGCTAACCATGTGGAGCTTTAAATTTTGAGCTTTAATAGTTCTAGGAATGCAGACAACTATCTACATTAGGAGGAAAAGTTGAACGTGTTTTTTATTACTATCAATATGAGGATCGTAAGAAGGTGAAAATTGCTGTTATAGAATTCTTAGGATATGCTACATTATGGGAGAAGAACTTCCAGACTATGAGAAGGCGAAAAAGATACAAAGAAGTTGGCACTTAGCCTAATATTAAAAAAAAAATTCTCTAAAATAGATTTATACCAAATACCTACCCGCATGATACATTTGCTAAATTTCAAGAGTTGAGACAAAGATGTCAAACTGTTGATGAGTACGTTCAGGAATTCCAAATGCTTATGATCCAATGTGAAGTGGATGAACCACCATCTCGAACAGTATCCAAATTCTTTACTGAATTAAGAAGTAACATACGAGATATTGTGGAACTTCAACAATTCACTACATTAGACGAAGCTATAAGAATAACCCAGCGAGTAGAAAGACAAAGGAGGAGTAGGTCGAGCTGACCTCCACTAAGCCAACCAGTCTAATCATGCCAACTCGCTCAAGGAAATTATCAGGCTTAGAAAAGTGCCAAGCCAAGCAGAAGAGTAGATGTTAAAGCTGAAAAGAAGAGCTAACCAACTAATGGTGAAGTGCCACTGAGAACCTATAAGAAAGGATAAGGATTTAGGAGGAAGACAAGCCAAATCAAGTGCTTTAAATGCCAAGAATTTAGGCATATGGTTACTCAATGTTTGAATCAAAAGATCATAATTATCAAGGGAGATGTTCTGAAGATTAATGTAGATAGCATAAATGAGGAACCAATTGAGGAAAGAGAAGTGGAGGAAGAGATTGAGGTTAATACCAAACTGGTCGAAGAAGATGTGTTTGCTAAGGATCTGGACAAGCTAAATTCAGTTGTCTGATGTGCGATGAGTTTGAAACCCTCTACTAGGGAGGAGCAGAGAAAGAACTTATTTCACATCACTTGCAAGGTAAATGATCAAGTTTGTGCACTCATAGTGGATAGTAGGAACTGCACTAACGTAGTGCTTACCAACCTAGTTAAGAAGTTTAAGTTGCTTACTATCTCATAGCCAAAACCATATAAGTTGCATTGGCTAAATGAGAAAGGAGCATTGCATGTCACTCAATAAGTATTGTTGCTAATCTCCATTAGCAATTACTCTAATGAAATCCTTTGTAATGTGTTACCCATATGTACGTCATATGTATTGCTTAACAAACCTTAGCTTTTTGATCGGAGGGTTTTTTATGATGGCTTCAAGAACACATATGTGTTTGAGAAGGAAGGTAAGAAAATTACCCTGAATCCCATGACCCCGAGCTAAGTAAGTAGCCTATAAGCTAAGTTGACTCAAGGAGACAAGAAAGCTTTGGTTCCAAGTCGAGCTGAACTGCGAGATGCTATTAAAGTTGACACACCGACCTTCCTATTGGTTAGGCAACTATTAGAATTGGAAGGAGCAAGTTGAACTACCCCTACAGATTAAGGAGCTGTTAGACGAGTATGCAGACCTATTCCCAAAAAAACTACCAAAAAGGTTACACCCTTTCTGGGGCATAGAGCATTGCATTGCATTGATTTGATACCTAACGCTGCCTTACCGAACAAACCAACTTATAAAATGAATCATAAGCAAGCTACAGAGCTTCAAAGGCAAGTCAATGAGCTATTAGAGAAGGGGTATGTGAGGGAGAGTCTCGGCTCTTATGCTATACCTACATTGCTTTTGCTGAAGAAGAATGACGCTTGGCATATGTATATGGATAGCAAAGCTATCAACGAGATGACCATCAAGTATTGATACCCAATCCCGAGGCTAGATGATATGCTGGACAAACTGAGTGGTGTGAGAGTGTTTAGTAAGATTAATCTAAAGTCAGGATACCACCAAATTTAAATGAGACAAGGGTATGAATGGAAAACTATTTTTAAGATCCAACATGGTTTATACGAGTAGATGATCATGCCTTTCGAATTATTGAATGCCCCAAAGCACTTTTATGAGGTTAATGAATCATGTTTTGAGAAATCTGATCGGAAAGCTTGTCTTCGTCTATTTTGACGACTTCCTTATCTACAGCACTAACCTGGCAAGTCATGTCAATCATTTGCAAGCCATTTTTAATGTCCTCCCAGCAAAGAAATTGTTTGACAACATAAAGAAATGCTATTTTTCTCAAAAAGAACTGATCTTCCTAGGTTACGTAGTTAGTGGAAAAATATTGAGAGTTGATGAAGAAAAGGTATAAGCAATTCTTGAGTGGCTAACTCCAACTTCATGTGCCGAAATAAGAAGTTTTCATGTATTGGTATCATTCTATCAACGCTTTATCCAAGGATTCAATACCATAGTTACGCCTCTTACTAAGCTAACAAAGAAGAATGTGGAGTTCGAGTAAGGAAAGAAAGAAGAAAAGAGTTTTGTCGAGATGAAAGCAAGGTTAACCTCTACCTTAGTCTTGGCTCTACCCAACTTTGATAAAGTGTTTAAGCTTAAATGCAACGCTTCAGGTGTTGGCATCAAAGCTATGCTAATGTAAGAAAACAAACCTGTTGCTTATCATAGTAAGAAACCCACAGGCTCACAACTAAACTATTCTGCATATGACAAATAACTCTTAGCATTAATTCAAGCTCTTCGTGTATGGAAACGTTATCTTCTGCTAAAGGAATTTGTCATTTATACAAATCATAAGTCCTTAAGATATCTACCGAGCCAATCCAAGCTATCTAAACACCAAGCACGATGGATTGAATTTCTGGAAGGATTCAATTTCATTATCAAATATAAGCAAGGCAAGAATAATGCAGTTGCCGACGCTTTGTCAAGAAGACATGCTCTTCACACTAAGTTGCAAACCAGATCATTAGGGTTTGTAAGCATTAAGAATTAGTATCAATATGACTCTCATTTTGGTCCGATATGTAGACAATGTGAAGAAGGAAGAATGATATAGGAATGCCATGTAAGGGATGGCTACCTATTCGGAAGAGGTAAATTATGCATACCGACTTGTTCAATAAGAGAACTGCTAATAAAAGAAGCCTACAGTAGAGGACTTTCTGGGCATTTTGGAGGACGAAGGACATATGAGCTATTGAATGAAAAGTTCTGCTTGCCTAAGATGAAATGTGACATACATCGTGTGATTAAGAGATGCACCTTCGTAAGAAAGCAAAAAGCCGAGCTAAACAAGTGAAGGCAATGCCTTTGCCTACTCCGACCAAACCATGGGCTGATTTGACTATGGATTTTGTCCTTATACTATCTCAAATTGCCTAAGGCAAAGATTTTGTCATGGATAGGTTCAGTAAAATGGCACATTTTTTACCCCACACCAAAACTAGTGATGCTTTGGTTATTGGTTCTTTGTTTTTACAAGAAATAGTTCGCTTGCATTAGGTGCCAAAGAGTATGGTGTTGAATAAAGATCAGAAATTCTGAAGTCATTTCTGGAAAACTCTATAGCATCGATTGGGAACCAAGTTACTATTCAGTATTTCTTGTCACCCCCAAACCAACGGCCTAATAAAGGTTGTTAACCATACCTTGGGATCACTACTCTAAGCTACAATGACAAAAGTTGTCAATCATACCCTTGGATTACTACTTTAAGCTACAATGGAAAAGAAATTAGCTTACTGCAATGTATGCCTGCCAGTGATAGAATTTGCTTACAACAAGACAGTACATGCTACCACTAGGCACGCCCCATTTAAGGTCGCCTATGGCTTCAACCTCAAGCTACCCCTCGTCTACGCCTTGATGATACCCATTGACTAAAAAGATCCAAATGCAAGAACCAGAGCCTAATCCCTCCAACGGATCTACCAACGAGTCTCTCAATACATTGACCAAGCTACTAAAAAACTGAAAAAGAAAGGCAAAGGAAGGAAGACCAAGTAGTTTCAACCCGGTGAGCAAGTGTGGCTACACTTGAGTAAGGAAAAATTTTCAAACAAGGGGAAGAACAAGCTGGTTGCCAAAGGTAAAAGACCATTTAGGATACTCCAAAAGATAAATAACAATGCATACCAACTAGAACTCCTAGAAGGCTATAGAGTGTCAAACAAATATTACCGACCTTAGCTCTTACTGACCCAAGGAGAACTTAGATGAAGACCAGCTAAAATCGATCCTAAATCCTAATCATCCTAGCAATGATGATAGAAATCAAACTACTAGACCATTGACCTAAGCCCGAGCTTAAGGACTAAAAAGCATGGCTAGATGAGTTCTTTTTTTACACACTACATTTGAGGAATCCAAACTGCTGCAATCTACCGACTCAATGCCCTAGCCAAGCTGAACCCTTTTGTACTTATCAATAATCTCCAATTGCTAACCCAAGACACATCTAGACAATAACTCGACCTATCCGACTAGCTGCTCTACCAACCTAAATCCAAGCTGTACCTAGTACATTTGAGCTAAATTCACCTTAGAAAAGTTGATGGGAATCAGGCAACCGAACCACTGACCCACAGCCACGCCCAAGAATTAGAAGGACCGGCAAAACGAATCCTCCTATTCCAGTCAAACCCTGCCGAGGCCAAGTACTTCCTTACCGAGTCACCCTTCATGCCAAGCCGAATGACTTGGCATGACTGTTCATCTCTTTATGGTACACTTAATTGAGGAATACTCACTCACGCCTAAGGCGTCCAATGACTCAGCATCTACCTTGCCAAGAAGCCAAGATAGAGAGACTTTAGGCTAACTAAGCTACCCCTACTCGAATAAGCAAGTCAACTACCCCTGCTCAAACAAACAAGTTAGCTACCCCTGCTCAAACAAACAAGTTAGCTACTCCTGCTCGGACAAGAAAGTTGTCTGTACTTTTTATCCGCATCTTCTAACAACCTCACTAATATGACATTGCCATGTATATAGTATCATATGTAGAATCCATTGTACCAATGATTATTTTCCTTATATATTCATTTTTACCCTTTTATACATTGTATATTACTTCCTTATAAAATACTTTTTTTGTCTTTTTCCTTTTTAGGCAAATTATCCTAACTTATGGATATAAATACCCTTATACTTATAACTAGAAGAAGAACTCAAATTACCATTAATACACTTTTATGTTTTCTTCCTTGCGTAAACACTTTGTTTACTCTTGACAGCACTTTTATCCTAACCCTTGAGCAAGGAGGTAGTGAATAACCTCATTAAATTGATTCATGTGTTATATTGAATTATGTCGTGAGTCTTTAAAAATTCCATTGGTGCGTCATATCCTCTAGAGCTATTCATGGGTTTTACTTACTTCCTCATTCACAATTATCATTCTATACATTCCCCACCACTTCCATTTTTGAGCTTTCTGCAAGCTTAGATCTATTCAACAACCGGCCTTGTCTGTTCTTGGTCACGATTCGTACCAAAAGTCACCTAATCAGCTCGGCATTGCTGAATTATCACCTTGGCTCAGCATCATCACTCAACAGCACCCAAGCTAGCCAAACAGTTGTCCATCTTTTTGCCAGGCATATAACCATTAGTCACTCGCCACATATCCGAGGACCCTTATGACAAAATTCGGTACAGAATACCTATTTTTGTTGTGTTTTCAATTATATCCTTTAGACATTCCTTATAACATACTTATTTTAGACATTATCCTTTTCGTCTTTTCCATTTTAAGCTGGATGCCCTAACTTTTCAGGTATAAATACCCACTTTATATATAACCACAAATCATCTTACATTCTCTAATATTGAATATGCTCCCTTTCGTGAACATTGCTCGCAGCTTCTTTGCTTACTTCACTCTTATCATAATCCTTAAGTAAGGCTACGTGGCAAGTACTCTCATTAAACAAGCTTGTGTGTCACATCAAGTTGAGCCGTGAGTCCTCAAAAGTTCCTTAATACATCATATCCTTAGACCTATTCGAGGGTTGCTTATTTACTTTCCTATTCTTGACACATTTCTTACCTTATTTTCAAGTTTTCGACAAGTTTAGACCTATACCCGATACGGTCGCCCTTTTCAATCCTTGGTCACAACCTATCAAAATGTCCTAATAAAATTTACTCAACATCTGATTGGTGGACATCAATAGCTACTGATGAATATATATCTGTAACTACATGTTTTACTAATGACAATTGGGTCTTACAAAGGAAGATTTTAAGCTTTGCATATATATGCCACCTCCACATACAAGTATTGCATTGACTAAACGAGCAATGACTTTGCTCATTGACTAGGGTACAGAAAGTAAAGTACTTTGCATGATTTTGGATAATACTTCAGCTAATGATCTTTTTGTGAGTCCATTGAAGACACAATTAAATAAGCAATTTGATTATTAGCTTCGAGTCTTTATTTTCATATTAGATGTTGTGCATACATTCTCAATTTAATTATTCAAGAAGGTTTAAATGAGATTGATGGTGTTGTAGATAAGGTGAAAGAATGCATAAAATATGCAAAAAGGTCTCAAACAAGAAAGGTAAAATTTGCTAAATGTGCAAGGTTGTTACATTTATCTAAAGATAGAGGCTTGAAATAGGATGTTTCAATTTGATAGAACTCCACATATCTTACGCTTGAAAAATGAAATTTATTATAAAGATGTGTTTTGTCACTTGGAGTTAAGTGATTCAAATTATAAACATTGTTCTTCTTTGGAAGAATGAGATAAGATTGAGAAAAAGAGTAATTTTTTTAGGTGTTTCTATGATATTACTTGTCAATTTTCTATAACAAAATATCTTACTACCAACTTGTATTTTCCCTTAATTTTTAAGGCATATGAAGCATTAAAAAATAATATGAGTAGAAGCGTAATCAAGAGACATGGCAATAAGGATGTTTTTGAAATTTGAAAAGTATTAGCATGAGTTTAGTTTGATTTTGGCAATTATTATTACATTTGACCCACAATACAAACTTGATTTTGTTGAGTAAAGTTATCAAAGGATTTATAAAGAGACTCAAATAAGTTTATAAAAGTTAAAAGAGTATTATTCTCTCTCTTCGATTGATATGCAAATAAAGATAGTGCAACTTCATATCAAAATGTGTATACTAGTAAAATAATGGCAAAGAATGTACAAATAATGAATGGGGTGACAACTTCTAGGTGACTTTATTTTTTATGATTGTATAACTATTTATACATTTTTAAAGTTACTTTTACCTCATATGATGCTTACAATTTTTTACTTTGTATAGGAATTTTAATCTTTTAAAAACATGTAAATTATTAGAAGTACTACCAGATTTGAATTAAAGATCTATTTAAATGAGGAGCGGCATGCAATGGTCGAATTAGATGCGTTAAATTATTGGAAAACCAATCAATTCCAATATCCTCAAGTTGCAAGAACGACACGTGATCTCTTAAGCATATCGATTACTACAATAGCTTCAAAATCAGCATTTAATACTAGAGGTTGAATCCTTGATCAATATCATAACTCATTGAAGTCAAAAACTATAGAAGTTCTTTCATGTATAGAGAATTGGCTTTATAGACAAGAATGTAGTAAACCAAATTATTCTTTGAAAATTTTCAACATAATTCATATTATTTATATGATTCTTTTCTATGTGCAAATTCTTTGATAATCTCTCTTAAAAGATTTGATAAAGAATGTCATGAATTTAGGGATGAACACTTGTAACAAGCTTCCTACAAGCCATGGTTCAAGTTAATTTATTAATGGTTGTGTGGACGTGTGGCTAGATTGGGGCATGATTGTGATTGGCAAGCATCAATTTTTTCAAAGGAATCAAACAACCGTTATTTAACCCCTTCTTGTTTTTTGCACTTTTTATCAAGTATAATTAGAGTACTAATTTCAATTACTGAACTTGTAGTAGCATTTTATGAAGTAAAATTTGTATTTAAGTGACTTAAATGTTATTTCAATCTATTTAGCCATGGTATATGTGATCTTTTAGAGTCTAATTTAGATACTTACATAATGCTTTCAAAAGTTAGTGAGTTTTGTGAAAGGGGCAAAAAAATAATCAATACATACATATCCATATATTTTTTATTTGATAATGTAACATAACAAACAAAGTATCATTTTAATGGAGTAATTGCTTCTGCATTTTGTAAACTTCAAGAATAGAACATAATCCATACCTCATCCATTTCCCATACACTACTCAATATATACACTCATCAATCGATTCAACATTACTTATATGTTATAGAAAACATTATATTATTATGTCTTTATATTATTTATTATTCTAACGAGCACAAATAAAATAATAAATCATTGAATTCTAATTAATAACTTTTAAAAAATATATAAAATTAACAAATTTTAATAAATATATACACGAATATAACTCAAACACGAGATACGGTTGGTCACAAGCTTAGATATTTATACATGATTAATAAACGATCGTATTACAGGTTGAGATTTTTCATATATGAACTCATTTAAGCATAGAAACAAAGCTCAACACGATAACACAAATCATAAAACTCTAATTACAATTTATGGGTTGTTGTCCAAACTCTAACGTAATGCAATTATTGTATGGTAGAAGTGGATGTGTTTTCCATTTTAAGTACTTAAGTGATATGATAGAAAGCACTCGAGTGGCAAGACACACAACGATAAGCTTAATCCTGTTGACCGGATAAGCACAGAATATATAAGGGTTGAAAGATGTTCTACAATGAGCCAAATCTACTAACAAGCTTTACAAATATTTATTTGAGTTTGACTCGATAACATTAAGTTTAATTGAGCTTAAACAACTCAAGTACCTTAGTGAGTCAAACTCAAATTTCATGATATCTAATTTATTTAATTCACAAGCTAATTGAGCTTGGTACATCAAGCTTGAATTGGATTTAGATATTAAAGACCATTTTCTAAATAAATCAAGTCTAAACAAGATTAACCAAGTTAAACTCAACCTTTTAAAGTATTGTTTTAAGTTGAGCTCTAACTTAAAATTTTAAGTTCAATCAAGCCTATATAAGGTATGAATTTTAAAATTTCACATCAAGCTCACATTGATTTTTCATTACAAGTGTCTTTTCACAAATTATGCTACGAAAAATCACTAATAAACACATAATTTCCATTATTCATTTTTTAGTTAATTTCTTATAATATCACTAAAATAATTTTGAAAATATATTAAAAATAGATATGTAAAAGAAGTAATAACATAGGATATAAAAATATAAAAAGAAAAAAAGTTCAATACTTCTCACTTAAAAATCTTAATAGCAATAAAGGGGTAAGGTTTTAGAAAACATAATTTCTTAATATACTGACATTACACAAAAAAAGTCCAAATTTACCAGTAAAGATGCTCCGTAAGCTGCCGGAATCATGTTCCATTAATCAGGCCTTGCAGGACAGGAAAAACAGAAGCGCAGAACACGTTCCCTACCAAACAAAATTCATATACAGATTCTTCTTGAAATAAGGGATCGTGTGTGATCAGGTAAAGCAGTTTCAAGATCCGGGCAGTCTTATTGGAATAGCTGCAAAAGCAAACCAACCCCAACCCCCAAAAAACCCAATAACGTGATATATATCGTGTGTATATATATATATATATAGATGTCCAAACAAGAGCCTGAAGATTCAGATACTACATTTTTAGGTTTACGTTACAACTTTTCAAATGCCATCATCACATGATAACACTATGTATCTAATCATAAACTTAGTCATAAACTCAACATGCTAGAGAATTTTACTTATTTACCATTTCATATAATAAATATTACATATTAACCAATTATATCTCACATCTCTTAAATATAACATAAGTATTTTTACCTATATCTTATTTTAAAAATACAACATATATTTAATTACATTAATATTACATCTTTTAAATACAACACAAATACATATGTCTATACTGCATTTAAAAAACACAATATATATTACATCTCTTAAATGCAAGATAACTACTGTGATCCAAACATTAAATCACATTTCATTAATGCAACACTTGTTATTTTTAATATGGCATTTTTTTTAATGCAATTTAAGGTCTAAATTTATATAATATTTTTCATATTTATGTAATTTAAAAAAAAAAAAATAGTAGAAGTGTTTCAACCCAACATTATAACACCAAAAATGGTAGGCACCAGAAGGTTCAATGCTTAAACCTTCAACTTCCCTTTTTGGAACTTGCTCGAAACATGTTCTGCTTCTTAAGTGCAGATATGAGGATAAAGAAAGGAAGCAGAGAAAAACAAATATCTAAATAAATATATTGTCCTTAATCATGCTACGGATCCAGGGGAACAGCAAGTAAAGATGAGGACCTGCACGGGAATTTACAGTTGAGTTAACAATCCTTGACACATGTACACATTTATTTTGCCAAGCTTTTCCACCAGTCATCAGTTGAACCCGTACTTCAAAGAGACCCAAAGGTATTCTCGCCACTGTAGGTCATGTAAAGAAAGCCATCCTCATCCTTGTTTTCATCATAGATTGCAGACATCATAGCAGCTACAATAATGCAGGCACAAAATCAGGAACTTGATATTCGATGAAATAGCATTGATCAGCAAAACAAAATTTTCTTAACTCACCAGTGGGCGGCAGAATGTTCTTAACAAATACAAAAATGGCTTTCTCCGGACTGAGCTTAATTCTTTTTCGAACAACATATACAAACTGACCAACAGTGAGATCAGCAGGAACCAGATACCTTCATAACCACACAGGAAAACATTTCAGCTCTGGATTCACACTAAATAGAACTGAATCGTTCCAACAAACGAAAGCAAAGAATACAACTGATCCGAAGAGGCCGTCTGACTATTGCTAGGAAGAAAAAATGTGGAAAGTAAAAACACACCATAGATTTTGGACATTCAAAAATGTGCCAGAAAAAAAAAAAAAAAGAAAGCAGAAAGCAAACAGATTTTATCTAGAAAGCAATAAGCGTTATGGATTCTCCGGTTGACTGAAGCCTTCTGATGTACGAATAATAAAAATGACAGCTACTGCACTGTGTTAACCACAGAAAAGAAAACTTTGTGATGGTTTCAGTCTAAGGTATCCTTTTTCTTTTTGTTTTCTGCACTCAATTGAACATCAACCACCTTAAGGAAACACACATAAATAAGCCACCTATGAAAAATAAGCTGCTCTACACAACCTAAGGAAGACTTGGTACGCTGCAAGAACTCCACAGCTTCACCAAGGAATCAAACATAGTGTAAATTTAGCTTTGCAACCCATGAGATGCCAGAAGTTAAATTCACAGCTTATAATAGTCAGGTGTATCCTTCCATATACATGTTTGCATAAATACTACTCACTAGTTTCTCAAAAAAAAATTCTTATGGAAAAGAGAGGATTGAAGATGCATGAGAGATAATATTAACTCGTATTTTTCACCAAGAGCGGCTTCAGATCATTTAGATGCTCAAAATAGGGTACTCACTTCTTCTTATCAATATCTGGAACGTCACTCTTCTCAGCCCTTTCCACAATCACCTAAAGAACAACAGAAAAATCAGAAAATACACTTATTACTGGGAAAAGAACAGAAACGATAAAAAAAATTCATCATCATACAGGAATCCTATCAGGATACTTCTCCCTGATGCGAGCAGCTTCTGCTTGTCTCCTCTCTGTTAAAAAAAAAAAAAAAAAAAAAAGGAAAGAAAATATCACACACATAGGAGATGCCTATGTTCAAAATAGAATTTAGACAACTACTTCTCACTGAAGCACGGATTTAGATTAACTAAAGCTGTTATAAGATGATAACTTTATTATCATCATCCAATGATCAGCACAACAATAGAAAGCTAACAAACTATATAGAGATAAGATCACATGTTCAGTTAATTAATGCGTTTGTCAACATGGATTTTCAGACTTTTTCAACTTTTGTTATAATCAAAATTTTTCGGTTGTAATAATAAAATCTCAAGATATTGCAGATATTTATAGCTTTTAGCGGCATGTGGTGGAGGTGATTTGGCAGAACTGGCTACTAGGCACTAATAGCGATAGTTAACAACTATAAGAAAATGCGAGTGGAAAAAGAATAAAGGAAATGACTTCCACTATTCAGAGACAGAAATCATTTTCCACTATTATCCACTGATATTTTCCAAGGAGATTAACCATTACCATCAGCCTCTGGCGCCATCATTGCCTCCCAACATCTGTCATCGTTAAATGCCATTTGTAACCACAACCTTTAAATTACTACAATGATACTTTGATTAAAAAATAATGTTGTAAAATATCTGGAAATGTTCTCCCCGAAACAAACACACGCTTAGATTTACCCCAATGTACACACAGCTTACTCCAGCAAGCAGGTAATTTTCCTTATACTCCCACACATTCTGACTTAACAATGCGGAATACAATAAAATACAAGGCACCTAATTTCTAAAAGAATTTTATAATTCTCGTTATCTATAAGGGCATCTTTATTGGAATTTCTTGGACCAATTCCCAAGGACAAGAACCCCACTTTAAGGACTTTGCAACAATAATGTGAGGTCCTTCCGATTTTTTGCCCCAAAAAGTTGCAACTTCATTTTTCTTTCTTTACTTTAGTGTTATATTTTGTGTGATTTTTGTATTATTTGTTCCATAGATAACATAAATATATGCCAACGACATCATTTTAAGAACCGCAAGGATAAGAGAGTTCCTATCGACGTCTTGGGTTCTTGCCTCTTGGGATGAGGATGCTCTCAGAGACATTCACCACCAAAATTTGAACCCATCAACCGTTACTAGTAAAAATTTCAAATTTACGTCCATATTTACAAACTGAAGAAACCCAGATACTATCCATCAAAAACCAACATCAAAGAATAATTATAACCATTCACAATTTGAAAATTTTATATAGGTAACTATACTTATCGGGAAAAAAAAAAAAGGAAGAGAAAAAAGAATCACTTAGGCGATTATGACCCGTAAATATATGTACATCTAATTAAACCAATTGAAAATGCCTTAACCCCCTAGAACAAAAAGTAATCGAGAAATTGAAGAACCCTAATCAATTAAATCAGAACGATCACGAGCCTGTTACACTTCAATTACATATGGATATGAGTGAACGAAAATCAAATTAAAGAATCAAAGAAATATTTACAAACCGAGAGGGTGTTCCATCTTAAAAGAGCTTTTGGCCATCGCGAAGAATTTGTCTGCAAGAGAAATAGAAATTGGCAATTGAAAGTAAAAGAAATTATCAGATTAGGGTTTCGAGTTTGTAATGGATGACAAATTAGATATTGGGGGATCGCTTGCTTACCTTGAGAGAGACGGAACAGTGTGGGTATGTGAGAGAGAGAGAGACGAGACGAAACTGCGCATTAATAAGAAGGGAAAAGAAAAAGGACATGAAAGTTAGAGTAGCCTAACCTTCAAGGGAAGGTTACGCCCCAATCCAATACAAAGAATCCCCTTGAGTCACTATCTACGTTTAACCCACTTTCTTTTTTCTTTTTTCTTTTTTCTTTTTTTGTATAATCTATCTATATCTTTCATATATTTTAAATAAAATATAATGTAATATAATATAATATGTAAGATATGAAAGCAAATTATAGAGTGACACTTCTTTGAAATGATTTTTAATTTATAAATTCCCACAATTTTCCTTTAATTTAAAAATATATCTCTTATCTCACAAATAATTAAAGATGAATTTCGATAAATTAGTATTCTTGGTTTTGACAATATTTACATTCATCTACATCACGTTTTCCACTTTAAATAAAAAAAAAATATAAACTCCAATAAATAAAGTTGTGTGAATCGAAAAGTTTTCTAATTCTTATGATAATTTCTAATTGGAAAAAATATAAATTTAGGATTCAATCTCTCACACATTTTCTCTTCGAGTCCCAAACATTTTAGAATTACTATATAAGTTTATAATGTTTGTAAAAGTTTTTAAATAAGTTTTCTATTAATTTTTCGTTAACCCTTTCATTAGCTATGACATATAACACTTTTTAATTTATCTACAAAAAATATATAAATTTAAAACTAAACCTTTTATATATTTTATGTTTGAATCCTAAACATTTTAAAATGTTTATTTGAATCATCAACATTTACAAAATTTTTAAATAAGTCTTCTGTTACTTTGTCGTTAACTATGACATATGATATTTTCTAATTGGTTAATAGGTTTTATAAAATAATTAATATAATCAAATTTTTAAAAAAATAAACAAAATAATAAAGAAAGTAATAAAAATTTTGAAAAAATTCAAAAAAAAATGTAAAAATCAAATAATAAAGATATATATACATAGATAATACAATAAATGCATATACATCATATCTATTATAATTTCAATATAACAAAAGAAAATAAAATAAAATAAAAGCTGGAAAAATAAAAAATTCCTTTTAGTGATCTCCTATCTTAAGATAGCTAAAACGGTTAAAAGGAAGTAGAAAGTCGTAATCTATATACTAAAGTGGATTGAATCAATCCATATACTAAAGTGAGTTAAATTAACCAAAAGATAAATTAACAACTTTTAATTAGTTTGTAATATAAACTTTCCAACAATTATATATTTACAATTGAACAATATTCATTTACAAGTTATGGAATCATAAATTTTGAAATATCACTAATAGAATAGTGTAGGAGACAAAATAAAATTATGTTATACCATGTGATTTTGTATTGCTTGATAAGTCATAAAATTTATATTTCAATGCTAAATGAAACGTAAGTTGCAATTAATTTCAAATATTATTCGACTCAGCCAGTTAAAGACTATATATTAGCACTTATTTTCAAATAGATATTCATCTTATGAGCTCCCAAACAATATAAAGTTTGCTAAAAGGGGATATTGTATGTAAAAGTTACGTACAGTAGAAATTATCAATACAAAAATATCTTTTTAATTAATAAAATAATTTATTAATAAATAAAAATATAAATTAATCTTTTACCAATTAATATGTCATGAAATGCTAAAATACATCATAATTAAAATAAAGACACTAAAATGCAACCAAAATTAAAATATAAACATTAAAATGCAATATATATATATATATATATATATATATATAAAATAGCCACTAGTTTCTGTTAATAGAAATACTAAATTGAAAAATAAAGCACTAAATTGTAAAAAAGTTAAAAGTTTTGGCACTAAATTACTAAAAACTGAAAGTATAAGCACTTCCTACGTCTTTTTCGCCTTTTTTCCCCTCTCTGGAAGTTGATCATTTTGTTTTCTTTTTTAAGTTCCATTCTAAAATGATTTATGAATTCCACTACAAGGAAAACAAACTTTTCTTCAAATTACTCAAATTCAACTAAATATTTACTTAAGTTTGACTTAATTGAAATAAAACTGAGCTTAAACTCGAGTCATTTGAATAATTTATCTAGTCAAGTTCAAGTTTTATGATGATAGGCTTATCTAGCTAGCAATCATGGGGTTAAAATGTTAGTCTAAGTTCAAATCGACTTTAGATATGTGTATTATTTCTTGAATCAATAATGTTTTTCTAAATTATTAAATCAAAACAAGATTAATTCAAGTTGAGTTTAAGCTTATCGAATACCCTTTCGAGTCAAATTCGAGCTCAAAATCATAAATTCGACCAAATTCTAACACAAACTCAAGTTTTTGAAACTTTATGTTGAATTTGAGTAAACTTAACATTGTACCATTTGGACTCAAATAGAGTGATTTAGGTCATAGTGATTATTTCTTATTATTTCTTTGAATTTCTGATGATCTTCCATTTTGTCGATTCAAATAAAGTGATTTACGATTCTATTTAATGTTGGTTCAACACGTATTAGTACTTCTTAGTTAATTGTTAAATATGAATTAGACGCTCTGTTGTCATAAATATTGAAAAATGATTTTGGTTTGACTGCTAGAAGTGCTAATGGGAACAAATTTCCAACTCTATTTATGAGTTTTTTTTTTTTGACGAATCTCACAATCGTTGCTCGATTCCTTCATTGTTGAAAAGATATAACTACTTCAATATGTTCCTATTTGCATATTTTCTTGTTCATGGGGCTTTTGCTTCACCACTTCCGTTTCCTTCCTTACGAATAATTATATGAATTTTTTTTAATTAAATAGTTCGATTCAATTCAAAATAGTATAATTCGATTCACTTTTCAAAATCAAACCATAAACTGTTTATATATAACTGAACCAAACCGTAAACCAAACAGTTCTAAAAAAAAATCAATTTTTCAATTTAATTCGATTCATAATTCGTTATTTTTTTCTTAACCTTAATATTAGCAATATGATTACTTTGAAGACTTGACAATAATATATAGAACATATTATAGTGTTGATAGCTTCTTTAATTCATTTTTACTTTCGTCACTCTATATGCAAAAGCTATTGTAATTTGGTTTAAATTTTCTTTTTCTTTTTCCAAAATGCTCTTTTTTTAATGTTTTAAGTGACGTCAAACTTATTTTATTTTTCATTTCTTTATTGAATGTCACTATAAAGCTTTTCTTGTTATGCATCCAAATTGTCGAATCCTTTTAAAAAATCCATATTATTTTCTTTTAAGGTCGAAACCAGTTAGGTTTCCCTTTTTTCCTTGTAAAAAACATAGAATTAAAAAATAAATGTAGATTCATTTTAAAAAGTGAATTGGACAAGAATAAATAAAGCAAAAGAGTAGTTAAAATTCTTATAATTTAATTATATAAACACCCATCTAAATATATCAAATTTGATTTTCTCCTCCCATAAAGTTGTATATGTAGCAGTTGATAAAAAAGAAATAAATAAATAAAAGGAAGGACCGTTTTCTTTGGAAAGGAAGATGAGAGAGGCTGATTTACGACACGTAAAGGATTGTAATAAATTACCCAAATTACTCTTAGGCGGTCCAGTTGCCTTGACTACAACCAGTATATTAGTAATCGTTATTAATGCATCTTTTCCGCTAAATAATATAATTTTCTTTTCTTTGTTTTGCTCTCAAGCTTAATTTTTATTTGATACAAAACAATATGGACTGTGGAGGCAATCCACCTGAAAGTGAAAGACAATATAATGAAATTGTAAAAATGAAAGGGGAAAGCTAATAGAACCTATTTAAGAAATCACAACTGATAATCAAGAACAATGGAAGAACTTGGCTATGGCCTATGCATGTTGTAAATATATGTTTGCTTCATTCCTCAAACACCAACATCTTGAAACATAAAATTGAATCTTGATTTTTTTCCACCTCCAGTTGCTCTAACAATTGTAATCAGATCATAGAACTTATATATTTCTAAAGAACTTAATATTACTAATTCCAACGAATTAAAGAAATGAAAGTAAGAAACTACGATAGGAAAAGAGTAACTTGTTGGAATCACACCAACAAGTACAATGGAGTCACGCTGTCAAGAAAAAGGAAGGTTTTATACAAATAGTTAGAGAATAACCTGTAAGTAATCGACTAATTGTACAACATTTAGCCATATTTAATTAATATAAAACTCATGTATCTATAGACTTGAAATTCCCTAAATAAACTAGAAAATAAGATATTAAAGGAAATAAAAGATAATTCAAACTAGGTAACAAATACAAAAGGCAACTAGGTAAATGAAATAAAGCAAATCCAAATGAAATTATAAAAAATAAAAATGTGTTGGTTAATTATATGATCTATCTAATCGACCATATGATATCATAAACTATAATACCCCTTATATGCCAGGTGAAGAAACCCTAATCATCGAGGCATTTTTGGATATAGTGACTCAGAATACATCGAAACTTTGAAATTAAACGTGCTCGAGCTAGAGCAATTTCAAAATAAGCGACCTTCTAGGAAGCTATTGTACTAAGGATCAATAAGAGAAGTTTCGATTGAGTCTTTACATAAACTACAAAAGACACGTAGTCAACCACATTAAGGGCTCAATGGATCAGCCTCCTAAGTGTTCTCTTAATCAACCATATCAGCAAGTAAACAACCAAGTCCAGTTCCTTCCTCTCTTGGTCAACATTCTTTTTTTGTTTTTTGTTTTTTTTTTTTTTGTTTTTTTGCCACCTTGGTCAACCTTGTTGAGGCTTCCTTCAACCTAACTCAATTTCTTGATATGGAATTTCTTGGTATGGAATGACTCTAGATTGAATCCTAAACCTAATACACTAATAAAAACAAAATAGCAACTAATAATCTAAATATTAAATAAAAGAAAATGAGAATGAATCAAAAAATCAAAATCGCAACACTTGATAAGTTAATAACACTAAGGTGAAATCCTACATATAACTAATGGTCTTTTCAAAATTCACTTCTAAGGAATTGAAAATAATTTACCTCTCACGAAGATGTGGAGTAATCATCTATAACTTTAACTTAGTAATCCACGTATACTCTAAAAGTAGATGGTCTACCCATTTGACAAAAAAATACCTATCATCTCTTATGATATAATCATCATTAACATTCTCTAACCCTTCTTTATTTCCGCTTAGTGGTGAAACATGTGGAACTAGACCAACAAAATAGCAAGAAACGAAGTCTTTAAACTCACATAAAGGATTAGTGGTCTTAATTGTTTCATAGTAAGGTAAGAGATCAACATTAAATAAATTATTGATACTTTTATTTGAGGAAAGCTCCTAAGTCCTAAGCATCTACATTGATTTTTTTGGAAGCCTTAAATAGTTCCAAGCCCTTAGCATGTGATTTCCTACAATTTCTCATGGGAATCTCTTTAATCTAATCAAGCAATCACTTAAGCTCCTTCCTAAAGTTCTATATACCTATGGTGAATTTTTTTAGCATACTAATATAGTTCACTACTTAAATTAATTTTTATTCTACTTTTCGTATATGTGTCATGAGTCTTGATAGAAAATAAATTCAACAAGTTTTGAAAGTTTAGATGTGAGAGTGGAATAAGATCAATGAAGTTTCTAGAATAATAACCTAGTATAACTTCAAAGGGACTCAATTTGATGGACCTGTTCACCATGCTATTATAAGTAAACTCCATCATAGAAGAGATATGATCTTACGTAGATATATGTTCACTAGCCAAACACCTCAATAAGTTATGTAAATTACTACAAACTACTTCAATATAACCATAATTTGGAAGTGAAATGCAAAAGAAAATTGTAATTTAGTACCCAATATCTTCCACAATGTCTTCAAAAGTAGCTCCAGTATTTGACATGCCTATTTTACACTATGGTTTCAAGCAAAGCATGCAACTTAACTATCACATTAAAGAACAACCTAACGATATGGGAGGCATCCACAATCTTATTAGAAAGGATGTAATATGCCATCTTAGAAAAGCAATGTACAACAACAACGATCAAACCATGTTTTCTATATGTCACAGATAAAGTTAATACAAAGTGCATAATAATATCTTACTAAGGTAAGTGTAGAAGAGATAAGGTTGTGTAAAGATATGCATTTTGTTTCTTATGCTTGGAAAGTTTACAAGTGTGCTACTATCTTACTACTCTAACCACACCACTCTAAATGTTAGGTTGATAAAGTTTATCTTCAATCATGACTATCACTTAGCCTCTCAAAATGACCAACTTAACCTTTACTATTGATTCCCATATTAAGAAATCTCTCAAAGAAGTTTGTAAAATGCAAATTACATCACTCCTAAACAAGTAACCATTCATATGGATATAGTCAACATGAAGTCTCATTAAAGAACAAAGCATAAATGTCCCTAAAGCTTAAAGTAAGTTAGCACAGTGATTTCTCATCTTTCAAAACTGATACCCTTAATAGTTAAGACTTTTACCACCAAGTGCATGCAACGTAAAGCATTAGTAGATATTTTCTCTACTCTATCTTTATATTTCATAATAAATAAATAAATATATATATTCTCGCAAAATCAAACCCACTTTAACTTTCATGAATTAAGATGCTTGATAGCCTAGTGATCACCATAGAGCACAATCATTATGCAGCAAACAATGTCTCATTTGTCTTAAAGCTCACACCACTATAAAAATTTACCTTATCATTTATTGAATGCCTTTATTTTGCTTCATTAGATTTTTTGCTAAATAAAGCAACAGGTTGTTATCAAGTACTTCGCTTGTCTTTATGCCAAATGCATCATAAGAAACTTTAAATGCTTTAAAAAAGTTGGGCTACTCAAGGACAGATGCTTCAAGCATCTCCTTCTAATGCCCATTAAAGCTTTAGCAGCACTTTTAGTTCAATCAAATTCCCTTTTCTTTGTGTTGTTTGTAAATACTCCATGATGGAGCTAAACCCTTACAAACACATAAATGCTCCTAAGTTTAAGCTATTCAACAACTACCTTAATTTTTTTTCAATATATGCTTTCAACCCCTCTATTGGCACAATTAAATGTAGGAAGATTACCTAAGCTGTAAACCAAGCAATGAAAAGAAAAGGCTCCTCTAATTTTCATCTTTTTTCACCAATAAAAAGAATAAAAATATATATATGTGACGCTTTCTCTTTTTTCCTATCTTCTTTTTCTTCTTTTTTTTCTTTTTTTTCCTTTTTCCTCATCTCCATCGTTCTCACCTTCTCTTGTATTACAAATATACTATAAGAAAATGCAACAAGGGTAACCATTCCTTCACCATAATCAATAATGCAATTAAATCTAGATCAACCTAATTGGTTCAACCTAATTCAACCAAAATCGATTAAAGAAATAGGCCAATCCATCCTTAAAGGCCCAATATGCATTGACTCAAATTAACTTTGTCAACATAGGTGATGTAACCATAATATGATCGACCCTTTCAAATCAAACGGTTTTTTTTTTTTAAAGACATTAGATAGAAGGGCTGGAGGGGGTGGTGGTGTTGGGGGTGGGGTGGAGAGGGGAAGGGGAGGGAGGGAGGGAGCAAACAACTTATTATCATCCATTAAAGTTTCAATTAGGAACTTTACTTAGGCCTCCACCAAAAAGGGGCTTAGTCATAAACAATAGCCCATTTATCGCTTACATGAGTAATGAAGCCAATATAAATAACATTTTATTGACAAGCCTACCCTTGTATAAACCAATGTAGAACCTTGCGTTACAAGTTATAAACAATGATCAATGGATGATGACAATTGATTCTAATAGTTTCCATTTTTGTTTAGAAGCTTAAGGTGTTTATCTTTTATTCTCAATACCTTAATCTATTAATGTTATCCAATTTTTTTGTAGCAATTTCTACAAGTTTCCTCCCCTATGAGAAAACAAGCAAACATTGTCATAACACCTATAAATTTGCCAATTTCAGCTAATGTAGGTTGATACTTTCTAAGAAAATATAAGATGATACTTTTAGTTAAAGGCCAACTTTGTTTTCTGTAGCTGACTACCTATCATAACTTTAAGGAAAATTAGGATGATTTTGAGAAGTCTCATAAAGCCAATGAAAGTGAATTACACACAATTTCAAGCATATAATTTTTTAACGGTAAAACTTATGTATTTTTTTTCCCAAGAAAAATTATTAATAATAAAATTACATATATAAAAAGGTTACAACTTACAAGAATTCTGATATTTTCATTAATCAGTCGTGTATTAGCAATTTATTATAATCTCATGTTTCTTATCATTAATAATTAAAGGAGTAATATCATAGTTTGTACTTGAAATTTTTCATTTTTTTCAATCATATGCCCAAACTTTTAAGTTGTATTATTATACACTTAATTGAAGTGTTACTTGTCATAATTTACATCTCTATTATCTCCACTTAACTATATCACTAAAGTCAACATAATCATCTAATTATTGAACGACACATGTTTTCTTTAATTTTTAATTTCCTATTCACATTCCACGTCAAAACTGGAATAACTAAAAGATACACATTAGCAAAATACGGGAAAAAAACCATTAAACCTAAAACTAATAAACTTAAACATAAAATCAAAAAACAAAATGCAACCCCATACTACTTTCCCTGAATCAAACATATTCCTTTCCTTAATCTAAACAATCCCAAACTAATTACCCTAATTCTAACACATCAATTACACCAAATGCCCCATAAATTAGAATCCTAGAAACTAGAGCCTAGCTCTCTATAAACATAAAGGATGAAAAATCTAACTCTACCTATTGATAAAGCTTCTATCCACACGATTCACATTCCTCGTAACCCTAAACTAAACTCTCTTCTACTTCTTCTCCTCACTTTTCACTTCTCCATCTTTTACTCACCTTCGCAAAACCCTAAAACTCCCAACTTCCAAACCTAATTGTAACCTCTTTGATGGAAGATGGGTTTAAAACCAAAAATGTCTACACTTATTATATAATGACACTTACCCATTTCACTAAAATGCTTTGAATTATGTTAGAAACCAAAAAAAGAAACAAGTGAGATTAATTCTTAGAAATGGGTTTCCTTTGATTGTGTCTTGGAGAGGGTGGATCCATTAAGATTATTAGACTTTATGCAAGTATCCTACATAAATGATGTGTTAGGTAAAGGCAAATTGTTTGAGAATTTTTAGATTAGGGAAAGGTGTTTGATTTAGGAAAAAAATCTAAGGTTATCTTTTTGTTATTTGATCTCATTTAAGTTTACGAGTTTCTTTTTGTTTATTGGTTTTAGGTTTAATATGTTTTTTTTCAATTTTGCTGATATGTATATTTTATTTATTCCATTTGTAACGTGGACAATAAAATAAATGTGAGTAGAAAATTAAAAATTAAAAAAAAAAACACATGTCATTCAACAAGTGATCATATTGACTTTGCTAACAGAGTTAAGTAAGATAATATAAGTGTATATTATAACCAAAGTGCAAATTATAACAATAAAGCTTCAATTAAATATTTAATAATAAAACCTGAAAATTTAGATATATAATTGAAAAAAAATGAAAAAATTCGGATACAAACAGTAACATTACCCCATAATTAAAAAGAAATTACTTTTAATGTTTTTATTAACTAAAACGACCCGAATTCAACCCACAGATCAACACCTTGAACGCTGACTTCCTTCTATTTTCCAGTCGTCCATCCACGCAAAAAAGTACTGGTATAGAAAATCCCAAACAGGCCCATTCTCAACTTTGCTGATTCTTTCTATATTAACGAGATAAATAATGCATCCACATAATTTCGGATTTTTCTTTTTAACATGTCATGTCAATCTATTTCCAATTTCATCTCTATACTTATATCTTTTTAATTGCATGGTATTCATAATCATATCAGGATACCATGTTAAGGCCGTTGTATTATTACCAAATGCCATCATATTAAGAAATAAGCAACACTCAGTAACAAATGTTTTATATTGGCCAAGGAAGAGAAAAAAAAAAAAAAAACTTAGAAGAAGAAGAAGAAGAAAAATCACAGATCCCGGATGGGCACTCAAAAATCGCACTCAGAATCTCCGCTAACTGGAAATCTAGTGCAGGGCAGTCCCGTTCTCCCCTAGATTGAACTGAGATGTAGATTGAGGTTACAATGTTAGTAGAAATTGAATTCTGAGTTATTGTCATTAAATTTACGTTTTATTTGCTTAATAAATCTATGCAAGTGTTTGTTAAATTGATAAGCAGGAGAAAATAATTTTTATGTCGAGGTAATTTTTATTACTTCATCAAAGTACATTTTTCACTTGAAACCTCTTTTCTCTTTCGGTAGTAACTTCAACCTCCTTGTAACTACAGCACTACAACCAAAACAAATCAAAAGTAAACTTAAAAAGCCCTAGCCCTAACCCTGACCCCGACCTAATTATCAATCTATTCCGCTTCGAATTCAACTAAATGTGCCACCAAAACATCGTTTCCAAACAAATCAACGACCGAATCCGGTTCACTCTCGACCGGACTCGTCGGTCCAACAAACCAGACTGCTTTCGCCGCGACGAGCTTCTTCCTCTGAAGACACCGTGGACCGTGGATCCTTCCACTAAATCGAAGAGAGCCATCAATGATCGTGCGATCTTGGTTATCCCGACGATGATCCGGAGGGGAATCAGATAGATGGATGAGAGATGCACAGATCGAAGAAAAAGAAGCAGTTCGGTGGAGTCTGGTGGCGCTGATTCGCGAGTCCCTGAGCCGAGCGAGTGTGCCGGGTTTGAGGTACTTGAGATAGGGCTCAGATCTGAGAAGGCTTCGTGTTCTTCGGTTCGTTTTCATTGTGGAGAGAGAGAGAGAGAGAGAGAGAGATGAAGGAAGATGGGATATGGTTAGTAAATAGTGATTGGGATTTTGATTTAAGAGGGGGTGTGGGGGAGGGAGAGGCGGGAAAGATGAGAGGGAGGGAAAGATGAGAGGGAGATTGAAATTATCGATTTCAAAAGAAGAAGGAGAGGGAGAGAGACGCGGGAGGATGTGAAGATCGCATGACCATTTTCCCAACGTTTCAAAGTCGATGGCGTGAGATGAACGCATGCATCGAATAATATTTTATTAAAGAAAACGTTTTGCATATTTTTTTGTGCGTGCAAGCAAAATGTACAATATAATATTATTAACTTCTGCTCAAATTTTCTTTCGGAATAATATCAAAATCATAAGTTTGTTTTGTTTGTTTTTCAATTTTATACTTAAAATTTAAAGTTATTATATATTATTATTCATAAAACTTATTTTACTTGCTAAATTTAACATTTAAAAATTAAAATTACTAAATATTTTTATTTGTCGAATTTATTACCCCAATCATCTTCAAAAAGATCAAATGAAAAAAAATTTTAAATTTGAAAGCATATACACTTGAAAAAATACTTATTAGGCAAAGGATATAACCATGTACAATAAAAGATGAGATGGTAAATTCAATAAGTGAAATTTCATTTGAGTGTGATATTTAATAATTTTAAAATTTATATATCAAAAAAAAAAAAAAAAGAAGAAGAGCTAGAAGTTTAGACGGTGATTTTAACTTTGTATATTTATCTTTTTCTCATAGGGTTAATTGATGGTAGCTATTCAATATGGACCTACCATATTAAGCCCATGCCCAAGCAGCTTAGCTTGTAGACCATTATCTAAATTAGGCTTAAGCCAAGTAACCTCACAAGTTGTTTAAGCTAGATCAAGACCAGCAACACTAAACTTAAAAGCTAAGCAAATCAATAAGATAAGGTGTCCCTCAATACGAATCAATCCTTGTGGCCTATAGTCCAAGCTCCTTAAAGCCCCAAGTGATCCTTTCTTGGCTAGCCCCTTTCAAGCAACCTTAAGGAGCAGTCATGGCCTCCACAAAGTATTGCATACATTTTGGAGAGTACCCATCCGAACCCCAATATAAACCTTACATACTTGATTATACATCGATCATATCGCATTTAATGTAATATGATATTTAACGGCTTTTCTTTAGTAAGCCTATGTGACTCTAACTATACAATATCATTAGGTTATTATTAAGAACAAACAGATACAAAGCTCAAACAAAATCATTTCTTATCGTCATAGGAAGATCTTACAACACCGAGCCCTCCAAACCTAGGGCTACGCTATGCAAGTTGATAGAGGCTCATAGGTCAATATATAAATAATTAGCCTCTCTCCCTTAACAAACCAGCTTACACATTAACTTATAGATATACATAAATAAGCTTACAACTTACTTTATCCTAACCTTTGTCTTTTAGATCACATACTTTCTTGTAAGTTTCGCTAACTTCAATCTCGAAATAGCTCCATCAAATAGCCACCTGACTATTCCACTCACTCATATATTTTGTAGATAAGCATTAGGTATCAAAAGCCACTCTGACCTAGTCCTTTCCACCTCGGAGGCCTATTACACTGTACTAGTAGAATCCCGAGACAATAGAGTTCATGTAATGCACCATCGATATCTATATGTCAATACTCTCCGAATAATGCTTCCGTCTTTCTTTACATGATGATAACATTTTGACCATAAATAACAACACGGTTTACTTCAATACATCTTTACCATTTCTATCAACTTACTATAAAAGATTTCCATGACCTCCACATTTTTCACAGTATTCAAGTTAACCACGCCTCTTAAAGGTTCATTTGTGTCAATCTTTGTGCTCTTATACAATCTACTCAAATGATACCGTATCCATCTATTCAAAACTATCAAAAACCACCTTTAACCCTTAAGTCAATTCTTACAACATATTACAAGATTGTTAGGAGATTATAGTATCCCATCATCACTATATGTGATCTCAATTTGATAACTTTTTCATTAAGTCTTCCCACAGCATGCATATTTAGCATTTTCCTTGACAACTTTTTTGTAATGAAGGTTAAATTAGTGTACAGACTCCCATCAATCCATTACAAGGCATACCACATTTCTTAAGCATAGCCTCATATCCTAGCACTCTAAAGAAGAGGGTAAAAGGACAATCTACTTTATTCAAGAGCTCTATAAAGGTTGAGCATATGTCATAGCAGAGCCTACTTGCATTTGGTGTCTAACATCCCGTTACCTTGTACTATTACAACCTTGGCATTGTTTATCGCTTACAAGTCCACTCAATATAGTTGCATTGAATTTGTTGCTATTTAAAATCAACTGTCCATATATAAGTTTCTATTGGTCAAGTTTTGGCTCTATACAATCCTACACATCATCAATGCATGGATATACTCACAAAGAACCTATCTGCTATGAAATTGCTTAATCAATGTTCCATCTCATCTTGACAGTTGCATCACAAGATTCTATATAGCAAAAGTACAGTACTTTTTTTCTCATACATTAAGGTCATACATCCTAGTCACTTATATATATATATTCTCCATACAATCAATCATAATTAAACCTACGTTTATCAAAATAATACTTATACAATTAGAAATGTGAAAACAGCTCTCATATTTTTATCCTCGTTTGAAAACATCTAAATAAATGAATAATCTTTTTTTATTGTTTTTATTTTAATATAAGAAAAAACCCAAAAATAACCTAAAAATTTTCTACAAACCAAATAGTACCATGAATTTCCCTATCAAGAGGACTCCATTGAATACATCCAGTTCTTCGGCCAAAAAAAAAAAAAAAAGAAATGTCAATTCACTACAACATAATTAATATACTTATAATAAGTCTAAGTCCTTCATAGTTGTTAAATCTCTATAGGCCGCCATATGAATGAAAACTTCCAAACTCAAAATCATCCAAATGTTAGATATGGAGAGTAAGAAATTAAAATGTTTTTTATTTAGAGCAACTACAAATACATCAAGATAAAGGCATCAAAAGATTAGTACATAAATATTATGCCATCTTGAAAAAGTAACAACAAATCATGAAAATTGATAGATTCAATTTAAGATGATTACCAACACCACAAGACTGGTTCAAACTTTACACAAATGGCTCCTTAGCTATAGATGAAGGAAGTGCAACTACTGTAGAAGTACTTACGGATAATGAAGGAAGATGGGTGTTTGTGTACAACCAAAAGATAGGACTATAAGACATTGTTTCGATTGAAACTCTATACAATATATTTTGTGGTCCTTAATATGTTCAAACACAATATCTAAATATTGAAATTTGCTTAAATTATTCAACTGTTGTCTATTTTCTTACACGGGATACAAATATACAGTTCAAATATTATAATGCTATATTGGCTTGTAGGACAATCCTCTCTAAACTAGAAGGCTAGTAGATTGAAGCTACCTCAATGGAAAGCAACAAAGTAGTAGATGCTTTAGCAGCAATGATGCATGATAGTGAAGATCATGATATGTTTTTAGAAGCTCCTCCTATTTCTTTTTGTTCTCTTTTAAAAGAGGATACTTTAGGATATGGTGCTACTAAGTGGAAAAAAACTAATGATGTCGATTTAGATGTATCTACTTTCCCCCCTACATGACATATTCTTAGTAGGGGTTAAACTATTGTAATTACTTTGTCTTATGAATGCATTAACTAACCGAAGAATCAGCTAAATGTCTATTATGATGTATTTAGACAACTTTTTTCGAATTTTATTCACTATGATTTATACATGATATTGACTTTATCACGTTTGATACAGTAAAATGGTTTGTAATGAAATAAAATGAAATGAAATGAAATTAAGCCCGAAATTATAAATCCATTTCTATATTTGTAGATGTCTAAAGAATGGAATGAAATGGAAAGCGCATATAGTATTTGTAAAAAATACACTTAATTATCAAATATCATAATTAGATTAAGTGTTAAATAAGTAATTTTAATCAACAATAATTAAAGAAGGTAAAATGGTATTGCGATTTTGCCTTCTTAAAGGTAAAATCGGTAATTTTGCCAAAATCGAATTCTTTTTAGTTAGAATTATGGATTCCAAAAATCACAATTTCATTTTCTAAATGCATATGTAGAACCATGAACTGAAGTTCCATTTTGATTTATTCCTGCATAGCAAATGCTATTGGATGTATATATTGATATATGAAAAGATAATGAGAAAAAATATATTTAGTTATTAATATTTACCTTACTTTTTATTTGTATTGTGAATGTTTTTTAATTCTTACAAAAATAAGACTTTCACCGTTTCCATTAACTTTTTATTCATCATTAGCATGTGTATCAACTTTGTATGATAATTCTAATGATAAATAAAAATATTAAGCATATCTAATAATGTAATCAAATGAAAATAATGTTAAATATATTTAGTTACATAATCTAATGAAATATTATAATCTCGCATAACCCACTCAAATGAACGAAAATTGTAATTATCTTTAATTAGAGAAAAAAATAAACTCCTATGAATTTGAGAGAAAAAGAGAAAACTTGAAAACAATAGTTCTTAAATTTGGTTATAATTAAAATGATCTTTTTTATTCCTACAAGTGTTATTTATAACATTTTTTATAGTAACTAATTTCCTAATAAATTTTACTAATTACAACTATTTAGTATCTTACTTAACTAACTAACCCTAATAATTACAACTACTCACTAAGTTACTTAACTAATATATAAATTCATAACAATTTCCTCTACCCTTACAAAAGACCTTGTTCTCAAGGTTCAAGAGAAAAAAAATTCAACATAAGAATTACTAACTGATATAATTTAGTGATATTAAAAAATCATTAACAAGATCTTTAATATATGCTTTATTCTTTAAGACAATAAAGATAATATTGTCTTGGACATCCTTATAATATATCACTAGAGCATTTTCTTGTTCTTCTAGCTCAAGATTTTCACGGGTCACAAAGTTTAAAACTTGATTTATAAAATTTCTTCGTCCCCGAATTTTATGTTCATAATTGATATTTGATAAGTGCTTTGTTATATATATTTATTCATGCATTATTATTATTTTTTAATATTTTTTATGGATATTTGGTGCTTAATTAGATAATATTTTGATTTCAGGCTTTAAGAAAATAATTGAAAAGATTTATGTCTTGACACCCAAATATTCTATATATATCTCTTTTAATTGCATGTTGGAAGATTTATTTTAAAAAGATATGTAGAAGATATTTTAAAATATATGGAAGATATATTTCAAGATTCCATGACATATAAATAAATTACAAAGGTCTTATAAATATTAGCTAGTGTTCCTTTATTCTTTATTTGTTTCTTGATGTTTTAGATTAGTTATTTTTGGTATTCAATAATTGAGAACCCTATTTTTATATATAATTAGTTTTCTTTTCTTTTCTTTTCAATCTATGATTTATGATTAATTGCAATCTAATTACGTGTTCTTTCATTACTTTAGATTAATATTACCGGTGTATTAATTCAATATTTGATTTCATGTATAAACATCGAGAGATGATGTATGTAAATAGATTTAGCGTAATTAGAAGGAGTTAATGTAGACCTAAAGATAGCTTATAATGATTTCTTTGGAGTAAAGTGAAACCTAATGGTAGAATTCATTAGTCATTAATGTAATTCTATGGTATTTAATTGAGAACAAATTATAGTTAATTATTTTAAGGCTAGGCACTAGTCATCTTGAGAGAGACGTTAGTATAATTTAGGAATTCCCACCATTAATTATGTGCCTCATTGTTTAGGATAATCAATAATTGAATATTAAGTTCAAGCATTACTAATATCTTTAATTTATATTTATGTTGCATATTAGTTTAATTAGTTTTAGTTTAGATTTAATTTTCTTGAATTTATTTCTTGATTAAAATTATTAGGTTAGATATTAGAAAAAAGGGTAAAGTATTAGTAATTGTACCAGTCCCATTAATCGTACTAGTCCCATGAGATCGATATTCGAACTTATATCCGCTATATGATAAACTTATAGATACACTTGCCTATATCAGCATTGTTGAGCGACATAAATTTTTGTTTTTCAACTAAATTTTCCATAAAAACATCTACCTTTGATATTGTTGTACATACAAAACCAACTATGGAAAAATATCCTTCCTCTTGTATCTTTGCATTAGGAATGTTCATGTTGTTATTTTCGATCGATCTCCATATTAATTTCTTGCACCAAATCCTTCACCTCCTTAATATTTTTCTTTGTAACAAGTTGATCTATTTCATGAAAATTTTCTTCACCCCTATCATCAATAGTTGGTACAGCATCTTCTTCATTTTTGTTCATTATTTGCCCTTCTTCAATGTGTTCCACCATTACTTCTTGTAAACGCTTAAAACCCTCTTTTAACAATCATATATCTTTTCAGAATTCCTTGATTTCTTCTTGCATTTTGTCATACATTCTAACATTGCATGAGTGATTGTTCCATTTTCACTCATTTTCTTAACGAGAGCATCATTGTTAGAATCTCGTGTAACCCACTAAAATGAATAAAAATTATAATTGTCTTTAGTTTGAGTAAAAAATAAACTCTTAGAAAATTAAGAGAAAAAGAGAAAACTCGAGAACAATAGTTTTTTAATTTGGTTATAATTGAAACGATGATGTTTTTTGTTTCTACAAGTGTTATTTATAACATTTTTTTATAGTAACTAATTTCCTAACCAATTTTACTAATTACAACATTTAGTATGTTACTTAACTAACTAATCCTAATAATTGCAACTACTCACTAAGTTACTTAATTAATATATAAATTCATAATATGAAAAGTCATAAAAATACAAAAAAAAAAAAAGGGAGTGGGCTATAAAAATTGTGCAAACTCTACTACCTTTGTTAGCCATCCCATAACAAACTAGAAATTAATGCATGTGAATGATGGTTAGAAAATTTAACTAAGTCAGTGAAAGTCAAGTTATTGTAAAAATTGAAAAATATTGAAGACTAAAATAAGGAAGAAAAAACTCAAATAAAAAAAATAGGTAAGTGTTCAAAAACTCGGTGTTAAATTTGGTTTGCATGAATTAATGGAATTGTGGTTCCAATTTCCATTTCTTTCCTATGTTTGAAAGTGCTTTAAAAGGCGAAGTAACCATTTTTTAGACTTGTCAATTCCAACCTTGAAGGGGAATCCAATTTCATATTTGAGGGGTGGAATCACGACCATTAATGAAAAATATTAATCTATATTGTTAAAGCCCCACTACCATTTGGGTTTATGCACCTCTTAACCCTCTCTTACACAAGTGTTTTTCATTATTTCTTCCATCCTCCCTTATGTTAGTCATTAACAATCTAATAAGGGTATTTTTGAACATTATCAAATTACTATCTTTCAATTTTTACAAAACTATTCTATAATTACAAAAACCTACTACTCCACTCATACATCTCTTAATTGTACTTTTTTTTTTTACCAGCTTATCTATACATTATTATCACCATTTTTTAGTAGTTGTAGATTCTTTCTCTTCATCTACACTCTCTTTCTTCACAATTCAAAACCAAATCCTTGAGGGGGAAACAAGAACCTAAATCCCCAAACATTGAATAATAATATAGATAATAAATACATGAACAAACAAATTAAGGATGTGTTTGAACTTTAGCGATTTTCAGTCCAAGCGTAGCTAAAGTAGTTTTCAATGCCAGATGGTGGTTTTGGGTAGACCTGGGCAAAGGGTCAAATCGGCCCTGAATCGCCAGTTCATAGGTTAAGTACACGATGAACCGTGACTGGCTTGTAAACTGGCGATTCCAGGCCGATTCAAGGCCCTTAAATCGATTTTTTTTTTCCTAAAATTTTTTTCCCTTTTCTCTTGCTGAGCCTTTAACCCATTTTTTTTTTCTTTTTTTCTTTCCTCTTTCCATAAAGTATACATTACAAACTGGCAAAAATTAAAATATAGAGACTAATATGATTGAGTAAATAAAAGTGGTTAGAAGGAAAATATTTTTGTACTGCATTTTACTGTTGCCCGAAAAGTGTCTACGTATCAACCAATCGAAATCAAACTATTGTAATTTGGTTTGGATTTTTAGAAAACTTTTAGTTTATTGGTCAATTTTACGTTTTACGAAAAGAACCCAAGTGTACATTAGTATCCAATTTAAATTTATTGAAGGAAAATAATTTTACTCGATCATAATTTGAAAAACCCTAATGCTAGATCACTACTTTTGGGAAAATCATACCATTTAATTTTTTTAAATAATTAGGAAAAAGGATTTTTCTACATAATAAAACTTTTTCGGACATGATGAAAAAAAGAACTTACTATGTCTCCTCTTAAGGTAGTTATTCATATTGATTACTAGAAGTGAAACTCACGGCTAAGCTTGGACTTCCATCAGATTTGTTCTAATTACTTAAGTAATCATCTTTCTCGCTTGATGTCCCACATGGTTCTTGTTGTCTGCAGGCCACCTTATACTAATCTTCTATGCAAGTACTCGCCTTAACGTTGACAATAAATAAGGAGGATCGGTGCTCATCAACGATCAGGCATGCTATACTAAACGCTTGCTCAACGACGACCATTGAAGTTGAAGCAGTGAGTACTTTACGGGCGATGCAAGATAGGAGTTGATAGTCTCTTGTATACCTTTTACACCACTCTAAAATATCGAGGTCCTTGATGGAGATATTCTCAGAAAACTTGAAATTCATATTGATGAAATGCTACATCTCAAAGATTGGACCATCGAACTGTTGCCTCTTCAATTTTTGTACTAGTAACTGCTTACCCATCAATGAGTAATGCCGCTCATTGGTGGGTGGCGAAAGAGCGATTGATGATTGGCGATTGGCTACTATACTGACTTTGATAGTGGTTAAGCATTTCCTATATGTCGGTCATTGCTACCAACACTTCTTGCTGTGCTTCTAAGCTGTATACGTCTTGGAAATTCGTTAGATCTTGAATGTAACCATAATAAGTTTTCAAATACATTAGTAATAATTCCGCTTTACAATGAGGATCTAGAATAATTGCTACAAGATAAATAGGATGAATGTTTTTATAATAAGTTAACCACTTCAACGTTATATCATATACGCATGCGTACAGGTTTGGGTCCTTACGAGCTTGAAGTAGCACGCTAAGTATATTGATGGCTGATATAACAAATAAGTGTACACTAGGCTTGTAAACCTATGAGAAAGTTTTAGTAGCATCATGAAAAACTTTTAACAACTAGATATATATATATATCTCAGTTACTCAAGAGATTGTTAACTTCCCACATATTGTACATTGCGAAGTTATAGTAGTTCACTGTAAGGAAATGTGCTATGCAACAACTCGTAAGTCGAGTTCCAGTGGTGTTGCACATCCATTTTAAACTTCCGAGGCCTCTTCTTGCTCTCTATGTAAAAGTTCCTCCACTTTTTATGAAGGAACAACCTCTCTGTTATTGTTTTGACAATGTTCTTAATTGAAGCTATACTGTCTTACAAAGTTGTAATACTATCCTTGACATACAAATTAAGAATATAACATGTATAATGTATGAGGAAAACTTGCAGATAAGATATTAATACAGTATTGGCACTTACATTGTCAAAACTAATAGAAAAAATTTTCCTCCCTAATTTGTACTCATTTAAGATTTCTTTAATAATTTTATAGATGTTTTTCACAGTATGTCACTTATTACATCCCTTTAAAGCCAATAGTCGTTTATTAAGCTGCCAATAGTCGTTTATCTAGTGAATAGTAACACCCATATAAGAATTATTACAAAAAGGATTTGTCCATATATTTGCATATATGGATACATGTGTATTGAGGGAAGCGAACTTACCTGCAAGCTCCCTCTTACCTTTATGGTAGAGCTCTTGCATAGCTTGGCTTAACGTTTTGCGACTAAGCTGTCGCAAGTTGAGGTTGAACATCTTCTGCTCGTATCGACTTTGTCACTCAGATGCATTAGTGTTGAATGCTAGGTGCATGTTTGCCAGGTATTGTATTACGTTGTACTTGTGCCTCTCTTTATCATACCTCATTAGTAATTGACCAGATGAACTACCGCCTTAGGCAATCTATTGCTACGTACTATCTATTCCTACCTCCCCAAGATGCTTTGACCTCAAATGTCTATTAAGGGTATCATATCCCTCTCTTGTTTTCCATGAGTAACTCGCATTGCAATAGTTACGGAATGTCCTTAAGTTATCCCTTTCGTCTGTACCTTTATGGAAATGTGTAATAAAAATATTAGACTTACTAGGTTTAGGAGGCTTACCTGATCTTGAAGGTCTCGAACTACCGAGCCTATGTTATCCTATAGGTTGTTCTTCTATTTTGGGAATAATTTCTATCTCATCCTCCTTATCATCGAACATGGTTGTGGGACAACTCATCCGTAGGGGTTTAAATCCGTAGGATTGTGCAGAGACACTCATATGAAGAGATTTGAATCTAGTAAAACATTTAGGGACATTTAAGCATGAAAGTTCGAAACCAGGAGGTAGTGTACCTTGGTAACTTATGCGTTGAGGTTCAATGTCAAAGCCAAGAGGTAGTGTGCTACGATTACTCGTATGATGAGGTTTTAGATTGAACCTAGGAGGTGGTGTAACTTATTCTTCCATGTTCTCAACCACATTGTATGCTTTCTGCTTATTTAGGTCATATTCATTATTCGGGTATGCCTAAATGTCATTAAATCGTTATAGCTCAGATAACGTACCAGTTCTAGTGCTCTTGCTCTTGTCTTTACTCTTACTTTTCTCGTTACATAAGAAACCATGCTTCTTACCAAAAAAGGTGCGATGCAAAAATCTTTCCATGGATGCTAAAAGTTTTTTTCTTTTATTTACTATAATAAAGATTTATGAATAAAAAATAGAAATAATATTTAAGACAAAACAAAGCGGGTATGTGTATGTCAATATTATTTACTAATGCAAGTGGTTCAGTGTAGTGGAATGAAGAATTATGCTCAAATATTGGTGGTTAATGGAAGAAAATATTTTTATGATAATATTTTACAATTAAAAAAATTCGAAAATAGAATGACTAGAGTTGGAGTGTTTTAATTAGTTTATAGTGTAATAACGGCTGCATATTGACACCATTCAATTTATAAAGACCTTGAAATATTTTGATGCTGCAATTTTTGAATTTTTCAATTCAAATCTTGAATTACATATACCAAAAGTAATCAGACATTTGAAATAGTTTGATTTTCAAATTGCATGTGCCAAAAGTAAGGGAGTAGGAACCCGCTTTTGCCTGAGTCTAATTTTAGATCGACACCATCATTTGCAATTCCATTGCACGTCTCCTGTCCTTTGCTCGATACTTCCCAAGTAAATTAATTATCGGTCCAAGTATGTTATTGTTGTTCCATTATTTGCTATACACGTGTTATTATTGTTAATGTTAAGGTTAAAAGATAAAGATCTAAAAATTTATTAACTGTTGGTGAAGGGTTATTTGCTTTTTCTTGCTGCCTTAATGTTCAAATGCGTGAAGAAAGAGGATATCGACTACTCTCCCTACGAAAAGAGCAAGTAGACGTTAATGTTTCCTTTTTATCAATTTTATTTTATTTTATCTTTTGTCCATTTAGTGAATTCTGGGTTTTTGGAGTACTTTATTACTTGGCAATATACATGTGTTGGATTAAATTGAGTTTTGCTCTGTCTATTGATTCTATTTGGGAGGAGAATAATTGTTTGATGAAGAAAGGGGGATAGATGGTGATAGAAAGGGAATCTTTTTCAAACCAAATAGAGAGAAATCCATCTTCATAATCAGTGCATGGATTTTACTATGCTGTAAACCCCTAAAGAACATGGATGGATGAAAAACTAGGGCATGATTGACCGAATCAATATTAGCTTCTTCCTTTTAGTTTTTGCTATATATGTAATTCAGGTTCCGTTTTCTTTTCAAGTGAGAAATGTAAAATCACAAACACTAGCTAGTTGTCGTCTCTCCACTTGATCAATTATTCAGCTTCCTCCCAAATAGAGTAAGTTTATCCAATATGCTGACTTTGACATCCATGACACCAATCATATAATATGCTTGATAACTCATGCGTATCCATTGAAAGAAGCCGTGAATGTCCAAGAGAACTTTATTCATCTTATTGATATATTGAGTAATTTGAAATCGTGATAACCTACAGTGAAGTAGCTACCCTTGCTGAATTCAATCGCATTCCTAAAGCTTAGAGCAACTCACATTGTTTGGCATCGATTAATTGAATTTGGCTATTGTACAAGAGCCAAAAGTATTTAGAATAGATTGTTGTGTGACGTCGCAGGTTGTTATGATTGGTTCAGGATAGATTGGTGGATTATACTACTGGTTTTTATGATTTATATAAGGTTAATTCTTGAGCTATGCCACGGTTTGTTGAGATTTATTCAAAATAGAGGTCTTGCCACATGCGTTTCACATTTGCTTTGGACACGTTGTTTGGTGATGGTACAAATGTATATTTCCTTTTACTTTTGTGTATGCAATAAAAAAAAAAAAAAAAAAAAAGGAAAAGGAAAAGAATATGAAGTGTATCTTGAATGTGTCCAATTTATTATATGATGTGGCACTACTAAAGCAAAGCTTCAGACACGAGAGTATGTACGAAATCAGCTTTAGGGATTTTTTATTTTGGTCGCATTATGGTGATGTTGGCATTTATTTATTAGAAAATCATATAACAGCTGTTCCTTAAGAAGTTACATGATTACTAATTATGATTACTTCCCTAAATTAAAATCATGCAAGAATACATCTCAAGATGCCTCAAGAATATTAAGCTCATATTTATTTATTATTTAATGATTTTTTTTATTTATTTGTATGCTAATCTTAGAATATGGTTTTCGATGGTGATACATTTTACATTTGAAGGAAAATGTGGAGAAAGGAAAAAACTAGATTTTTGTTACCCTTTTTTTTGGCAAATATTTTATAAAAATAATATACTTTTAACCGTTATACGATCTCTATTATTATTGGATTTTTTATTTCTTTAATAAATTTTATCATTTGCCTTTTTGTATATTTTTTTTATGAAAGTCAATGGACTAACTGGCAATTAGCAAGTGACTTAGAATTTTATAAACGTCAAGAAGCAGGAATGTGACTTTAATATAGATGTGTATGTTATTTTTCTCTACAAAAAATGGCCTTTAAATGCTAGCCTTTGCTAATGATTTTCATCGGCACGCACATGTTCTCATTTTGTATTTCCTTCTTTTCCTATGCACAATCTTTTTCATTAATATCATTTTCATGAGAAGTATAATACTTTGTTAAGTGAATTAAAAGAACGGTCATATTCAATAAATTATCCGTAAACACGAAGCCATATAGTAGGAATAATCATATTGTAATATAAGGTATATGTTGATATGAATAGCTTTGATAATTTTTCTGCCCTCCTTTTGCATACACACTGCGAGTGTTTTAATTACTAATTAAACCTTGAACCTAATAATGACATGAAATAATTAAGGGTGACTTTTACGATTACCATTGTAATATTATAATAAAATCAACGACATGAATGGATTTATCATTTAGGTCTTAATTTAATTCCATAGCATTCCACCTCATTCGACTTTATTCAATTTCAGATAATGCCTGCATACCATATATAAATATGTTTTCCAGAAACATAAAAAAAAAAAAAAAAAACATACTTAAGAGCTACAATGGATAATTGGATACGTCTGCTTTATTGTGAACTAAGAAAATTTTTCTTTCCCTAATTTAGGGTTTGAAAAACAGTTGTTATGTGACACAGCTATTAATTTAGGGCGTGTTGCATTGCCAATTTCCGAGGGTGAAATTAATGAAAAATACAGAGCATGGACATCCGCATCAACATCAACATTGAGATTACAATACAATCTACTACTCGAACAATTTTTATTTGAATACGATATATATAGACTTTATCGAGGTAGTGTGCAAGTATCATGCACAAAATATATATAAATATTGCTATACTACATGAAACATGAGACGTTATTGCAGTTATTGTTAAAGATTTAATTGATTTGGTAGGCGCTTAATTAAATGGGAGATGTAGTTGATTTGCTTGATTTTAGCTTTTTCACTAATGTCGATATTTTTCATGATTAGAAAATCCTGGAATGATGATTACGAATCTAAATTTAATGAAACCAGTTTCTTAGGATAGAGTAGTTCTACACGACTTGCTTGGGTGCAAAGGCCAAATTAAGTTTTATAGACAGCACATGTGTTAAACCAAAGGATAACTCAGTCGATTTACAAATATGAATTAAGTGTAATTATATGATAAGGTATTAGATTTTGAATGTGATTCCTAAAGATCTATCTTGAAGTTTTATGTACTGCGTAAAGTCTATTAAAGAACTTTGGGAAAACACTTCTAAATGATTTAGACAAGTCAATGGCCTATTGCTTTATCAATTGCAACACAAAATTATTAATATTCGTACAACAAACCGAAAAGAATTTAGGATAAACTGGCTAGTTTAAGCATCGTTACATGAGTGGATGTACTTATGGTCTAGTTGGACAGTTTTTAGAAATTGAGAATTAAAATTGACTTATGCAATTTTTTATAGGATTAGATAACGTTTATGAAAGTGTACGGAATCATGTTTTGTATTTGGAGCCTTTGCCTTCGGTCAGTAAGGCCCATTACTTAGTCAATCAAATCTAAAAACAAAAGGAGACATTTGGTGTTCTTACCAATTTTAATGGACGTTCAGCATGCAATGCAAGAACTAAAGTGAAGCTAATAAAAGAGATAAGAGGAATAAATATGGGCAGCGAGTGGTATGCTTGCTTACACCATAAGAAACCAATACAAGTCGGGGATAATTGCTTCGAACGTGTTGGTTTTCCTGATTGGTATAAAAGAGGCAAGGAGAAGCAAAATATGTTGAACAAGCTGATATAAAACATGATTGTTTGGGTGATCCTTTTGATGAAAAGATTGTAAGTACTAACGACTTTGATTTCTTCTCAAAGATATATCAAGAAATGGCAAAGTTGTTAAAAGAAAAGCGGTTTGGTGATGAAAATTATAACATTGCTGCTATGACTTTGCGTATCAGAGTTCTAATATATATATATATATTTTTTAGCAGTAATGTAGTGAATCAATGGATGATAGATAGAGAGGCTTCAGAACATATGGCCCTTCATTCCCATATCTTAATCCATAAACAGACCCTTAAACATCCAATTTTTGATAAACTTCCAGAGGACACACCAAAACTGTTAATATCATTAGCTATGTTCAATTCGCATACCGCATATTATTGTCAAATGTGCTTCTTGCCCCTAATTTCAATGATAACCTCTTGTCAATAAGCTAACTTGTTCAACATTCAAATTTGATTGTTCAATTTGATTCACCCCATTATTCATTCCAAGACCAAGTACTAAAGTATTGGTAGCACAAGCTAAGATTCATAATTGACTATATGTTATAAAGTCTAAGCCAATGATGGCCATATGTGACTCTAATTTTTCTTATTATAGTCTTGATACTTCTCATTCTTATTCTACTTGTAAACTTTTTTCATATGACAATAATGTTATGCCTATTATTATGCATTGTGCAGTAAACTTGCTCATATTTCTTATTCGATGTTGAAATATATATATGAAACTTAAGAAATCGTTTCTTGATCACGTTGTACATGACACCTGCCAATTCACTAAGTTTCATAAATTGCCATTTCATCTACTAATTCTTCATCTTTTCGTGTCTTTAACGTAGTCCATTTGGATTCATAGGGTTCTTATAATACACCATCAATATCTAGTGTCAAAATTTTTCTTGTTATAGTTGATAACAAAAGTAAATGTACATAAACCTATCTTCTTAAATACAAACATCAGATGTTGTCTACTTTAGGCGCTTTCATTGCCTACATTATCAATCACTTTGATGTTCGTCCTAAAAAAATTGAAACTAATAATGGTGGAGAATTTATTTCTCATGAGTGTAAAGAATTCCTTAAAACTAAAAGCATCACTCATAGAAGAACCACAACACATACAATACAACAAAATGGTGTTGTTAAACACAAATATTGACATCTTTTAGATATAGCCTAAGCACTTCGTGCAAATCTTCCAAAAAAGTTTTTGGGAGAATATGTTCTTGCTATTACAACCATTATTAATTAACTGTCTATTCAAAGCATCAATTGGAAAATGCCTTACCAATTGTTGTTTGATAAGTCTCCATCATATTCTAACTCGAGAACAATTGGTTGTTTATGTTATGCTAGTAGCATTAATAGTGTTAAGGATAAATCTGATACTAGAGGCCATCATAATTGTGTACTTTAGGCTACCATTCAAATAAAAAAAGATATAAGTTGTATGATTTTAAAAATCACTAATTATTTGTTAGTCATGACATTGTCTTCTATGAAGATATTTTCCCATTTAAGTATTGTCAAATCAAACTTTTGATTGCACAATTTAGGATCACTCCTCCATTTTGTTTCCTTCTAATGTAATCACATCTGATATACAGACCGATTCCATTCCTTCTGCACTTTCTATTCAAACATAAACACCCATTTAAATAAAGATCAGTCACTTGTTTCCATTTAACTTAAAATATCAACATACATTCACAAAACCATCATTGCATACTAATTTTATACAGTTTGCTCATACGGATTCTTCATGTAATGTACCTAATTATTCTAGTGCATTTTCTATTCATTCCCCCTATCTAATTTTTCATGACCACTTCCATCGGTTTTCCAAAGAATAAACGGCTTCCTTAGTCGACGTATTTACCATCCAAGGGCCACAAAATTACTAAGAAGCTAAGAATGACTCTAAATTATGTTCACTATCGTGGATTTAGGAGATGTTTGTTTGTTTGTTTTTTCTTCTAGGAATTAAAGTGTAAAACGAGTTAGTAAAATAATACTATTACAAAAACACAAAAGAAAAATAAATCAACTTTCCCAATTTACTAAAACGAGTTAGACCTAGGGGAGATAATTACATAGGTTAGGTCGGGTCGTGTAAATGGCATGTGATTTGATATTGGTGTACAATAGCTTGAAATTAGGTTTACTATTTAGATTGTGCACATTAGTGTTGGGTCTGCGATTGGACTTTGCACGGGAATGTTGGGTCTATAATTGGATTGTACATGTGAGGTATGCTATTGTACTAAGGATGTGCTGTGGAGATTCGTGTGTCGTGATGTGGGTATGTTGGGATGTGAAGCGTGTTTTACGGTACAATGTTCTGTGAAGTGTGCAGTAGTATATGTGTTGTCGGGTAGTGGATGGGCTTGACGTGGAGGATGAAATGTGGACATAAGTGTGTACTTGCTATGTAGTGGACAGGGATGGGGACAAAAGTCGTTGCAGTTGGTGTAGTTGGGCATGGTTGATGGGGATAGTGTGTGGATGTGGATTGTTGCAACTAATAATAAGTGATTGGGGTTTACGGAGGGTAGGGATGAAAGTGATTTAGACTGAAGATGAGTTGAAAGAAGATGGTTTGATGAAGGTTAGAAAATAATTGTAAGTGGAATGTGTAATTTTTTTTTTATAGCCGAAATCCGCTATTTATAAATGAGTAATTTGAATCTTTGAGATCTTTTAATAAGGATTCAATCTTGACAAATCTAATATTCATAGGATACGACAATACCTAGTTTAGATTTATTAGTTTCCCAAATACTTCCTTCAAGATTTAATCCAATCTAATCTTAAGTTCTAAAAGCCCCACATTCTATTTGGGCTTTCTATCTTGAACCTGACTCATTCCAATCCATTTTAAATTGATCATGGCCTTTTAATATAGTCCAAAATACACATGCAAACCATTTAATGCTATTCTTAAACTTAATAAATCTTAAGTCTATTTTTTATTGGTCCAAATAAAAATATTTTAAAATTCAAATTTTGGATCGAATGAACTCAAATATTTTACAGGACTTTCTTAAAATATTTGCTAATGAAGCCTAACTTCTTAAAAACTCAGCATTTATTAAATTGCATGTATATTTTGACTATTGCTCGATCTAACTCTAAACAACTGACTGACTTAACTCGATTTAGACACTTTGTATTTTTAATTTTTCAATTTTTTTAGTGTTTTTCCATTTTTCGATTTATTTTTTTATTTTTGTAAACCTGGCCCAAAAGTAAAAAAAAAAAAAAAAACTAAAATCAAAATAAAGAATGACAAGAATGAGGTGTCTACAGCTGCTTCTTTTTTAAGTGAAGTTTATAAGAACTTTGATACAAAAACAAAAAGACAAGCCCATTTTTGCTTGAATCTCGACTTAAACTAGTGGAGTAAAAACCTAACTTTAAGACTTAGCTAAGAAAAGTCCTGACTTGGATTAGCAGGTATCTAAAAGAGGATAGTTCTTTTAAAGGATTTGTTGCTTGAAAGTATAAATCTTTTGAAAAACAACTCAACAAAAAGGTTTGAAGGCTGTAAACACCTTATTTTTGCCATTTTTATTTTAATAGTTTTATTGAGCCAGAAATATAAAATAATAATAATAATAATAATAATAAATAGATAAAAATAAAGTATCAAGTTGAGTCGTCGAATCAGATAATGGTGTGTGTCCAATTGAATAAAATTTTAAGTCATTGAAGAATTGAGTTTTATTAAAATATTTTGGTCCAGTCCGATATAAAGTGGATTTTTTAATCTAATTTATATTGGGCTAAAATAGACTTAGAATTTATTAAGTAAATTATTAGACTAAATCAAGCCTGGAAATTAGAAAGCTCAAATTAAGATAGGGTTTATAGAAACTAGGTCGAATCTTCAAATGATCTAAATCATATATTCTATATCTAAGTTTATTATCATATCTTCCGATACAAAAGATTCGGTAGTGGGTATTATAAATAAGAATTCGATAAGAAACTTAAAGACATTTTTTGAATCCCCCAAAACACATATTCATGATACACATTCACTACCAAATTCACAAACATTGAGCACTTTGTAACTCCACCCTCACCCACACTTGCCAAATACATATTCACAAAACACTCACAATCACAACACACCTTCCCTAGCACAACTACACTACCTTACAACAATGCCTGGACGCTATTGTACTTGGACACTACTGCACTTGACCTACTACACACTAAGCATTGCTTGACACCAATCCACACGTCTCCTAACACACATACACAACCCTTTGACGAACACACACTAATCCACACGACCCCCCTAACGAACACACACCAATCCGCACATCCCTTGCACACTCACCAAATACACTACACTTGTGTACATTACACACACTATCACCGACACACTCATGAACACACAACACAATCTGTACTCTACCACACTACACTCACTTGCTTGACACGCTTACAATTAGACACACAATGCATACATTGTCCCCTAAACACATCAATTTGCTAACCACATACTACCTTGCCTAACTTACCACATTCTCTTGCCCTTAATACACACTGCATTGAGTACTCGGCATATTGACACAAACACACAGCAGCCCTAACCTACTACATCGACCCACACTAACTCATGCAATACGGACATACCCTAGTGAAGCACGATGTACGATGCATACAGCTCACTCCACAACACATCCACTTGATCAACAATTTGAGCAACACTGCACACAATTACACGCAACACACAATACATGCTTCACTATCAACACGACGCCACAGTACCGTGCACAATCAATTCTATACGCACACACGATCTACTTCATGATCATGATGAGATTAACATGAACGCACTGATCGCGCGACTTAACTCGTTTAGATAAAAAAAAAAAACAAAAAATTATTATTATTTTATTTTATTAGTTAATTTAATTATTTTACTAATTTGTTTTCTTTAGTGCAGGTTTTTTTTTATTTTTTAAATAATTTTCATATCATTTATTATTTTGTTAGATAATTTGAATTTTTGATAAATTATATTTTAGTAAAATTACATTTTTTAGAAAAAGTCACTTATCTTTTCTCCGAGATTTGTATCTTTTTCGAATATACATATCTAGATATGTATCTTAGCATATTTTGTATATAAGAATTAGAAAAGGTCAATTTTCACCTGAAGTGAGTTTTTTAAATAAAAAATAAAAAATTATTAACCAAAGTTTTTCAATAAAATTTAGTTAGTTAAGGTTTTCTTAGATTTGTGAAATTAGATTTTTACATTTTTCTTAAATAATAAATGGTTAAATAAATGTAAATTTGGCTCGGTTTTCAAGTTTAAAAAAATCTAATCACTAAATATTTTATAAAAAAGAATTACATTGGTTTGATCTCGACTAGCGAATACGTAAGCACTTTCGAGGCAACCGTATAAAAAATAAAAAAAAATTTATCTTTTTTTAAAAATCGTAATAAAAAAATAATTAAAAAATTCATTTTAGTTATGTTTTATATATTTATACATATTTTAGTATTTTTACGAAAAATATAAAAATAAAGCCCATTAATTTTTTTTTTATTTTTATATAGCGACTTAGTCTTAAATGGTTAATCCCCAAACTCATTTTTTTTTTGTTATTTTTCTAAAAATTATTTTTTTTTAGAAAATACGTGGATGAGTTGCCAAATTAGGGTTTTCTTACTTAGAAACTCTAATTTCATTTTTTTATCAGTTGAATTAGTTGGCAACTCTAATTTTTTTAAGAAAAATGTTTCCTTAATTTTATGTTGAGTAATCTGTATTAAACAAACTGAGTTTAATATAGATTAAATTAAGAAAAACGAAATAGGGTTCAACGGAATTAGCAACTTCACTAGGGATGCCTGGTGGGCTAGCCATGTAAAAATTAAAAATTAATTAATGGGCTTGTGTATTATTTTTCTTTTATTGTATTATAGTTGTGTTAATTGGTTTTTAGTGATGCAAGCCTTAAGAAAAACCCGGCCTAATGAGCTTATATTGGGGATTTAAGGAGGTTTAATTTTAATAACCATTTGCGTGCTTAGATGTAGTTAGACTTGGCTCACCTTAGGTGTAAGCCCCAAAGTTCAGCCAAGTAACCGTAGGATTGAACTTAGAACCCAAGGTTTAGGGCGATCGGTTAAAAGATCCGATCAAACCCAAATTATAAACTATTGAGAAGAATATTAGTAAAAATGACCCCATAAACTTAAATTTAAGAAAATAAGTAGTAAAATAGGAGACTATAAAATTTTCAAATTTTAAGCATAATAACTGCTAATTACCAAAAAGGCGAAAAGTGTAATATAATAACTAATAAATTATTAGAGATAGATTATATGTATACTAAAAATTTTAGAATGACCAAAATAATATTTAGGAATGTTCACGTGTACCCCACATGTATTTACGTGTAGATAAAAATACGTGTAATTACTAAAATTGGCCGAAAACTAAGCAAATAATTAAAGAAAATTATAAAATAATTGAGGAAAAATCAGAAAAAAATCAGAAGGGTGTGGAATGATGTAAATTTGGTCGTGGCATGTCAGGATAAGGAAAAGAAAAATTAACCAATAAGAATTAAGCAACACAAAAGCCAAAATTTAAGGGATAAAGTAATTGTCTTATCTAATTTAATGCACAATAATTACACTAAAGCCCTATAAATAGCAGGAAAAATCCAGGAACTCATTTAGACAGTTGGGAATCAGAGAAAATTAGGAAGAGTTGAAAATTGAGAGAAAAATTCGGTTTGGAAAAAATTAGAAAAATCTATGCAATTAGGGCTTCTAAAGGGAACCCCCACCAGACGAGCAGCTGGAAGCGGACGGCCACCACCACCACCACACGGTGGTGGCAGCGCCCAGGCCGGCCGATAAGGCCATGGCGGCCCGCGGTGGCCGGAGCCACCCAAATCGGTGAGTTCGATTTCCAGCCTGATTTTGTGAAAATTTGTAAAAATAGTAATTATAATTATAAAATTATGAATTTTGTTATTCTGAGATATTTTTATATGTAGTTTGTAGGAAAAATATTATTTTGATGAAATTATGTTCCGTAGTATATGGTCCCTAAGAAATTGTGCAAAACCGAGCATGATTAAACCGGAAATTAAATAAGCTTAGGGATGTAGTTTGGGGCTCAAAATTTTTCTGTAGGATGCTCATGTGACATAGAACAGTGCTATGAAGCCCTTTTTCAAAAATTAATTTTCGAAATTTTTAGATAATTTTTAGGCTCTAAAAAGAGGCATAAAATGGGTAATTTAGGGTTAATCATGTAATTAAATGATTAATTTCTGATTTAGTGAATAATTAAATGTTTTAGGATGTTAAGATCTGATGGAGTATGATACTTATAGCATTTAGGGTGTTAGATGTAATTATTAGGTTAATTATGTAGTAAATTAGTAATAGAAAAACATAGAAAATTATGAGTTAATTTTGTAAATTAGAATAATTAGGTGTAAAACCTGATCTAGGATGAATTTAGACATTTTGAAGTGATAATTTATGTTAGAGATGGTAATTAGGGTAATAGAAATATTAGAAATGCATTATGTGCATAATATGTAATAATGCATAATGTGTAATTTTTGAAAATATAATAAATAGAAAATATTAGGATAAAAGTTGATATTATATAAATAATAGGGATATATAATAAATCTGATAAGAAACTTGAATTTATGTAATTATATGAAAAATGTAAAAATTTCTCACATTAGGAGTAAATTCGGTACACAAATAGAGATTTAAGTGTACCGGATGGAATAAAATATTGACTAGGGGTAATAATGGTATATAGGAGATCGGGAAGTAATGTGATTAATTTCACATTATAGGTTGAAACGGATTTTTAGGGTTGGAATCTAAAACATTACTTAAAAATCGAACTAAAAACCTGGTTCAGAAATCGATGCGAAAACCGAACCTAAACCTAAACCTAAACCTAAACCTAAACCTAGAATAATTATAAAAGACTTAATACCTAGATAATTAGGCATATTAAACCGTAAACAAAACCTAACAATAAGCATTATAGGATAAAACGAACCTATAACAGTTATATGAAAAGCTGAAACCACGTTCGTGTTATAGGGATAATCGACGATGGCCTGAGCAAATCGGACCTCGAGTGAGCGAGCGAGGAGTCGAGGTAAGTTGGGATTAATACGCTGCTGTATTTTGGAGGCTTAAGATTATGCTTGATTGTGCTTGTTAGATAGTTGAATGCGTGCATGTGCTTGATTATGGGTGATGCTATGATTATGTTTGTTGCCTTGGCGCATATTGTATGAATTGTATGTAATGATTGATCACCCTAAATTGGACTTAATCAAATATACGACCAGTAATCATAATCGAACATGCATGGCAACCCGTTAGGGGATTTAGGACTCTCCGGCCAAATACCGACCCCTTTGGAAGGGATAGCGCAGGATTGCAAAATGGTCCCTTCTTCATCCTCAATCGAACTAAGTGACAGGAGAGGAGGTCGCGGCGGGGATGAAGACAGTGGTTCGAAGGTAGTCGCGGGAGGAGCAAGGTCTCCATTACACAAGCCTGGGTTTGGTCGTGAGCTGTTGCATTAACGGTAACTCCTCAACCCGGATTAGAGCGGGCGCAATTTCTCTAATCTCACGACGAGCCGGACAACGTCGTGCGATGGTATTTGCTTGCACATGCATTGCAACTAATAAATGATTGAAAACCTTGTTGTGTGTATGGTATAGTTTTAAGTCCTCCGTCCTAACTTACTGAGCTGTGGTTGCTCACATCCCTATAGACATCGTGCAGGTGCTGGCTAAGAAGCGGCAACCAATTACTCCGAAGCTAGCAACTGCTGGATCCTGGGGAGTGAGGAAAAACATTGAAGAATAAACACATATTTTAAGGTCTAAGTTTTTATTTTAGAATTATTTTTCATTTCTGAGTGATGTAATAACTAGGGAATATACTATAGAGAAATGTTGTAAACTTTAACTGCAATAATTGAATGATAACATATATATATAATTTCTCACTTTTATAGGTAAATGATTTATTTAAATTACAAATTGTTTACTTCAAAGCGGGTTAGTTGTGGACGCCTTGTGTAGATCAGGTCTAGGATAGTGGTTGTAAGGCCAACTTCTATCTTAGGGTGGTTTACACGGCGGGGCTGTTACGACTCTGCCGCTTCGGGGCGTGACATTAGGAACTTAGGACGGGTTGCCATTGTGTAATTCTCAGGTTACTGAGCTCTTTATCCCCCCTAGAGGTGATAGGCGAGGCCACTTAGACTTTGATATAACTCACTAGATTTTTCTTTGGAAATCCTTAAAGTTACAGAGCCAGAGACCCTTAGACCCTATCCTTTTGCATCATTCTTTTTGAAAAAAAGGAGTAGTCATTTTTAAATTATAAAAAAGCTTGATCAATCCGTAGTCGGTTTGTTGTGCTTTTTCAAAAAAGAGGGGAAATTAAGAAATCAGTAATCCTTATATATAAGTATCCGCGAGCTTTATTTCTTTTTAAATCTTATTTTGAATATACTTATATATAAAGATACTTTTCAATCGCGGATTCATAATACTTCCTATTATTTATTAATTATTGGTCCCTACTGCATTACAGGCGTGTATAGCATATTGCATTTTTTTATTTGATTTGATTTTTGCTAATGTTTGTTTCTATTTAATCATTGTTATTTCCTATATTATATGCGTTTTGTTTTTACATTGTCTCTTAGTGAGTAAATGGCTATATAATTTTAAAAAAAAATTTTGAAAAAATTGAAGAAATTGCAAAATTATTAATATCATATACAACTTTTTGTAAATTTATTAGTTTCATTGTAAATAATTGCGTTATGTCTTGTTTTATGTAATTTAGATATGGAAAGTTAGGGTAGTGTTAATCTCGAGCCCATCCATAAGGTCCAACTAGATAAGTACTTCTTCCTCGAAACTATCTTGAAAGACTGGTTAAATCAGCTTCCACCCACCAAGTAAAATCACATTCGTAAGAAGATTGGGCTGGTCATATCTCTCATGCGAGTCCAACTTCACTAGCCTCTAATTCAAGCCCTTATCCATTATTAAGATCCAAAATCTGCAACTTTCAAGTTTAGCCCACATGTGTTGATACCCTCTGTAAAAGAATACTCGCAATTACTTAGTGCTCCACCTCTCGAAGCAGGCATAACCATCCCAGATCTTAAAGTCCAACCTGAGAAAGCCTTTATGACTTTGCTGGGAGTAAAAAAGGCAACCCTAGCACTGTTCTTATCTTCAGAGGGCAAGAAATGTCTCAGCATCCTAAGGTTAGTAGAATGGCTTTCAAGCTTAGACGCTTATTAGAAATATCGTCAAATCTTTTGTGGAGAATATGAATCATAAGCTAAGAAGAGCGTAAATGCTTTTATCGTAGCAGTATTTGGGATAACGTTGTTTTCCGTTAGATACGGTCAAATCTATTATAGGGTAGCTGAGTTAGTAACTCAATTCTTAGTCAGTAAATCTTATATACCGACGTTATTGGCAGAGCAATTTAGGACACTTACCCACTTGAGAAAGCAAGGACATGGCTACTTTACAGCTAACCCTGCAGTTCTTACCGTATGGTTTCTTAGTCACACACGAGGGTACAAAGGGAATCTTCCCAAAGTGTCCTTAACTGAAAATGTGAATCTGATAGGCGACTTTGCTCATCACCTTAAGGTACTAGAAGGAGCTCAATTTAAAGGATGGGTATCAATCATAAGAAAGATGTAACCAGTGGATTTTATGTAGATAGCTAGGTGGAGCAACCGCACTCAAGCCATCCTAAAGTGCGTCGATTATGCAAGGATCCCACTTATCGATATTACGAGTTGTACAGGGTATTTCCCAGCTTATGTCACTAGACAGTTGGGTTCCCTTCAAGAGATAGCATATAGAGATTCCTTGGATGATGTCACATTGAGTTATTAAGATCCTTGTTTACCCACTACTACTTTGATTCAATGACTAGCAGAACTTGTAAAGCTGTAGGAACGGATGGAAGTCAAGAAGGTAGTCAATGTAGGAACTTTAAGGGGTGAAGTTAGAGAACACCGAGCTACTACGCAATTTATCTATGATCAATTGGAGAAGACTGGAAAGATACGATATGAAGCTTTAGATGTATTTAGACATGAGCTTGAGCTAAAATATCTTTCACCTACCAAGACACCATACGGGCTAGAATTGAAGCTCAGTTCTAAGAATGCAAAAGAATCATTGAAGAATTAAAGATGGAGAATGGGAGATTGTTAAAAGAAAACCAATTCTTGAGGAGTAAGATTTAAGAAAGAGATGTTACAATCCGAAAGCTAATGAAAGAAGTTAATGAAGCCCGTCATAGCTAGATTTGTCGACTTTTATAGATATAAGATTTGATTTTTTTTCTTCTTAAAAAGATTAGTTAGGAGTTTGTTTCTTTTTCTCTTAGTCCATTATATAGATTGGATTTTGCAATTATTAATAAATTTGCATCTTCATTAAATGGAAACCTATATTGATTCCATAGTCTTTTGCTAATTTTTTTTCTTTCTTAATAGTTGCCTTTTAAATAAAAAAATCAAAAACAAAAATAAAAAGAAAACAAGCAATAAAAAAAAAATTAGTTCGCAGGGATATCTAAAACTTGGGTTTTCATTTAAGATTTTAAAGATAGCGCCCAAGCAAGCCGACTCAGCTAGAAGCTCGATATTCACTCGTTCTAAGGCAAGAATGTTAACTTAGGGTACTAAAAACGTCAGTCAAACCGAACCCGACCCTAGAGTCTCAACCTTGGAAGAAAACATGAACAAGATGGTTAAACAAATCCAGACTCTCATTTGGGCTATTGAAATTCTCAATGATAGGCAAGCATCTCAAGTCAACCTGAATTGGAATGTAGAAGCAACCCTTCCCTCTGAACTAGAAGACGTAGAGTTAGTCACTAATGTTAAGATATAAAGGAAAGAGATTGAGAAAAAACACCGAGAGATGAAAATGAAGTTTATGCAAAAATTGGCCAAAAAGATGAAAACCCTCGAAATGGTTAACGAGCTTAAGCAAATGGGAATGATTAATTTATCGGCGTATGAAGATGATGATTTCTCGAAAAGGTTTAAAATTCCAAAATTTGAGAAATATGATGGGACCTATTATCTAAAGGTTCACACTAGGCTGTACATTAGAAAAATGAGGAGATACACCAAGTATAATAAGGTGATGGTCTAAACCTTTCAAGATAGCTTGACTGGGCTCGCCTTAACTTGGTATGCCCAACTAGACTTGAACGAGATCGATACTTGGGATAAGTTAGCTCAGACTTTCTATAACTAGTATAAGTTCAATATTGAGGTAGCCACATCCATATGGGATTTGAATAATCTACGAAAGAAGGCCAATGAAAGCTTTAAGGAGTATGCTTAGCGATGGAAGAGTATAGCAGCCAGGGCGACTCCACCCTTAATAGAGAAGGATCTAACTTTTACTTTTATCAACACATTCAGAAGCCCGTACTATCAACATTTGGTAAGTTACCCTGCTACTAACTTTGCAGAGATTGTAGCCTCAAGGTACCGAGTTGAAGAAGCTATCATTGCTGAAAGGCTCCTTAATCTTGAAGCTGCTGAGAAGAAGACGCCTCCCGCAAGATTTTCCAATAAGGCCAAAGAAGCTACTGTAAGCATTGTCAATACTGGCAACCTTATTAGACCTGCAACCCTAGTAGCCATGACAGGAGAATCAAATCCCTCGCCAAATCCAAATCAGAATAACCACCCATAGAGGAGACAGTTTACTCATATTCTCCTTCCTTTAAGCTAAGTTCTTACATGACTAAGGAAGGAGAATCTCCTGACACACGAAATACTAAAGGAGGGACAAAGACCAAGAGACTATAACTCGGAGCTCCGTTGTGATTATTATGTGGGGCAAGTGGGGCATTCTACCGACCAATGCTAGAGACTTAGACATAAGATCCGGGATGTTATTAATGCCAAGTTGGTTTAATTAGACTTCATGTAGACTCCTACTCCTAACGTGGGTAATAACCTTCTACTGGATCATGGATACTCAATCAACACAATCATCGCTGAAGTGTTTGAACCAAAAGTTGATTTAGATAGTCTCCCCATCACTATTGAAGAGGTAGCTTAGAATCTAAGGCAGGCAGGACACTTGCAAAATATGAATCTCAAAGATAGAACTCGGACTAGACCGGCAATATATCAATTGCTAAAGGATGAGAAGATAAAGAAAGTTGCCATTATGGCTATGATAGTTCCAAGACTACAAAAGAGATGTACCCAGAAGGAGCTTAGAGAAAGGTATGAAGCCAGAGATTCGACGATTGACATCCTGAGAGAGCCGTTAGGAAAGTTTAAGTACTTGGTCGATTATGCCAATTCACCTGTAGTATATGCTGATAAACTACCCACTGGATGGGGTTCTGAATTTAAGGAAGAAGATAAGCTTATTGCAAAAGCCAAGAAGATAACTGAGATGGTTGGAATGATTAAAGATGGGCCTAAGCTATTTGTTTTTAAGTACTATGGGAAGACTGAGAAGGCAGAGGAATTGGGTAAGCCCAAGAAAATTGCTTTTAATGTCCCAATAGCCCCAAAAAATTACAAAGTAGCCCCTCTGGATTACTAAATGGTGAATCAGACAACTAGGTCCTCATTACCTATGGTCGGTGGGCTTACGTACTTAAGATGAGTCTATGACTAGAATGAAGAGACCATGAGGAAGACTAATGTGAAAGAGGCTTCTCGAAAGATTTTTGAAGATATGGATGAGAAAGACCAGAATGTTGCTAAGAAGATAATAAAAGCTAGTGAGTACAAGATTATGGATCTGCTAACCAAAATATCGGCCCAGATCTCCTTAATGGGCTTACTATTGTCATCAGATGCTCACCAAGAAGTCTTAATCAAAATTTTGAAAGATGTCAAAGTACCTAAAGGGATTTCCACTGAAAAGCTATAATTGGTGGTTGATTCGGTATTTGCAATGGATCAAATTTCATTCTCACCGGATAAGCTAGGCGAAGAAGGAGACTAGCATACAAAGGCCCTTTTCATAGTTGTTAAGTGTGCAAGGAAAGTGGTCACTCAAGTATTGAAAGATAATGGGTCTTTATTAAATGTGTGTCCACTGGCAACACTAAATTTGCTTGGAGTAGATTCAATTGAGATAAAGCCCAACTCGATTTCAGTAAGGGCTTTTGATGGATCAAAGAGGAAGATGCTTAGAGAAATTGGGTTGCAGGTCGAGATTAGTCCACAAATGTTTAGTATTCCATTTCAAGTTATGGATATACTACGAACTTTTAATCTTTTATTAGGAAGGGCATGGATTCACTCAACAAAGGAAATTCCATCCAGTCTACATCAGAAGGTGAAATTCCTAGCCAATGGGTAGCTAGTCACTATTCTTGGGGAGTAAGACTACAATTTTTATATAGAGACAGCTATTCCGTAAATTGGGAATGAAGAATTAGAGGAACCAGGATTGCAAATTTTTAATGAGGTCAGCATGATTGAAGTGTTAAGCCAGTGGGCATAGGGTTGCTTAGAACAACCTAAGCAGTAGATTGGAATGTTTAGGCTTGGATATGAGCTTACTGAAGAGGAGATTCAAGAAATGAAGGTTAAAATTAGTGGCAAGACAGGAGATTAGTTGTAACATGCTCATATGGATTTTCCAGATATCTATCAGACATTCCCTTTACCAGCATGTGTTCAAGAACCCGAAGTAGCCGGTTTATCTAAGGCTTTGGCTCAGCAATACAGCATCAGTCTAGATAAGAAGAAAAATATTGTTGTCCCAGTTTCCTTGTACAACTGGTTTTCTGTTCCCGTTAATAAGTCTCTTTAGAAAAGCAATATTAGATCAGTTAGGAGCATTCAATTTCATAATTAGTTCGATTAGTTAGGCCTTTTCTTTCAAATAATTTGAATTCATTCAATAAAATTAGTTCCTTACTTTCTATTAATTCTTCTTTGTTATTTATTCATTATCCTTTTACCTTTTCCTTTACTCTTTAGATCCAATAAAAACGATGAACATAATGGATATCTCGTGCCTGTAAATGATGAAAGTACTAATATCACCTTTGGCCTTATTAGGTCAGACATTGAAGATGATAAACGTGCATGCACCGAGGATTGTGAAAGAAGTTCGGGGATTGTTGGGGAGGTTGAATTACATTGCTCGATTTGTATCACAACTAACCGATAAATGTAAGCCATTATTCAAACTTTTGAGGAAGAATGCAGTGATAGAATGGGATGAAGAGTGTAAGTAAGCGTTTGTTGAAATCAAGGAGTATCTCATAAATCCGCCAATACTGGTCACTCCTATACCGGGAAGACCGATGATTCTCTACTTGACAATCCTTCCTGAATCAATGGAATGTATGCTGGGGTAGAAAGATGAAACAAGTAGAAAAGAGCATCATATATATTACCTGGGCAAGAAGTTTACAGAAGGCAAATAGAAATACCTCGAGGTGGAAAGAATATGTTGTACCATAGTATGGGTGATGTACAGACTCAAGCAGTATACTCTCTATTACTCAGTGGAATTATTGACAAAACATGACCCATTGAGGTATTTAGTAGATACCGACATTGATCGGGAGAATATTAAAGTAGTAGATGCTGCTCTCTAAGTTTGATATCAAGTACGTGAGTCAGAGTTTGGTTAAAGGGCAAGCAGTGGCCAATCCTTTGGCAAAATACCCATTAGAAGATGAAGATGATGGTTTAAAAGCTCAATTTCCTACTGAAAATGTGATGGTGACGAATGAATTAAGTGGTGAAAAATTTGAGTGGAGAATGTATTTTGATGGAGCAACCAACATGTTTGGGTATGGGATAGGAGCAGTACTGGTATCACCTGAAGGTAACTATTTCCCTATGACAGCGAGGTTAGCATTTCCATATACGAATAATATAGCTGGGGGTTAAAATGGTGCTGGACATGGGAATACAAAGGCTTGAAGTGTTTGGAGATTCTTCTTTTATAATTCTCTAGATCTTGGGAGAATATAAGTCAAAAGATGAGAAATTGATATCTTATCACAAGCATTTAGGAAGGCTGATTGAAGGATTCCAAGAAATTTCATTCACTTATATTCCAAAAACCCATAATCAATTTGCTAATGCACTTACCATGTTAGTGTCGATGGTGAAAGTCACGGATGGGATAGAAATTTAGCCCCTAAAGATTGAGGTAGAGGAAAGACCAGCTTTTTGTTTGACTGTTGAAGAGAAACAACAATAAAAGCCCTAGTATTATGATATCAAAAAGTTACTTCAAACGGGTAAGTTCCCTAATGAGGCTGATAGAAAAGACAGAAAAGCCTTAAGGAGATTAGCTACTCATTTCCTGCTAAGTGGAGCTATATTGTACAAAAGATCACTAAATACAATATTGCTAAGGTGTGTAGATGAAGAGGAAGCCACCAAATTAATGAAAGAAGTGCATGAAGAAGCTTGTGGTCCTCATATGAATGGATACATGTTAACCAGGAAGATCATGAGGAAGGGATATTTTTGGATGACGATGGAATTAGATTGTATTAGGCACGTAAAGCACTGTCACCTGTATCGGGTATACACTAATAAAATCAATGCTCCTCCCCAAGAATTGCATGTGTTGTCGGCTCCTTGGCCTTTCTTGGTGTGGGGGATAGATATAATTGGTCCAATTTTGCTAATAGCTTCAAACAGGCATAGATTTATTCTAATCGTGATCGATTACTTTACCAAGTGGGTGGAAGCAACGTTGTATGCTACGGTGACTAAAGGAGTGGTAGTTAGATTTCTGAAAAGAGACATTATTCTAAGATACAGTGCACCTGAGTCTATTATTACGGACAATGGGTTAAATTTGAACAATAAGCTGATGGCTAAAGTATGTAGCCAATTTAAGATCAATTACAAAAACTCAACTCCATATTTACCTCAGATGAATGGGACAGTTAAAGCTACTAATAAGAATATCAAGAGAATCATTGAGAAGATAGTGATCACTTATAGAGATTGGCATGAGATGCTTCCTTTTACTCTCATGGCTTACAAGACCTTAGTTAGAACCTCTACCGATGCAATAACTAACTCATTGGTGTATGGAACTGAAGCGGTACTACCAGTGGAAGTAGAAATACCTCCGTTCTAAGTGTTTACAAAAATTCAACTTGATGAAGCGGAGTGGGTGAAGAAACGAATGGAGCATTTGAACCTCCTAGATGAAAGGAGGCTTGCAGCGATATGTCAAGATCAATGCTATCAATAGAGAATGATCCAAGCTTTTCACAAGAATGTGCGCTTGAAGTACTTCAATGAAGGAGACTTAGTATTGAAGAAAGTATTACCAAATGTAAAAGACCCTAGGGGCAAGTTTGCTCCGAACTATGAAGGCCCTTATGTGGTGAAAAGGGTATTATCGGGAGGTGCATTAGTGTTGACAAAAATGGATGGCCCGAAATTAAGGAGACTTGTAAATTCAGATGCAGTCAAATTGTATTATCCATGAAAACTGAGTTCAATAAAGATTCCAATTTTTCTTGAGAATTGTTTGTAGTTAATGTGAGCCCCAAAGTTCAGCCAAGTAACCGTAGGATTGAACTTAGAACCCAAGGTTTAGGGCGATCGATTAAAATATCCGATCAAACCCAAATTATAAACTATTGAGAAGAATATTAGTAAAAATGACCCCGTAAACTTAAATTTAAGAAAATAAGTAATGAAATAAGAGATTATAAAATTTTCAAATTTTAAATATAATAATTGCTAATTACCGAAAAGGCGAAAAGTGTAATATAATAACTAATAAATTACTGGAGATAGATTATATGTATAATAAAAATTTTAGAATGACCAAAATAATAATTAGGAATGTTCACGTATACCTTACATGTATTTACGTGTAGATAAAAATACGCGAAATTACCTAAATTTACCAAAAACTAAGCAAATAATTAAAGAAAATTATAAAATAATTGAGGAAAAATCAGAAGGGTGTGGAATGATGTAAACTTGGTCATGGCATGTCAGGATAAGAAAAAGAAAAATTAACCAATAAGAATTAAGCAACACAAAAGCCAAAATTTAAGGGATAAAGTAATTGTCTTATCTAATTTAATACACAATAATTACACTAAAGCCCTATAAATAATAGGAAAAATCCAGGAACTCATTTGGACAGTTGGGAATCAGAGAAAATTAGGGAGATTCGAAAATTGAGAGAAAAATTCGGTTTGGAAAAAAATTAGAAAAATCTGTGCAATTAGGGCTTTTAAAGGGAACCCACACCAGACGAGGAGCTGGGAGTGGACGGCCACCACCACCACACGGTGGTGGCAGCGCCCAGGCCGGCCGACAAGGCCACGGCGGCCCGCGGTGGCCGGAGCCACCCAAATCGGTGAGTCCGATTTCCAACCTGATTTTGTGTAATTTTGTAAAAATAGTAAATATGATTAGAAAATTATGAATTTTGTTATTCTAGGATATTTTTGTATGTAGTTTGTAGGAAAAATATTATTTTGATGAAAACATGATCCGTAGTATATAGTCCTTAAGAAATCGTGCAAAACCGAGCACATTTCGGTTTAGAAATAAATGACCTTAAGAGTGTAGTTTCAAGCCCAAAATTTTTGTGTAGATTACTCAGATGATATAGAACGGTGCTATGAAGCCCTTTTTCAAAACTTAATTTTCGAAATTTTTAGATAATTTTTAGGCCCTAAAATGAGACATAAAATGGGTAATTTAAGATTAATTAAGTAATTAAATTATTAATTACTGACTTAGTGAATAAGTAGATGTTTTAGGATGTCGAAATCTGATGGTGTATGATACTTGTAGGATTTAGGGTGTTATAATATATATATCTTTCCTCATTTTCTTAGAGAAATGATTTATTTAAATTACAAACTGTTTCCTTCAAAGCGGATTAGTCGTGGACGCTTTGTGTAGATCAGGTCTAAGATAGCGGTTGTAAGGCCAACTTCTATCTTAGGATGGTTTACACGGCAGGGGCTGTTACGACTCTGCCGCTTCGGGGCGTGACAGTTAATCTTTCATTTTTCACAAGTAAAGTTGATATCTATTAATGTTTTCGAATTCGGATGGTCATTGACCAACAAACGCTTCGCCAATAAATCCTTGTATACCATATTTCTTAGCCTCATACATGTAAACACCAAAAACTTACTAATGAATTTGAGACACCAAATAAATAGAAATTGAATGTTTTTAATGATTTAATCTAGTTTTTTGAAAAAAAGAGATTTATTTTTTAGGAATCATAGAGAAGGTGGACATTAAGACTTAACAACGACAAAAGCAGAATCAAGACATGAGCATGGTACAATTAAGCAAAAGGTTTCAATCATGAAGAAAACCTTATTCTAAGAAGAAAAAAAAAAACAGAAAGAAAGAAAAAAGAAAAAAGGAAATGCCTTGGTGATATTTTGCCGATTGAATGAGTAAATATCGAGAGTTAACATGTGGTATGCCGATTGGTTGCTATCTGTGAAATTCTCCATTCCTAAGTAAAATGATCCTAAGAGTCCTTGAAAGAGATATTTAAGAGAATTAGAGAGTTTTTTTTTTAAATCTCCAAGAGATCTATCTTCTTTAGATCATCCACTAAACTAAAACAAGTTTTTTTGAAATCTCAAAGAGATCCATCCTCTTCGGATTATCCACCAAACCAAAACAAGTTAATTTGACCCTTAGTGGTTTTTGCCTCATCCTTCGAAGATAAGCACCCTAAACTTTTGTGCTATCCTTTCAAGATAGGTACCTTAAATCTTTTTCTCTATCCTTTCAAGATAGGCCTCCTTGAATCTTTTGCCTTATCCCTCCAAGATATGCTCCCCTTAAATTTTTTGCCCTATCTTTCCAAGATAGGCCCCCTTAAATCTTTTGCCCTATCCTTATAAGATAGGTACCCCAATTCCTTTGTCTTATCATTTCAAGATAGGCCCTTTAACCTTAGTCCTATTTCTTTACCCCTTCCTCTCAAAATGGGTTTCCCATTCCTTTGCCCCACCTTTTCAAGATAAGTTGTTATTCTTTACATTGATCTTTCAAGTCAATATCCTTCATCAAGATAAAACACAGCTTAGCTAACTGTTTAAGTAAGTAATCCTCATTCTATCAGTTCAAAGTAGGGTTTAGTAAAAATAAGTATCTCTTTTGTTTTTGTAGCAAAGTTCTAATTGAACTTCGCTACAAAGAGGAGTAGTTATAAATATCTCATTTTTACTATTTTTATTTTAGTAGTTTTATTGAGTTAGAAATATAAAAAAATAATAGTAACAAAAAAATGAAAATAAATAATAATAATGATAATGATAATAATAATAATAAATTGATAAAAATAAAAATAAAAATAAAGTATTAAACCGTATCGAGTCGAGTCGAGTTCAGTAATTTAAAGTCGAATCGAATAATGGTGCGTGTCCAATTTAATAAAATTTTAAGTCATTGAAGGATCGGACTTCATTAAAATATTTTGATCCAATTCAATATAAAGTGAATTTTTTATCTAATTTATATTGGGCTAAAATAGACTTAGAATTTATTAGGTGAATTATTAGGCTAAATCAAATTGGATTGAATTAGGGCCAGAAAATAGGGAGCCCAAATTAAAATAGGGTTTCTAGCAATTAGGTCAAATTTTCAAAAGATCTAAATTGTATCTTCTGTATCTGAGTTTAGTATCATATCTTTTAATACAAAAGATTCGATAATGGGTATTATAAATAGGAATTCGATGAGGGACTGAAGGACATTTTTTGAATCCCCAAAAACATATATTCACGATATACATTCACTAGCAGATTCACAAACACCGAGTACTTTGTAACTTTACCCTTACCCACACTTGCCGAACACATATTCACAAAATACTCATAATCACAGTACGCCTTCCCTAGCACAACCATACTACTTCACAACAACGCTTGGACGCTGCTACACTTGGGCACTACTATACTTAACCTACCCCATATCGAGCATTAACTGACACTAATCTACACGTCCCTTAACACACATACATGACCCCCTGATGAACACATACTAATCCATACAACCCCCTTAACGAACACATACTAATCTGTACATCCCCTGCACACTCGCTAGATACACTACACTCACGCACACTTGACACATACGATTATCAACACACTCACGAAAACACAGTACCCTCACAATTTGTACTCCGCCACATTGTACTCACATGCCTAACACGCCCACAATTGGATACACATTGCAAACACTGTCCCCCAAACACATCAATCTACGCTAACCATACACTACCTTGCTTGACTTGCCATATTCTCTCGCCCTTAACATACACTACACCGAGCATTTAGCATACTGACACAAACACACAATAGCCCCAACCCACTACATTGACCTACACTCACTCACGCGACACAGACATACCCTAACGAAGCACGATGCATGATCCATGTAGCTCGCTCCATAACACATCCACTCAATTAACAATTCGAGCAACGCTGTACACAATCACACAAGCATGCAATACACACTTCACAATCAGCATGACACCACGCTACCATGCATGATCAATTCCACGCACACACATGACCCACTTCATGATCATGACAAGATTAACACAAGCACACTGATCATGTGACCCGACTAGTTTAGGTAAAAAAAATATTATAATTATTTTATTTTATTAGTTAATTTAATTATTTTACTAATTTGTTTTCTTTAGTGTAGGTTTTTTTTTTTAAATAATCTTCACATCGTTTGTTATTTTGTTAGATAATTTGAATTTTTGATAAATTTTATTTTAGTAAAATTACATTTTTTTAGAAAATGTCACATATATTTTCTTTAAGATTTGTATCTTCGAAGAAGTATATATCTTAGCATATTTTGTATATAAGATTTAAAAAAGGTCAATTTTGACACGTAGTGTGTTTTTAAAAAAAAAATAAAAAAATCCTAGTTAGAGTTTTAAAAAAGATTTAGTTAGTTAGGATTTTTTTAGATTCGTGAAATTAGATTTTTAGGGTTTTTTAAAAAAAATAATAAATGGTTAAATAAACGTAAATTTAGCTCATTTTTCAAATCTAAAAAAACTACCCATTAAATATTTTATAAAAAAAAATTACATTAGTTTGATTTCAATTAGTAGGAACGTAGGTATCTTTAGGGCAATTATATAAATAAATAAATAACTTTTTTTTATAAAAAATTCGTAATAAAGAAATAATAAAAAAATTCATTTTAGTTATGTTTTACATATCTATATATATTTTAGTATTTTTAGGAGAAATATAAAAATAAAGCCCATTAATTTTTTTTTATTTTTATATAGTGACTTAATCTTAATAGGTTAGCCCCCAAACTCAATTTTTCTGGTTATTTTTCTAAAAATTATTTTTTTAAAAAATACATAAATCAATGGCCAAATTAGGGTTTTCCTATCCAGAAACTCTAATTTCATTTTTTTACCAGTTAAACTGGTTGGCGACTCCAATTTTTTTAAAACATTTTTTTAAGAAAAATGTTTCATTAATTTTATGTCGAGTAATCTGTATTAAGTAGACTAAGCTTAGTATAGATTAAATTAAGGAAAACAAAATAAGACTCGATAAAAGCATAGCTAATTGTTTTTTATCCCCAAGATAACTAATGTTTCTTAATGTAGGATAACTAAAGTTCTTAAAATGTCTAGGATAGGCCAAGCTCTTAGCATGATAACAAAGGCTCTTAAATAAACAAACTTTTAGACTAAGGATAATGAAGGCTCCCGAAGTTTCTCTTCATAGGATAGCCAAAGCACCTGAATTGCCTAAATTAAGGATAACTAAGGTTCCTTGAATTTTCTTACGATAGGATAACCAAGGCTCCTAAATGTTCTCATATCGTAGGATAGTCAAAGTTTTTGAATCAACTTAACTAAGGATGACTAAGACTCTTGAATTATAAGATAACCAAAATTCCTAAATTTAAGGATAACTAATGATCCTGAAATGTCATAAAATGATCAAAGTTCCTTAAGGATAACCAAGATTCTTGGATATAAGATAACCAAAGTTCATAAGATAAGGATAACTAACGTTCCTGTTAAGATGACTGAAGTTTCAAATGGATAACTAAGGCTCTTGAATTATAAGATAACCAAAGTTCCTAAGAAATGATAACTAAGGTTCTTATTAAGATGACTAAAGTTCCAAAAAGATAACTAAGGCTTCTAAACTATAAGATAATCGAAGTTCCTAAGAAAGGATAACTAAGGTGCCTAAATTATAAGATAACCAAAGTTCCTAAATTTAAGGATGACTATGGTTCTTGAGATTTTATATGATAATCAAAGCTCCCTATGCATAGCTAAGACTCTTGAAATATAAGATGACCAAAGTTCCTAAGGAAGGATAACTAAGGTTCATAAATTATAAGATAATTAAAGCTCCTTAAGGATGACTAAGATTTCTGAATATAAGATAACTAGAGTTCCTAAGGAATAATAACTAAGGCTCCTAAATTATAAGATAACCGAAGTTCCTAATGACAGATAACTAAGGTTCATAAATTATAAGATAATTAAAGCTCCTTAAGGATGGCTAAGATTTCTGAATATAAGATAACCAACGTTCCTAAGAAAGGATAACTAAGGTCCCTAGATTATAAGATAATTGAAGTTCCTAAGGAAGGATAATTAAGGTTCTTGGATTATAAGATAACTGAAGTTCCTAAGGAAAGATAACTAAGGTTCCTGAAATTTCCTCAAAGGATTACTAAAGTTCCTAACTTGAGGATGACTAAAGTTCATATTGCAAATTCTCAAAATTTTCATTTTTGGAAAATTGAAGGAAAAAAGTGCTTCATTAAAAAAAAAAACTATTAATCTTTTTCTTGCTAACATGTAACAAAATTATACTAACTCTAAATATTACAAATAAGCGGTATGCTCATTCTTTTAACCCATTGGCCATTCATTCTTTATCTTTGATTGCTTGTCCGCTATGATAAAGGAACAAGAAAAACACTTCAATTAAACACCTTGTTCTTCTTGCCATATGGAATTCCCATTCAATTTTGGGGTGAAGGGCTTCTCGTACCCCTTAAGGCATACTTAACTTTTGCTTCATAAGTTTCATACCAGCGAAAGTATCTTGATTATTTGAATAATTTAGTCCAAGAGAACTTCCTCACACTGTTAGATAGCTTGTTTTCACTCCGAACTATGATTCCAAAAATTATGGTCAGTCGTGTAAGTGATATACTTTGATTGATTTGATAGGTCTTTTCCTTAAGGTTGTAACGTAGGCTTTTAGTCATTAGCTTAAACAAAAGGGGATATTGATATGCTATCAAATTTTGAAAAAATTAATATCTCAACCTAGGTTTACAAGTCAAGAACCTTAATAGGAAACGCTAAGATGGGCTGGCCTTAGTTTTATGAGCGATGATTACTTAAGATAAATCAACTTCTTTAGTCAAAAGAGTTTCATTATGAGTGGTATAATGGGTAGGACTATAGAATTAAAGTTTCATTCCTTTAGGCTCAGAATCTCTTGCTTAGGTTTGTGCTTTAAAAGATATTGGGGGAAGACTCAGGTCCTCAATTTTGTAATTCATGGGCTCAGCTTTTCTAAGGTATTCGGACCTTAAGCCCTTTAAGAGCTTTTGAGTTGTTATTTAGGATGTGATTACTTTGCTTTTATTTTCTTCTTCTTTTTTTCCTTTCTTTTTTCCCTCTTTTCTTTCTTTTTCTTTTTTTTTTTCCTTTTTTCCTTTTCTTTTCTTTTCTTTTTTTTTTTTTGCTAAGTTGATCACCCTCCATGTGTTTGAGTTTCCGCTTGAAGAGATTAACATGTCCTAAAACCATGAGCTCAAAGTGTATAAGCTCAATGAAGTAGGATATGGCTTTAAGGGAGTGTTTTAGAAATATCAATGGCCTTGCGGTGTTTGAATGTGTGTATGGATTTGAGTGAAGTGTAAGGTTTGAAACTCTTTTTCATTCTAAAAAAATCGAGTTATTTATGACAATTATTGCTTGTGAATCAACATAACTAAAGCAAGCATAAGTTAGTTTATTCCTTTTCTCCAAAATCAATGCCCCTAACCTCCTAATTGCCCCAATATGGGGTGGTTCTTGATAGGATTAATTTTAAAAATCTCTAAAAGGCTCAAATGGGCTTACAAGGGTTAATTATGTTTAGGGTAATTAAATGAATGCCTATCGTCCTTTCAATCTACATATGACATGTAAGATAAACCTTATTTAAGGAATGAGTTTTATCTTCGCTTTCATATCTCTTTGCTCTCATGAGTGTTTTAGGGTTAGTGTTTAGGATTAGGGCTTACCTCTCATCATCCTAAACTTTTCAAATAATGAAAAACTTTCCTGTTAAAGGACTTAAAGCATTCTAGGCCTTTATGTTTACCCCTCATTTGCCTTAGGCTTGCCTAGTAAGTTTGGATATTTTGTGATGCCCCTTTGTTTTTTTACTCAATCAATTGCACCTTAACCCAAGCTCATTAGGATTATTAGTGGAATACTTCGTAATGGAGACAAACATTGCATCGGTTTCAAGGTTAGAGCAGGTAGGTTAGTTTTATGAAGTGAGTGTTTAGGTCGTTTTAGGCTTGAAAATGATTGGTGAGTGGATAAATTTCTAAGAAAGTCAATAGGCTATGTGTTTGGGTTTTTCTTGGCTCGACGTAGGTTGAAATAGGTGGGGATGTCTGTGGTTTGTGTTTAGAGGTTTGGTAGTGGGCATCTTTTCAAGGATTGTGTTTATCTTAGGCTTTTCCTAGGGATGGGCTATGTCTCCACCATTTTTATTTATCAATTTCCAATGTGCTTTCTCCTTTTCCCTCAGCATTAGGTTTAACTCATTAGCTACATAGCACTTTGGGCTTAGAATAAGTGACTATCAAGATTAAGCTTAGGCAGGAGTCATTGTTGTTAGTCATCTTAGCTTAAAAAAGGAATGGCTATGGGCTTTAACAATGGGTATAACTACTCAAAAATAATAACTCAAAGTCTGTAAAACCTATACTCGTTGACAGTTTTTTTTTTTTCTTCCTTTGAAAAACTTATGATATTTTCTTTTAACAAAAAAAAATTATTCTAAAAACATTTGGAAACCCTTATTTTATAGAGAAAAAAAAAACTATGTTACAAACAAAATCATTTGCTTCTCCTTGACTCATTTGAATGATTGAAAAAGTTATAGAGTCGATGAAATAATTAACTATTTTACGAGGTTGACAATTGAGGGTAATGACATATTTATAAGTAAAAACTCTTGAAAACTCTAAAGGATGCTAAAGAGAAACCTATGTTATAAGTGATTGTATTGCTAACATTGCCTAAGGAATAGAAAAACCTAATTATGAAGATGACACAATGAGGACGGCAAAGTTATAAAGGACAACTGATGATTAAACGGTGATAATTTTACTAGTAGGGTGCTAAATGTTGCAAAAACATGAGTAAGAGACAATTTAGGGATAATAGTTATTTACAGATCACAAGTAACAAATATTCACAACTCTAAGGATTTTTATTTATTCTTTTTTAATTTACATGAAAGAATGTTATTAAGTACAGATGCGCTAGACCCTTGTTGGGTATAGAATTTTTCTCTAAGTACGAATTTCAATAAAGTAAGGGGAAAATTTTACAAAAACACATCATTTAATAAGTTATAAGGAAATATTTTTTATACATGAAAAAAATACAAGGAAATATTATACAACTATTATATCCCATGAGAAAATAATAAAATTGCAACTCCTTGCTCATGATATATTTTTTGAAAACATCGCATTGTTATTCATTTGCTAGCCTATAAAGGATTTAGTGCAATTTGGTGGATACCATCTTGAATTTTGTTGCACCATCTTATTTGTAAAATAAAATAAGAGTTACAATACATAAAACATAGGTTATAGGATAATATACATAGGCAAGTATATGGAATGTAAGAAATAACATTAAAATACAAAGAAAATGTGATGCAATATTATACACACGCATGTAATGTGTTGTGGCCTGAAGCGGTAGAGTTGTAACAGTTCCGTCGTACAAATCATTCTAAGATAAAAGCTGATCATACCATTACTATTTTAGACCTAATTTACACAAAGCATTTACGACTAACCCGTTTTGAAGTAAGTAGTTCATAAATTATTTACCTACGAAAGTATGAAAATATATATATACATTAGGATTCAAATATTACAAATCATGTTTACAGAGTTTTGTTGTACTATATTTCCTAAGTAATATATAATTCGAAAATGAAAGATTTTAAAATCAGAGTTAAGACTTTAAAAATATATATGTTCTTTAGATGTATTTTCCCACTCCCCAAGATCCAGCAGTTGCTAGGTTCGAGGTAAATATAGGCCGCTTCCTAACTAGCATTTGCAACAATGTTTATAGGGATATGAGTAACGAAAAGCTCAGTAAATTAGGACGGAGACTTAAAACTATACCTTAAAAGCAATAAGGGTTTTCAACCAAATTAGTTAGATGCAATATATGTACAAGCAAATGTCATCACACGAAATTGTTTAGCCCATTGTGAAATTAGAAAAATTACACCCGCTCTAATCTGAGTTGAGAAGTTTCCATTAATCAAACAGCTCATGACTAAACCTAGACTTGTGCAGCTTCTCTAGCGACTACTTTTAAACCATTGACTTCGCCCTTGGTGTAACATCCTCATTTGTCACTTAGTTCAATTAAGAATGAAGAAGAAATTAATTATGCTATCAAGCGCTATCCTTTTTGAAGGTATCAGTATTTAGCCAAAGAACCTTAAGTTTTCCCTAGTAGGTTGCGATACAAGTTTGATTTAGAATTTCAAGTCATATATTTAATTATATCTGGTTTAAGGTATTCAATCATTTCAAACAAATCACACAAATACAAGCCAAAGCAGTAAACCAAAATCACATCATCAAGCTCAGAAATAAGCACATACAAGCATATACATAGTCAACTATCTAATAATCACATCCAAGTATAATTTCAAGCCTCCAAGTACTACAAATTAATCTTCTGAAATATAGTAACGTATTAATCCCAACTTAAATAGACTCCTCGTATGCTCACTCGCTCACTCAAGGTGCGACTCGCATAAGCTATCGCCAATAATCTCTATAATACAAATGTTGTTTCAGTTTTCACATAACTGACATAGATTGATTTTATCCTATAACGCTTATTATTATCTTTAGTTTAGGGTTTTAGTATACTTAATTATTTAGGTTTTTAAAGTCTCTTATAATTATTCCTAATTTAGGTTAGGTTCTGATTCAGTTGTGAAGTCGGTTTCTAAATTGGGTTCTAAGTCAATTTCTAATTACAAGTTATATAGGAACCCTAAAAACTTGTTCCAATCCATAATATAAAATTATTCATATTATAATTTTATATCCTAAATATTGTATTTGGTCTCTAATTAATATGTTAGTTTGCAAGGTATACCCTAGTCCTTATTTAACTACTGATTTTACTCACAATGTGAGAAAAAATTACATTTTTCATATAATTATATAAATTTATTTAATATTAGATTTATTTTATATTAATGCTATTATAATATTATCACTTTTGGTATAATATTTTGTACTCATTAATGTTCTATATTTACATATTATGTATCATTACATAATTCACCCTTAAATCGTCTATTTAACACTTCTAACACTATATATATTGTCCTTCGTCCTCCAATAACATATCAAATGTCTAATCACATCCTAAATCATAAATTATATCTAATTAACCTTCAATTACAAAATTAACTTAAAATATATCATTTATTTACATAGTTAGTACATATCATAATACATATAACTAATGCCTCAAACTCCAATAAAACTACAAAAAATATATTATAATTAGTAAATTATGGTTATTATATTATAATCATGAAAAGTACTAAGATAGTTATATATATATATATATATTATTCTCTGGTATACCGATTTTAAATTCGATTTTGCTAAAAATTAGCTTAAATTAGGTAAATGACTAAATAAAATTATAAGATTTAAACTGAATATTTCCAAAATTATAACTAGGCTTTAGAAGTCATTACAATTCAAATTCATTAAGGAATTTAATTAAAAACCTATTATTTTTTTGATATGAAAAACTGCACAGATTCAACAAAATAATTTTAATAAATACTAAACGTGTATTTTATCAAAAATTATTTTTATTTAAATTAAATATATCATATGAGGAAATGTATACAAAAAATTAGCTCAAAATAACATTATTTACTATTTTTGAAAATTCATACAAAATTAATTGGAGTTAAGCTTGTTCTTAAGAAACCTACATAAGCACTTCTAATTTAAAAAAAAATGGTTTGATATTCTAATTCTACATGCAAAAATCCCTAGAGAAACCAAATTTCATAATTTTTCATACATATTTGATATTTTTACTAAATTAAACAAATTCAAAAGAAAAATCGAAACTCACTAATCAACAAGCTTCCAGCCACCAGTAGTGGCTCCACCGTTTTCTATACGCTATACGTGGGGTCCACTATTTGTTGGTGGTGGTTGTTCCTCTCTAGGTGCTCGTTGGATATAGGTTCCCCTTATAAGCTTTAAATACATACAATTTTGTTTAATTTTGCTATAATTGGTTTTTCCTCTCTTCTCTCCTCTCCTTAATTTTTGTCTAATGCTAAATTGACCAAATAAGGTTTTGGAAATGGTTTGCTAAATTTATAGTTGGGTTTGGGATTTTTCTTTTAATTTTTCCTTACCAAGTGTCCCTTATCTCTTTCTTTTTCACTTTCTATTTAACTCAATTTTATTGGTTTATTTTTTCTTCTTCAATTCCAACTTGCCAAACCTCATTTCTAGAATTCTCTTCATTTTTCCATATTTTTCATGATTTTTTAAATTATTTATGAATTTTATTTAATTATTTAGTATTATATTAGCATATTTATGGTATTTTAAGTAATTTTGGGTATTTTTACCTATATATAAATACATATATGGTACAAATAAATATTTATAAATATTATTTAAGTTATTTTATGATTTTTAGTATGCATATAATTTATCTCTATTAATTTGTTAGTTATTGAAACTTATTTTACGCGTTTTCGATAAATAACCAGAAATTTACATATAATTCAATATTATAATAATTAAATATTTTATTATTTATTTTTCTAAATCTAAACCCACGAGATCACTTTTACTAGTATTTTTAACTTTGTCGTAAAATTTAGGTTTGATCGAACAATTTACTCGACAACCTAAATTTTACAGTTCGAATCTCAAACACCAGATTGTGGGACTTACACAATGCAATAGGATTGTAATTAATAACTTATAGGAATGGAATCATCATAAACCCGTGATTAACTCCCAACACTTGTATATATGAGTGTATGAATTTTTTAAAATAAAGTTTTTTGAAAATAAAGCTCATGAACACTTATATATAAGTGTGTTGATTTATTTAATTTTTTGAGATAGAGGCCTAATTGATTGCGAGTTATAATAATTTTTTCTTGAGAATTTAAACATTACTAACCCTTATTTAGTTAAAATGATGTAGGAGGGTAGGATTTATAAGTTTCAGGCTTTGTAGCCTTTGGCATTTTTAGAAAAACACTTAGTAGCCTACATGCATGAATGGGCTTGTCTATCATCATTAGGGAAGGGTAAAGACCCCAGCGACTTGGGAGTTCTATAATAACGGCTCGTCTTAATTTTCTAAAGTGGTCCAAGCCCCATCACATTTAAACACATGTATGATAAGAAAAAAAAAAATCAAGGCCATCAAAAACCCCAAAAGGCTTGACCCATTAGGCTAACTTCTCTCTTTACATGGCCTGTATGTCTAACACCTGATTAATATAGCTATATTACAATATATACATTAAATAAAAGAAAAATAAGGGAAAAAAAAGAGAGCCTATTAACTAATTTTTTAATTTTTACATGGTTAGCCTAATAAGTCTTTGGTGGAGTCACCAAATTTGTCGAGTTCCATTTGAGTTTTTCTTAATTTAACTTATATTAAACTCAACTTACTTAATATAAATTATTTGACATAAAATGAAAGAAAAATTTTTTTCTTTAAAAATATATATATTTTGAAAAAAAAATAACAATTTAGAATTACTAAACCGATAAAACTGGTAAAAAGGTTAAATTAGGGATTTTGAGTGAGAAAATTTTAATCGAGCCACTAGTCTATTGATTTTAAAAAAAAATCAATTTTTTTAGAAAATTTAACTAGAAAATCGAGATTCAGGGACATACTTATTAAGATCAAGTCAACATGTAAGAAAAAAAAAACTGATTGGCTTTTATTTTTTATAATTTTTCTAAAGATGCTAAAATATGCAACGGTAAACAAAAATGAAATTAAAATGAATTTTTTAATAATTTATATTACGAATTTTTAGAATTTTTTTAAAAATTTTTTTTATGGTTGCCTCAAAGGTATCACATATCAGTTAGTCAGGATCAAACCAACGTAGTTATATTTTTAAGAAAAGATTTAGTGGATTGATTCTTTTTAATTTGAAAATTGAGTCAGATTTAAGTTATTTGACGATTTTATTTAAAAAAAAAAAACCCTACAAGATCTAACTATATAAATCTTTTTTTAAAAAAGAAAAAATCTTTTGAAAAGACTCCAATTAAGATTTTTATTATTTAAAAAAAAAAACCACTACGTGCTAAAAAATTTATATTTTTAATACCTTAAATACAAAATTTATGCAAATCTATTGAAATATGCAATTTAGATACGTATCTTCACAAAAGATATGAATTTTGGAAAAATGTGCAACTATATCTAAAGATGCAATTTTTATGAAAAAAGATGCAATTTATTAAGAAAATGCAATTTATCTAAAAACGCATGACATATAATTTATGTTAGAATTATTCAACAACCTGCATTAAGGGAAAAGATCCAAGGGAGATAATCACACAAGTTGGGTTGGGTCGTATGCATGGCATGTGATTTGATATTGGTGTGTAGTAGCATGAAATTGGGTTTGCCATTTAGACTGTATGCATGGGTGTTGGGTCTACAATTGGACTGTACGCGTGGATGTTGGGTTTGCGATTAGACTGTGTGCATGAGGATGTGCTGTCGTGCTAAGGATGTGCTGTGCTATAGAGATTCGTATGTTGTGCTATGGGTCTATTGGGATGTGAAGCGTGTTTTGCCTTACAGTAGTGTATGAAGTGTGCAATAGTATATGTGCTATCGGGCAGTGGATGGGCTTAGTGTAGAGGATGAAGTGTGGACGTAGGTGTATACTTACGATGCAATGGGCGAGGATGGGGACAAAGGTCACTGTAGTTGGTGTGGTTGGGCGTGGTCGATAGGGATTGTGTTTGGGAGTAGATTGCTGCAACCAATAATAAGTGATTGGGGTTGAAGGAGGGTAGAGATGAAAGTGAACAAGAATGAAGATGGGTTGAAAGAAGGTAGTGTGATGAAGGTCAAAAAATAATTGTGTGTGGAATGTGTAATTTTTTTTTTATAGTCGAAATCCATTATTTATAAACAAGTAATTTAAATCTTTTAGATCTTTTAATAAGGATTCGATTTTAATAAATCTAATATTCATAAGATACGACAATACTTGGTTTAGATTTGTTAGTTTTCTGAATAATTCCTTCAAGATTTAGTCCGATATACTCTTAAGTTCTAAAAGCCTCACATTCTATTTGGGCTTTCTATCTTGAGCTCGACTCAATCTAACCTGTTTTAAATTGACCATGGCCTTTTAATATCGTTTAAAATATATATACTAACCATTTAATACCATTCTTAAATTTAATAAATCTCAAGTCTATTTTTAATTGGTCTAAATAAAAATATTTTAAAATTCAAATTTTGGATCAAATGAACTCAAATATTTTACTGGACTTTCTTCAAATATTTTCTAATGAAGCCTAACATCTTAAAAACTCAGAATTTATTAAATTACATGTATACTTTGATTATTGCTTGATCCAACTCTAAACAACTAACTGACTTCACTTGACTTAAACACTTTCGACATTTTGTATTTTTAATTTTTCAATTTTTTTGTGTTTTTCTATTTTTTATAAACCTAGCCTAAAAGTAAAAAAAAAAAAAAAAAAAAACTAAAATTAAAATAATTGGTGGCAAAAATGGGATGTCTACACTCATTATAATCATTGCTCGAGAGAACAGATAAAAGTGGGATGCAACATTAACTTACTATAAATGGCAAGAAGAAATTACAAGGGAAAAAGGAAATTCTTTTTTATGATAATATTTGATTGTGGCTTCATTATAAAAGGGCATTTATACCTAGACAAAAGGTAACCTACATGTCAAGATAATTTACTAAAATGGGTATCTTACCAAAAAATAGAAAAGTACTAAGAAGAATATATAAGGAAATAAGTAAATTCATAATATACAAAGTGGAATATTAGGGCCTTATTTGAATCAGTGTAGATGTTAGGGGACATGTGTTGCAATCTGTATAAGTAGGGGTTCGTCTAGTAAAGTAGTTATAATGGAGTTTGGTTGTGTCTGGTTAGCAGCTTCTAGATAATTTGGTATGGTGTATAGCTTGATTGTCACCTATCGTAGGCCTGGGGTAGGGAAGCAGTCCAAAATAGGTCAATAAGTAGGCCTATAGCTCGAATCTTGGTAAGATTGGTTTGGAATCATGACGACCAAGCTCTTGATCAAGTATGTCGAACTGTTTGTGGGACTGCCTATATCCGTACTAGATTGACATCCTTCCTTCGATCTTTAATATGGTATAATATTTAGAGCACTTAGGGAAAAGAAAAGCTCAAAAGTAGATAGGATGTTGGACTCTTTTATGATAAGACAAAGGGTAAGGATCCTTTATGCTATACCTTCTATTCTTTTGGCTCGGGCTTGAGTCACTGTTCCACTTGATTGATTCCTATCAATGTAGAATCTATCAAGCCCCAAACCCGATGAGTTGTAACAGCTACATCACATAACTTAACCTAAGCTAAAAGCTAGCTATCTTAGCAACTAATGTAGTTATAGTTTACACAAGGTGTTCACATCTCAACTAGTTTTAAAGTAGTTGGATAGGCACCTATAATATATATAACTTGCATAGTAACTCCTTGCAAAATATGATTCTTTATAATCCTTTTAGTTAAGACCTTAATGTATAACCTTATATACATTAAAAGTCCAAAGTTCTCAAAAGAACTATACAACTTCATAGGCGATCTTATTTACATGTACTAAAAATGTACCAGTGAGCCAATGAAAACTATGAGGCCTCTTAGGAAGACCCTAACAATTTTCCCATAAAATTAAAAAAAAAAAAAAAACAAAGGAGAAAGTGATTAGTTCATTAGTCTTCACATCTTTACTCTCTGGCCCGTCGGAACTAACCTGTAATTGTAATGCAATATCTCTAAGTACTAATTAACACCTGCAAAATAGTCTATTGGAATATAAGCACAACTAGCTTAGTAAAATGGGATGAAGTCATAAGAGTATATTAACAAACATGGTAATCAAATCATTAATTAGATACAAATGTAGCAAGCATATGGTAGTCACACATAATGTTTAATTGGTCCATTGTGAAGTTAGAGTCATTGTGTTCGCTCTAACCCAAATTAACGAATTTCTACGTGATACTATTAAACCAAATCTAAGCTTGTGCAATTGAGAACACTCTCATCCCTAGATAACATTCAAATCATGTTTCTTAACCTTACCACAACCTCCTTTTTTGTTACTTAGTTCTACCAAAGGTGGGAAAATGACCATTTCTACTATCCTTATTAAAGCGTTGGTATTTGATTTAACAACCCAATTGTTACCTATATTGGATTGTCATAAATGTCAGGTTAGTGCTTAGTCAAGTTACGATTAGTCTAATTTTGAAGGTGAGCAACCAAATTCAAGTCAAGTTAGACATAATATGCACAACCTGAAAAGAACACTTGGAGATCATCTCTTAATCACAAATCAATATCACAAGCCCACGCATGGCACACACACATATAATTTAGTTACAACCACAAATAAGTTCTCTTAATTCTCCAAGTATCTTGAAATGATACTCTAACGTATCGTGAAACATCAATCCCAACTTACATGATGTTGACATAAGTTAATCTTACTTTTTGTGCTCAATCTTTTTACAAGTCCCTAAACAGCTAACACAAATATTTCAGTTTTTGCTAAATAAAAAGTATATGAATTCTTTTTAATGTTTTATGTATAGTTTTGATATAGATTAGGCAGATTTATTAAGTTTTTGGTTAAGTTTTAGCTTTTTGCTGAAATCACTGAACAAGGTTTTGAACATAGTCTTTATCTAGTTTTTGTTCAAGAACCCTTTGATGAAGTATTTGAAAATAGCCTTATTAATTAGAAACTCTCATATCAACCTTCTGAGGTCATATTAAGTAAGTTTTTCATACCAACCAATGTTGTAATCAAGTTTTTGAACTTAAGACTAAGTTTTTCTTTTACCAAATCAAGCCTTTGAAGAACCTTATAAACATATTCAACTTACAAGTTCACTCTAAGCAACTCATTTTAGTATCATATTTCCAGTTATAAACATGCTAAAACATAATCATACAATAGGTTTATTATACAAATTAACGCTACACCATTAAAACTTCCAAATTCTTATGCTTTTATTTTAATGCATTAAGCCCATAACTAGTAACTTATACATATTTCAACTCCAATTCAATCCACTCAACTCCGAATCATTTTCCATGGTAGAATATAACTCATATGAACTCCAGAATAGATACAAATTGTTTTCTTCAAAGCTAATTACATAAAATTTTCGAAAAATAGCATTTTTGTCCTAATTTAGAGGTTCAAACATACATAAAAATCACAGAAAATATTTTTGTCTAAAAACTCTTCATATCATTCTTACATTAAATATAAGGATACTTTAGAAAAATTTTAGTTTCAAAACTATAACTATAGGGTCATTTAAAATACTTTCAAAAATAGTTCAGTTTTAAGAGATTTCTTAAGAAGGTCATGTACCCATTTCACACACTAATATTTTTTGCAAAAAGTACATGTAAAAATATTTTAGAATAATTTTTCTCCTAATTTTTGGAATTAATTTAATATTTTTACAAAATTGAGGAAAATCGAATAAAAAATTAGGCTCACAAAAAAAATGACCTTCCAACCACTAACTGTAGCTACCCCCTATTGGCCTAACTTGTCACTACCCCCACTATTAGGTAGTGGCAATAGTTCACTCCCAGTTTCACTTCAGACTCGCGTTCTTACAAGTAGCTTAGTTTGCGAAATTTTCTTCTTATTTTTCCAAAATTTTTTCTTTAATATTTCTTCCCACTTCTTAATTTTTCCTTAATCTTAATTCATTTAAGAAATCCCTAGAAAGCTCCCAATGATAATTCCTAAGTGGTGAAGTGCAAAAATGAGAGTTTTCTCTCTCATCATGGTTTTTATACTCCTAATCCATGCATATTTAGGTATATTAGGTCACTTCCTTAATCCATAGTTGTCCATATGCCGTACATGCCTAATCCATTAGAGTTTTGGTTGTTTAGCAATTTTTACTAATTTTTGTTATTTTCCTTATTAATTTTTAACTAATTACATGTATTTTCGGGTATTTTAAGTATTTACAAATATACTCATATATATTAATTATGCTAGTAGCACGTGTACTATTTTTACATATTATTTTATGTCATTTTAAAATTTTATAGTGCCATTAATTTATCTCTAAATTTTTCTTAACTTTCGTTATCTAAATTATGCGTTTATGATGTATAAAATATAATATAGTATAATTTAGTAAAATTAACTATTATTGGTTATAATATTATTATTTTGTCATATTACTACAGTTCAGACTCACAGGATGTCCTTCTCTAACTCTTAAGACTTACTCGTGAAGTATCAACTTAATCGAGTTACTTCCATATACACCATAAATTACCTGCTCAAAATTTGATACGTAAGACTACAAGGCTCACAAAATTGATCAAAAGTCCTCATTGAGTTACTATATTTCTCTTAGATCTTCATTAGTATCTTGAAAGATGAAGAAATAAGCAACCATGTCTACATACTTAGTTGAAGCTAAGTACCGTAGCATGGAATCCTCTACTAAAGAGCTTTTTTGTGGATTTCTTATATACTTCATGATTTGAAGATTCCTTTAAGTTCTATGTTGTTATATTTATAGATAGTTGTTCTGCTTAATAAATAGCAAACAATCCTTATTTGCATGGAAGGACAAATCGTATTGAAGTCAACATCTACTTCACCTAAGACATTGTTTCATCTGGATTTTTACATATTTTTTTATGTACTACACGTAGGTAAACACATGAGAGCATTATCAAATAAACTATGGGGATATGATAGGGATTAAGGACTGATTACATGCTCCCAAGCCTAAGGGCTCTCTCAGGTAGTCTGTTGAGCTGTCCGAGGTGAGTTAAGTGCTGAAGAACAGTGCTTGCCCTAGTCCAATCTATCGAGCTACTTTACTCTCTATGCTATTTAAGGCGTTGCCGAGGTAGCCAGCCGACATACCGAGTTGAACCCTCCATTATGCGCTAGTCCAAGCGTTAAATCTGAATACAGTAATCTCTGCGATACTGAGGCCGAGTTGATAACTATTAGGAGTCGACCATCCGAGGCTAACTCGATTGTGAGCTAACTTGAGATAACCCTAGTCTTGCAACAATTAGGGTGCTAAACTTCCGACGCTGAACATACCTAAACAGAGGCCAATAGAGGTCCACCTCGGCTCGGATCGTAATACTATCAGAATCGTAAAGTAAAAATGCGCGCGCACTGTTTTTTCTGACAACTGTATTGCCCTTTCTGATAGATGATGTTCGCTGCGCACGATTTCGTATTTTCCCTGTAAAGTGTTTTCCTTTTGTTTAGGAAATAGGAATTCATTTTTGTAATTATTTGTAACGTAGAACTTGTCCTAATAGGGTACTATAAATAGTCACATAATGTAATAGCCGCAATAAGATATATAGAAAAATATATTGAACTTTTTACCTTCTCTTGAGCTAAGTGTCCTCTTGTTTACTCTTGAGCTACTCTTATTTAGTCCATTCGAGTGTAGACTAGTGGCGAGTGACCTCCGACCACACTTGTGCGTCTTATCAAGTACGACCTGAGCTCGTATGAGGTGTTGGTGCGTCATATTCATCATCGATGTACGGGAACCCGCCCTCCCTTGACTATCATTTACTTTTCCAGCTATCTTGTAGCTTGGACCCGCCCCCTTTGGTTATGTATGATATTAGGTTCGTATGTTCATCCCCGAGTCTGTATCATCTTGGTATCAGAGCTTAGCTACGTTCGAAGCTGGATTTCGTTATTGTGTTCTTTTAATAGTTTGTTACTGCTCTCGTGTGGTAGTGGTTCTATTGTTAGCTTTGAAGTTTAGTAATGAGAAGTGTTTTATACTCTATTTTCCCCTATTTTCAATACACTAAAACAAAGTGTGGTTGATTGTGTATTTGTTGAGAAATTGTCATTATGAAGTAAACATCAATGTTGGATTCAAGTGTACAAGGAACTTTGGAAAACCAAGAAAGTGGTACTCAATATGGTCAAGGACAGAAAGGAAGCTTCTCACCTCAGTCAGTGGGTGACCGCTTGGATAGGCTTATCAATTTGGTAGCTAATTTGGTGACTGTCATCTAAGAAGACAGACGGCGAACTAGAAACAACCCCATGAGGGAACTCGAATAATAATGCTGAGGCAATGGTTAGTTTGGCCAAGATAACGCCCTAACTCGATCACCCTAAGCTAAAGGAATTGGTAGGGATGTTAGACGAAGGTCAGCACTTGAAGAGATTGAGGAGGAAGCAGAAGGAGATGGTAGGGTAGGGGGTATTATGGGCTTAAGGAAAGAAATGTACGAGCCCCTAGAGTTGAAGGATTACAGATGCGTATTCTAAGTTTCTTTGGAAGTAGTGATGCCGAGGACTACCTAGATTAAGTAGATAAGATTGAAAAGCAGTTTGAATGCCACGAGGTACTTAACAATGCAAAGGTTAAACTTATTGTGTTGGAGTTCACTGGTTATACCGCTTTATGGTGAAAGAACTTACAAGCCACTAAAAGAAAGGAAAGAGAACGAAAGATTAGGAGTTGGGATGATATGAAGAGAGTTATGCGGAGATGGTTTGTGCCAAGCTATTATCTGTAGCATGCCTTCAAGAGACTACAAGAACTGAGATAAAGAGCATCAAGTGTGGATGCTTACGTTAAAGAATTCTAGATGCTAATGATCTGATGCGAAGTCGTAGAACCTGAAAACCGAACTGTGCCTTGATTCATTAGTGGATTGAAGTATGAGATTGGGCATGTCTTGGAAACCTTAGACGTTAGAACACTTGATGATGTAATTCGGACTACCTAGAGGATAGAAAGAAGTCGAACAGGAAGATTTTGACCACCAATTAATCGTCTTAGCAGTAATCAACCTATTTCGAGTAGACCTTGGCGAACGGAACCAAGTAAGGTCACTGAAACCCGACCTGCTCAAATTACCTAAGTAAAGGAGAAGGAATCATCGAGGAAGTTTGAGAAAGGCCAGAATTCAGGGAGGAAAATGAATGAGATCAAGTGTTTCAAATACTAAGGATTGGGACACATGGCCACTCAATGTCCAAACAGGCGAACAATGGTGATCAAAGGCTAAGCACCGATTGTTGAGGTTGATAGTACTGATGAGGAAGTGGAGTAGTTAAAGGAGGACGGATAGACCGAGCTGTCCGAGGAAGAAGTTATCTATAGTGAGGAAGGGAACTTCATGCTGACCACTTTAGTGTTGAGGAGAACAATAAGTGTCAATCCTATACCTAAAGACGAGTAGAGGGAAAATCTCTTCCATATTGGGTGCAAGGTGAACAAATCACTATGCGCGCTGATCGTTGACAGTAGGAGTTGCACTAATGCAACCTCTGCATTTATGGTCCAGCAGTTGAAATTGCCGAGCATGCTTCACTCGAAACCCTACAAGCTTGATTGGTTCAGTAATAAGGGAGCCCTACAAGTGAACAATCAAGTGTCTATATCAATTTGTATTGGCAAGTATCGAAACGAAGTGCTTTGTGATGTACTGCCCATAAATGCGTCCCACCTTCTACTTGGACAATCATGGATGTTTGATCGAACAGTAATATATGACTGGAGGAGGAACACATGTTCTGTAGAGCATGAAGGAAAAAGGTTGAAATTAAGTCTCATGATTACCGAACAGGTAAAAGTCATGCAGTCCTAGATTAGCTGAACCCTAAAGAAGGAGGCTTTAGTACTGACTTAAGTCGAACTGAAAAGAGAAATGGAGTTGGAGGGACTGACCTATCTGCTTATCAGGAAGCTTCTAGAAATGAGACCCAGGCAGAAGAGTTGCTAACTGAGGTAAAAACCTTACTAGAGGACTTTGCCAACCTGTTTCTAGAGGGTCTACCACCCAATTTAAGGCGTCGAGCATGCGATTGACCTGTAGCCAAGAGCTACCCTGCCGAACAAGCCTACTTATAGGCTAAACCGTAAATAGGCTACCGAGCTACAAAGGCAAGTAGACAACCTCATGAAGAAAGGGTATGTGCGCGAGTCCTTGAGCCCCTGTATTGTGCTGTATCGGTCCTGTTAATGCCGAAAAAGGATAGTTCTTGGAGGATGTGTATGAATAGTTGAGCCATCAATCGAATCACCATCAAGTACAGGTATCCTATACCTAAGCTTGATGATATGCTAGACGAGTTAAGTGAAGCAAAAGTATTCTCCAAGATCGATCTCAAATCTGGATACTATCAAATTCGAATGCGTGAAGGAGATGAGTGGAAAACCGCATTCAAGATACGACATAGTTTACATGAGTGGCTTGTAATGCCATTTAGACTATCCAATGAGTCAAGCACAATTATGTGACTTATGAATCATGTGCTCTGAGAATTACTGGGAAGGTTTGTCGTAGTTTATTTTGATGACATTCTAGTATACAGTCCTAACCTGAAGTCTCACCAAAAGCATCTCCAATAAGTGCTCATGAAACTCCAAGTTGAACAGCTCTACGCCAATTTGAAGAAGTGCGATTTTTGCTTATCCGAGGTGATCTTCTTAGGATTTGTTGTAAGCGGAGGTGGCATCTAAGTTGATGAAGAGAAGATAAGAGTAATCATAGAATGGCCTGAGACGACCTGTTCTGCCGATGTAAGAAGTTTCCATGGCCTGACATCATTTTATCGCTGATTCATAAAGAATTTTAGTATAATTGTGGCCCTACTTACTGGACTCTCAAAGAAGAATGTTAAATTTAGATGGGATGAGAAAGAGAGGAGAAGCTAACTACAACTCCCGTCTTAGCTCTATTAAGCTTCGATAAGGTATTTAAAGTAGAGTGTGATGCGTCCGGACTAGGCATAGGTGCTGTGTTGATATAAGAAGGCTAACCTATTGCTTACTTCAACGAGAAACTTCGAGGAGTCACACTCAACTATTTTGTCTATAACATGGAGTTCTTCTCCTTTATCCAAGCCTTAACGGTGTAGCAATACTATTTGTTGCCCAAGGAATTTATGATTTACACTAATCATGAATCGTTGAGATATATAAAGGGCCAACCAAAGTTGTCCTGGAGATAAGCCAAGTGAGTTAAGTTCATGGAAGGTTTTTTTTTATGTCGTAAAATACAAGAATGGAAAGAACAATATAGTGGCTGACATACCCTCCCAGCTGAACTACAGATGAGGCTACTTGGTTTTTCAACCATAAAGAATTTGTATGCCGAGGACCCATACTTTGGTCCTATCTACATCTGTTATGAGGAAGGACAGATGCTGGACGACTATCATAGGGAGGATGGATACTTATTCAAGAAGAGAAGGCTATGTATCCCGACCTGTTCCATGCAAGAATTGCTAGTGCACAAGGTGTATGGAGGGGGATTAACAGGACACTTTGGCTAACATCGAACTTGTGAAGTATTATCCTTTAGATTCTTTTAGCCAATCCATACTAGAAAAGTATGTAACCTGCCGAAAAGCAAAGAGTCGAGCTGAGCAAGGACACTACCAACCTTTGCCAATCTAGACCAAACCATGGTCCGAGCTGAGTATGGACTTCATGTTAGGATTACTAAAGATGTCCCGAGGGAAGGACTCTATCATGGTGGTTGTGGATCGATTTAGCAAGATGGCACATTTCGTGCCCTATTCCAAAACTAACAACACTTCGACTATCTCCTTTCTTTTCTTGTAGGAAGTAATCAAGCTACATGGAATTCCCAGGACTATTGTTTCAAACTGAGACCTTAAGTTCATGAGCCACTTTTAGAGGACGTTATGGAGGTAAATGGGGACTAAGCTGCTGTACAATACGTCCTGCTACCCACAGATCGATGGACAGATTGAAGTTGTCAACATAATTGTAAGAACTTTGCTGCAGGTTGCTGTCGGACGAAACACGTCCGACTGGGATCTGTACTTACCACCCATTGAGTTCGCATATAATAGGACCGCCTATAGTATAACATACATGTCCCCATTCGAGGTAACTTATGGGTTCAATCTTGAACTGCCATTGAACCAAGCACCTCGACTGATGCTTGATGATGAGCAGCTAGCCATCGAGAGAGCTAAAGGTTATAGAGCAACTGGGTCGAGCTAATATTAAGCTTGAGAAGCAAAGTCAAGGACCGAGGAAGAGGGAATTTCAACCAGGTGATTTGGTCTGGATACACCTTAGCATGGAATGATTCCTAAACTTGAGGAAGAGCAAATTGTCTCCCAAAGCTAATGGACCTTTCCAAGTTCTTGAAAAGATCAATCTTAATGCCTATAGGATTGAATTACTTAAAGGATATGGAGTCTCAGACTTTTTCAACATTGTCGACCTTTAACCTTACACTCCCGAAAACGGGCAACCTAGACCTAAACCAGATTTGATCCCAAATCTCAAACAACCTGAAGGGGATGATAGGGATCAAGAACTGATTACATGCTCCCAATCCTGAGGGTTCTCTCAGGTGGTTCGTTGAGCTGTCTGAGGTGAGTTAAGTGTTGAAGAGCAGTGCTTGCCCCAGTCTGATTTGCCGAGCTACTTCGCTCTCCATGCTATCCCAGGTGTTGCCGAGGTAGCCAGCCGATGTACCAAGCCGAACCTTCTACTGTGCGCTAGTCCAAGCATTAAATCTAAATACAGCAATCTCCATGGTGCCGAGGCTAAGCTGATAACTATTAGGAGCTGACCATCCGAAGCCGACTCGATTGTGAGCTGACTTGAGATAACCCCAGTCTTGCTTTAATATTCAGGGTGCCAAACTTCCGACGCTAAACATACCAGAATAGAGGCCCACCGCTGCTCGGATCATAATACTATCAGAATTGCAAAGTAAAAACGCGTACGCGCTTGATACGAGGCAAGCGCACCTATCAATTTTAATATAGTCGGATATGAGTCCGAGTCGATCCCTCAGAGATTTTGAGTACTAATATTAACTTTAGCTTTATTATCTAACCGGAAAATTATGATGAGTTGAATGAATTAAAAATACTGAAATTAATAAACTAAACTAATTATGAGACTTAACTAAGCAATTTAGAAAGCAATAAACTACTAACGACTTCAAGTATGCAATGATGTATTTAGGAATTATTTCCCCTAGTGTTTAACATGTAACCTTTTTTAAATATATTCAATTTAGTTTCTATGATTCTTGACCGGAGGGATTTACAATTAAAGCTAATATCTTTCTCAAGCATATTAACCCTAATTCTAAATTATTTACCGGAATCTCTTCACTTAGCAATATAACTTAGAATCGCATTAATGTATAATGAATTCCCACACAAACAATCAACTTTCCGGAAGAATCATGTATCTTATCTCTAAGTATACATGTAATTCTCTTCAATTATGTTAAGATCTAATTACACATGCAATTTCTCAATCAACATGCATAATATCATATATTGACACTCTAGAATTATCAATCCATATCTAAACGACATAATTGAATCAAGAAAAGATAGAAACTTTCTTGAAATTATAATTCAATCCAAGGGTTACATGAAACCCTAGGTTCCATAATCCTAAATACTTGAATTCTAAGCTATCATAACGAATCTAAAAACGAGTTCCATCAAAGACATAAAATAAAACATGAAAACCCCTCTTGATTTGATGAACAATCTCTCTAATCTTGAAATCGATGTCGTTATCGCTTCTTGATGTTGTTTCTCCTTAAGTCTCTTCTCTTCTCTTGTGTCTCTCCGTTTCTGTAATGTCTCTCTGTTTCTGTTGAACCCTAAGATGTCCTTTTATATGTGTATTACACGGATTTTATTTTCGTCACCAGACACGGCCTGGGACATGACCGTGTCCCCAGGTCGTGTAACTTTCTGCACAAAGGCAAAATTTCTGCATAACTTCAAAATTTCATAACTTCTTCGTTTGAACTCGGAATTGAGTAAAACTTGATTCGTTTTCTTCGTTTTCGAGCCTAGAACGCGTTTAAACCATGAAATCAACATTTTACTCAATTAAGTATCAATTTCTTTAAAGAAAACAAAAAATGTAAGGGAAATGCTATAAAATCACTATATAAAATATGTTTAAAATTAGAGTTATCAAATTTCCCCACACTTGAGCATTTGCTTGTCCTCAAGCAAATAAATCAAAACAAAACTTTTAAGACAAGAAATACTAATCAAAATTTATCACTGTTCAAGAAACCGGTAAATGAATACACTTGACCCAAAGAAAGGTAAGAAAAATCATTCTCAACTAACTTGCAATAATAAAGTCAACCAATTTCATCTGACCATATTCAAATGCTCCAACAATACTTAATACTAGAATTCACTAGTCAATTTATGAAAATCAAAGTTTACCCCCGAGCCATTTAACCAAGGATTCTTAAACTAAAAATTAGATTTAACATCTCGCCAACCGAGCAAGAGTTATAAAAATTTTGTCCATTTGACTAAAGTGCATACAATTCTCTCTTCCATCTCACTAAGCACCATATTCTAAAACAAACACATTTTACATCCACTCTTCCTCTGATCATCCCCCTAGTTCATGCTTTTATTGAGAGGTCTTTTGAATTTACCTTATTTAAGCACAATTGTGTTGGTAGCGGGAAAGAATCTCGCTCTTCTGACGGACCAAGACCGATCCATACCAACTTATTCCTTATATTGATAGCGGGAAAGAACCTTGCTCTTCTGACGGACCAAGGCCGATCCATATCAATTTTTTCATTAGAATTGGCATTGAGGCTCAATCTCGCTCTTCTGACGGACCAAGACGAATCCTTACCAATTTTTCCTATTCATACACTTATTATTACTTTTGACCTCCAATCATTATGATTTTTCAGGGGTTTCTCAAAAGAAGAATTTCATTTGTTTGTTTGCTAAAAATTATAGGACTCTTAAAAATTTCTAAGAAAAAGGTATACACAAAAGTAAATTTAAAAATAACTATGACTAACTCTCAACTAGTGATGTTGCTCCAATCTCAAGTTTTAAAATCTTAAGCTAAATAACTCGTAACATTACCTTCCAAAAATTTGACTAATCAATTCTAATAAAGTATCATAAGGTCAATAATAATCAAGATGACATAGTTGACTTGGCTCAATACCAGTTAATCACCTATTGCAAGTTAACTTAAAAATTAATTGGGTCAAATATGAATAATTGGTTTCCTAAACAGTAACAAATTCATATATATCCCTTCCCCACACTTAAAAACATACATTGTCCTCAATGTACCACAAAAAATCATAACAGCAAGAAAAAACAGCAGAGGGAAAAAGGAAACATATGTAATGAAAAGAAACTAATACTTCCCTGCCAGTCGAAAACAAGGTGACGAAGTTCAAAACGAGGAAGCCATCGTCATTACATGTCTGATTGCACATGCCTTGGCCAACTAAAAACAACGAAAACAAAATGAATTAAGAAAAGGGATCGGAATCCGTCGCTCCATCATCTTCATCAAATGGTGCCTCTGCTATGGTTGCATCATCATCGTCATCACCATCCTCATCATCCTCATCCTCACCACCCTCAAAGCAATGATGCATGTAAGATCAAGAAACTCAAAGCAATGATGCATGGCGATGATGAACAATCAAAAGAAAATTTGTAGGCTAAATGGAAAAACCAATACGCACAAAAAGGAGAAATGCAAATAACCAAACTGCTTAAGCATGAGGAAGAGAGAGGAAACTCAATGAGGAAAACTTACTTGGATCAAAATGCGGAATGCAAGAATTGTGGAGAAAAGACGGAGAATAAGAGAGAATATGAGAGAGATATGTTTAATTGTGAGTGTGTGAGAGGATGTGTGTAATTTAAATAAACCAGTTGTGTGCGAAATCGTGGGGTTTTGGGTCGACACGGGCTGGGACACGACCGTGTCTCACGCCCGTGTAACTTGTGCTTCCTGTGTATGAATACTGAACGGACACGGGCTGGGACACGACCATGTCCCTTGCCCGTGTAACTTTCTGTTCCCGAGTATATAAGTTGGGTGGACACGGGTTGGGACACGACTGTGTCCCCTGCCCGTGTAATATTCTATTCTACTGTGATGTTTGGATGCACACGGGCTAGGACACAACCGTGTCCCATGCCCGTGTAACATTCTGTTCATGGTTGAAGATTTCTGGGCGCACACGGGCTGGGGACATGATCGTGTCCTTTGCCCGTGTAATAAATTTTTTTTTTTTTACTTAAATTCATGGATTTAAAAATACAAGAAACTTAAAATAAATAAATCAATAAAGAATAAATAAATAAAAATAGTTAAACTAGAAAAATAAGACAAATAAAACTAAAGAGAGAAAAAAAATGAAACTAAAAAGGGAAAAGCCTATGACTAAAATTGAAACAAATAAAAGAAACAAAGCAAAACTAGATCAAAGAGAAAAATAAATAAATAAATAAATGAAAAAAAAATAAATAAATAAATTGAAATAAACTAAAATATGAGCAAGGTTAGACATGGGTTGCCTCCCAAGAAGCGCTTTAGTTAACGTCGATAGCTCGACGGGATACGTCTTCTCATGATTCTTCATTCAGTTGGAGATAGGACTCCTCCTGTATCTCGCTTTCGAACCCTCCATACGAGCGTAAATTTACCTTTAGGCCATCGACCTTGCCAATTCCATTTCATTGGTGCATAACTTCCATAGTTTCTCTCCTTATCATGCCACTTATCAAATTCATGTAGCTGAAACTTCCTCATCTTGTCCGCTTTTACCTTAGATGCGGTTGTCATTGGAAGTTTTGAACTTTTCACCACAAAGGCATATTCCAAATGATTTCTTGATAATTTTGGTTCCAAAGATGGTAGCTTCTCTTTGAAAGATTTTAACGTAGGATCCTTTGACTTATGGAGTTGATCAATCCCCTTCTTGTCTACAATAGATTCATGAACTTTTATTTGGGATACCATTTCTGCACAATTGGGGTTGGTCACCAAATTTTCATCTCCCTTTTGCAAGCAATAACATGAGGAATCCTTGGCAAGTGTTTCCTACACACATGTAGATATAACGACATTAGTGGCATTAACATTGTGACCTATGTCCTCTGGATCAAGAAATTTGTTTGTTGCCTTTGGAGTTTTAAAAAATAATTTATCATCCCTGACCCGTAATATCAACTTATGCTCACTAACATAAAAAACAGCCCTAGCAGTGGCTAGGAAGGGTCGACCTAAAATGATTGGCACCTCAATATCTTCATCTATATCAAGTACAACAAAATCCACGGGAAAGATGAATTTGTTTACTTGCACTAAAACATCCTCTATGATGCCTCTAGGGTATGTGATAGACCTGTCAGCTAATTGAAGACTCATGCACGTTGGTTTAGGTTCTCCTAACCCTAGCTTTTTGAACAATTTATACGGCATCAAATTTATACTGGCTCCTAAGTTTGCTAAAGCATTATCTACTAACAAATTGCCAAGCATACAAGGAATAGTGAAACTCCCTGGATCGTTTAATTTTTGTGGCAGCTTTTTCTGGAGAAGTGCCAAGCATTCCTCGTTCAATGTGACAGTTGTAAGCTCCTCCAACTTCCTCTTGTTCGATAGAAGATCCTTTAGAAATTTCGCATACTTTGGCATCTGCAAGATAACATCAACAAGAGGTAAGTTAATGTGCAATTGTTTGAAAATATCAAGCAATTTACCAAATTCCTTATTCGGATCAGTGTAACTTTGCTTAAGGCGCTGCGGGTAAGGGATGAGAGGCTTGTACTCCTTCACTTTCGGTGGTTCCATACTTTCGTTTGATTTTAGTGGCTCTTCATCTTCCTTACGGTTGACTTCCACTTCTTTCTCAACTACTTCCTCACCATCCTTCTTCTCCACTTACAATTTTCTATCACTTCTCAAGGTCACAACATTAACATGTTCCCTGGGATTAACCTCGGTATTCCCTAGGAGTGTTCCCTGTGGTCTTTCAGAGATTAGCTTCGCAAGTTGACCAATTTGGTTCTCAAGATTGCGATTAGAAGCCTCTTGATTCCTCAGCGAGGATTCAATATTGGATAAGCGAACCTCATTGCCTTGAATATATTTTGTAAGAAGTTCTTCCACACTAGGCTTCTTTTCTTGAGGGACAGGAGGTAGGAATGGTCTTTGAAATCCAGGTGGACCAGAGTTGGTCTTCTACTGGCCTTGGTTTTGGTTTCCCCATGAGAAATTGGGGTGATTCCTCCATCCGGGATTATAAGTGTTGCTGTAGGGGTTATTTTGTTGCATAGGTGGATTTCCTAGATAATCCGCCTGTTCCAGTTGTTCTTGTGTTCCATACCCTTGCATACCAAAATCACTTACATCCGATTGCACTTGTTGAAGGCCGATTGAGAGTGCATCAATCTTTTTACTCAACAAGTCCACTTTAGCTGCCAGAGCAATGGTCAAGTCCACATCATAAATTCCCATGGCCTTTTGCTTGGCTCTAGTGCTTTCCCACTGATAGTTGTTCATCGCTATTCCTTCAATTAAATTTTGGGCTTGTTCAGGTGTCTTAGTGTTCAAAGTACCTCCTGCGGATGCATCAATCATCTGTCTAGTGGATAGATTGAGACCATTGTAGAAGGTCTGAATCTGCATCCATAGTGGGAGGCCATGATGTGGGCACCTCCTGAGCAAGTCCTTGAACCGCTCCCATGTGTCATAAAGCGTCTCCGCTTCCAATTGAGCAAAACACGAAATATCATTCCGAAGTTTAGCGGTCTTTGCAGGTGGGAAATATTTCTCCAAAAATTTCTCTACCAATTCATTCCAAGTTGTGATTGAATTTCTTGGTAGGGAGTTCAACCACTGTTTTGCTCTTCCCCTCAAGGAGAAAGGGAATAGTCGCAGTCGAATGGCATCATCCGTGGCTCCGTTGATTTTGAACGTATCACAAATCTCTAGAAAACTAGAGATGTGGGCATTAGGATCTTCGTCTTGGAGACCATCAAACTGAACATATTGTTGCACCATTTGTATGATGTTAGGTGCAATTTGGAAGTTATTAGCCGCGACGGTTGGCCTTGCAATACTGGAGTCAGCTCCAACAAGTGTAGGCCTTGAATAATCGGACATGGTCCGATTTGCTTCATTCCCGTTGTTAGCCATGTATGGTGGATCTTCTTGCTTGATGAATTGAGTGTTAGCCTCTTGACCTTCTTCCTTGATTTCAACGATTGACTCGTCGTCTATGGTTGCCACAATTTGTCTTGGTCGCGATCTCAAATTTTGAAGGGTAGTTCTCTCAATTTCAAGATTGAGTTCTACCAAATCTTCCGGATTACTGCGGGTCATGCACTACAAAGAAAAGAAATATAAAATCAATTGCAGCTCTAGATAATAAAAATAAACAATGAAAACAAAAGAAAATAAAGAAAAAATGGTTAAAGTAATAAAGCAACTAGCGTTTTTAATATCAAAAATCCCCGGCAACGGCGCTAAAAACTTGATACGAGGCAAGCGCACCTATCAATTTTAATATAGTCGGATATGAGTCCGAGTCGATCCCTCAGAGATTTTGAGTACTAATATTAACTTTAGCTTTATTATCTAACCGGAAAATTATGATGAGTTGAATGAATTAAAAATACTGAAATTAATAAACTAAACTAATTATGAGACTTAACTAAGCAATTTAGAAAGCAATAAACTACTAACGACTTCAAGTATGCAATGATGTATTTAGGAATTATTTCCCCTAGTGTTTAACATGTAACCTTTTTTAAATATATTCAATTTAGTTTCTATGATTCTTGACCGGAGGGATTTACAATTAAAGCTAATATCTTTCTCAAGCATATTAACCCTAATTCTAAATTATTTACCGGAATCTCTTCACTTAGCAATATAACTTAGAATCGCATTAATGTATAATGAATTCCCACACAAACAATCAACTTTCCGGAAGAATCATGTATCTTATCTCTAAGTATACATGTAATTCTCTTCAATTATGTTAAGATCTAATTACACATGCAATTTCTCAATCAACATGCATAATATCATATATTGACACTCTAGAATTATCAATCCATATCTAAACGACATAATTGAATCAAGAAAAGATAGAAACTTTCTTGAAATTATAATTCAATCCAAGGGTTACATGAAACCCTAGGTTCCATAATCCTAAATACTTGAATTCTAAGCTATCATAACGAATCTAAAAACGAGTTCCATCAAAGACATAAAATAAAACATGAAAACCCCTCTTGATTTGATGAACAATCTCTCTAATCTTGAAATCGATGTCGTTATCGCTTCTTGATGTTGTTTCTCCTTAAGTCTCTTCTCTTCTCTTGTGTCTCTCCGTTTCTGTAATGTCTCTCTGTTTCTGTTGAACCCTAAGATGTCCTTTTATATGTGTATTACACGGATTTTATTTTCGTCACCAGACACGGCCTGGGACATGACCGTGTCCCCAGGTCGTGTAACTTTCTGCACAAAGGCAAAATTTCTGCATAACTTCAAAATTTCATAACTTCTTCGTTTGAACTCGGAATTGAGTAAAACTTGATTCGTTTTCTTCGTTTTCGAGCCTAGAACGCGTTTAAACCATGAAATCAACATTTTACTCAATTAAGTATCAATTTCTTTAAAGAAAACAAAAAATGTAAGGGAAATGCTATAAAATCACTATATAAAATATGTTTAAAATTAGAGTTATCAGCGCTGTTTTTTCTAACAATCGTATTATCCTTTCTAACAGATGACATTCGCTGCACACAATTTCATGTTTTCCTTAAAAGTATTTCCCTTTTATTTAGCAAACAGGAATTCATTTTTGTAATTATCTATAACGTAGAACTTGCCCTAACAGGGTACTATAAATAGTTACATAATGTAACAGCTGCAATAAGATATACAGAAGAATATACTGAACTTTTTACCTTCTCTTGAGCTAAGTGTTCTCTTGTTTACTCTTGAGCTACTTTTATCTAGCCCATTCAAGTGTGGATTAGTGGCAAATGACCTTCGGCCACACTTGTGCGTCATATCAAATACGACTTGAGCTCTTGTAAGGCATTGGTGCGTCATATCCATTGTCGGTGTACGAGAACCCTTACTCTCTTTCAACTCTTATTTACTTTTCAGGCCATCTTACGGCTTAAACTCACCCCCTTTGGTTACACGTGATATTAGGTTCATATGTTCATCTACAAGTTTGTATTAGGATAGGTCTAGACCAATCCATAGCTCGAAAATAAGGATAAAGATAGTGGGGGTTAAAGTAACTCACACATAACTCAAGGGATATTATGCACCACTAGGCTCACATGAATATAGTAACTCACTTGATATGACGCATAAGTAAGTTTTTAAGGTCACTCACTTTTAACTTTGCAGAAAGGTTGGATAAGATTAGGTTTTGAACCTGGAAGATGATGCCGTATGCAATAAAAAATGAGGAAGATGATGAAAATTTATTAATTGATGTAGCTATTACAATGTGAAGGTACATATACTTTCCTAATCTTACATACAAGAAATCACAAAGTCCAAAAAGGATTCCAATATAAAAATAGAAAATAATACATCATAAAAATGTTCTATAGAGGTAAAAATGGTAAAATAACAAATGGAGTATGCGCTTACAATAATACATTGTTAAACAATATTTAGGATTATGTATCAAATGACAGCTGGATGTTTATTTGACATAAGATAACAAATTTTGTATGAGGAGATGACATGTTAGAGGTCTTTAGACAATTCCGTTGATGTCGTAGCGAGCTCGAGAACAACTCGATTGAGCTAATGGTGTGATTGGTCAAGCTGTTCAAGTCTGCTTAGAGGTCTATCTTCTCTACCTAAGAGATCGTGAAGTATTGGTAGTATTTTGGGGTCAATAGACTTTAAAACCTTAGCCTTCTTCTCAATAAAATGCTACAAAAGAGCTTAGTGAACCAAAGCAGCAAGATCTTGGGCTCAAGAGGGCATTATTGATTCTTGAAGTTGAACCCTATCATTTGTCATTACCTTTTCATAAAAAATCAGTCGACATAATGACTAAAGTTGTTGGAGAATCACAATTACTTCTTTTTTCATCCAAGTTATGAATTCATAAGTCTCTAACTTAAGGGATTGTACAAATGTAATATAGGCTTAATTACCTACACATATTACTTGGCACATGTAACTTAGCTTGCATGTGTATTCATTTATATATAAGCTTCACTTCATACAATAATAACTAACACATAACAGAATTACTTAGAACTACTCTTTATCTTCTCTCTTCCACTTACAATTAGTGAAGCAGTTAACTCTCAACCTTCTTTTTGAGCTCAATCATCGAGTAAGTTTTTTTGCATTTGTTTGATCTAATACATCCATAGCTATAACAATCGTTGGCTACATAGTTGCAGATAACTCGTTATGATTTATATATGTCAATCTTAAATAATATGTATGCATTCTATTTTCCAGCTCACTCCATTCAAAGACATTTTGAGATAGAATTATCATGATCAACCATGTATACTAAAGAAGAGATTTGTCATAATCATTTCTTCATTAATTCCTTTATGCGAACTTAATTTTAAAGGTGAGGGTAAACTTAAAAGAAAGTACCGGTAAGACCTTTTAAGAAAAGGAGAAGAAAAAAGATGATGTAATGAGTTGAACATAAATATAGAGATTTCAACAACTGGTTAATTCGGTAACAAAATCCTAACTCAATTTCTAAATTTGGCAGGTCCTTCCATTGAAGCCATGTTTAGATTAACATAATTGATTTTCTTGACATCATGAAAGAACTAAAAAATTTTTAGTCAAGAGCAGTCGAACTGAACCATTGGTTAAGTTGCTCTTATATTTTGCTTATATTAGTAAGCTTAACAATCTTAAAGCTGTAATTAACTTCAAAAAGCATAAGTTTCCTAACTCATCTAGTTAAAGTTATTAAAGTGAACAATAAGGGTTTTGACAAGGATACAATACATTTCAGATAAGAGAAAGAGTGTTCCATACATTCTACTCCTCATGTACACCAAATGACAATTCTATGGATCAGAAGCTAAAATCTAAGTACCTCCACTTCTTTAATGGAATCTAAGATAAAGATAAGCCTTGAATGTTGCCAATTTTAGGAAACTTTTACGTGAATAGCCTATTGTCTCTTCCAAACTGTAACTTTTCCCGTTCTTCCCTGAGTAAGCTGAGAGATGGTCTAATTATTTACTAATTAGATATAAAGGAGTTCCTTCCATTGCTATGTATCATAACTTTATAAACAAGATATCCAATTAATGGTAAATCAAATCTCGAAAAGCAACCTAAATAAGATGACCTCACGTTTGTTCTATATAAGAATGGTATCCGAAGATGTAGACTTATGTTTGACTTACTTTACAAAATCAACTTTACGTTCTAGATAACCTAGCTTTATGAATAATGATGTAGAAATTAGCTTCTTTACAATCAGGACACTAAATGTTATGGTAGTCTACTTTTAACTTAGCTATGGGCCATCGGTTACATCCCTTTTGTCTCTCCTTCCCTCCCTTTTGATTCTACATATTTTTAGACGTGCTATTAGAATTTGTCTCATCCTTTCATTGTAAGATTTGTAGCTCAGCTACAACCTTATGTCTTACGATGGGTAAATCTTTGCTTATGAATCATAAGATGCTTTGCCTTTCTATTGGATATGGGGAGGAGGAAAGGAATGGAATAAGGTAGATGGCGCTTGAAGAAGGGGTATATTCAAGAATTATATGTGCTAAAAGGATAGGAATAAGCACCTTTGGACTTAAGAGACATAATGGAAGAAGGAAAAGTTAACTTTTGAAAAACCCCATGTCTACTAGCCCTTAAACATTGAGAAGGCCAACCACCATATGTAGGGTAATTGATTATCCTCTTGCACGGTCAAGTGGCCTTTCCCTAAAGTTAATCGCCTAACCCCCTATTGCCCCCTGTTTACCTATTAGGTTGACTAGGTGACCTTTGTGAGATCTATTATGAACTTAACAAGCTTAAATCAAGTAAATAAAAGGAGGATTGAAGGCTTAGTCTTAAGATTTTAACTCTTATTATAGTTATATGGGTATCAATTATGAATCCAATAATTGTCAAGGCATTAAGTTGATACTTGGTATGTGACTACTGTAGTGGAACATATACGTTTGTAGGTTTTATGAAATTGATAAATAGCTTTCCAATCCGATGAACGCTTGTAACTGCTTATGTGTGACCGTATTGAGATTTGCAAATGCATAATCATAAATTAGGTTCTTTTGACTTTAGAAGGGATCAATTTTTTTTTTTTTGACAATATGATCAGTTTGGCACTTAAGCTACTGGATATGGATTAATAGGTTGTTGATACGAGGAAATTGCATCGATATAGGTTAGTTTAGCAAATATGAAGTTACAATGGGGTAAATCGATGGAATGGAACATTGATTCAAATATTTTAGATGGATTATGCTCTTGATCATGTGATGCAGGTGGTAACTCAATATAAAATCATTCCTTTTGGTGTTAAGGTTGCACTTAACTTGTTCTTAACACTTGGTGATATTTCAACAATCAAAATCATAATTTTTTTTTTGTAAAATAATTACATGCTAACTTGAGTTAGAGTTAAGCTAATATTTGGAATGTCTAGATTATGTTGATTGTTATGCTATAACAAATAGCTTAACAAACCTTGTTTCTTGCATTTGGTAGTTGTAGGTGTGTTTATAGCTTCACAAATTTTGTATGTATGATGTAATTGTTGCATATTGAGTTCCATAACTCACCCTCTTGAAAAATAAATATTTTAGGTGATGATAACTATGTTGACTCATATTGTGAGTTTGGATTTTACTTATATTAAGGAGATGGGGCATACATTAATTAATTTAACCTTGCTGACGAGTAGACCAATCATTAGAATGATAGACTTTAGTAGTTCGACTCTTGTAAATAAAATGTTTCGTTTACAAATTGTAGATGTAGGAGTTCGATTAGAGTGATCACGTGCGTATTGCGTGAGTAGTGCGCCATACGTGGCTTCAAAGAAATAAAGCGAAACTGTTACTTGAAGGGATGATTAGGTGAGAATAAGGTAGGGAAGAAGAACAGGTAACCTTAGTGTCTTAAATGCACAAGTAACAGATAAGGTAGTCTTAGGGGACCTTAGGCGTTCATCTTGTAACTTGAGTGAATGAGATCAATTTCTTTGCCTGAATTGCTTATTTGATCTTAGGGAGCAAAAATTTTGCAGAGCAATCTTGTTTCTTTATTCTTTCTAAGAGTTCTAAATGAGGAGAAAGTGTTGGATATTTATAAACTCTTGGGTAAGATAGTATCCGTTAGATCATCTCGGTGATTAATGAATAAGATGGAGTTTATTCGATTTATGATCATCCAAAATGAGCTAGCTAATAAGTTTAAAGCCAGTAACCTTTCTTAGAAGTGAATGACTTACCTGAGAATGGTTGAAGGCGGATGGATCCATCCAACAATGTCTATTCCAAACCCACATAACTAGATCTCTTTGAATTATCCTAAATATAGACCAGACTCCTTAGGTCTTGTCACTTGGTTTAAGGAGTTAAATTTAAATAAATAATGGGTTTATTCCAACAATTTTCGGCCCCTTGCACCAATTATAATGTTTCTTTTGATTATTTGACAATAGACTATTAAAAGATGACAAAGTTTTTATGTAAATGCTTATTTTATGGATATTTAAGGTTCTTAAGCCTTTAGATATTTTAACTTTAAGTAACAATACGTGGTGGAGCAATCGAACATCGGACAATTGTTGTATATTACTTACACTTATCGTTTATGTATTAAGGATACTAGTCTTTTTGGGGATTATTGTTGTATAGGCGTACGGACTTTCAATAATTCAGTAATTTAGTGTCTATAATTTACTTTATACCTTAGGATGTCTATGATTTCCTAGAGGTTACAAAAAAGTCTCTTATTTAATTTGACACAAACAAAAGTCAATTGATGTAAGCACTCATGTGGCAATTTATGAATGCATGATTGTCGTTTCAAATTTCCAAATATATTCTCCCCCTTTCTAATTTTCCTTCAATCAGATACACCAACTAGTCAGAAAAGCATTTATCCCATCATTTTTTTTTTTTCTTAATTCATGATCGTTCTACCACAATATTAATCCTTTCTTAGTCCCATGAACCGCATGGATGTACACTGCATGCAAGTGATAGTCATAATGAACCGAGTTTCTTCTGCACATTATATCAAAACTTCTTATGTAAAATATACATACATATTTGATTTTTTTGGATATCTATAATTACCATCTCATCATATTATTTTTATGACTTGTTTTATCAAGTATTTTCAGGTTTTCTTTCCTGTAAGAATTTTTTTTTTCATATTTAAAACATAATTTATAGGTTCTTTAATGAAAATCTAAGCAAAGATGGCTTACTAAGGTGAAGAAGACTTGTGTAAACTTACCCCGAAAACGATTTTCCCTTTTAAAAAAGGTGTAAATCAACATCATATAAAATATTAGGATTTTATGGGACATATTTTCGCATATAAGAAAAAAATGTTTTTCTAATTAAAAGATTATCTTTAAAAAGATATAAATAAAATATTTCCACCAAACATATTCTTCCCGAACCTCTCCTACAAGGCAATCCAGATGAAGCGTGCTCTGTGTTGCAAGCAAAACATGTCTCGTATTATTAGTTCTGGTCTATCATTTTTATTTTCTTAGAAAAGCGACAAGGAATCTCGGCAAGCATGTGGAATGATGTCAGATTTATACACCAGTCAAGTTGGAAAATAATTAATATTTCTCTTCTAAGCGCCGTCCATTCAATTTGCTTAGGGGACGTGTTTCGGAGTCAGCGGTGCTCCTTCTTCTTCTTATTATTCCCCGATTTCAATATTTCGATTTCTTTTGCGCACCACCACAACCTCACCAGCCCCCAACAACCCGCCCCACACCACCCCACCCCCCCCAATTAATATACAAATTTAGGTCGTAAGATTCCTTGGTGAACCTCCATTGCAAATTTTGATTTGCTATGTTTACTGAGTAATTAGTATTATATATTTTTAGATTGTGAAAACTGAAAACTATAAGTACAAGTAGAATTTATATACAACTTGTGTGAAAAGAAATAAATCTTCTAAATTTTTTTTTTAAGTTATCTAAAGTTACAAATCAATTGTTAAAACAAAATTGATATCAAGTGATATTTTAAAAATTAAGACAATAAAAACTATTAATTTATAACTTTAGGAAAAAAAGTAACTTTAAGAATTCAAATCTCACGTGAAAAGTAACTAACCTAAGTATCATAGTATGTACATGTATATAATAACAAATAAATAAAAAACTAAGCTATACTTTACATTTAGCTAGTAAAAGAAAACACAATTTCTGAATACTAATAATTTACGAGCTAAAAGTTCATAAGGGACTTAGCACAGGCCGTGCTCACATCAATGGTACTAAAAATATAATCAAGCGGATTAATTTGCTGATTAAAGTTAATCATATATGTGATTAATTATAAATATATATATATATATATATATATACTCAATAAAAAATAGACATATGTATCCATATGACCACTACATAACTTATCTCAACTACTCTTTTCATTATGAAAAATGATAAGGTGCAAGAAACTTAGGATCGAAACACTGTTACGAGTTATTTTGCAGCACACGATAGTCACAGTAATGAACATTATGACATATTGCTTTCCAAATGCATTTGATTGGTTGCTAGCGAGTTTAGGTTTTTTATCGTAAGATAGAATTGGTGACGTTTATCACGTTTCTTTCATTATATAATCATAAGACAACAAAAAGAACCCCTTTTAAATACTTCAATATGTGTGCGATATGGTCTCATATAAGAAAATAATGCAAACTAAGTATTGCATTTAGATGGAAGGGCTTCTTCCATCCATCATACTAATATTTTAGGTTGAACTGTTTCTTTCAATTTGAGTCGTAACATTTGCTACTCTTGTTAAGAGGCTAACCCAATAGAAGGAGTGACTTAAAAAATGAACGACTTGAGAAAGAGCTACCTGAAAAAGGAGTAATTTGAGAGAAAACTACTGAAATATTCTAGTTAAAGTAAAAATAATAAATAAGTAATAAAATTTATTTAGGTCATATTATTATAAAAAGTATCATTAGTAAAGAAAAATTTTTAACTTAAAAATTTTAGTGTAATTTCAAGCTTATTTGAATTTTGTCTTATAGTATAAATATTTAAACCAAGGTTCTTGATAACATTTTTTAATAATAAATTAACTCTTAATATATGCGATCATATAATATAATAATTTAATTTTACCAACAACTTATATATTTTATTTTATATTATATTCACCTTACCTCTTCCAATGTTTTAATCCCTTTTCTATTTTTCTTATTTTTCCTCATTTCCTTCATTTTCACTTTATTTCTATTTCTTTTTATTTTTCTTCAACTTTCTTGAAAACTTACCCTACTCTAAATTCTAGAAGATTCCCCCTTTCTTTTACCCTACCTTAAACTCTTTCGGTATTCTATATTTTCTACTAGACTCTCATTCCCTCGCCATCATTTCTCTCAATCGAACCTGCCTCCTCTCATTCACTCTCTCTCTCCTTCCCTCATCTCACAATCTCTCTCCTCCCCTTTAAAACAAAAACAAGTAGACCCTCCTTTATTCTCTTCTCTCCCTCGCCACCTCAACCTTCAATCTCCCTCATTATCTCTCAACTCACTCTCTCATCATCTCTCTCGTCACTTACACCTCATTGAACCCTATCCCATCCTCACCCTTTTGTCTCTCATTCCCTTATACAGCCCTACCTCCTTTTTCTTATTCTTGCTGACAACTGATTCGAGCCGTTCTTTAATCATTTTGATGGTGATAAGTTTCTAGTCACTATTTCGAGTTATTCTGATAGAGTTATTTATCACTAAATGTTTTAGGTTTTTATAAAACAAGATGTAATTTTAAGTTTTATTGTTTTCTAGTAGGATTATTGTCACGCCTCGAAGCGGTAGAGTCGTAACAGCCCCCGCCGTGTAAACCATCCTAAGATAGAAGTTGGCCTTACAACCGCTATCTTAGACCTGATTTACACAAGGCGTCCACGACTAACCTGCTTTGAAGGAAACAGTTTGTAATTTAAATAAATCATTTATCTAAGAAAGTGAGGATATATATATATATATATATTATAATACAGTTATTGCAATTAAGGTTTACAATATTTCTCCGTAATATATTTCCTAGTTGTTACATTATTCAAAATGAAAAATTCTAAGTAAAAGCTTAAAGCTTAAAAATATCTGTTTATTCTTCATATGTTTTTCCTCACTCCCTAGGATCCAGCAGTTGTTAGCTTCAGAGTAGTGGTTTGCCGCTTCTTAGCCAGCACCTGCACGACGTCTATAGGGATGTGAGCAACCACAGCTCAGTAAGTTAGGGTGGAGGACTTAAAACTATACCAGAGACACAACAAGATTTTCAATCACTTATTAGATGCAATGCATGTGCAAGCAAATGCCATTGCACGACGTTGTCCGGCCCGTCGTGAGATTAGAAAAATTGCGCCTGCTTTAATCCGGGTTGAGGAGTTGCCGTTATTGTAACAACTCACGACTAAACCCAGGCTTGTGTAATGGAGACCTTGCTCCTCCCGCGACTACCTTCGAACCACTGTCTTCACCCTTGCCGCGACCTCCTCTCCTGTCACTTAGTTCGACTGAGGATGAAGAAGGGACTATTTTGCAATCCTGCGCTATCCCTTCCGAAGGGGTCGGTATTTGGCCGGAGAGTCCTAAGTTCCCCTAACGGGTTGCCATGCATGTCCGATTATGATTACTGGTCGGATATTTAATTAAGTCCGGTTTAGGGTGATCAATTCTTTCATACAATTTATACAATATGTGCCAGAGCAACAAACAGAATCATAGCATCACCCATAATCAAGCACATGTACACATTCAACTATCTAACAAGCACAACCAAGCATAATCATTCAACTATCTAACAAGCACAACCAAGCATAATCTTAAGCCTCCAAAATACAGCATCGTATTAATCCCAACTTACCTCGACTCCTCGCTCACTCATTCGAGGTCCGATTTGCTCAAGCCATCGCCGATCATCCCTATAACACGAACGTGGTTTCAGCTTTTCATATAAATATTATAAGTTCGTTTTATCCTACAACGCTTATTGTTAGGTTTTGTTTAAGGTTAAATATGCCTAATTATCTAGGTATTAAGTCTTTTATACTTATTCTAGGTTTGGGGTTGGTTTCGATTTCCGCATCAATTTCTAAATTAGGTTTTAGTTCGATTTCTAAATCCTAAACATGCTCGAATCCTAATGTGAAATTAATCACATTAAGCTCGAGTATTCAAATATCCAATTGGATCTTAATTTAGTATTCTAAGCTATTCGGTACACGCTAGTCCTAATTAGGGTATCGAATTTATCCGCGATATGAGAAAATCTTACTTTTTTATATAATTACCTAAAATTCAATCTTAATTCAGATTTAATATTATTCTGATTTTTACTCTACTATCATCTAAATAACCCTATTTTTTTTTATTTATTAATTTACAATTTCACATATTACTAATTTTCTATATTTACCACATAACACTTTCATTACTTACACTTAACACTCCATAGACTAGGATTAGGTTTCCACATCAGAGATTAACATCCCTAAACATATAATTAACATCCCAATCAGTAATTAACATTCTAATAACCTAATTAACTCTAAATCACCCAATTTTCCCATCATTTTAGGGCTAAAAATTAACTTAAAAATTTCGAAAATTAATTTTAAAAAAATGGCTTCATAGCACTGTTCTACATCATATGAGAATCCTACAAAAAAATTTTGAGCTCCAAACTACACTCCTAAGCCTATTTATTTTCCAGTTTAATCATGCTCGGTTTTGAATAATTTGTCAAGGACCCTATATTTCCAGACATAATTAAACTAAATCAATATTTTTCCCTAAATCTACATATAATAAAACCTTAAAATAACAAGTTTCATAATTTTCTGGGCAAAATAACTAATTTTACAAAATTATACAAGAATCGGGCTGAAATTTGGACTCACCGGTTCGGGTGGCTTCGGCCACCGCGGGCCGCCGTGGCCTTATCGGCCGGCCTGGGCGCTGCCACCACCGTGTGGTGGTGGTGGCCATCCACTTCCAGCTGCTCGTCTGGTAAGGGTTTCCTTTAAATGCCCTAACTGCACAGTTTTTCTTATTTTTTTTATTTTTTGAATTTTTCTCTCAATTTTCGACTCTCCCTAATTTTCTCACTTTCTAAACTGTCCAAATGAGCTCTGTAAATTTTTCCCCTATTTATAGACATTTGCTGTAATTAATATACATTAATTTGACAAGACTTTGTCCAAATTCCTTGATTTTTGGCTTTTAAGTTGTTCAATTTTTATTGGCTAATTTTTCTTTTTCTTATCCTGACATGCCATGACCTGATATTGATGCATCTTATCCTCTTCTGATTTTTTCTGATTTTTCCATAATTATTTTATAATTTTCTTTAATTATTTGCTTAGTTTTTGGCTAAATTAGGTAATTACGCGTATTTTTATCTACACGTAAATACATGTGGGGTACACGTGAACATTCCTAAATATTATTTTGGTCATTCTAAAATTTTTAGTATACATATAATCTATCTCTAATAATTTATTAGTTATTAAATTACACATTTTGCCTTTTCAGTAATTAGCAAATATTATGCTTAAAATTTGAAAATTTTATAGTCTCCTATTTTACTATTTATTTTCTTAAATTTAAGTTTACAGGGTCATTTTTACTAATATTCTTCTCAATAGTTTATAATTTGGGTGTGATCGGATCCTTTAGCCGATCGTCTTAAACCTTGGGTTCTAAGTTCAATCCTACGGTTACTTGACTGAACTTTGGGGCTTACAATTATTACCTGACGAGGATTTCGTATTTATCGGATATTCGTCTTCTCGACCATATTTCCAGTAAGTCAACTTGGTCACTTTCTCAGTATTGCATACATATTTATTGTTTTAAATCCCCCCATTATATTGATAAATGACTATAATGTTAGTAATAAGTTCTTACTATAATGTATGTGATATATGATATTGCATTATTTTACATAAAAGTTGTACATTATAATTTATGTCAATATGTTCTATTGTATTATTAATAATTTATATAGAAGTTTATATTATAAATTATGTTATATGTTGTATTGTATAATTATTATAGAAGTGGAATTGTTTTATTGTCTTTTGTTAGATATAAAATTTATATTGATACTTATATCATATATGTATGATTTCAATTATCGATTTAGCTTACAATAATTCCATTCTCTTATCTTATGCCTTGGATTTCTTATTGTTGTCGTTATTGTTAAATTATTTCTATTACAATTATTATTTTTTTTATTATGTAATATATGGTACTAATAGTGTAGTATGTCCGTTTTAGTTTCTAATTATTAAAATGCTTTTGTTTTACGTATTTGTATGAATATTAGTTTTATTTAATAACATATGTATTCTTTTTATTATATTGGTTAGTAAGCTATATATATTTTAATATCCTCGTTATATGGTTACTTATTATTTCTCTTCCATGTATTGTACCCTTACGATATGAGTAAATAAATAGTATTATATATATAAATATGTTAACTTTTACTCTATTGTATATATTATATTATTTCCAATTTCTATCTAGACTAATGAATCGGTTTGATTAATTTTACTTGAACATTTGAATTTATAAGTTATGTATTAACAAGTAATAGATTAATAGCTTCACAAGTAACATTTAAGTACAACTTAGTTATTGATTATTTGAAAGTTAATGTGTATACTTATTTCTAATTTCAAATAAATTCGTATTGGTTATTAAGTGCCTTCCTTGTTGGGTGGTTTGAGCCATTTTCATGCAGGACTTGTAATTTTGGTTGTCTATCAATAAGTTGTCTTAGAATGTAACTAGACTAATTCATATATAGCCTAATTAACCTTGATTGCCGATTGTGCTTGACCTGCTTACTTTAATGGCCCGTAATGGTAGATCCTTAAAAAAGCAACCACTAATCATATGTGAGGATTCTCTAGTGGGCTTGTATATGAGATGATGCAGATAGAATATTAGGTTTTTGAACTTTAAACTTTAGGTGTAAATAACTTAAAAAAATACTTATATTATATCCACCTATATATGTGGACAAAGATCATGGTGTAGCGGGGTTATGAGGTCCTCTATATTGTTTGTTGGCCTAAACTAAAGATAATTAAACTATTGTTTGCTTATATTTTGTTACGGTTGCATTATATGCACGTGTATGCTTTAGGCTTAGTATCCATGTATGTTTATGCACTTGTATTAGACTTCTGCTCGTTCTTGTATTTTTTTTTTTTTTTACAATTGTAGGTCAATTTAATAAATTTACAACAAATATAGAAATTACTATCATCAATTTGGAAATAGAAGCGATTAGTTTTGTATGTTGTAGAGGATCAAGATCTAGTTTTTAGTATGTTTATAGTTAAAGTAACTCATTTGTACGCTACTCGAATTGATGTATTTAGAAAATTGTTATTTTGTACTTCATAAACGGTTATTGTAAGTAATTTTTGAGAATGTAGTTGGTTTTAGAACCTTAACATATTCATAATTGGTAAGGACATGCAGCGGGTTGTGACACCTTTGGGTTTGGGGGTATTACAATTACCTAAGAGAGGGTTACTTGATGAGGTAGAGTGTGAGCCACCTAAAGTAAAAGCTACTCAAAATAAGCAGTCTAAAGTAAGTCAACATGGGCATTGGCTTTCAAAAAGTAGTGGTAATATTACAATCCTACGTAGAAAAGTAACGTGGACTGAATGTTGTTGATAGGATTTTAGGAACCAACCCGATGATATGCTAAGTTTCAAACTATATAGGAGGCTTGCTCGTGCCCTCTACAAGAATGGATGACCTATTTATAAGCTTTGTTAGCATGGACGGCCTGCCCTGATTTGTTGGGTCCATCTTATAATGTTGAATACGCCCTGCTCTATCCTGATCGAATACTTCCATAGACCTAACTATGAACTATGGTAATATAGGAAAACCCGACATACTTTACAAGTTTTATCCTGACCTACTACTTGTACCCTGTTTTGCCATGGTCTTCCTTACTATACTAGATTCACCTTGATTTACTTTGGTTGGGTCTGCTTTACCCTTCTAGGTCTACCCTGATCAATTAGGTGTGCTCTACTCTAGTCTAAATGGTTCTGTCCTACTCTACCAACATCTTTTATGCCACCAACTTGTTTCGCTCTACAGGACTATCTTGCTTTACTCGTTCGCATTGCTTTGCCGAGATCGATATACTCGCCCAAGTCAGCTTGACCAGTTTTACTCGATTTGGTTAGTCCGCCTGCCACAGGTCAGCCATGTCTATATTAGAACGGCTCGGCCATGTAGGTCAGCCACTATCGTGTCAACTCAACCTCGGATCGGTCACTACTATGACAAATCGGCTTAGCCATTTGAGGTCTGCCATAGTAACATTAGGTCAGTCGAGGACATGTCAGATTGGCCTTGGACAAGATAGGTCATCCAAAATCAGGTTTGCCTAGATCAAAGCTCTAAAGTCTCCAATTGCTCTTCAGAATCAAACATCAGCCCCTCTTCCAAAAATCTCAATTGGCTATTTGTTTTACTTATGTTATTTAAATTTCTTATTTCTTGTATTTTCCTTAAGTTGTCTTCATGTTTTATTTGTAATTACTGGAATACCACTAAGGCATCTTTTAGTCATTTTATTTACAGCTTTACCACTCTGTATGAATAGAATACTTATATAGGGTTTTAAAGAGATTTTATAACATTAATGAAAAACCCTTGAGTCTTCTCTATTGGATAGCTGTTATCTATCCGCTCTTATCAATTCCTTTAATAAGGATTGAGTGAATAACCCTAAGCTTAGTGTCTATGTATCATATTGAATATTAGCTTGGGTCCATATGCAATTTTATGGTGCGTCATATCCGTAGAGTTAGTGCGTGGGATGGCTAAACCATCGACTTTCGTTTATTTTTTAGGCCATCTCGTGGTCCGAACTCATGCCTTGGTTTTCGTGTGATACTTGGTTCGGGTGTTTATCTACGAATCTGTATCGGTTACACTTAAGTCTAAGGAAGTCTCTTACCTATCATGCTAGTTTTTTTTAGCTTAGATCATAACAATATGTGTAATATAATGACATAAACATTGGTCTCCTAATGGGGATGGTTTGTATTGATTTTTCTTTCCCAAAATTGTAATATTATTAGTGGTAAAAAAGAAAAAAAATTTAATATATACTGGAAGGTGCTCATCTTGGTATATGTGCATAATTGATGGCTAAGTGTTGATTTTGTAATAGAGAAGAAATAAGTTAGAGGGCAATGTGTGAGTACATATTGTATATCACATTAACAATACTCACCTACTAGAATTAAATAGGTTCCTCCTCATATATTCCATTTTCGTACAACATTAAATTAATAAAAACAAGAGGGTAAACTATATATATAATATTATATCAAAATTGAGTGTTTAAATTGATAAATATAAAAAAAAAATACTCTTTAGTACCTCAAATGATCATTTTGCCTTTTTAAAAATTGATAATAAAAGTCCTTTTTGATTTATTCTTATTTCATCTTACCTAAATCAAATGAAATTAAAAAGCATTTTTTAGAGTCATTTGTCTTGCTTTCACCTCTTTCATTTTTTACTATCTTCTAATAGTTAGTAAAATAAAGTATCATACGCTTTATAGTCTCTCTCTCTCTCTCTCTCTCTTTTTTTTTTTTTTATCTCGATCCCATTGAGAAATTAGTATTTATGTTAAGCCTTAACTTTGTTTTTCTTTTAATTTAAGTTCTTATACTTTGAAATTTTCTTTAAAAAAATGTATTAAACTTTTATGTAATCAATTTACATTTGATAATAAGGATAAAATAGTGAAGAAAAAAAAAACACTTAGAAACACTTTTATTAGAAATTTGAGAATCCAAACACTCAATTTTCAAAATAGATCTCTAAACATATATAAAACAAATACAACAACATATGTAATTGGTATCATAGGGAAGGATGAAATGGTTATTTCGTTATTACAAAGCATTTAATTTGGCTTTAATTTGTTGCCAACCGAAGAATTATAATCCTTCTTAGGAACCAAGGAATAATGATTCCCTTTTTTTTTTTAATTCCTATAATCTACTGTAAACTTTCAATCCAAGGGTCATGCTATGAATTTTATAAGAATATGTTTGAATTTGTTAATATATTTCTGATATATTGGTATTGTTTCAATTATAATTAAATAAAATAATAATAATTATTTTTTATTTTATTTATTAAAAAACAATTTCACCAAGTAAACATAGCATGGAGTGTTGTTGTAATTTAAGGAAACAACATTATTAAGTAGGGTTAATTACTCCGTGGAGGGAAAATAAGAAAAAAGAAAACTTGACTTCTCGATTTTTTAACAGTCTATTGCAGAACCGGCAGTGTCAGAGTGTTATTCGGCGAATTGCAGCCGTTTATTTAGGTTTTGTTATTCATACTGTTTACACGTGAAGCCCAGTTATGCGATGCTTCCGCGGTTACCTCCTTTTCACACTTGGCATGCTAGCTCATGAGGAGTCGTTGGATTAACACGTTTTGGATTACAACTAGCCAATTTTCCATTCAACGGAATGCTCCGTATGGACTCTGGCGAAAGCATCCGAAACCCGCACAATTCAATAATTAACATCCAGTTCAACGACGTAATCCACTTGCTCTTGTCTTCTCCAAGGGCCATCTGCCCCCTCGTAAACGGATGTCCACTCTCACCATTGCGTACCTTTTTTTCATTTCCTTATATATTACAGATATTTTACTCCAATATCATATATATATATATATATATAATAAATCTGAAATGAAACTATGAGTTTAGATTTTACTTCTTTTTTTATTTTCATTTCTAGAAGAATTTTAGAGGATAAAATCGTAATTTTCTAAAATCCACGATTTTATCTCTAAAGTAGTTCTAAGGTTAAAGAGAATTCGGACGTAACAGAGATAGATCACGATTCCACTGTTGAGGTTGAATGGACCTTTCATCCCAATTTTATTTATTATATTTGAAAATTATAACTTGCAATGATGAGGGTATTTTTAACAAATAGTGCTATACCTAGTAGCAAATGTAACATTAGATTCCTTACCAACAAGAATAGATATTAAAGTTGGACAAGCTTTTGTTGCCTTAGTCAAATGAAGCGTCGTCCCTTTCTAGATGGATGGACTAGGAATACTTCGTGGAAGATTTGATTCCCGAAAAGCATACATTTCTCCGCTTCGACCATGGCTGACGGGCTCCCTTTCGGCTACCCCCTGAGTATAGGGTTGGATGCAAAACTTCGAGAAAGCTTTTTTCTCTTGCCTTCCCTTTGATTGTGTTTCCTTCAGTAAGTACCTTTACAAGTACTTCAACCTATTAGCATGACAATCAGAGAAAACAAACTTATTTGCGGCTCTTAGATTATGCTACCATCTATGTTTTTACTCATTATATATAAGAGAAAGCTAAAACATGGAAAATATTCATCAAATACGGCCCCATGAAGGACCTCTGTCTATTTAATGTAGAGGTGCAAATGAAAATCTCTTCCATTTTTACGCTACGCTTCAAGATTTTTTAGAAAAAGAAGGAATGATCAGAAATTAGTGTAAATCAAGAGAAATAAATGGACAAAAAAGGAAATGCAATTTCCATCTTATATTTGGATATGTAAGAGTTAAATAAAATGAAGCAAAGAAGAACTTTTTAGTTTCCGGTATTTGATTGGCTTTACATAATGGAATCAGGGTATTTCATTGCAGAAAATTACTCTTCCTTTTAACTTAATGAACTTAGGTAGTTGGACTATTGCTGTAATTTCACACCGATTCTCTCTCATTTCTAGTGATTACTCTATTTTCTACTCATTTCTTTTTGTTGACTTAATGCTACTAATAATTTTAATTCTTATGCAAAATTTGCGCCCATTTAATATATTTCTCCGATTTCCTTACACTTTTTACAAAGACAAACATTGACAAAATTGGAATAAACCTAGAAGCTAAGAATTAAAAGAAACTTATCTTCGATATTAATAAACCTTAGCCTTCTTAAGGCCTATTAAGATGAAATGAAGCCCAAATGACCTCCAAACAACTTGTTTCGAGTTAGCTTTTCACACATGAAACAATCAACTAGGGTTAAAGGTAGAAAATATATATTTAGTGATTCCTATTTTGTGTATGTTAAGCTAGATTTTTCTAAGACATCTCTAATTAGATTAGACTCTTGAGTTTTACCGTTAGCTCAAAAGGCCGATCCATCAATTATTTAAACGACCCTCTATAGAAGTTAAGTTAGAAATATTTGACAAGGAAATAGAAGTATGCAAATTCTTTTTAACTTTGTTTTTATTTTATTTTTTCATTATATCTCTAAACAAAACTAGGTTGGTTGATCATTTAGTTTAAGAGGTGACTCTCAAATGATTGGTCTATGAAGTGGCTCCTATAAGTTAGGTATACAGGGTAATGGTAATGTGTTTGATGGGTTGAGTGTTAGCAAGTGGAAGTTGATTAGTCACTGGTGGATTCAAGTTGGCTCAAACTTTGTTAGGGACTTTAAGGGTAATTATGAAAAAGAATAACAACAATAATCATATATTAGGTCTTAGTAAGAAGGATTTGTGTGATTGGCATACATTGGATTATTTATCCTTATACTGTTTGGGTGCTAAAATTCAAAAAATTTGATCGATCTCTCTTCTTTATGAGATCCATTTGAAATAATTATATCCATTTGTATTTCAACATTTATACAATAATAAATATATTAAGTGATAGGAATCGGTCTATTGATCTAATTAATAAACCCTTGCCTTTGAAACCTCCAGATTCTTACATAGAGGATCTTATTAAATTAGCTAGTTGAGAATGAGGTCATACCCTTATATAAGCTCCTACTTTGCATTTCCTAAGACACGGAAGGCACCTATGGACTGACTTGTAGTAACTTGTCAAGTAGTGAAGACTCTAAGATTAATTGAGCAACTATGACCAATCAAACGTAACTATAATTAATCAACCTTAACTACCACTCTTTAGGGTTTAGGCAACCGACCCTTAAGCACTCCTTACCACTTGGATGAGTTAGAGTTGAGTATCTCTGCTCATTCATATGTTAATCTAATATGCTTTCCTTTTATCATTGGTCGTTTAGAAGCTTCCCTAGTAAGCCATAGAAGATACGTGCCCTAATCCAGTCAACATCATTTATGATTGCATGGCGAATGCCACTTAATTGTATAGTATTGACTTAAGAACCAATGATTATTCTCTATCTTTTATGATTATTTTACTCTTTTGCCCTTTACCCTAAATGTTGTATTGTAAGTATTATTACTTCTTGTAATTGTAAACAATTATTGAACACACAAATATTTTCCCCTTTAGTCATTAAGCTTTTTTTTATTCCCCTCCTAATACCTAAAACCCTTACTGTTATAAGTCTTTTAGTAAACTTATAGCAAATAAATTCTTATTTTCTTACTTGTGAGTCACATCAAGTGAGAGCTTATTTCTTATTTATCTTTTAGTCATTGAGTTTTTTCTTCCCCTTCTTAATACCTAAAATCATTACTCTTATCAATCTTTTAGTAAGGTTATAGCGAATAAATTCTTATATTCTTACTTGTAAGTCACATTAAGTGAGAGCTTAAGAGTGTGACTGTTATTTCTCTAGTGTGTCATGTACTTATGAGTGACTTTCAAATGAGTGTTAAAACCTCTTAAACCCCAAAATCATCACTACTTTTTTCCCAAAGGACTCAACCCATTTTGGTCATTTCGGAGATGGACATTAGAGTGATCTTCCTCTTAGACATACTATCCATTTCTTGTATTGGAGTTGATTCATATCAATAAGGAAGTAGAAATGAAATAATGAAAGGAACATTTGAAAAATAAAATGAACCAATCACTCACATCTTGACAATCAGATGACTTATATTTTCTCATCAATTGTAAATGCTACTCAATAACACGTATTATCATATAATTGTCCCAAAAAAAATTGAATTTAATAAAACAACACTATTAAATGAATATAATTAAAGAAAATAACAAAAGTACATTGAAAATATTGAGGATACAAACGCCAAAAAATATTCCAAACACAATATAACACCTCAGATTAAAAAAAAAAAACGAATAACCAAACCGATAAATACCAATTGCTCTATTTTAACTATTTGATCCAAAGATTGCAACCTTATATTAACAAAGTATTCACTAACATAATTTTATGAACTAATATCAATCCCTCTTATAATTCACATATGGCTTCACTTAACCATGGGATATCATAATCTATCCCCTAAACACACGACATCTTCGTTATGAAACTTTGCAATTGGACCTAATTTTTTTCCTTTTTCGGCATACGATTCAAGTCTTCCATTACCTATAAGGTTATCTTAAAAGTATGTTAGAAGTCATTACCCCAATGACACTTTACGCTTTCCTTGAACATCTTTTTTAAATTGGAGCTAGACTTAAATTGTCCACCTATTGATAGTGATAAGGATCATGGGTTAATCACTTACTCCTAAGCTCAAGGACTTGCCTAAATGATTTGTTGAGCTATCCTAGGGGAGTTGAACCCTGAAGAGTAATGCTTAATCCATGCTGACCTACTGAGCTACCCCATTCTGATCTCTCTAAGTCTTATTATAGGAACCCTTACGGTATCTAACTTGTTATTGAGCCGACCCTTCTATATTACTCCAATCCAAAGTCGAGCAATGAATCTATTTTTTGCCAAGCTGATAAGCAACTAAGGTCGAGTTGCCCCCACTTCCTAGCCAACTAACCAAGGCTAATAAGAAGAATAACCACCCATAAGACCAACCCTTCCCAAGCCTTGAATAGACTAGCTGCTGAAAAACTGACCTAACCTAGTCTATTCAGTATTAGCTTTACTCAATAAATAGTATTATTAGGACTACATATTAGACAATGGACACACGCTTCTTTTTTCTAATATTCGTACTATACTTTTTGTACCTAAATATTCCTTTTTGTCTGTTTATGACTTTACTCTTGTAATCCATTCATTTTTTTCCTTTTTTAGTAGGAATCTTTTTATAATTTATGCAAACCCATGATTTGCCTTAATTATGTCATATAAATATCTATAACATGTAATAACAGTATAATCAGTGATATTAAAAATTTCAAACATATTCCTTCTTGAGCTTGTATTTTCCTTTGAGAATCAATAACTTAAAAGAGCTCTTATAAATCCATTTAGCAAAGATTGTAGCAAGCAACTTTAGGTTTAATGTTTGTATGTCATATCGAGTACTATTTTAAGTTCATATATGGTTCTACGGTGCGTCATATTTTTAAAGTTAGTACATGAGATTGTTAAACCATTAACTTCAATTTACTTTTCGGGCCTTTTTGCGATCGCTCTTGGTTACAAGTGATACTAGGGTCATATGTTTATACACGGATCTGTATCAAGTAAGGGATCAACTCTAATACTATTTGTAAAACTTTGTGAAGTCAACAAATAATAATAGATTCATTTCAATTATTTAATTTAAAAATTGTAATCTTATATTAACAAAATATTTATCATTATAACCTTATAAACTAGTATCTATTTCTTCTACAATTCATAAGATACTTCATTTAATCATGGAATATCACATGCAAACTCTAAGTTTACATTAGCATAAACCACAAGATTAAGGGATGATTGACCAAGTCATTCTTTAGGTGATGGGTTGTGTATCCCCTTGAAATGATGAGTAATCACTTAACATCCTAAAATAAAAGAAAGAGGAAGAAAAAAAAAATGCACTTAAAACTTTTGAGTTAACAAAGATTTTTTTTTTCTAATTTATCTTGGTGCAATCATGACCGTCTACCATCTTAGAAAGATTACATCATCCACCTATTGTGGTGGATCTCTACCTCACTACCCAACACATGAAAAATAATATCATCTCATTGAACACCCATCGTAATTTTTATAACATTTATTAATTAAATTTAATTATTTTGTATCAATTATATGATACTGCGTGTGTTTAAGCGAGAAAACAGGCTCAAGTGTTTTCGAAAAATTAAAAGATAGATTATGAATTTGCAACGGAGGAAAACACAGCTCATTTTCGTAGATTTTACTAAATAAAATATGCATTTCAGAACCCGACCATCGTTAAAAAAGAAAAAAAAAAAAAAAATTAGCGGGTAAGTTTACTCTAGTTTAAGGCTGTCTCCTTTTTTCAGTCCCGAAACAAACGGTGGGCAACAGCCAACAACAAATGCCATGTTGCTTTTTACAGATATTCATGTAATAACTATTCCTGGATAAATAACCTCTCCCCTCGATTTTTGCTTTGTCATTTTGGCTTGTGGTCGACTTGTGACCTTTGATTACTGGCCACTGAGCTGGATTTCAAATTCGTTACACCTTTTCTTTTCTTTACAAACAATCGGATCTCTCTCACTCTCTCTCATACGACTTGGCCATAACCATAGCTCAGACTCAACTCTCTCTCTCTCTCTCTCTACAAAAGAACAAAACAATTCCGTTGCATTCCTTCGACGAACTCGTGTCCTGTGTTCTGTTATTTCAGTTTTGCTCTCAATTGCATGAACGCGTGAAGAAGATTCTTCAAACGAGTCATGTACTCCAAAAGAGCATCAGCTTCCGTTTCTTCACTCCTTCGAGGAGCTTCCTCTAGGGCTAGTTCTTCTTCCATCTCATCAGCTTCTTCTCAAGCTAACTCTAGCACTCTCGGTTCTCATGTCTCTCATCGCCGCCATTTCGGATTCGCCTCTGCTTTTCGATCCAGCGGTCGCTGGAGCCATGGCGGGGCGTGGAGATCACCTATGAATCTTCGGTCTCAGATCGCCTCTGGCGTTCGTTTGATCGAACGGTTCCAAAGAAGTCTCGCCTCTGCCGGTAAGGAGGAGCCTATTATAAATGAGTGTTGAACTCCTGATTTGTTGGAATCGGCCTTTAAAATTTTGAACTCCTGATTCGTTTGAGTTGGGCTTTATCATTTTTAAAATCAATTTATATGTTAAAAAAAACAATTACTACGAACCGTGTTAGATATTTAACGTTCGGCATCATAGTTAGTCCTATTCTATCCTATTCAATCTGGACTTTTTACAACTACGTCCAGGTGTCATCATAGTTGTCCAAGTTTTCTAAATATCATATGGTTATTTCACTTTGTATGCGCTTGATCTTGTGTATGATACTTAAACCGATTTTTCATTATCACTTCATGTGCGATTTAGAGTATGACCGTAGCAATCGCTTGTTCATTTGCAGCTTCTGAAAATCCCTTCAAGACGATCTTAACCAATCTTCCTAAGCCTGGAGGTGGCGAGTTCGGGAAATTTTACAGCCTCCCTGCTCTAAATGATCCTAGGATTGGTACGATCTTTAAACTTGTTATAGCTGGATGATGTGTGCGATGTTTATAATCTCGGCACGAGCTCCTTTATGCATATTATTTTTTACCAATGCAGTGATACTTTTTAGATATTTTACTGGCGTAAAACTTGGAGTATTTGTTTAACAATTACGGTCTGTAATTCTGGAAATCTTTTCGTTATTACCAACTCATTTCTTTCTTTGCTTTTTTTTTTTTTTTCCTTCCCTTTCCTTCCTCCACCCACCCTCCCCCCCTCTCTCTTCATTTGTTTTGGTACTAAACTGTTCCACATTTTGTGGAGTTTTAGGATTGCCTAGTTGTTGAAGAGTGTGAAACCGCTTTAGTATAGTGATCTTTTGTTTATATGAGATCATTGCTTAAATTGTTAGATAACAAGATTTTCTTTCTGGTAGTAGAGTTGCCATTAACAGCTTTTGCTTATTACTTGTTTGCACATTGACAGATAAGCTACCATACTCTATTAGAATCCTTCTCGAATCTGCAATACGCAACTGTGACAACTTCCAAGTCACTAAGGAGGATGTTGAGAAGATTATTGACTGGGAAAATACATCTCCAAAGCAGGTTGAAATCCCCTTTAAGCCTGCTCGGGTTCTCTTACAGGTATAATTCTCTGAAAGAGGTTGTATGACCTACATTACTTCTTATTTCCTCTCTTTCTGATCACTCTTAGCTTTTTGATAGGACTTTACTGGAGTACCGGCTGTCGTAGACCTTGCTTGCATGCGGGATGCTATGAACAAACTTGGCAGTGATTCTAACAAGATCAATCCTCTGGTATGTATAAATTTTATTGTTGTGTTGGATTATGCGTCATAGAATTACAGAAGACTGCTATTATCTTCTTTCATTTCTGAATTCCGAATCCATTATCTGTAATGTAAGGTTTTGGCTTTATGCTTTAGAATGCACATATAATTTTTGGCAATGTGGTAACCTAAATCTCACTATTCTTGATTTTTACTTGTGGGATGCTTTTTCTCATTTATTTTTGGTGAATCTTTCCATCTTCTTCAGAGCTTGTTTTTGGCCAAAAATGCTGGTCATGACTCATGAGAACTGCTTCAAAGTGTTTTTCTAGCTTTCTTGTAGTCTACCACTGTCTTATAGTCTGTTCCTAAAATTGTCATGTTCAGGTTCCTGTTGATCTTGTCATTGATCATTCAGTTCAAGTTGATGTAGCAAGATCAGAAAATGCAGTTAAGGCAAATATGGAACTTGAATTCCAGAGGAATAAGGAGCGATTTGCTTTCCTTAAATGGGGATCCTCTGCTTTCAAGAACATGCTTGTTGTTCCTCCTGGTTCAGGTATTGTACATCAGGTATGGAGTCTGTTACACTGCTCTCCTTCACCACAAGGATGAGAGGATATTGCTGATATCTTGTTGAATGCAGAGAAATTTGTGATCTCTTGTTTAATTTTCTTTATCCATCTCTCCATAATCACGAGTGGAATTGGAGCATAAGAACAATTGATATGAAAAAAGGATAAGTTGTCCTATAAGGAATTGGATGTGTATTTCACTGGCATGTAAATGATAGACTGAGCGTGCACAGAAAGTTCGTTCTTGTGGACAAAAATGCTACTATAACATGATTTACATGATCTAATTAAAGTTGACATTGTTCTAATAATTCTGCACAATGAACAACAGGTGAATCTTGAATATCTTGGGAGGGTGGTTTTCAACACCAATGGCTTGCTATACCCTGACAGCGTTGTTGGCACTGATTCCCATACAACAATGATTGATGGGCTTGGAGTTGCTGGCTGGGGAGTTGGAGGTATTGAAGCAGAGGCAGCAATGCTGGGCCAGGTAAGAGATGCCATGGAATATAAAATTATCTTTCTTCTCCCTCTCTTGTTTTTTTTTTTTCCTTTATTTTTTCTTCTTCTTTTTTGGTTCTTGTCTGTTAGAGAACCCCTCTTTCCCTAAGACCTTGAATATCTGAATAATTTCGAGCTTTGGCCTGTGTACTATGTAATGGTCTACTGGCTATTCTCTATGCTTTAGTTTTGGAGCTACCTGTAATTAGTTATTTCAACTCACTGGTTTACTTGATCTGAAGAAGAGCAAACTTTCAAATGGATATGATATAATAAATCGTTCTCGCTGCATTCACTCAGCTGACAGTCATGCTTGACGGTTGACATTCAATAACTTTGGTTGTAATTTCATAAAAGATATAACCGCAGGACTGGCTTCCTCTATTACTTCATTATCACAAATGCTTCTAATTCATCAGCATATACGTCTTTTTGTCAAATGATTGTATTTCTTTCTTTCACCCTGCTAAGAGGCCTTCTTTTGATAGAGAAATGAGTATTATTAGAATGTTTATTGGCCTTTTTTTCTTTCCCTTCCCCAGATGTCTTTTTACAAAATAATTGGTTGTTGTTGATCTATAGCTGTCATAGGTTCTTTCATCACAATAGATATTAAAGCTACAGAAGGATTTTATGTGAAATAATGACTCAGATACAGATTTAGAGATAATAGGTTCCAATCTGTTTCTAATCACGCTTCATTCTTTCAGCCCATGAGCATGGTGTTGCCCGGTGTTGTTGGGTTCAAGCTCTCTGGAAAACTTCTTAATGGTGTCACTGCAACTGACTTGGTTCTTACAGTGACGCAAATGCTAAGGAAACATGGTGTTGTAGGCAAATTTGTTGAGTTCTATGGTAAGTTAAAGTTTCATTGTTTTCATTCTCGTGATGCTGTACTGCTTGCTCTCTTCACCTCCTAGAACTATGTCATGATGTTGAGTTTATGAAATTTCATAGGTGATGGCATGAGTGAACTATCCTTAGCGGATAGGGCCACCATTGCTAACATGTCTCCTGAATATGGTGCAACTATGGGATTCTTCCCAGTGGATCATGTAACTTTGCAATATCTCAAATTGACTGGAAGAAGTGATGAAACTGTGAGTGTCATGTTGAACATATGCTGTATCTTGGAATCTAATTATTCAAATGTCAGCTCTAGCTAACCTATACTGTATTGACTTAGGTGGGAATGATAGAAGCATATCTGCGTGCAAATAAGATGTTTGTAGATTACAAGGAGGTAAGTTGCACATTTTGTCATCTTCCATCTAGGTTGCCATTGTCTCTTGCCAGGTTTAGTAATTGACTTGTCTGCCCTAATTTCAGCCACAAGAAGAAAGAGTTTATTCATCTTACTTGGAGCTAAATCTTGCTAATGTTGAGCCTTGTGTTTCAGGACCAAAGAGGTATTATCCTTTTACCTGCCAATATTAATACATTGTCACCTTTTTTGATATCCATCTTAGTGATGCTTAAGACTGTTGCTTTTGTTATAGACCTCATGATCGGGTTCCTCTGAAAGATATGAAGGCTGATTGGCAATCTTGTCTCGATAACAAAGTTGGCTTCAAGGTTAGTCCTCTGATTCACATGATAGAGGCTTACTTAATATTTAAGCATTCAAATTGTGCTTTTGTGTCTTTTTGTTGAATGTGTTGAATCAGTTGCTCACTTATGTAACAGTGAATGTGCTGAGACATTAATCCGTTCTAGGGATGAAGGATGTTACATATGCTCAATTGAAGATCGTTATCTTGTTACTGCTTAATTAGTTTACTTCTGTAGTATTCAGGGTCTCATGTATAGTGCTAGGAGAGTGAATTCTTGTTAAAAAATTAGATAGCTCCTTATTCAGTTTCACGGCCTCTGCCTTCACTAATACTCAGTCAAAGCAAGCATTTTTTGCATCTTTACCCTGAGGAAAGCGCTTTAGTCTTTCTAGTCCTTTTGACTTTACATCTATCCACCGTCTGAAGTTGGATTCTTTTTTGGCCTTTTCATGGGGACGATATCCTTTCCTTACTAACTTATGAGCTATATATGTACTCATGCAGGGCTTTGCTGTACCAAAAGAGGCACAGGATAAAGTTGCTAAGTTTTCATTCCATGGGCAGCCAGCAGAACTCAAGCATGGTAGTGTGGTGATTGCTGCAATCACAAGCTGCACCAATACATCGAACCCCAGTGTGATGCTTGGGGCTGGTCTTGTAGCCAAGAAGGCTAGTGAACTTGGGCTGCAGGTATGGTGACATCATATGCGGTCTCTGAATGTTTTGTCAGCTTGAAAAACATAATATGAAAACTTTGAACTATAAAACTCTGCATGTTAGTCTGATGGTTGTAATGGATGCTTGTCACCAGGTGAAGCCATGGATAAAAACAAGTCTTGCACCAGGCTCTGGAGTCGTCACAAAATATCTCCTTCAAAGGTAATTCTTGATGTTCTCAAGCTTGGACCATTTTGAACCGAAGGAGAAGTAATATGCATACAAACACACGTAAAGAATATATATATATATATATGTATATGTCTGTAGACTTACGGTTGGAGCTTGTTTTTGGATGCAGTGGACTGCAAGATTATTTTAATCAGCAGGGCTTTCACATTGTTGGATATGGTTGTACCACATGCATTGGAAATTCGGGAGAGTTGGATGAATCTGTTGGTGCTGCCATTTCTGAGAATGGTACTGGAATTTCTTTTAATATAAGACATTTTTAAAAAATAAGATCCCTGGAGCATTCATGTCAAGTTTCTTGAGCCACCTCAGATTCATTGTGAACCTATCGGTCCATCTTAAAAATTGCCACCATTGAGCCTTATCTTAATGGGATTATGGCTTGGGTGGTGATGCTATTGTTATTATTGTAATTTTGTGCCTTGCTTTAATTATTTGATGCAGATATAATCGCTGCTGCTGTACTCTCTGGAAACCGGAACTTTGAAGGCCGTGTTCATCCCTTGACTAGAGCCAATTACCTTGCATCACCTCCTTTAGTGGTTGCATATGCACTTGCTGGAACGGTATGGGACTTAATCGTTCTGGTGCTGTCTATGTCATTGGTCCTTATCAAAGAAAAATAAATTAGCTGCCATTTTCACTGCAAACCTTTATTGTTTTCTCATTTCATCCTTCTTATTCCTGTTTCACTGGGGAGTTCCTTGAAGAAAATGATGGAAAAAGTAATAAGTAAAATTTTTTAAATTGTCTTGTTATATCCAGGATGTCTGAATTTGTAATCTCAAGAATTCATCTAGTTTTCTGGGTTCATTCTTTGAGGGTGTAGGAGGGTTACGCATATCATTACATAGATATGGGAGAATATGCCTGGTATTAATTTTGTATATCCTCCAGGTCAATATCAACTTCGACAAGGAGCCAATTGGAACAGGGAAGGATGGGAAGGGTATATATTTCAAGGATATATGGCCATCTTCGGAGGAGGTTGCAGAGGTAGTTAGTCTTTCTGATTTCATGGTTTGATAACTTACAATATGAAATATTTTGGGATAAAAACCTCATTTGGATTTGCTTAATATTTAGGCCGTTCAATCCAGTGTGTTACCTGAGATGTTCAGAAGTACTTATGAAGCAATCACTAAGGGCAATCCTATGTGGAATCAGCTTTCTGTGCCTGCTTCGACTATGTATTCCTGGGATCCCAACTCAACCTATATCCATGAGCCCCCATACTTTAAGGACATGACAATGCATCCACCTGGAGCTCATGGAGTGAAAGATGCCTACTGCTTGCTTAACTTTGGTGACAGCATCACAACTGATCACATTTCCCCAGCAGGAAGCATCCACAAGGACAGTCCTGCTGCAAAGTTTCTCCTTGAACATGGGGTGGAGCGCAAAGACTTCAACTCCTATGGTAGTCGACGAGGAAATGATGAAGTGATGGCAAGGGGAACTTTTGCAAATATTCGCCTTGTTAATAAGCTTTTGAATGGGGAGGTCAGCCCAAAGACGGTTCACGTCCCTACAGGAGAGAAGCTTTCGGTGTTTGATGCTGCAATGGTGAGTTTTTATTGCTCTTACATTACTCACAATAGGCAAAAAAACAAATAAAAAGAAGAAAATTTACTCACAGAACCCTATGGAAGGTCTTTTCTTTGATTGTGTTACAACAGTGATTTTTCCACTTTATACGTAACTGTTGGGAAACATATATGCATTTATGTGGCATCTACTTAAGTTCCATATTTGATGATACCCCTTCTGTACATGTCACATTCACATCCTTGTGTGTTGTATTACCTCATGTTGATACTTATTCAGAATGTAGAGTATAGGAGGTAGAATATATGGTGCTATCTCATGTTGTATTAACTCACATTGATGATATCCCTTCTAAGCACATCATGTTCACATCCTTGTACGTTGCATTATCTCATGTTGATACTTATTCAGAATGTATAGGAGTTAGCAATGCTTTTACTTGTTGAACCAACTCTGGATTTGTTTCCCTGTGTATGATTCAGAGAATGTTATGCTCTTGAGTACAAGAGGCTGCATTCATCTCTAAGGCATATACTGAAACAATCATACTTGATCTGCTAACTTATGTCATTACATCAATAAACAATTGCAGAGGTACAAAGCTGCTGGGCAGGACACCGTAGTTTTGGCTGGAGCAGAGTATGGTAGTGGAAGCTCTCGAGATTGGGCTGCCAAGGGTCCCATGTTATTGGTATGTTTTTCCTTACACCACTTACTGTACCTCCCTTATTGTTTTCATTTTATTTTCATATCATCTTTTGGTCTCATTATGCATGGTGTTTTGGCAGGGTGTTAAAGCAGTTATTGCTAAAAGTTTCGAGAGAATCCATCGTAGTAATTTGGTTGGTATGGGAATCATTCCTCTATGTTTCAAGTTTGGAGAGGATGCTGACACCCTAGGATTGACTGGGCATGAACGGTACACTATCCACCTTCCAAGCAACATCAATGAGATAAAGCCTGGCCAAGATGTTACAGTAACTACAGACAATGGGAAATCTTTCACCTGCACAGTCCGCTTTGACACTGAGGTACCTTCTATCTATACCCTGCTCCTACATTGCTGTGCTATCATGTTTGGTGTTTTTGGTCACTAGATGGGTTGTCTTCATACATGAGATCTGTTCTGTATCTCCATATTCTTTTGGCTTGATGATGTTCTTCTGATTGTTTTGCAGGTGGAGTTGGCTTACTTCAACCATGGAGGAATTCTTCCATATGTCATCAGGAATTTGATTAAGCAATAGGTGAAAATTCAGCTGACAAATTAGTGAGAGCTCCTTTTCAACTGTAAAATGTGGGGAAACAAAATAATGCCTCTGAAATGAAGAGGAAGTCCTCCTGTGACACAATTTTTTGATAGCTGCGGTACACTGTCAGTCACGAACCATCATCCTCGAGCGGACCCTGTATTTGTTAACTATTTCCTATTTATCAGATTTTGCAATTGGTCAATTGCCTCTTCTCAAATTTGGTGAATGGAAGGATCGGAGTCCTAGCTTGATATATTTGTATGTAATGCAGTCCGTAATGACAACACGTCCATGGGGGTTGCCTTTGGATCCACATACTTCATTCACTATTCACGTGTAGCATATATCTCAATAAATAGATTTTTGAGACATTTCCAATAGAAGGATTCTTCACTCTTGAGGTTTCCAAATGCTAAATGGTTATTGAACATTCAAGGAGGTAGCAGAGAAGAGAGTTTCTCCTGGATAATAGTCCTAATTTTATTTATTTCAAGTATTAAATCGATTTATGTGAAAAAAGTTTATTTCCTAAACGTTAATATGGTAGACAGGAAATATATATATTTTTATTTGCTCCATATACGTTTAGTTTCTTATCTTTAAAATTGAGAAAATAAGTGTTTTTACATCTGACTACTGTTCTTTTAAAAAATAAAAAATAATTTAAAAAACAAAGGAAAACAATAAATATAACAAACTATTGAAAAATGGAAAACAATAATAAAAACAAGAGTTTTCTATTTCATTTAATTTTAATATTTTTTTAGTTATTTTACTCGTTTGTAAAATAGTTATTGGGTTGATGTTTCCGTGTTTATTCAATGGCAAGGCGCAACTATATTTAAATTCAATCGTTTTATCCCTGAAAAAGTAACGATTATTGATGGTTTTAAAAAGGGAGGAATAAAGGTGATTTCGATTACAGAACTCACTTATGATGAAAGCATATTCCTATCTCAAGCTTTTGGAAATTAAAAGTTTGAGTGAAATACGTTAGAATAAATGGGTTATGTGAAATTATTTTTCCACTTGCTTGCTTTTTGTGATGCAATTATTTTGTCAAGTTGCACGCACCGATGTTTAATAGGCTCCAAGAATCTATTTGATTGAACTCATGCTTTGATTCGTTACTCGTTCGTTGATTGGGTTCAAGCGCTTTATTCTCCTCAGCCGTGGCTTCAAATAAACCTTTTTGTTTTTTTTGTTCGACATAGGTTCACTGCATTCTAAAGTCTAACTTTTTAATATTTAGGAATTAGCTCGAAATTTGTGCTCTATAAAACTATAGGAGATAAAATATTCTATAATATCACATGCATCATCTGCAGTGTTGGCATGTCACATTATCATGTGTCGCTCAAGAAATTCATGTTAATTTCATCTCCTTGAAAACTACTTTTAGCTCGCTCAATAGGTCTTCTCTTTGAAGGTATAATGGTGCTGCCAAAAAATGTTGGTGCAAACATACAAAGTGTGATGGTCACTGTTGCGTACATTACATGCGACACATGGTTTGCGAGGACTGACATGGATGACACTTGAGGAACGATTAGAAGAGAATATAGTAGAAAAGAGAAGCGAGTATGCTCAAGAGGTTATAATACACTTGTGACAGGTGGAAAAAGTAAATAGCATCGTAACTTCACTATCAATGATTAGAGGGAGTGTGCTCTTCACATACAATTGTTGGATTTTTTAAGGAAAGAATTCGAAGTACAACAACTCTACTGAAAATTCTTTATCTTTCAAATGAGGATGACTTTAGATACTTATAGAATTCAGCCATTCACTTTGTCCATCAGATCACGTTGATGACTAATTGCAGATATGAGTCCTTTATTAATAGATCCTCTTCTTGGTTCCTTTGGGATTTGGCTTCTTGAGAAAGATAGAGAGCAAATGGGTTGGTTTAATACTCTTTACCTCAAACCTATCATATGCTAAATTCTTTTTACCATCTTGAAATATATGAACTTAACTCTTTAGGGCATATCACCTTAGCTTAAAGGTCCAAAAAACCAAGACTTAATTATTATTGGACTGAAGGTTCAAAATTGAATTTAACCCTTTAAAGAAATAAGGAAAAAAGCCCACTTATGGATTTGGGTTGGAAAAATAGTAGCAAAACAAAGCATTTATATTTATATTTAATTTAATAGAGATGAGTAAATTATCAATAGACAATTGACATTATCTAAGTGAAAAGTAAATACATAGATATTTATGTCAAGTATTGCAATTGCTGTTGTTAGAGTTTTATATGAATATGGGGCCCTTTACAAAAAATATTATGAAAAAGGATTCTTGGTGGAAGATATTCAAGATATGATATGGTGAAGGTGTATACAAATTCATGTGCCTTCAATATAAAAAATTGGAAGATATGTGGAGTAAAGAAGGCACATGCATAAATCACTTGCAAAAAATAACACACAACAAACTTAAACCTAAAATAAATTATTCCCTACAAAATACTGACACAGTCAAAACATAGTCAAACTCCCCCTTTCAATAGATCAACTCCACCCACCAAAAAACACCAAAACAAGATTCAACACACATGATAATACTCCACTTTGCAATAGAGATTAAGAATTTACGTAAAAGTTAGGAATTTTACAATACATTATATGATGGAAAGCTTGCAATACATATTAACATTCAATAAAAGCTTAACATATGTTTTTTCAAGTGTATATTATATGTACACAACATTTCTTTGTTTTGATTTGTACTAACAATTAAAAAAAATGACATCTCTATTTAATTGCTCTCATAGCGTTGAAAGGCGTTAGCGGCTGATGATAATACGGAATGCCTTTGGTGCATTAGAGACTCTAAAGGCTCTGCAGGTGCATCAAGAGGATATTGAGGTGTTTTTTTTTTTTTTTTTTTAATAGTTGTGTGGTTTGCTATGTTTCACAAGTGGTTGTTTTGTTTAGGATCTTTGACTCGTAATTTATACTTCGTATTTATAGGCACGATAGGTGAGTTATTTGTGGAAGGTGGATTGTATTCCTAAGATCTTCTCTTTGATTTTAGATCTTAAGCCAATCACACGCCAGCCATAGACTTTCCTTATTTGGTCTAAATGTTCTTACTTAATCTTTTGAACTTGCGAGCTAGACTTGTATGTTGTAAGCTTGAGGCCCTCGACTCTACGAAGTTAGATGAATATAAGACCTTAAGAGATACCTTTTGAGGAGGTTAGTTGGGTTCTTGGAAGCTCAATTTAGGTATTAGCAAGGCCGTCCTTGATGCTAACAGCTTAGCTTAGATATGATGAGGTAACCTAGCTTTGAGCCTGGCTTGGGCTCTAAAGAGATCAATAAAGAGCTCGCCCTAAGCTCTAAAGAGATAAGTATAGGCTATATGGACTTAGTCTATGCTTTAAGGAAAGTTTAGGCTATGTGGACTTAGTCTATACTCTAAGGAGGTTGGTTTAGACTTAAAGATCCACATTTAAAATAGTTTATTAATAAAAGGGTTGAAGTAACTCATCACCATTAATCTCAATAATGGGCAAAGATTTATTAATTGTCAAATTAGAATCGAGGTGACTTGAGAATGAGAAGGTAAGAGTCAAGAGGATCAAATCAGCTTAAAGTGCGGTCAATAAAAGATATTATGTTATAGTTCATATTTATCTATAAGGTAATAAAGTTATCCATATTCTTAAAATTAGAAAATTAAGAGCTTTTACTAATGTTGTTAAGCTCGGACTAGGACCTTGTTATGGGAATGAGGAGTTAAGATGGAAATGGTCATATTGCAGTTGAATCGAGATCAAAATTTATTTTCTTAACAAATTGGTACATCATCTAGAGAAAATAAAAGAAAATAGTATATTTTGGCCGAAAAACACCTTATCAAGCCCTATAGAAATGAGGTTGGATCGATTGAGTTAATAAGATCCAATTGGAATCACTATCGATAAAAGCTAAAGAGGTGATTTGAACTAATTTTATAGCTAGGGTCAAGTTAAATTGGATTAGAGCAAGTGGGTCAACTTAAGTTTATCAACACTATTTTTTTACATTTTACAATTTTGTTTTTCTTAGATTTACATATATATTTTCTTAATAAATTGGCATACTTTCTTAAATAAAATAATATATTTCATCTTGAAAAACTTAGTTGATAACTATAGTCATTGGGTTAGAACGGCTAGGTAGAACAAGCTAAGGCCACTATTAATGACAGTCAAAGAGGTGATCAAGACTAGTTTCATGGATGGATTTGATTGAATCAAGTTGAATCAAACGAGTCAACTTGGTTTGACAACTAAGATTTACCTTTATTTTCTTCACTATACTTATGGATTTAACCAAATATATTTTTTAATATTCTTTGCTATATAATTTTATTTTTAAGTGCTCCAAAGGTAATTACTCTACTAATTAAGTTTCGCGACATGGCAATGATGGATAGGAAACTTAGGTTAACAAAAGTTCTAGTTTGTAAAGGCCTGAAAGTATTGAGATCTCGAATAAAAGTATTAAAATATCAATGACTTAAATAGAAAATTAGATAAATCTTAAGAACTAAAAGTCCTTTATTTTTTTTTTATTTTCTTCTTTCTATTCCTTGTTTTATAAATTTTTAATTTTTTTTTTACTTTTTATTGACTTAAATATATTTAGTAATATTCTAATTGTTATGTACCTATATATTGACACATGTGTAAGACCCATAATTAGTTATTCGGAGTTTGGTTCATAGAATTTAGAGCAATCGAACAACTTGTCCGATTTAGCTCAAATTTTATAACAAGGCTAGAATTATTAGTAAAAGTGATTCCATAAGTTCGAATTTAAGAAAATAAGTAATAAAATAAAAGAATATAAAATTTTTAAATTTTAAGTATATTACTCGTTATTTATCGAAAATATGTAAAATACATTCTGATAATTAACGAATAATTAGAGATAAATTATATGTGCATTAAAAATTATAAAATAACTTAAATAATATTTAGGAGTATTTATTTATACCATGTATGAATTTATATGTAAGTAGAAATATGCGTAATTACTTAAAATACGTGAAATATGTTAAAATAAAGTTAATTAATTAAAGAAAATATATAAATAATTAAGAAAAAATTAAGAAAATTCAGAAAAAATGTGGAAATGTCTAGAAAAGGGGCATGGCATGCTGAGAAGGAAGAAATAAAATCAACTAATTAGATTAAAACAACAAAAAAGGCAATTTGAAAGAGGATAAGGCTAATGTCACCTTAATTTAATGCATCAAAATTGCTTTATGCCTTTGTAAATAGTCAAAAAACTTCAGAAGCTCATTTTGGATGTTTGGAATCAAGAAAATGAGAGAGAGGTGAAATTGAGAGGAAATTAGGGTTTTTACAAAAAATTACAAAAAACTGTGCAATTGGGGCTTTTAAGGAGAAACCAGACTTGACGAGCAGCTGTGAGTGGACGGCTGCCACCACTACACGATGGTGGCAGCGCTTAGATGGGCTGACATACCCATGGCCATCGACAGTGGCCGGAGCTATTAGTTCCAGTAAATTCCGATTTCTACTCGATTTTTCTTAAATTATTAAAAAATATCAAAATTAGTTAGAAAATTATGAAATTTATTATTCTATAATATTTTTGTATTTAGTTTTTAGGAAAAATATTATTTTGATGAAAATATGTCCTATGATATATGGTTCTTAAGAAATCATGCAAAACCGAGTATGTTTCAGTTTAAAAATAAATGACCTTATGAGTGTAATTTTGAGTCCAAAATTTTTGTGTAGACTATTTAGGGGTTATAGAATAGTGCTATAAAGTTCTTTTTCAAAAATTAATTTTCAAAATTTTTAGATAATTTTTAAGCCTTAAAATAATGCATAAAATGGACAATTTAAGTTAATTAAGTAATTAAATGAATAATTATTGATTTGATGCACAATTATATGTTTTAGGATGTTGAAATCTGATGGAGTATACTATTTGTAGCATTTGGAGTATTAGATGTAATTATTAGGATAATATGTAGTAAACATATAATAGGTAAAAATGATAAATTTTAAGTTAATTTGGTAATTTAGGGTAATTAGGTTTAAAATTTGATTTGGGATGAATTTAAATATTTGGAATGTTATTTGATGTTAGGAAATGATATTTGAAGCAATAGGATTATTAGATGTGTACATTATGTACACATTAGATGATAATGCGTAATATGTAAGTATGAGAAATTAATAATTAGAAAAATATTGATTAGAATTGATATTATGATAATAATAGGAATATATAATAAATCTGATAAGAAAGTTGAGTTAGGATAATTATATGAAAATTATAAGATTTTATCAACTCGGACAACCATGCATTGCACCTGATAATTTGATTAATAATCTTGTTTATATTTATTGTATGGTTTAAGCCTTTTCCCCAACTTATTGAGTTATGGTTACTCACATCCTTATAGACGTTTGTTACAAGTGCTAACTAGGAAGTGGATCACATTTATATTAAAGCTAATAACTGTAGGATTCTGAGGAGTAGGGATTTAAACTGAAGATCAAGTATACTCTTTAGCTAGACTTATTTTAAAGCTTTTAGCATTAATTTATAAATTACTCGAGTGAATTGTGATTAGCTTGCTAAATCTTGTAAAAATACTTAGGTTATTTCAATAGAAGTATGAATCTTTCTTAAGTTTATAAGTAAATAATATATTTAATTTATGAACTGTTTACTTTAAAACGAGTTAATCATGGACGCCTTATATAAATCAGGTGTAAGATGATGGTAATATGGTTAGCTTTTATCTTAGAATGGTTTATACAGCGAAACTGTTACGACTCTGCCACTTCGGAGCGTGACAACATGTACCTAATTAAAATTAATAGATAACTATAAAATGGAGGTTATGTGACTGTGTTTATTTAATAAGAAAATACGAGTCATTTATTTGTAAAAGTTTGAAAATACATGTGTTATATTTGTGTAATTTTTTCTTATAATTTCAATTATTTTATACTTGAAAAATTAATGATTATTGGTGCTTTAGAAAAGGGAGGAATATGTCAAAAAGGCAAATACAAATCATTTATTTCTAAGAGTTTAAAAACATAAGTTACGGGAGAAAATACAAATAAACGTCCTAAACTTTGATTAAGTGTAGATTAGCTTCTTAAACTTTTAAAGTGTACTTTAAGATTCTCTAAATTTTGATAAATTAACAAACAACCTTCGTAGGTTGAAAATAATCCTATTAAACTTTAATTTTGGTATACAAATGTCCTTTAAACTTATCAAAATATACTTTAAGATTCTAAAAATTTTTACAATATTGTGACTTTTTTAAATTAAAAAAGGAAATACCTTTTATATTGTTAATTTATTAAAATTTAAGGGTTTTTAAAGTACACTTTCAAAATTCATGAATCAATTTATATACAAATTAAAGTTTAGGAGGTTATTTGTAATTTCTCCTAAGTTATATTTATGTAATTTTCCTTTTTAGTGTCAATTATTTTTTCTTCGAAAAAACTAATGATGATTGAACGCATAATCGTTCCTAAAGTTTTTGGAAATTGAAAATTTTAAAGAGAATGATATAATAAATAGGACTTTCCCTTTAGAGTAAGATATAATTTTACTTTTCAATATTTATTTGCTTTTCTACTAAGTTATCAGTATTTTATGCTTCTATTTGAGTCATTAATATTTTCAAAACTTTACAAAATTATAAATTCTATTAAATTTATTAAATTTTCCATTCATCTATAATACATGTCAACTTGAAATCAGTATACAATAATTAATTCAATCAAATAATAATATAAAATATTTTAACTACATAATATGATAAAAAGTAACATTAAATACATTTAACTATACGATGCAATGAATATAATAAAAAAATGCAAAATAGATAATTAAAAGTAAGTAATTCAAAAAGATTATGCAACCCCTAGTCACCTTGACCGACTATCCTAAGGCTAATTCAAAGTTATATAGCTTAAGATGGATGAAAAATTTAGTGGATATATAAAACTTTTATTTTTATAAAATTTTTAAAATATTAAAAATTTAAATAAAATAAAAAAAAGTGAGTAATCACTTAGATAAAAACTTAGGTAAATTTTAAGCATAAAAAGAGCGCTTTGCTCTTCTTTTTATGATGCAACTAATCTTATCAAGTTGCACAATCCTATGTTTTAAACACGCTCAATGGGTCCATTGATTGACCTCTTGCTCATACTTTTATTTGCTTGGTAGTTGGCCTTTGCTCAAGCACTTTATTCTCTCTCTCTCTCTCCAGCGTTGTGGCTTCAGATAAATATCTTTTTAGGTGGACATGGATATGGTTTATTATGATCCACTAGGGCTTGTGTATTGCGATTGAATGAGTATATAATAGATATAGTATGTAAATCCATATCTACTCTATCTTATTGTTATTCATTTATCAAATTTTAAAATTGAGATCTAATCTATAATATTTAGGAATTGCATTAAAACCTACTATTTGCGAAAGCTATATTATATATAATACCTTATAAAAACTATGAATTTTCCTCAAATATTATAGAGGGGGTACTGTTATGAAATTTTTTTCCCCGAAAAAGTTGATGGTAAACAAAACGGGAGTATCAAAAGGACAAAATTTCCTCCGGTTGTTTCACTTTCATTACACTACCATTCCATCCACTGATGCAAATTGCAAGTGTTACGGACCTCTCGAAGTGGGCTATTCTTAGGTGATTCCTAAGGCCCAAAGACGAAAGCCCAAGCCCACTAAAAGCTTCTAGATGATGAAATATTCTAGAAGGTTCTAGAGAAGACCAGAATATTGTATAGTAGTTGGTGAAGGTAGGTGAATGTAATTGTTGGGAATCAATTGTAACCATTAGATCGAATTGATCTTGACCATTAGATTGTAAAGGCTTTCTGTATATATAGGGGTATTCCCCTCAGATGTAACACACAAGTTATTTGAGTGAATACAGTATACTATCAGAGTTTCTCTCTCTACTTTCTCTCTCTAACATTGTGAGTGTGTTACAGGCTGACTTAGCCTTTCTTAGTGAGGTCAGGAACGCTAAGTGCTGCACGGGGTCGAGCGACGGAATCCGCCCGTGACAAGTGGTATCAGAGCTTGAAAAAGGAATTGCTTGTGGAGAAGATGTCATCTGGAGGAGACAACAATGCTTCAATGGTCGATGTGTTGGCTGACCATGAGGATCACCGTGTTACCAGGTAAAGGGCTAGGTCTCGGGACTTACTGAACTCTCTCCTTAATAGGATGGATAAGGCAGAGTTGAGCATTGCTGAGGCCAAGGAACAATTTGATGAGTCTCAAGGCAGTCTTGAGGAAATGGAGGAAGAACTCCGAGGAGAATTGCAGGGAGCACTAAATTGGGCTGTAGAAGAGCTTAGGCAGCATGGAAATGTTATTGGAGAGAAGGGTGATGCTCTTCAAGAGTTACGGCCTTAGAAACTAAGGAAGAAGCCTATGAAGCTAAGATTGATGCAGTGGTAGTGACCATGCGTCAAGAGATTGAAGATCTCAAGACGCAATTGGCGGCTTGTCGAATCACTGTTGCAAATGGAATGACCCTCTAGACTGGCCATAGGGTTGATATCCCAAAACCAGAGCACTTTAGCGGGATACGGTCTGCTCGAGAAGTAGATAACTTCTTATGGGGAGTGGAACAATACTTCAATGCTGTGGGAATCTTAGATGATGCTGGAAAGGTACGTACTGCTGCCATGTATCTGAAAGACTTAGCCATGGTATGGTGGCGCAGGAGGGCTGCTGATATCATCACCTGGGATAGCTTTGTACAAAAGTTGAAGGGTCAATTCTCCCCCCAAAATGCTACTAAGGAAGCAAAGGTGAAATTGCGTCACCTAACCCATAAGGGTGACATAAAGCAATATGTAAAGGAATTTTCAGAATTGATGTTAGAGATCCCAGACCTCAACCAAGAAGATGCTTTGGTGATGTTTGTGGATGGCTTAAAGCCCTGGGCTAAATTAGAGCTGGAGCGAAGGGGAGTGGAAGACATTTCCAAGGCTATAGCAGTTGCTGAAGGCCTAATGGAATTTCAGAAGACTGATCCTAAGACCATAGGGGGAAGATGGAAAGGGGGAGTTGAAAGGGAGAAGAGTGGGAGTTCTTCTAAAGGAAAAACCAAAGCTGAAGAAAGAGATAACGATCGAGGAAGAACTCGTGAAGGGAGAGATGGGGAAAGATGGAAACCTTGTGAATTGAAATGTTATTTCTGTAATGGACCCCATTATGCTAGGGAGTGTCCGAAGAAAGAGAGATTGGCGGCATTAGTAGCAGGTGAAAGCTCAGATGATGGGTATGAGGCCCAGTTAGGGTCAGTTCGTCTACTCAGTGCTATGAAGTCTCAAGTTAATGAAAGAAAAGGATTGATGTATACCGAAGTATCAGTAGCAGGTAAGAAACTTAATGCCCTTGTAGATACAGGAGCATCTCATCTCTTTATTTCTGATATGGCAGCAAAGGAATTGGGGCTAAAAGTGGAGGAGACCAAAACATGGCTCAAAACAGTTAACTCAAAAGAAGTTCCCACTATTGGAGTAGCCAGGGGGATAGAGCTCCGTATTGGGGGTTGGCAAGGAAAGGAGACAGTTGAAATAGTGCCAATGGATGATTTTAAGTTTGTGATCGGGATGGATTTCTTATATCGCATTGATGCACTTATCGTACCACGAGCTAACTGCATTTGTGTACTTGATCACAACTCGCAATGCGTGGTACCTGTAGTAAGAAAGGTAGGCCAAGCCACCAAATTTCTTTCAGCTATGCAATTGGAAAAGGGACTCAAGAAGAATGAAGTCACCTACTTGGCTACCTTAAAAGTTAGGGAAGAAACTAGTGGTCAAGGAAGTGTTCCACCTCAAGTGGGGGAAATATTGGGAGAATTTAAAGATATAATGCCACTAATGTTACCTAAGAAGTTACCACCAAGAAGGGAGGTAGACCATGTGATAGAATTGGAACCCAGAGCCAGGCCGCCCGCCGTCGTCCCATATAGGATGTCACCTCTAGAATTAGAAGAATTGAGGCGACAATTGAAGGAATTACTAGAAGCAGGTTTCATTAGGTCTTCAAAGGCACCTTTTGGAGCTCCCGTACTTTTTCAGAAGAAACAAGATGGATCACTCCGAATGTGTATTGATTATCGAGCCTTAAATAAGGTCACGATAAAGAATAAGTATCCCATTCCATTGGTATCAGATCTATTCGACAGGTTGGGAGAAGCTAGATACTTCTCCAAATTGGATTTACGCTCGGGATATCACCAAGTGAGGATTGCAGAAAGAGATGAACCCAAGACCACTTGTGTTATAAGGTACGGTGCTTTTGAATTCCTAGTCATGCCGTTTGGCCTTACCAATGCCCCGGCTACTTTCTGCACACTTATGAATCGTGTTTTAGCGCCCTTTCTTGATCAATTTGTAGTAGCGTACTTAGATAACATTATGATTTATAGCAAGACATTGGAGGAACATATAGAGCACCTTCGCTCAGTATTCTTAGCTTTGAGGAGGAATGATCTGTATGTGAAAATAGAGAAATGTGCCTTTGCACAAGAAGAGGTGACATTCCTTGGTCACATAGTGGGAAGAGGAAAGATTAGAATGGACGAAGGAAAGGTGCGGGTCATCTGGGATTGGAAGGAAACCACCAAACCTACTGAGCTGAGATCCTTCCTTGGCTTAGTAAATTACTACAGAAGATTCATTAAGGGCTATTCGAAGATAGCGAGCCCATTGACGGACTTACTAAAAAAGGATACCCCTTGGGTTTAGAGCACAGAGAGACAACAGGCACTCGAGACCTTGAAAATGGCAATCACGAAGGAGTCGGTCCTTCTCCTTCCAAACTTTAGCAAACCCTTTGAGGTATGTGCTGATGCTAGTGATTTTGCTATTGGAGAGGTTTTAATGCAGGAAGGACACACTGTAGCATTTGAGAGCCGAAAGTTAAACGACACAGAGAAGCGATATCTAGTGCATGAAAAAGAGATGACGGCGATAGTACATTGTCTTCGGGTATGGAGGCACTACTTATTAGGGAGGAAGTTTGTGGTCAAGACTGACAATATGGCCACCAACTATTTTCAAACTCAGAAGAAGCTCTCGCCCAAGCAAGCCCGATGGCAGGTTTTTCTGGCAGAATTTGATTTCGACCTTGAACATAAGTCAGGTAAGACTAATGTTGTGGCGGATGTTTTGAGTCGAAGGGTTGAGTTGGCTGCCATCAGCAAACCTGAAAGCAACCTCATTAATAGAATCCAAGAGGGGATGGAGAGTGATAAGCAAGCTAAAGCTTTATGGATTCAATGTCAAGAAGGGAAGACAAGGAGATTTTGGCAAGAGAATGGACTAATATATATAAAGGGACAACGAATTTATGTGCCCCATTCCTTGAATCTGAGAAGGGAGATACTTAAGGAGTGTCATGATTCCAAATGGGCAGGTCATCCAGGAATGCACCGTACCCAAGCATTAGTGGAAGAAAAGTATTTTTGGCCACACATGAGGGAAGATATTGAAAGCTATGTCCGAACTTGTCTCGTGTGCCAACAAGACAAAGTTGAACACAAGGCAACTCCGGGACTACTAGAGCCTCTTCCCATTCCTGAACGGCCATGGGAAAGTGTTTCCATGGACTTCATTATAAGCTTACCCCGATCAGAAGGGTATGGTACAATTATGGTTGTGGTAAACAGGTTCTCAAAATACACGACTTTTGTCCCAGCAACAAAGGAGTGCCCAGCGGATGAAGCTGCCCGGTTGTTCTTGAAACATATAGTAAAGTATTGGGGCCTACCTAGAAACATTGTGAGTGATCGAGATGGGCGATTTACAGGGAGATTTTGGACAGAGCTGTTCAAACTTCTGGGATCTGAGTTGAACTTTTCAACTAGTTTGCATCCCCAAACGGATGGTCAGACGGAGCGAGTGAATGCCTTAGTGGAATTATACTTAAGGCATTTTGTAGGGGCTAACCAACATAATTGGACCAAGTTGTTAGATGTGGCACAGTTTTCATTTAACCTACAGAAGAATGAGTCCATCGGACAGAGTTCTTTCGAGATTGTCCTGGGAAGGCAACCCTTAACTCCTCATACAGTAGCAATAGGATATACGGGGTCTAGCCCTCCCGCATATAAATTTGCAAGGGAATGGCAGGAAAATCATGACTTAGCCCGGACATACTTAAACCGAGCTATCATGAGAATGAAGAAGATTGCAGACAAGAAGCGGAGGCCGATGGAATATCAGGTAGGTGACCAAGTGCTTGTTAAGTTACATTTGATACAACGTACGAAGGGACAACTACATAAAGGTCTAATGAGGCGATACGAGGGTCCATTCCTAATTGTGAAACGAGTGGGGCAAGTATCTTACAAATTGGAACTTCCACCTAAACTGAAATTCCACCCGATTTTCCACGTGAGCATGTTAAAACCATTCCACAAAGATGAGGAAGACCCTATAAGAGCTATATCACAAAGGGCCCCAATAGGAGTACGGGATTCATTTGATAAGGAAGTGGAAGGGATCATAGCTGATAGACATGTAAAGAGATGTGGACAAACTCCCAGACATGAGTATATGGTAATATGAAAGGGAAGACCAGAGAGTGAGGCCAGTTGGGAACCAGCCGAAGCACTGTGGCAATTTAAAGACAAGATTCGACAGTTCCACGAGGAAGGAGCGACGAGAGCGTCGCCGGATTGAGCGGGGGAGAATGTTACGGACCTCTCGAAGTGGGCCATTCTTAGGAGGTTCCTAAGGCCCAAAGACGAAAGCCCAAGCCCACTAAAAGCTTCTAGATGATGAAATGTTCTAGAAAGTTCTAGAGAAGACCAGAATATTGTATAGTAGTTGGTGAAGGTAGGTGAATGTAGTAGTTGGGAATCAATTGTAACCATTAGATCGAATTGATCTTGACCATTAGATTGTAAAGGCTTTCTGTATATATAGGGGTATTTCCCTCAGATGTAACACACAAGTTATTTGAGTGAATACAATATACTATCAGAGTTTCTCTCTCTACTTTCTCTCTCTAACATTGTGAGTGTGTTACAAGTTAACTTAGCTTTCCTTAGTGAGGTCAGGAACGCTAAGTGCCACACGGGGTCGAGTGACGGAATCCGCCTGTGACACAAGTACGGTAGGCCCACACGGACGTATCGATTTTTCCATGCGGTCATTGTCCTGAAGTTGTCTATCCTTTGTTAACGTCACGCAAGTGCAAAAAACAGAATAGCTCTGTAAATCAGGCCTACAACCACCCGTTTATGGATATAAATATTAATTTTTTAATAAAATAAATCAAATTCGATTTTTTTTTAAAAGTTATAATATGTTTAGTAATTATAAAAAAAAAAAACCCTCATTTACATTAGTTAAAAAAAGAGACACTCATTTACAAATTACTTTTACATGAATAATAGATCCATTAGTCATATCTACGATATGAATGTAAAACTCGAGCATTAAGCTTTATAAAATTATTTTAAATACACCATGATATTACTCTTTTAAGTCCTTGATTATAAATACACTTCTTTATATCCTTGCCGTTTGTAGTGCATTTCTGTGTTGTGCCCTAGGCATGAGCTCGGCCTACCAATCAAGGCTCGAATCCTAGGGCAATATTCTCTGACATCTCGGGAGCTCTTATCAAGTACAATATTTTAGAAGTTGTGGAGGGTCAGAAGACCTTCCTCTACGTGACATGATCCACGTGTCCTATCTCTTATAAATTTGAGGTAAAACGGGAGAAATCTTGTCTCGTCTCTTACTATGATATCGTCACTGGTCCCTCCAGGTTTAAGTGTCGGAGTCTTTATGTGGGAGATAACTTCGGTACTCCTTATCTTGCTTCTTTTTGCAAATTCTTCACTTAGGGGACATGCAAAACTCGGGATCTAAGCCTATTTGCATCTTGCAACAAGAAAGTAGCAACAATGCACTCTATATGTATTTAATATCCTTTCTCCTTCTAAAAAAATTGAGCATCAGAGCCCTATAAAAAAAAAAAAGGTTACTAATAACAGAAAATTAAAAGAAAAATTGAAAATACAAAATAACATTAAGTATTGAAAATCTAAAAAGAAAAATTCGAAAGTTCTCTCTTTTATATTGTATAATCATTTTGAATTTTAACATTCTGTTTGTTATTTTTAAGTTAAGTAAAATATGGCCATTATAGAATCCTCAAAGGACCTTTTAAGTTAAAATTTTTAATTTTAGTAATTAGAAGGTTAAATGCATATTGAATAGATATACAAGATAGCAACTTGTTTAATTAACTAAACTAGCATTTTATATTTTCATTGGGTGTGGGAATACTTTTTAAGAAGTTAAACCAATTATTATCTCTTTTTTTTTTGGCAATACACATTATTTTATTAGCGGAATCACATACTTGAGATGTGTGTGGTTAGTAGAATATTACATTGTTATTCGTTTTCAATTTTTTTGGTGTTTTAAATGGTAGAGGCAATTCAAAAAAGAATGAGGAGAAAAACAAGAGGTAGTGGTGTAATAGGTTATTGCGTTAATCTTTTGTTGATTAAGGTGAGAAGTAAAACACATGCTTACTAATATTTAAAAAAAAATACATAAATATAAATTATATAAACAAATTTTTTGCACGAATACCAACATCATTTCACATAAATGTGACATCGACAACTATAGGAATCTCATATTTACAAAATGCGATAAAGGGAAAGTTGTGCTAAGCCAATATCATATTTCAAAGGTGCAACAATAATATTGGGAGATTATCTCATTTCACAAATACAATATAGGGTTGGTCCTACTAACAAAATATGATGGAAGGTTAGTGATACTTTTACTAAATCATATTTAAAAAATGCAACACATCAGCATAAGAATTATGTCGTATTTATCAAATGTGATATAGTTTTGGTTCAATAACTATTACAATTATATGGCACTTACTAAATGCAAGACAGTCTATATTGTACTTGCTAAATGCGATTTAGACTTTATTGCATTTAGTAAGTGCGATTTACATTTAAATTATCCAACACTTATCTCGCACTTTTTAAATGTGATATATTGTTTGTATTGCACTTAAGAAGTGTGATTTATGTTTCATTTATCGTACTTGCTAAATATGTTAATGATGGGTATAAGAACACTTATATGTTCCAAAAAGATGGAAAGAGAGTTATTTTGACTCCTACGAGCCCCAAGAAAGTATAGGAGCCTTAAGAGAAGATTGCTCGATCTATGCAACGAAAATCCCTGGTGATCTCTTGCACTCAGTTTTTTCTGAGAAACTAAAGAGGAAGTGTATGCACTTCTTTTAGCAAGGAAACTCTTAGAGTTAAGAGAAGCCAATAACATACTTGCCAAGGTGAGAGCTTTACTAGAAGAGTATGCCAACTTATTTCCTGCCGAGATGTTGAAAGGTTTACCACCTTTAAGAGGTATTGAACATTGCATTAATCTTCAGCTTGGAGTAGCCTTATAGAACCAACCTATTTATAGGCTCAATCTTGAGCAGGCAGCAGAGTTGAAGAAATAAGTGGATGAGTTGCTGGATCGTAGATATGTTTTGGAGAGCATGAGCTACATGCCATACCAGCTGTACTAGTACTGAAGAAAGGTGGGTCATGGAGGATGTGCATTGAGAGCCATACCATCAACAAAATTACTGTTAAGTACCAATATCCGTTCTTATGATTGGATGATATGCTTGATGAGTTACATGGTGCTTGTATCTTTTCAAAGATTGATTTGGAGAGAAGCTATCACCAAATACGAATAAGACCTAGAGATGAATGAAAGATAACCTTCAAGACAAAGGATGGGTTGTTCGAGTGGAAGGTGATGCTGTTTAGTTTGACGAATGTGCTGAGTATTTTTATGCAGCTCATGAATCATGTACCAAGGGCACTTATTGGAAAATGTGTTGTGGTTTATTTCGATAACATTTTAGTCTACAATACTGAGCTCATCACTTATGTTGAGCATTTAAGATCGGTATTCAACATCCTTCAAGCTGAGAGATTATTTGGTAATCTAAAGAAATGCATATTTTGCTAAAGTGAGGTTATATTTCTAGGGTATGTTGTTTTAAAGGAAGGAGTCCGAGCTATTCTTGAGTGGCCTATGCTAACTAATGTTGCCCAAGTGAAGAGCTTCCGTAGTCTTGCTTCGTTCTATTGGATATTCATTCGAAACTTTAGTTCCATAACGATTGCCATTAATTAAGCTAACTAGCAAGCATTCTGAGTTTAAGTGGTTAGAGAAAGCTTAGAAGAGTTTTGAAGAAGTAAAGTTTAAATTGACGATTGCCCCAGTATTCACCCTACTAGATTTCAAGAAATTTTTTGAGGTTGAATGTGACATGTCTTAAGTCGGCATTGGTGCTGTCCTTATTTAGGAACGCCAACCCATTGCTTACGTCAATGAGAAACTCAGAGGAGCTGCCCTGAATTACTCGGCCTATGACAAGGAGTTCTACACCCTTGTCCAAACACTATAGAACTGGTAGCATTACCTATTATCGAGAGAATTCATCATCTACTCTAATTATGAATCTCTCAAGCACCTCTGAGGACAACAAAAACTTTTTTGGTGTTATGCCAAATGGGTCGAGTTCTTAGAGACCTTGGCAACGTCATTAGATATAAGAAGGGGAGCACAAACACCGTAGCTAATGCTCGTTCTCATCATCATATCGTCATCACAATATTGCAAGCCAAGGTACTTGGATTTTGCACTTTACCTGATCAGTATGAGTATGATCCACATTTTAGGCCCCTAGTGGCCAAGTGCAATGTTGGAGGAGATGCAAATGGGCTCTACTTAAGTCAGGGGTTCTTGCTGAAGGACAAGTAGGTTTGTGTGTCGAGGGGTTTGGCAATAGAACCACTCGTTCGAGAAACTCATGCTAGAGGCTTAGCTGGCCATTTTGGGGAAAAGATGACGATTGAGATATTGAAAGAACATTTCTACTGGCCTAGGATAATAAAGGATGTGCACCAAATTCTTGAAAGTTGTGAAGTGTGTAAACATGCAAAGAAAAGGAGAGAGTCATATGGAGAGTACATACCCTTACCTATACTTGAGCGGCCGTGAACTGACTTAAGTATGGATTTTATGCTTAGCCTTCCCTGAATGCCGAGAAGACATGTGATGAGCTACTGACCACCAGTCCTCTTACTCGCACATGACTCTGAGGCTTCCAATCCTTCACCCGAAGAATTCTCTCTCGTTAACCAGCTAATGATGAGAAACTCTATGTAGAAGAAAGATGGTTAAGCTCCTTGATAGCTCTAAAAGGTTACACCTAACTCTGTTCCCTCTCTAATGTTGATGTTGATTATTCTCTGGCCAAGGACTCTGTGTTGAGTGGTCTGACTTTTCTGCCATCGAAAGTTTCTACCGAGTAACCTGACCTAATGTCACCCCGGTCGAGTATTCCTCTCATGGCATCCTTCCAATTCTCATGGCATCACTTTTAGTCTCAACCTCTTTGTTGTTGCAACATCTTGATTCTCCTCGCCTGCTATGATAAGAGAATTTATGTACAAAACCAATGTTGCGTTGCTACCTATTTATTTCATCTGATACTGTATTATTTTTCCCTTTTTGTCCTTTGTCCTTTATCCTTTTTACCTTTTTCGTATGTATTAAGAACCCCTTTTTTGTATGCCTTTTTGTAATTTTTTTATTTGTATTGTTACCCTAGAGACTTACTATAAATAGTCCCTTCTCCCTGTAAGTCGGAATTACCTTACCTTACAGATAGACATTTAATATATTGTTTTTGTGAGATAACCCTCTCCAAGTTTCTTTTCATATACTCTTATCTAATCTTGTTGAGTAACTCGGGATTAATGGTGGGTAGATCTTGACATCAACTTGTGCGTCATATCAAGTGAAGTGTCAAGTTGTGTTGTGTTTGTTGGTGTGTCATATCCTCCGAACAGTTTTGCGTTAGCTACTCTAGTCAGTTCGTAGGCCTACTCACTTTATTTTCTTCGATATTTTGAAGTACCCATTAGTTTAAATCTGTTATAGTAAGCCTTAATGACAATTGAGCCCCTAGGTACATTATATAATCTTGGTATCAAAGCTTAAGATTATTTCTAAAAGCTGTATGGAGATTATCCCTACTAGTTTACTATTCGTGATACTCTGTTTTCATTTGGAAGAATTGAGCAAGTTTACAGTTCACAGTTCGTGTGATATTTGCGTGTATAAGGATTTCTTATGTGAAGAGTATTTGTTGATGCTTCACTTTGAGAATGTCAAATCCTAGTGTTTAAGGAGAGACTAACGATGCTGAGAGTAATGCTCATGGTTGCGGTCAAGTTACCCAACAAATACCATGTATTACTAATGAGTAGATACAAGACTTTGATGTTATTGTGGCTAATTTAGTTGTTTCAGTACAGAAAGTCTTAGAGATTGGGCCGTAAGAATGAGTTGTTGAACAAGGCCAAGAAATGAGAGATAAGCTAAGAAGACAGATAAATGAACCATGTGCACCAGAGCCCATTTCTATGAACCAAGCACCACCACGATGCGTTAAAAGAATGGCAAGAAGGAGGTTAGAGTTAGATGAAGTGGAGGAGTATGGAGAGGAAGAACAGTATGTTGAAGTTCACAAGCATGAACTTAGGGCTCCTAGGGGCGCTAAACACCTCAAAGTATAGATTTTGAGTTTTAACGAGTCTGGTAGTGCTAATGACTACTTAGACTGGGAGGAAAAATTCGAGAAGATATTCGACTTCTACAAAGATGAAGACGCTGTCCGTATTCAAGTAACCTTGTTGGAATTTTCTGGATATGCGGCGATGTGGTGGAAGAAGCTATAGAATGTTCACCTGAGGGCTTGATGTGAAATCCTACATGGAATGGGATGAAGAGAGTTTTGAGAAGTAAGTTTGTTCCCAAACATTATGAGTAAGTCACTTTCCGACTTTTATAAGATTCGAGACAGGGTAATCAGTCGGTGGATGACTATGATCGAGGGTTTCAGTACTCACAATCCGATGTGATGTTGATGAACCCGAGACGTGAACTATCGTAAGGTTCATTTCTGGGCTAAGGATCGAGATTGGTAATATAGTGTAGCTGCAGAGTCTTGTAACTCTAGATGAAGGCATCAGGGTAACATAGAGAGTCGAAAGGTAGAGGTGGAACCAGGTTAGTTGAATGCCGAGTAGCCGACTAATGCCACTAAACAAGAGCGACATGCTTAACCGACTAGGGAATGACTAAGCATTAAACAGTTCTGAGCTGGAACATTGAAGCAATGTACCGATTTGACCAGAAGAAGGCCGAATTAAGGGTAAGGCTGAGGAACTTGAGGTTTGAAGAGACCAGGGTCAAAGCTCTGGAAGAAAGACACAAGAAATCAAATGTTTTAAATATCTTGGTTATGGGTACGTGGTTAGCCAATGCCCTAACCACCAAGTCATGACTATAAAGGGAGGCAAGCCTTAGTTTGAAGTAGAGAGTGCGAGTGAAGGAGAGGAAGAGATAGGATTTGAACAAATGCTGAAAGATTTTTAGGAAGACATCGATGCTGAGACACCTCCTGAAGGTAGTACCGAGTACTATTTTGTTGTTTAACGGTCTCTTAGTGCATTTATGACAGATGAGAATGAGCAAAGAGAGAACCTCTTCCATATGAATTGCCAAGTGAATGGTGAATGGTAAGCTATGTGCCTTGATCATTGACAGAGAAAGCTGTACCAATGTCATAGCATAAGGGGTAGTTAAGGCTATGAAACTGCCAACCTTCCCATACCCTAAGTCATACAAGATTCACTGGCTGAATGAAAAAGGAGGCTTATATGTTACTAAGCAGGTTAGAGTACTTATAGATACCTAATTTTTGCCTCATTTATTTTTATTTTTATTATTTTATCTTCTTTTCTTTTTTCAATATGCCCTAAATTAGGAAAAACACAAAAAAAAAAGGAAATTAAAAGAAAACCCAAAAAATTAAGAAATTTAGAAAAAAATAAGAATTTTAAGAAAATACAAAAAAATTTAAAAATAAGAAAAAGCACAAAAAATAAGAAATTTTAAAAAAAGTATAAAAAATAAGAAGTGTAGAAAGAAATCCTAACAAATAAGAAGTTTAGAAAATAAAGTTTAAAATTTTAGAGAATTAAAAAAATTACAAAAAATAAAAGATTTTAGAAAATAACATTTTATTAAGGTAGATTTTTATTTTTAATTTAGGTTTAGAAGTTGGATCGTTGAACTTGAGCTTAAATTTAAATTTAGCCCAAGTTGATCGAGTCCATATGTGCAATTTAGTTGCATAAATGGATAAGCCAACAGCCTAACGGATAAGCATTAGACTTGGTTTGGGTATTGAGTATGAGGTTTTGGGTTTGAATTTTGGCAAAAGCAAGAAGGCCTTTTTATTTTATTTTTGTTAGCTAATACACTGTTACGTGTCAAGATCTCGCTATGCTACATGTCCTAACACGTAGCAGCGTCGAGTTGGACAACCCCTGCTGATGTGGTGCTACATGGAATGCCATGCTAGCTGTTATGTATCACTATTGACATATAGCAACTTTGGGTTGGTCGAGTCAATTGACATGGCGCTACGTCAGCCGATTTTCTCTCTCTTTCCTTTTCTTTCTCCCCTCTTTCCCCAGATTTTCTCCAATTCCCCTAGATTTTCCTGCATTTTCCTTTCTAAACAGTGCACTTGGTGGGTAGATTTGATCCTTTTTTCATTGCTATTTCATCAAATCGGTGATGAAATCACAGAGCACACATAGCTTATTGTGAATCGAACCCATTAATACGTCCAAATACAGTTAAACGAGCATTCAATTTGAGCTTCAAAATTCGGAAAAAAACTAGGTTTTCAAGCATTTTCAATAAATCTAAATTCGAACTTTCCTTTGTTTTCTGGATTGTTTCGTGTATAAATTGGAGCTCATGAACCATCAACAGGAATACACAACCATTTACAAGCTTCAGAATCAACTCCTAAACCCTCTCTCTCATTCTCATAATCTTTCTCTCTCTAACTCACACACTCTCTCTTCGATTCTTTGTCTCTACTTAAGTCCGAGCCGAATCACCACCATAGGAGCACTACTCATAGCTCAAGCTACCCATTCTAACCCCTCTCGACCATCATCGTACCCCCTAGTAGCCTTATTGAACCACCACAAGTCAAACCTTCATCGCCACTACAACGACCTACTTGAACCATCATTTTCGACCACCCTAGGCCCAAACTAACCCCATAGCTGAGCTCGTCTGGTTCCCTAACTTCAAAACCAATCACCCACTCACCTCCAACAACCCTCAAGCGATGAGAAGTTCCACCATCATTGACTGCTACTTACCAACACCGCCTAAACCGCCCTTAACGGCCATGGCATTAATCCTACCCCCTTTAAACCCAATTAGAAAACCATAAAAATCCCCTTTCCCAATCCATTTGGAGCCTCAAACAAGCTGAATCATATTGTCACTACTACTGTTGTGGAAGCTCGACTCGAAATTCGACCCACAGCCGATCTGATCAGCGTCCCCTTTCTTATTTTGAAGCTTTGTTTCTGTTTTTGTTATTCTGTTATTATTTAGTTGTCATTGTTATTTTTTATTTATTTTTTTTCTTTAATGTAAATGTAGTACCGGAAAAAAAGAAGAACAAAAAAAATGAAAGGAAAAGAAAAAAAAAGAAAAGAAAAATAAAAAAATGAATAGTTTATTGATTTTTTTTTAGTATAATAGGAATAGATAAAGAAATAAGTAAATAAGAAAAAATGTACAATAAAGACAATAAATAAAAAAATGAAAAAATAAAAATAAATAAGTAAATAGAAAGAATAAAGAATATTACTTCCTTTTGTCACTTAGAAAATTGATTTTTCAAAAATAAAATGAAAATAAATAAACCATTTTTCAAATTAGGATCATTTAGAATTTCCAAAAATAAAAACCAAGTTAAGGCTCTTTAGGAAATTTTCTTAAATAAATCAAGATGGGTAAAAATGTAAACCCAGCTGTTTTAAAAAACTAAAATCAACTCAACCTACTTAAATTTTTCAGAAAAAGAATTACATACGTTTGATCCCGAATAGCGGGTATGCGAGTACGCGGGTACGTATGTATTTACGGGGTGACGATAAAAAAAAAAAAAACCTAATTTCCCTTTTCCTTTAGTTTAGATTATTTTGTTTATCCAATTAGAGTAATTAGATTGAGTCTTGTCTTTCAAAATAAAAAAGTGATTTTTAAGTTTAATTTTAATTTTGAAAAGTCAATGGTATCCATAAGGGTTTAAAATTCCTAACCCCCAAACCTAAATATCTGGTTTTCAAAAACCATCTTACAAAAATTGGTTTTTTAATTGATAGATCGGTAGCTAAGTTATAACCAATTCATCTAATTGGTTATAATTTAACTCTTTTTCTCGATTCCGGTTGGGTGACAACTCCAATACCTTTTTAATTTAAAAACACGGTTTTCTTTAAACTCTAGTTGAGGATCAGTATTGAACGGATAGGGTTTAGTACTAATTGGTTTAAAAAAAACTTGATTTAAAAAAGAACCAAGAGGTGAAAAACCAAGCTCGACAACTTGGCGACTCCATTAGGGATGTCAAGAGGGTTAGCCATTCGATTTTCCAAAATTAAGATTGATCTCTAAAATCACCTTAAATGTAATTTATTTATTCATTCTTTGTTTATATTATAATTGTACTAACATTTCTTTGTAGGTTTAGTTCTATTTCTTTAATTTGAAGGGAGTTTATTTTTCGCACCATAAATGCATAATAGATACGGTCAAATTCGAGTTGTCTTAAGACCTTAGGACGGGGAGCTATTGTGTAAGTTTCAGGCATAGTGCAGCAATTACCTTTCGGGGCTGATTAGGCTACCCCACTTACCCTTTGATGTGACCAAGGACTTAAACTTCGATGTGACCAAGGAATCATTTTTTCATAAATGTGTGAGGTCACAAAGTTTAAAAACCTTTAGAACCTACCTTTTTTTGCATATATTTCATAAGGTCAACAAATAACTAACAAAGTGGCAATGTTATAAAAAAAAAAAAAAGGGAAAGAGAAAAATGACAAACTCGGAGTTTTTTTCCCTATATTGTTTCCTAGAATTCATGTACATAGGAAGTCTTGTATATTTTCTTTTCATGTAATTAGTCTTTCCTTTGTAATTTATGTTTTTCTTGTAATATTTTAGAAATGGCCAGCTCATCCAACGCTAAGGTCTTCACCAAGGAGATTCATGTCCACAAACTTATAAACCCAAAACCCATACTCAGCTAGTGGTTTCGAACCTTTGACCCAAGAGAATAAAAGTTTATTACCAATAAGATTAGACCCATACTCTCATTAACTAAAGTGGATGTCAACATCATGCTAGTAAGGGCCTTAGTCTACTTCTGGGAGCCCAAAGAAGTAGCCTTTCAATTTGGGCTACACTTAATCAGTTCAACTTTGGAAGAATACACCTAACTACTCTAAGCTCCTCCATTGGATGAAATATACTTTCCAGAACTTAGCTTTGGTCTAGCTTACATCTTTTCAAAATTCTTGGGATTTCATAAGACTGAGATAAATGAGGCCTTTAATGATTACAACAAACATGCTATCAAGATATGGGATCTAGTCCATTGGTTTTAAAACGAACCCAGCTCCAACAAATGGGCTCTGTTTCTTAGAAATTGGAGGGAAAATCAAATCAAGGCTTATGTATTAGCAATGTTCACCACCGTCTTATTTCTAAGCGGGTGTTTTCTTATATACTTTAGGGTGACAGAGTTAGTGGCTCAGTTTTGGGAAGGAAAGTCTTATATTCCTACCTTATTTACTAAACAAATAAGAAACCTTAATTTCCTTAAGAAAAGAGGCTGTGGAGATCTTAGGTCAAGCATGGCATCATTAATGGTATGGTTCATTAATCACAGCAAATGCTCTGGGTTAGACTTACTAGGGGGAGCATTTGCCAATAAGATTGATATTATTGATTCTTTTGTTGATAAGATCAAATTACCAGAAGATATCCTTACCCTTCTCTGGATAGAGGTTCTACAAGATTTCCGAGTAGAAGACATACTATGGACTGTCGGATGGAGCAATTACACTAAGGTCATACTAATTTGTAAAAATTACCATGCTGTACCATTGATCGGAATGAGTTGGTGTATAGGCTACTACCTAAACAACATGGTAAGACAGTTTGGAGGGATCTAGGAAATAGTTCACAGGCCTTCATTGGAACCATTCACTCTTGATTTCGAAGAGCCTCACTCCACAGAAAAGGCCTCCAAACTTTATAAGATCAAAGCTTGGTGGGACACTAATACCGTAAGCCTAAACGTTGATCTGAGTAAATTCATAAGAGAAGTGGACAAACACCAGGTTACAAAAGAGTACTTATACGATCAACTTCACAAGGCGGGCACAATATAATATCGAACACCAGAAGTCCTTTAACCTTCCCTTATGCGTCTTAGCTCTGAAATGGTGACCTATATGGACTAAGTGAAAGCTCATATGGAGGTCCTCTATTATAAAATAGACAGATAAGAAAACCTATTTTCAGATTCTAAGCAAAGGTCGCATGCCTTGGAACACCAGCTAAAGAAGGCTTAGAAGAAGATTTAAGAGTTTGAGGAAGCGATTAAGCATGACTAAAAGAAAGAGAGAATGTTATCTAGCTTACAGAAAAAAAAAAAAAGAAAATTAGTATGGATGAATTTATACCTTTTCCTTTCTCTCATGTAATAAAACTCCGGGAATGCAAAAATAATAAATAACTTATCGTTCTATTAATTATTCGTCGATCCCTTCCTTTCCATCCGTGTGGCTCATTTGTATTTCATTCATTTGCATTCTTTTAAAAATTAAAATATTCATGTGCTAACTTTTTGAGAAATGGTTTTAACCAGGTCACCAAGATAGCACCTAAACGTCAAACTTTCTAGAGAATCCCTATCAGAACCTACTGCCAAACTAGAAGGGCTAACCAAGGAAACAACAACACTAACACCAACAGTGGCAATATCACCCCCAAGGTTATTGATCCTACTAAGCTGAGGTTCCAATCTTTGGAATGAATAGTGGGGAAGATTGTAGACTAACTAAGCTTTCTCGCTGACAGCATCACTTTGCTTAGGTCTACAGCTCCATCAAATGAAGGGAATTCTAAGGCTAGATATGGAAAGAATACTGAGGCCCCACCTCTCAAAACAAAAGAAGCATACCTAAAGGTCAATCAAGCCTTCGAATCCTTTGAAAGAAAAGGGTATTTCCAAAAGCCAACCCAACCTTTGAGCCAAACACTTACTCGTTCCCGATCAACCTAAAGCCTGAAGCTGATCAAAACAGATTGAAAGAGCTTAAGAAGCGGCTAACTCAACAAATTACTGAAAAAATGAAAATGCTCGAGGAGTATGATGGATTTGACCATGTTAGCATAACAAATTTCTCTGCCTATGATTACCGAAGCTTCCCAGAAAAATTCAAAGTACTTAACTTCAAAAAATACCATAGGGCTGGATGCCCTAAGTTATACACCCGGTTGTATGAACGTAAGATGGGAAAGTATGTGCAGTATGACTAACTTATAGTCCAGACCTTTCAAGATAGCCTAACTAGCCTTGCCCTGACCTGGTATGCCCAATTGGACTTGAATTAGGTGAACATATGAGAAAAGTTGGCCAGAACATTCTATGAGCAATATAGATTCAATGTTGAAGTAGTACCAACCATGATGGATTTGGTTGCCCTAAGGAAGAGACACAATGAATCTTTCAAAAAGTATGCTCAAAGGTAGAGATCCCTAGCTGCAAGGGTATCTACCCCTATGACTAAGAAAGAGTTGACTAAGAAAGAGTTAACTACAACTTTTATCGACACTCTTGAGAGACCCTATTTTGCTCACCTAATTGGACAAGCCTCTTCTAGGTTCGTAGAAGTAGTAGTAGCAGGGTGTTGAATTGAAAGTGTCATCTCCTCTAGCAAGTTGCAAGAAACATTAAATATAAGACTACCTTCTACTAAACCCACTACCTACAAGCCTAAAGAAGCTATTATTAGCATAGTTAATTCAAATATTAGGCTTAACGCACGAGTCTCTTTCAGGGTAAATCCTCCACCGGCTCAACAACAGTATAGAAGCCAACCACAGGTTAGTAGAGCCCCAAGGTAGTTCACCAGAATACTTGTTTTACTCAGTCAGGTACTTATAAAGTTAAGGGGAGATAATTTGCTCCATTCTGAGGCTCTAAGTGAAAGGTATAGGCCAAGATTTTTTTATCCCAATGCAAGATGTCAATATCATCTAGGGTAAGTGGGCCATTCAACTAATTCGTATTGGAGGTTGAAAAACAAAATCTATGACTAAATTGATGAAGGTACAGTACAATTGGATTTTTTGGAGGCTCCTACTTTGATCGTCAACAATAACCCCCCGTTAAACCATGGGCCCATCATCAATATGATATTTGACCACTTAGAGCCTGCTATTAAAATGATCGGTCCCAATCGAGAACCTAAGGTTTATAGATTCTACAAAAAAGAAGAGAAGTAAATTCCACAAACTAAAAGGTACACCTTCCATGTACCTTTGGCCCCTAAAAATTATAAAACTACCCTTCTTAACTACCAGGCAATAAACTAGGGGTAGTTAAGCTCACTTATAGGGGGGATTACCTGCTTCGGTAAAATCTATGATCCGAAGGAAGACCTGAAAAAGAAGGTTGTGCTAGAAATGCCAAGCATTGAACAACCCGAGCATGAAAAAGGATTGACTACCTTCACTAAGATGATCAATTTTAGCGAGTATAAAATAATGGAACAACTTATTAAGACTCCAGCACAAATATCCCTCACGAATCTGTTGATGGCATCGAACCCACATCAAGAAGCTTTGTTCAGAACACTAAAGGGAGTCAAGGTCCCTCATGAAATCCCGTTTGAAAGGATTAGCTCTGTCACCAATTCCATCTTCACTATGGATCAAATTTCCTTCTCCGTTGAGGAACTGGGCGAAGAAGGAAACCGGCATACAAAGCCTCTGTTCATAATAGTGAGGATAAATAACATCATTACAACAAGAGTTCTTATCGACAACAGGTCATCTTTAAATGTCTGTCTTCCAGTCATCCTGGATCTATTGGGCATTGATACAACCGCTATCAAGTTGAGTTCAACAATGGTAAGAGATTTTGATAGATCTAGGAGAGAAATAATAGGGGAGATCGACTTACTAGTTGATATTGGCCCATAGACATTCAACATCCCATTCCAGGTTTTGGACATTCTAAGGACCTCCAATTTATTATTGGGAAGGCCTTGGATACATTCAGCAGGGACCATACCATTAAGTCTTCACCAGAAAGTTAAGTTCATCTCCAACAACCAGGTCATCATAATTCTGGGTACTAAGATTATGAAATCTATAAAGAGATGGCCATACCCTATATTGGTACAGAAAAGCAAAAGGACTTTGGACTCCAAATGTTTGATGAGGTGTACATGATCACCAATTAGTAGAAGGCTGAGAGACCAAATTCAAAGAAGGCCAGTTTAGGACTTATGGGCTATGATACATTTCGACCCTAATGGAAGAGTTGCAAAGAATGCAAGCCAAGGGTAGAAAAGATGACGGGTTATATCACACCTTCCTTCCATTGTTAGAAACTTTCATTTAGGCCGAAGTCCAGAACTCAAAGCCTACTAAAGAAGGTACATCCAGTAGAAATGAAGGGGTTGGTTCATCTAATAAATCCTAACACTTGAATAATTGGTTCTCCATCCTTATGAATAGCAATAAGTCTTCCTTAGGGTAAAGGATAAATCGTGATCTAATATTTATGGAATTTTGTAATAAATTATCTTTGTTCTTCAAATGATTGTACTCAAAAGAAAGTTCCTTTAAATAAAAATCAATCTCTTTTCCCTTTGCTCCTACCTTACTTACACTCTTCCTTTTACATACTTTTCTTTTTTCTCTAAATCCAATGATCCAAATAAAGGTCATGGATATCTCGTGTAGATAGGTGATGAAAATATTGATATCACCTTTGACCTACTGGGTTAGTTGTCGAGAGTGATGTTAATGACCATAATGACGTGCAAGAAAACTGGCAAAAACATGAAATGAGTAGAATTTCCATTAATAAGCCAATTGAGATAATTAATGTCGACACCAATGATAACCCTAAGGTGTTGAAGATTGAGGGAAATTTGAAAGAAGACCAAAAGGTAGAGATGACTACATTATTATCCGAATACCAAGACATATTCATATGGTCTTATGAAGACACACCTGGACTAGATTCGTTGATCGTGGTCCATTGCTTACCCACATGAGAGGATATCAAACCTAAGAAACAAAAGTTAAGAAGGTTTTGAATGGATGTCCTGTTAAAAATCAAAGAAGAAGTTAGAAAATTACTGAAGGTTGGTTTTATTGAGGTATTTGATTATCCCGAGTGGGTGGCTAACATCGCGCCTGTAATAAAGAAGAATGAAAAAGTCAAAGTGTACGTGGACTTTCGAGACCTTAATCAAGCAAGCTCTAAAGATAATTCTCCCTTACCCCATATTAATGTCTTGGTCAATAACACAGCCAGAAACAATCTTTTCTCTTTCATGGATGGATTTTCCGGGTATAACCAAATTCAAATGGCTGAAGAAGATAAAGCCAAGACAATATTCATCACAACTTAGGGCATGCTTTTCTATAAAGTAATGCCTTTTGGACTTAAAAATGCCAGGGTAACTTACCAAAGGGCTATAGTAGCAATCTTTCATGACATGATGTACAAAAAAGTTGAAGTATATGTTGATGGTATGATTACTAAGTTTAAGGAAGGAGAAAATCATGTGGAAAATCTGAGGAGATTGTTTGACAGGTTGAGAAAATTCCAACTGAAGCTCAACTTAGAGAAATGTACTTTCGAAGTAACTTTAGGAAAATTATTAGGTTTTATAATCAATCAAAGGGGCATCGAAGTGGACCCTGATAAAGTCAAAGCAATAGTTGACCTGCCTCCACCATGCACACTCAAAGAAATCAAAGATTTATTGGGTCGTTTAAACTATATAGCTTGGTTCATATCCTAACTCATAGACAAGTGTTGTCCTTTATTTAAGTAATTAAAAAAGAACGTTAAGATTAACTGGGATAATGAGTGCAAGCATGCCTTTACAACAATCAAAGAATACCTCATGAATCCTCCAATTTTGGTAACTCCAAAACCTGGGAAGCTGCTATTCCTATGTTTGACAACATTACCAGTGTCCATGGGGTACATGCTTGGCTAGAAAGATGAGGAAGGAAAGAAAATGGGCTGTATACTACTTGAGTAAGAAATTCACCAAAGAGAGGCAGAAGTATTTGGAAATTGAAAGAACCTGCTGTGCTTTGGTCTGGGTAATGCATCGACTTAGACAATACATACTCTACTACTAGGTTAAATTACTAACTCAGCACGATCCCTTAAAGTATTTGGTAGACAAGCCAGCCCTAATTAGTAAAATCTCAAAATGGCAAATGTTATTATCAGAGTTTGACATTACATATGTGAACTGGAATTCAGTCAAGGGGCAAGCTTTAGCAGATCAATTAGTAGAAAATCCCTTTGATAGCACTCCCCAAGAGGTATAAGTCAATTTCCCCGATGGGGATGTCTTAGTGGTTGAGGGAAACTCTGATAAAGGAGAAGATGATGAGCTATCGAAATGGAAAATGTTCTTCGATGGTGCAGCCAACATGTTTGGGTGTGAAATTGGGACAATACTAATATCCCTTGAAGGTACTCAATACCATGTGGCCATAAGGCTCGTTTTTTCCATACACTAATAATATCGTTGAGTATGAAGCGTGCATCATAGGACTCAAGATGGCCTTAGATAAAGACATTCGAGAATTAGAAGTGTATGGGGACTCTTCACTCATTATTGGCCAAGCCCAGGGAGAGTACAAGAGTAAAGATCTTAAATTGGTGCCTTATCATTGGCACTTGATTGAATTGGTGGAGCATTTCAAAGAAATCACCTTTAATCACATATCAAGGACTCAGAATTAATTTGTTGATGCCTTAGCCACGCTAGCATCTATGATCCAGACATTTGGTAGAGTCAAGATTCAACCTCTTATTATTGAAACTGAAGACAAGCTTGCCTTCTGCCTAACAATTGTGGGTATGAACAACAAAAAACTGTGATACCATGATGTTAAGATGTTCCTACAACAAGGAACATACCCCGAAGAGCCGAAAAAAAGGACAGAAAGATTATTAGGAGATTGGCTACTCAATTCTTAGTAAGTGAGTCCACTTTATACCGACACTCTTTTAACGGTACACTCTTAAGGTGTATAGATGATAAGGAGGTTGAAAAGTTGATGAAAGAAGTACATGAAGGAGTATGTGGCCCTCATATGAATGGTTATATGCTGGTGAAGAAAATTATGAGGCTAGGGTATTATTGGTCAACAATGGAAAGTAATTGCATCAAATATGTTAGGCATTATCACTTATATTGAGTTTATAAAATTAAGATAAATGCCCTGCCTCAAGAACTATATGCCCTCTCAGTATTATGGCCTTTCTTAATGTGGGGTATAGATATTATCGGCCCGATCACTCCAAAAGCATCCAATAGGCATCGCTTCATACTAGTCGCCATCGACTACTTCAGCAAATGGGTTAAAGCTTCGTCTTACTTAAGCATTACTCCAAAAACGGTCATCACTGATAATGGCACCAATCTCAACAATAAGCTTATGTCAGAATTATGTTGACAGTTCTGGATCATTCACAAGAACTCTATTCCTTATTGACCCTAAATGAATGAAGCCATTGAAGTAGCCAACAAAAACCTCAAAAAAATCATTGAAAAAACGGTGTCACATATAAGGACTGGCATGAGATGCTACCATTTTCACGCATGGCCTATTGGACTTCCATCAAAACATCGATTAGGTCAACACTGTACTCTTTAGTATACAGCATTAAAGTAGTGTCATTAGTAAAGGTTGAGATCCCATCGCTTAGGATACTATTAGAAACTCAGTTGTACGAAGCTGATTGGGTAAAGAAATGCATCGAACAGCTGAATCTAATTGACGAAAGTAGATTAACAGCCCTGTGTCATAATCAGTATTATCAACAAAGAATGGCTCAAGCCTTTAACAAAAGGGTATGACCTTGGAACTTCAAAGAAGGAGATCTAGTGTTGAGAAAAGCTCTCCCCAATGAATAAGACTCCAGAGGTAAATTTACTCCCAATTATGGAGGTCCTTATGTTGTGAAGCGAGTATTATTGGGAGGGGCTTTGATTTTGTCCCAAATGGATGGTCCAGATTTGAGAGACCTTGTAAATGCCAACGTTGTAAAATCGAACTATTCATAAGAAGTCAGTGGAAATTTTACTCAAAACATGAAAATACTAGTAATTTTGAATGTCATTGTGGTCTAATTTTCATTATTTACAAGCAAATTTGTTATCCTTGGCCATTGTTGTCATTGGAATAATTACACTCTCCATGTAAAGGTCCAATTCCCTTTACTCCATTTAATTGAACCCATACACTGAAAACACGAGAGAAGTTAAGGAATGAGATCTAAAACATTTGTAATTAACAAAACTCTTTAAAATACTTTATTATGGATTGATCCCCTTTGATGGGGAGTTTTATTGTCTATTTTTTAAGGGAATGCGAAATTCGAGCAAGCAATCACCTCATGACAGATGTTTGTTGCTTTAGATTAAAGCTTTTAGTTCATAAAAGTTCTAAAGAGACAAAAACAGCGGGTGGTTTTCTGTATTGGGTAAATTTCCATGACTTCTCTGTAAGAGCCGACAAAGTCTCAAATGTTCTGCATCAAGAACATCTGGGTTGATAACAAAAGACTAAAACATGAGCCAGTTATTTCTGATGAAGTTTTTCAAAAATGTTTGATAGTTTGGGTGCTATCAACAAAGACCAGGTAAGTGTTCCCATACAATGTTAGCACATTGATTTTTGAATTTTACGCTTGCGTTTAGATTAGTTTTTTTTTTTTTTTTTTTTACTCTCAACAGTCTTTTTTGAACTAACCTATAAGGCATTCACTTTTTACATTTAGTGTTTAACCAACCTTCAAAACCACGATCTTAACTCAATCTCTTTTCTAAAATCTCAATTTGTTTCAAGCAAGCCCATTGGGCCCCTCTGTTCACCAAATTTCTCTCAAGTAAGCCTATAGGGCATTTCCCCTCTGTTCACCAAGTTTCATAAGGCACTTCTCCTCATCAGTTCCTTTTTTAACACCAAGTTTAGGGTTGTTAGTCCTCCAGAGACGCTCCTACCTAGGTTAGTAAGCCTAGTGAGGCACAACCAGGTTTTAGATCGATCCTAATTTAAGGTTTCTAGTCCTCGCGAGACTCTCCTTCCTAGGTTAGTGAGCCTAGTGAGGCATAACCGGGTTTTAGATCGATCCCAGTTTAGGGTTGCTAGTCCCTAAGAGACGTTCTTGCTTAGGTTAGTGAGCCCAATGAGATATGACCAGGTTTTAGATCGATCCCAGTTTAAGGTTACTAGTCCTTAAGCAACGGTCCTGCCTAGGTTAGTTAGCCTAGTGAGGCACGACCAGGTTTTAGATTAATCCTAATTTAGGGTTGTTAGTCCTTGAGAGACGTTCCTGCCTAAGTAGTGAGACTAGTGAGGCACGACCAAGTTTTAGATCGATCTCAAATTAGGGTTGTTAGTCTTAGAGAGACGCTCCTGCTTAGGTTAGTGAGCCTAGTGAGGTACGACCAGGTTTTAGATCGATCTCAGTTTAGGGTTGCTAGACACTCCCGCCTAGGTTAGTGAGCCCAATGATGCACAACTAGGTTTTAGATCAATTCCAACGTAAGATTGCTTATCTCTTAGAGACACTCCCACCTTGGTTAATGAGCCTAGAGAGGTACGACCAGCTTTCATTTCTTTATCCAAATCAATTTTAGGATAGCTATAATTGTTTTAGAGTCATCCTAAGGGTAAAAATAGCGTCTCTTTATCTTTGTGGCAAAATTTTGTTCAAACTTCGCCAGAAAGAGAAGCAACAATAGACACCTAATTTTTTCTTTTTTTATTTTTATTTTTTTATCTTTCTTTCTTTTCTCAATAAGCCCTAAATTAGGAAAAACACAAAAAAATAAGAAATTAAAATAAAACTCAAAAAATTAAGAAATTTAGAAAAAGCAAGAATTTTAAGAAAATACAAAAAAATTGAAAATAAGAAAAAACACAAAAAATAAGAAATTTTAAAAACAGTACCAAAAATAGGAAGTGTAAAAAGAAACCTTAAAAAATAAGAAGTTTAGAAAATAAAGTTTAAAAATTTAGAAAATTGAAAAAATTAAAAAAAAAAAAAACGAAAATTGAAAAAAATAAAAGATTTTAGAAAATAACATTTTATTATGGTAGATTTTTATTTGTAATTTAGGTTTAGAAGTTAGACCGTTGAACCTGGACTTAGATTTAAATTTAGCCTGGGCTGACCAAGTTCCTATATGTAATTTAGTTACGTATATTGACAAGCCAACGACTAATGGCTTAACGGATAAGCATTGAACTTAGTTTGGGTATTGAGTATGAGATCTTGGGTTTGAATCTTGGCAAAGGTAGAGAGGCCTTTTCATTTTATTTTTGTTATCTAGCATACTGCCACGTGTCAAGATCTCATTCCGCCACATGTCCTGACACATGGCAGCATTGAGTTAGATAACCCGTGCTGACGTGGCGTTACGTGGAATGCCATGTCAGCTATTATGTTTCACTATTGATACGTAGCAACTTTAGGTTAGTCGAGTCGACTGACATGGTGTCACGTCAACCGATTTTCTCTCTCTTTCATTTTCTTTCTCCCCTCTTTCCTTCGATTAACTTCAATTCCCCCAGATTTTCCCACATTTTCCTTTTCGAACAGTGCACTTGGTGGACAGATTTGATCCTTTTTTCATTGCAATTTCATTAAATCAATGATGAAATCGTAGAGTACACATGGCCTATTGTGAATTGAACCCATTAATACGTCTAAATACAGTCAAACGAGCATTCAATTTAAGCTTCGAAATTTAGAAAAAAAAACTAGGTTTTCAAGCATTTTTAATAAATCTGAATTCAAACTTTCCTTTGTTTTCTGGATTGTTTCCTCTATAAATTGGATCTCATGGACCATCAATAAGGACACATAACCATTCATGAGCTTTAGAATCAACTCCCAAACCTTCTCTCTTATTCTCGCAATCTTTCTCTCTCTAACTAACTCTCTCTCTCTTTGATTCTCTCTCTCCACTTAAGTCTGAGCCAAATCACCACCATAGGAGCACTGCCCATAGCTTAAGCTACCCATTCCAACCCTTATTGACCATCATTGTACCCCTTAGTAGCCTCGCCGAACTACCATAAGTCAAACTCTCACCACCACCACCACTACGACCCACTTGAACCACCATTCCTGACCCCCTTAGGCCCAAACTGACCCAACAGTTGAGTTCGTCTAGTTCCCTAACCCCAAAACCAATCACCTATTCACCTCTAGTAACCCCTAAGTGACGAGAAGCTCCACTACTGCCGACTGCCACTTGCTAACACCACCTAACTTGCCCCTAAAAACTACGGCATCGATCTTACCTTCCTTAAACCTAATTAGAAAACCATAAAAATCACCTTTCCCAATTGACTTGGAGCCTCGAACAAGTTGAATCATGTTGTCACTACTGTTGTTATGGAAGCTCGATTTGAATCCAGTAGGATCGATTCAAACTTGACTCAAATCTGACTTGAAATCTAACTCGCGTCTCCTTTCTTGCTCGAAGCTTTGTTTTTGTTTCTGTTTTTTCTTATTTTCTTATTATTTAGTTGTTGTTGTTATTTATTATTATTTTTCTTCCCAAATGTAAATGTAGTATCGAAAAAGAAGAACAAAAAAAGAAAGAAAGGAAAAGAAAAAAAAAAGAAAAGAAAAAAAAGGAAGGAAAAACTAAAAAAAGAATAGTTTATTGATTTATTTTTTCTAGTATAATTGGAATAGATAAATAAATAAGCAAATAAGAAAAAATGTAGGATAAGATAATAAATAAAAAAAATAAAAAATTAAAATAAATAAGTAAATAGAAAGAATAAAAATTATTACTTCTTTTTGTTACTTAGAAAATTGAATTTAAAAAAATAAAATAAAAATAAACCAACCATTTTTCAAATTAGGCTCATTTAGAATTTCTAAAATTAAAATCCAATTTAGGGCCATTAAGGTAATTTTCTTAAATAAATCAAAATGGGTAAAAACATAAACTTGGTTGTTTTAAAAAACTAAAATCAACTCAACCTACTAAAATTTTTTAGAAAAAAAAACTATGTATGTCTGATCCCGAATAACGGGTACGTAGACACTTATGGGACGACGATAAAAATAAAAATAAAAAAACTAATTTCCCTTTTCTTTTAGTTTAGATTATTTTGTTTATCCAATTAGAGTAATTAAATTGAGTCTTATTTTTCTAAATTAAAAGGTGATTTTTAAGTTTAATTCTAATTTTAGAAAGTCAATGGTATCCGTAGAGTTTAAAATTCTAAACCCCCGAACTTAAATCTCTAGTTTTCAAAAACCGTTTTACAAAAATTGGTTTTTTAATCGATAGATTAGTAGCTAAATTATAAACAATCCACCCAATTAGTTATAACTTAACTTTTTTTTCCGACTCCAGTTGGGCGGCGACTACAATATCTTTTCGATTTAAAAAAACGTTTTTCTTTAAACCCTAGTCAATGATCGGTATTAAACCGATAGGGTTTAGTACTAATTGGTTTAGATAAAACTTGATTTAAAAAAGAATCAGGAAGTGAAAAACCAAGCTTGACAGTATCGATTACCATTAGTGATAGGTAAAAGGACAAGGTGTTGTGTGATGCCCTTTTAATGTGTGCTTCTCACATATTACTTGGTCGACCATAGCTGTTTGACTTGAGAGTGTTACATGATGGGTATAGGAACACCTTTAGGTTCTAGAAGGACGGGAAGAAAATTATATTGACACCCATAAGTCTTAAAGAAGTGTAGAAAGCCCAAGAAAAGGTTGTTAGGTCATTGCAATGGAAGTCCTTAGTGATTTCCTAAGATCAGTTTGCTCGAGAAGTCAAGACCAAGGACTATGTGCTCCTTTTAGTCAAGAGACTCTTAGAGGTAAGAGAAACCAAGAGCTTACTTACCGAGATGCAACAACTACTTCAAGACTATGTTGACCTATTTCTTGATGAGATGTCAAAGGGTTTACCTCCATTAAGAGGCATTGAGCATTGCATCGACCACCATCTTAGAGCCACCTTACCTTACTGACTAACTTATAGGCTTAATCCCAAACAAGTAGCCAAGCTGAAGAAATAAGTGGATGAGTTAGTAGACCGTGGATACATTCAAGAGAGTATAAGCCCATGTGCCGTACTAGTTGTACTAGTATCTAAGAAAAATGGGTCGTAGAGACTGTGTATCAATAGCTGTGCCATCAACAAAATTACCATTAAGTATCGATATTCGATCCTATGGTTAGACGATATATTCGATGAGTTACATGGCGCCCACATCTTCTCAAAGATTGACCTAAAGAGTGGCTACCACCAAATACAAATGAGACTTGGAGATAAATGGAAGATGGCCTTCAAGATAAGGGATGGTCTATTTGAATGGATGGTAATGCTGTTTGGCATAACTAATGCCCCGAGTATATTTATGCGGCTAATGGATCATGTGCTTAGAACATTGATCGGCGAATGTATTGTGATTTATTTTGACAATATTCTAGTTTACAAGGTCGACCTCATCACTCATGTTAAGCATTTAAGATTGGTGTTCGACATCCCTTATGCTAAGAGATTATTTGATAACTTGAAGAAATGTGTGTTCTGTCAAAGTGAGATCATATTCCTCGGATATGTTGTTTTAGGGAAAAGAGTTCGAGTTGATGACGAGAAAGTCAAAACTATTCTTGAGTGGCCTACGTCGAGTAGTGCTACTGAAGTCAGGAGCTTCCATGGTTTAGCTTCATTCTATCGGAGATTCATTCGAAACTTCAGTTCCATAACTGCGCTGTTAATTGAATTGACCAGGAAGAATACTAAGTTTAGGTGGTCAGAGAAAGCTCAGAAGATGTTAAGTCTAAGTTGATGTTTGCTCCACAACTCGCCTTGCTGGATTTCGAGAAAGTTTTTGAGGTAGAGTATGATACATTTGTCGTTGGCATTGGTGTTGTCCTTATGCAAGAGTGCCAACTAATTGCCTATTTCAACGAGAAACTCCGTGGTGTTGCCCTGAATTACTCAGCTTTTGATAAGGAGTTCTATGACCTTGTCCAAATACTATAGAACTGGCAGCATTATCTGTTGTCGAGAGAATTTATCATCTACTCAGATCATGAGTCTCTTAAACATCTTCGTAAGCAACAAAAACTTTCTCGATGTCATGTTAAATGGGTTGAATTCTTGGAGTCTTTCTGTTACGTCATCCAATATAAGAAAGGGAGCACCAACACTATAGCCGATGCTTTTTCTCGTTGTCATACCTTTATTACGACTATGTAAGCTAAGGTACTTAGATTAGATAACCTACCTTATCAGTATGATCACGACCAGTATTTTGGGCCCTTAGTAGCTAAGTGCAATGTTGGAGGCGTTATAGATGAGTTCTACTTAAGTCAAGGGTTCCTGATGAAGGGCAAGCAAGTTTATGTGTTAAGTGGTTTAGCTAGAGAGCTACTCGTTCGTGAAGCTCATGCTGGAGGCTTGACCGGCCATTTCGGAGGGAAGAGGACGATTGAAATACTGAAAGAACATTTCTACTGGCCTGGGACAATGAAGGATGTGCGTTGAGTTCTTGAGAGGTACAAGGTGTATAAATATGCAAAAGGAAGGAGAGAGTTGTACTGAGAGTACACACCTCTACCCATACCTGAGTGCCTATGGATTAACCTAAGCATGGATTTCATGCTCAGCCTTCCCTAAATGCCGAGAAGACATGACTCCATTATGGTTGTGGTCGACCATTTCGGCAAGATGAGTCACTTTACTCCCTACTACAAAACTAATGATGCTTTGTTTATTGCTAACCTCTTTTTGCAGGAAATTGTATGTCTACATAGATTGCCAAGAAGTATCATATCTGACTGTGATTCGAAGTTCATGAGTTTCTTTTAGAAAACCTTATAGAGGAAACTTGGCACTAAGCTTATGTATAGTACTTCTTGCCACCCTCAGACAGACAACCAGACTGAGGTAATAAATAGGACAGTCGGAAAACCTTCTGTGAGCGACTGTGGGGAAGAACTTACATGATTAGGACCTATGCCTACCTATCATTGAGTTCGCTTATAACCGATCAGTTCACAACTTGATAGGATAGTTACTTTTTGAGGTTGTTTATGGACTTAACTTAAACTTGCCCTTGGATATAGCTATTAACCTGGCCATACAAGGGGAAAGTTAATCCAACTTGCAGTGCATTAAGGAATTCTAGAAGTTACATCAAAAGGTTGCTGAACAACTGGCACAGATTATAGCTCGGTAGAAGGAACATGGAAGTCGCGGAAGGAGACGGGTAGTTTACAGCCCTAGAGACCTTGTTTGGGTCCGCCTCGGCAAGGAACGTTTCCCTAGAAAGAGGACAAACAAGCTTTCCCCCAAATCAGACAGACCTTTTAAGGTCCTTAAGTGCAATAACGATAATGCCTATGAGTTAGAACTGCTCGACAGATATGGTGTATCTGCTATGTTTAATGTGGCTGATCTAATACCTTATGTACCTGATGAAGAAAAGGACCAAGATTTGAGGGCAAATCTTCAACAATCCTGGGGAACTAATGAGCCGGCGACTACTAGTCCTCTTAATCGCATACGGCTCCAAGGCTTCTAATCCTTCACCCGAAGAATTCTCTTTCGTCAACCTACTGATGATGAAAAACTCTATGCAGAAGAAAAATGACTGAACTCCTTGACAACTTTAGAAGGTTACACCTGTCACGCCCCGAAGCGGCAGAGTCGTAACAGTCCCGCCGTGTAAACCATCCTAAGATAGAAGTTGGCCTTACAACCGCTATCTTAGACCTGATTTACACAAGGCGTCCGTGACTAACCCACTTTGAAGTAAACAGTTTGTAATTTAAATAATTCATTTACCTAAGAAAGTGAGAAAAGTTATATATAATCACTATAATTCAGTTATTACATTAATCAGAAATGAAAAGTAAAATATGTGTTGATTCTTCAATGTTTTTCCTCACTCCCCAGGATCCAGCAGTTGCTAGCTCTAGAGTAGTTGTTGCCGCTTCTTAGCTAGCACCTGCACAATGTCTATAGGGATGTGAGCAACCATAGCTCAGTAAGTTAGGACGGAGGACTTAAAACTATACCATACACACAACAAGGTTTTCAATCACTTATTAGGTGCAATGCATGTGCAAGCAAATGCCATCGCACGACGTTGTCTGGCCTGTCGTGAGATTAGAGAAATTGCGCCAGCTCTAATCCGGGTTGAGGAGTTGCCGTTAATGCAACAGCTCACGACCAAACCCAGGCTTGTGTAATGGAGACCTTGCTCCTCTCGTGACTACCTTCGAACTACTGTCTTCACCCCCGCTGCGACCTTCTCTCTTGTTACTTAGTTCGATTGAGGATGAAGAAGGGACCATTTTGCAATCCTACGTTATCCCTTCCGAAGGGGTCGGTATTTAGCCGAAGAGTCCTAAATTCCCCTAACGAGTTGCCATGCATGTCCGATTATGATTACTGGTCGAATATTTGATTAAGTCCAGTTTAGGGTGATCAATTCTTTCATACAAATCATACAATATATGCCAGAACAACAAACAGAATCATAGCATCACCCATAACAAGCACAACCAAGCATAATCTTAAGCCTCCAAAATACAGCATCATATTAATCCCAACTTACCTCGACTCCTCGCTCACTCACTCGAGGTCCGATTTGCTCAAGCCATCGCCGATCATCCCTATAACACGAACGTGGTTTCAGTTTTTCATATAAATATTATAAGTTCATTTTATCCTATAACGCTTATTGTTAGGTTTTGTTTAAGGTTTAATATACCTAATTATCTAGGTATTAAGTTTTTTAAAATTATTCTAGGTTTGGGGTTAGGTTCAAGTTCGGTTTTCGCATCGATTTCCAAATTAGGTTTTAGTTCGATTTCTAAGTAATGTTTTAGATTCCAACCCTAGAAATCCGTTTCAACCCCTAATGTGAAATTAATCACATTACTTCCCGATCTCCTAATTACCATCATTACCTCTAATTAGTATTTTAGTCCATCCGGTACACTTAAATCCTTATTTGTGTACCGAATTTACTCATAATGTGAGAAATTTTTACATTTTTCATATAATTACATAAATTCAAGTTTCCCATCAGATTTCTTGTACGTTTTTATTATTATCACAATATCAATTTTTATTATAATATTTCCTATTTATTATATTTTCAATAATTACCTATTATGTATTATTACCTTTTATGTATATATTACACTTCTAATATTTCTATCACTCTAATTATCATCTCTAAACATCAATTATCATTTCAAAATGTCTAAATTTATCTTAAATCAGATTTTACTCCAATTTGCCCTAATTTACAAAATTATCTTAAAATGTACTATTTTTCCATATTACCTATTTACTACATAATTAATCTAATAATTACATCTAACACTCTAATTGCTACAAGTATCATACTCCATCAAATTTTAACATCCTAAAACATCTACTTATTCACTAAGTCAGTAATTAATATCCTAATCACCTAATTAACTCCAAATTACCCATTTTATGCCTCATTTTAGGGCCTAAAAATTATCTAAAAATTTCAAAAATTAATTTTTGAAAACGGGCTTCATATCACTATTATATATCATCTAAGTAATCTACACAAAAATTTTGGGCTTGAAACTACACTTCTAAGGTCATTTATTTTTAAACTGAAATGTGCTCGATTTTGCACGATTTCTTAGGGACCATATATTACAGGACATAATTTCATCAAAATAAAAATTTTCCTAAAAACTACATACAAAAATATCTTAAAATAACAAAATTCATAATTTTTTAATTATATTTACTATTTTTACAAAATTACACAAGATTCGGGCTGGAAATCGGACTCACCGTTTTGGGTGGCTCCGGCCACCGCGGGCTGCCGTGGCCTTGTCGGCCGGCCTGGGCGTTGCCACCATTGTGTTGTGGTGGTGGCCGTCCACTTCCAGCTGCTCGTCTAGTGGGGGTTCCTTTTAAAAACCTTAACTGCACAGTTTTTCTTATTTTTTTTCTAACTCGAATTTTTCTCTCAATTTTTTGCCTCTCCCAAATTTTCTCTGATTTGTAACTGTCCAAATGAGCTTCTGAATTTTTCCTGCTATTTATAGGGCTTTAGGGGATTTATTGTGCATTAAATGGGACAAGACAATTGCCTTCTCCCTTATTTTTTAGCTTTTATGTTGTCTTAATTTAATTGGCCGAATTTTTTCTTATTTTTCCCAGCTGCCACGACCCAATTCTGGATGATTCATGATTTTTCCTGATTTTTCTTGATTTTTTCTTAATTAATTATGAATTTTCTTTAAGCATTTAGTATTATTTTAGCACATTTCGCGTATTTTAAGTAATTACGCGTATTTATACTTACATGTAAATTCATATATAGTACAAATAAATATTCTTAAATATTATTTAGGTCATTTTATTATTTTTAGTATACATATAATCTATCTCTAGTAATTTGTTAGTTAGTAGATTATACTTTTTGCCTTTTTGGTAATTAGCAATTATTATGCTTAAAATTTAAAAATTTTATAGTCTCCTATTTTATTACTTATTTTCTTAAATTCATGTTTACAGGGTCATTTTTACTAATATTTCTCTTAGTAGTTTATAATTTAGGTTTGATCGGATCTTTTAATCGATTGCCCTAAACCTTGGGTTCTAAATTCAATCCTACGATCAATTAGCTTAGCTTTGGGGCTTACAACACCCAGCTCTGTTCCCTCTCTAATGCCGATGTCGATGCCAACTATTCTCTGGTTGAGGACTTTGTGCTAAGTGATCTAACTTTTCTGCCACCGAGAGTTCTTGCTAAGTAACATGAGTTAACCTCACCATGGTCAAGTACTCCTTTCTTAGCATCCTTCTAATTCTTTCGTCATCACTTTTAGTCTTGGACTCTTTGTTGCTACAATATCTTGATTCCCCTCACTTGCTATGATCAGATAATCTATATACGGAATCAATGTTGCGTTGCCACTTGTTCATTTCATCTAACACTGTACTATTTTTCCCTTTTTGTCGTTTGTCCTTTTTATCTTTTATCATTTGTCCTTTGTTTTTTTTTACCCTTTTTTATATATACTAAGAATCCTCTTTTTTGTATGCCTTTGTGTAATTTCTTTATTTGTATTTTTGCTTTAGAGACTTACTATAAATAGTCTCTTCTCCTTATAAGCTGGAATTACCTTACCTTACAAATAGACATCAAATATACTATTTTTGTGAGATAATCCTCTCTAAGTTTATTTTCATACTCTCTTATCTAATCTTGCTAAGTAGCTTCGAATTAATAGCGGGTGGACCTTGACATCAACTGGTGCATCATATCAAGTCATGTTGTGTTTGTTGGCGTGTCATATCCTTCGAATAGCTTCACGTCAGCTATTCTAGTAAGTTTATAGACTTACTCACTCTATTTTCTTTGATATTTCGAAAGACCCATTGGTTCAAATCTACTACGATAAGTCCTAGTGATAACTAAGTTCCTAGGCACATCAGCATGACTTAATTATGGTAGTGGTCGATTGGTTTAGCAAAATGAGTCACTTCATTCGCTACTACAGAACTAATGATGCTTTATACATCGTTAACCTCTTTTTGTAAGAAATTATGTGATTGCATGGAGTGCCAAGAAGTATTGTGTCCGATCATGACTTAAAGTTCACGAGCTTCTTTTAGAGGACGTTGTGGAAGAAGTTTGACACTAAGCTTACGTTTAGTACTTCTTGCCACACTTAGACAGACGGCTAAATTAAAGTTGTGAACAGGACAATTGGCAACCTCCTACGAGTAACTATTACAAAGAATTTGCATGATTGGGATTTATGCCTACTCGTCATTGAGTTTGCTTATAACCCTTTAGCTCACAACTCGATAGGAAAATCACTGTTTGAAGTTGTTTATGAACTTAACCCTAACTTACCCTTGGATTGAATTATCAGCTTGACCACATAAGAGGAAAGCCAATCTGACCTGCAGCGAGTTGAGGAATTCTAGAAGTTACATCAAAGGGTTGGCCAAGATTGTAGCCTGATAGAAGGAACATAAAAGCTGAGAAAAGGAGATAAGTCATTTATACCCCTGGAGGCCTTGCTTAGGTCCATCTTAGTAAGGATTGTTTACCCGGCAAGAGGACGAACAAACTATCTCCCAAAGTGTATAAACTTTACAAGATCCTTAGGCGAATTAATGACAACGCTTCTGAGGTTGAGTTACTCGAGGGGTATAGCGTATCTACCACATTCAATATTGCCGACTCGACTCCCTATGTGCCAGATGACGACGAAGATCATGATTTGAGGGCAAATCTCCAACAACTTTGGAGAGCTGATAGGTTACCAACCTTTGGCCCACTTACTCGTGCACACCTTAAAGGCTTTCAACTTCTCACCCGAAGAATTCTCTCTTGCCAACTTACCGATGATGAGAAATTGTATACAGAAGGAGGGTAGCTATTATGCCCCAAACAAGAGGAGTCATAATAGTCTCACCGTGTAAACTAACCTAAGATAGAGGCTGATCTTACAGTTGCTATTGTAGATATAGTCTACACAAGGCATGCATAACTCAACCAGCTTAAAGCATCTGTTCCAATACCTGTGAGTAATCAAACCTGTGGTATAACTGTTACGCCCCGAAGTCGCGAAGTCGCAACAGTCCCGTCGTGTAAACCATTCTATGATAGAAACTGGCCTCACAGTTCCTACCATAGAGATAATCTACACAAGGCGTCGACAACCACTCGCTTTGAAGTAAACAGTTCGATTAATGATTATACTACAAATATGATGAGTAACTCAAATTACTATTAAACATAGATAATCATATAAATAAGTCCACAGAGCTTCCCAGGAAGATTTACATAATAACTACAGTTTACTAATTTACAGAATAACTAACAGTCTTCATCCTTTAACTACAAGGTCAGTCTGGTTACACATTAAGCTAAATAACTTGATCCTCACACCCCTGGCTTCAAAAAGACTAACCTCTGGATAATTGTAGGGCGGCATGGTACTTGAAGAGATTACAAATCCGAACCTGCAAAAGGATCTATAAGGGTATGAGCAACTACAGCTCAGTAAGTTGAATTGGAGACTCATGAATGCATACAAGCACAAACAGGATTATCAAACAATTATTTTCATGCAATGCAACAATCAAGTGTCATCGCACAACGTAGTCCGGTCCGTTGTGAAATCAGAGAAATTTCACCCGCTCCGATCCGGGTTGAGGAGTTCCATGTTATGCAGCAGCTCACAACCAAACCCAGGCTTGTGCAATGGAGACCTCGCTCCTCCCGCGACTACCTTCGAACCATTGACTTCACCCCCGCCGCGACCTCCTCTCCTGTCACTTAGTTCGACTGAGGATGAAGAAGGGACCATTTTGCAATCCTGTGCTATCCCTTTCGAAGGGGTCGGTATTTGGTTGGAGAGTCCTATGATCCCCTAACGGGTTGCAATGCATGACGTTTTCGGTTATTACGGTCGACTAAGATTAAATTCCGGTTAGGGTGTTCAAACAAGTCCACAACAATTCAATCAGTCACAAAATCACTCACAGCACAAATTCCAGCACGAATTCAGATACATCACACATGCGCAAACTACTTACAATCACAAGCATATACAAGCCTAAGTCTCCGAGCACTACAAAACTAGTACTCTATTACAATAAGCAATAACCCAACTTACTTGAATTTGCTCGGTCGCTCGATCCTCAAATTGCGAGCTGATTTGTTTCTGGGTGTCCTATAATGCAAAGAGGTCCTTTTAGTACTTATTTTTTATGGATTCTTATTCTAATTTATAATGTAACTCATTTTCCTCATGTATACCTACAACGTATTAGTAATTCGTTGTATTTTATTTCGGGGTTCGGTTCCTAAACTAGATTCTAGTTTTAATTCCTAGGTCGTAATTAGGCTCGAATCCCAATGTGACATTAATCACCTTATGCTCGGGTATTCAAATATCCTATTGGGTCGTAATTTTGGTATTCTAACTATTCGGTACACACTAACCCTAATTGGGATATCGGATTTATTCCCGAGGTGTAAAAATCTTACATTTTAAGATATTTACTTAAAATTAAATATTAATTCCGATTTATTATTTTTCTGATTTCAATTATAATATTATCTAAATAACTTTATTTTTTTAAATTTAGTAATTTATATTTTCACATATTCCTAATTTCTCATATTCTTTACCTAATTTCCCTAATTAACCATAATTAGTACCTAAAAGCTAGGATTAGGGTTCCACTGCAGAAATTAACTTCCTTAATCATCTAATCAAGATCCAAATCAGTAATTAACATCCTAATTACCTAATTAATCCCAAATCACCCAATTTTACCATCATTTTAGGGCTAAAAATTAACTTAAAATTTTCGAAAATTAATTTAAAAAAAAGGGCTTCATAGCACTGTTCTAAATCATATGAGAATCCTACAGAAAAATTTTGAGCCCCAAACTACATCCCTAAGCCTATTTAATTTCCGGTTTAATCATGCTCGGTTTTGATCAATTTCTTAAGAACCCTATATTTCCAGACATAATTAAACTAAATCAATATTTTTCCCTAAATCTACATACAATAAAACCTCAGAATAACAAGTTTCATAATTTTCTGGGCAAAATAACTAATTTTACAAAATTATACAAAAATCGGGATGAGTAAATGACTAACCGGTTCAAGGATTTCTGGCCATCCAAACCCGGTCCAAGGCTGTCGGCCGGTCCAGACGCTGGTCCTAGGGTAGGGTGGTGGTGGTGGTTCGGTCCCAGGTGGTGGTGGGTGGTGGTTCCAGTTCACCTTGCTAATCTGCACAGTTTTTTTTTTTTTTTTATTTTCTGGAATTTCTCTCGATTTTTCTTGTGTTTCGATTTTTCTCATATTACAAACTGTCCCAATGTCTTCTGTGAATTTTTTCCTTATTTATAGACAAACATAGTAATTAATGTGCATTAATTTGATGTGATTTTGCCCATTTCCTTGATTTTAGGCTTTTAGTTTGGCACATTTTTATTGGCCAATTTTTTTTCTTTTCAGTCACGACCTAATCCAGTTGCAGACCTCTCCTTCTGATTTTTTTATAATTATTTTGTATTTTTCTTTAATTATTTACTTAATTTTCGGCCTATTTTAGCAATTACGCGTATTTTTATCTACACGTAAATACATGTAGGGTACACGTAAACATTCCTAAATATTATTTTGGTCATTCTAAAATTTTTAGTATACATATAATCTATCTCTACTAATTTATTAGTTATTATATTACACTTTTTGCCTTTTCAGTAATTAGTAGTTATTATGCTTAAAATTTGAAAATTTTATAGTCTCTTATTTTACTACTCACTTTCTTAAATTTAAGTTTACAGGGTCATTTTTACTGGTATTTTGTTAAATAGTTTATAATTTGGGTTTGATCGGATCCTTTAGCCGATCGTCCTAAACCTTGGGTTTTAAGTTCAAACCTATGGTTACTTGGCTTGGCTTTAGGGTTTACAATAACTTTATGAAATACCTATTCTATGTAACCTATTGTCTCATAACACAACAATACTTACATAAACGTCTCACATCTAGAGTTATGATTTATAATAAGTGTTTATCAAAAAGTCATAGGTTTTGTAGACTATTTATAATAAGTTAGGAAACTAGTGAGCATCCTAAGCAATTCTCAGTTAGTTTCCTTAAAATTCAAAAGAAAAGATAAAAGTCCAGGTTCAGTTGGTTCTTCATTCCTCACTTTCCCGGTCAACAGTACATTAACCCGAGGGTGGTAGTATCGAAACATTATGGTCTTTACTCAGTATCTGAAAAAGAGTCTATGGAAATGTGAGCACAACTAGCTCAATAAGTGAAATAGAGTTAGAAAAGTATTAAACAATCACAAGCAAGGTTATTAATTATGATGAAATGCAATACAGTCAATCAAATGAAACACTACACAATGTTATTTGATCTATTGTGATGTTAAAGAAATTATATCCGCTCCAACCTGGATTGAGGAGTTTTATTGCGATTTAAATCAAACCAAACCCAGGCTTATGCAATGAAGAACAACCTCTTCCCATGACCGCTTTTGAACCACAGCCCCTACCCTTGCCGCGACCTTATCGCCTGTTACTTAATTCAATTAAGGATGGGGAAATGACTATTTCAGCTATTTTTATCGAAGGAAGTCGGTATTTGGCCGGACACTCCTAATCGTTTCCCTTAATGGGTGTTATGCATGTTCAGTTTCGTTGTAGTTGAATAATAATTAATTATAATCATGGGTGACCAAACAAGTCCATACAATACAGAAATGATGCGAACATGCAAAACAGCACACCAAGGAGCTTAACTCCTATCACAATTAAGTATCATATACACACATGGCATACGCACAAACAACTAATTACAAACACAATCAGAAGTACTCTTAAGTCTCTAAATACTTTCATATAGTATCTTAATAAGCGGTGAAGTTGTAATCCTAACCTACTTGTTTAAAAGCTCACTACGGAAGACTTGGGTTGTCAATAGTTTGACTACTAGGGGATCTTATATATACAAAAACCTAAACTCAGTTTTCGTAATAATTACGAAAACAATAGGATTTTATTTAAAATGATTATGTATATATATATAAGAATATATTATCACTATAATATATAGTTTTATTATATATATATATCGAGTTAAGTTATTAATTATTAATAATATATGTAATTTATACTTTTACGTATTATATATCGTTTTAATCGTATCGAAGCATGCTTTTAATTAGTTAAACCATATTTCGATTCTAGTAAGATTATCGTAATATGTACATTTTAGTAATACTATAGGGTTATAGATTATATTACTTAAGATTGTTCAATTTTAATAAAATTAGTATTATTGGATTCGTACAGACTTAACGATACGTGTTATGAGTTTTATTTCTAGAGAGGACGTTTAATGGATAGTTCGAGTTTTTAATACAGTTATATGTATCTAAATAAATATTGACGTATTATATGTTTTTTAGATTATTAAACTGTATTTTACCTGATTTGTCAATATAATACTATAATATATGTATTGTCTAATCCTAATACACATAACATATCATGAACAGTAAAATATCATTAAATATATTAAAAATACACTTTTTATCTAATCTAATCAGTACACCCATACATAGTTTTTATTCAACTATTTACTTCATTTTAACCTATTATTACTAAAAATATGTCCTGGTTTGTAATTTAACTATTTTACTATGTAAATTCGTAATAAATAGTTCAGGTCACCAAATAATTCCCTAAAAATTTTTATAGACTCATAAAAATATGGGGAACTCAGCTATTACTTGATTTTAAGTTTTTTATCTATCACCTATATATTTGTATTTATGATTTTATCTTTGAATTATTCTAAATTACCTAATTATGATCCTTTTTGCACCGAATTAATTTCAATCTATCCCAGCATTATTATTATTCACTAGAGATTAGTACATGTCCATTTTATCATTCAATTTCATAATTTCCTATTTATTTTACAATTTCAACCTATTTTCGAGCTATTTTTAAGCCAACAAATGCAATAAATATTAAAAATATTCAAATGAAAATTTAGGCTACAAAGCAATTATCTATATATCATACACATCCTCCAAAAAAATTTTGAGTTAGAAACAACATTATTTGATAAATTTATCTTGCAAATCAAACTTTGGATGAACAGTAGTTTTCTTAAGTAAGTATACCAAATATTATGAATTTTTCAAAAATAAAAGTATCACATGAAAGCATGTTTAAAATAACTCAACTACAAATTTTTTCATAATTTTCTCAGTGGTTTTACTATTTTTTAAAAATTATCGAAAAATAGGGCGAAAAATTGAGCTTCGTGTTTTTGGATGCTCCGACGACCATAGGGTGTTAGGGCTTTGTTGAAATACCTAGACACTGGGGGTACTCCTTGGTGGTGAAGTGGCTCAACAGCAGATCAACGGGTGCCCTAGGAACCAACTTAGCTCAGTGTGTGCTCTGTTTTTCCTAATTTTTTCTATTTTCCCATGATTTTTTTTTCTAAATTTTCCTTTGAGTGTATCTGATTTCTAAAGATATGAATTGGTATTTTCCAGCCTATATATAGTTGTTGGGTCGGTTGCTATCGTCCTTTAATTTTTTTAATATTTTTTTTCTTGCTTTTTCTGTCATAAATGCTTAAGTAGGAGGTGGCTTTCTCTTAGTAAATTTTCTTTTGAATCAGCAAATTTATTCCCATAGCAAGCTATGCAAGTTTTCCAACCAATTCCAGCAAGTTTCAATGCTTTTGGATAAGCTTTATTAGATGTTTTCTTAAATATGAATATTATATTAGTATTTAGTTATTTATTAATATATGAGTATATATATCATGTGTATATATCATGCATAATATACAACTATGCTCGTATAATTAGGTTTCTAATATATCTTTTATTTTTAAGATATGTTAGTTAATTTCATGAATTCAATACAATATATATATATACGTAATTTAGGGTTAATTTACAGATATACTTATTATTTATACTGGATATACTCATAAAAATATGAGTATATTCATATGTTAAATTATACTATATTATCTTATTTTATAACTTAATTAACTTATCTCTAAGGTTTCGTCGCATTCCGAGTAATTTAGTACCATATTAAATAATCATATTTCTAAGGGTAAAATTGGGATTTTGGATCACTATTTTCAAAATCTAATTTCACTAAGTCATTTCGACTAACTTTTTTATCTTAGTCGTAAAGTTTGGGTTCAATTTGATAACTTTCCCTAAAGGCTCTAAATCTAGGCTCTATTGTCTTAAACACAATTTTAAGGGCTTATAGTGGCTGAATTCCCTAAGAGCTCTAGATGGTTATACTATGTTCTTTTCTCTCTTTGGTGCCGATGTTGACTATTTTCTGGCCGAAGGCTTTGTGCTAAGTGATTAAACCTTCAGTTACCGAAAGTTTCTTACCGAGTAACGAGAGATAAGCTCCTATTGGCCAAATACTTCTCTCTTAGCCTCCTACCAATTCTTATGGCATCCCTTTCTCATCTCAACCTCCTTATTATCGTAACATCTTGATTCCACTCGGCTGCTATAACCAGAGAATCTTTTGTACGGAACTAATGTTGCACTGCCACCTATCCATCTCATCTGACATTGTACTATTTTTCTCTTTTTGTCATTTGTCCTAATTGCCCTTTTTCGTATGTACTATGTTGTTTTTGTGAGATAACTCTCTCTAAGTTCATTTTATTACACTCTTATCTAATCTTGTTAAGTAGCTCAAAATTAATAGTGGGTAGACCTTGACATTAGCTTATATGTCATATCAAGTAAAGTGTCAAGTCATGTTGTGTTATTTGGTAGGTCACATTCTTTGAGTAGCTTCACGTCAGCTACTACATTCCATTTGTCGATGTACTTACTTTATTTTCTTTGATATTTCGAAGGACCTATTAGTTTCTCACCTCTTGTGATAAGTTTTAGCGATAACAGAGCTCCTAAACACATTAATGACACACAAATGAACTATCAAGGACTCATAGCTTAACTCAATGTGACACACGAGCTAGTTTAGTGAGGGTACTCGCACCTAACCTTTGCTTAAGGGTTAGAATAAAAGTGAAGTAAGCAATGGAGATCAATGCTCACAAAAGGAGAAGTGTATATTCAATATTAGGAAGAGTAAGATGATGATGCGGCTACATATTACAAGGGTCTTTACATCTTGAAAAGTTAGGGCATCTTGTCTAAAATGGAAAAGACTAAAAGAATAATGTTCAAAAGAAGTGATGTATAAGGAATGATAAAAGAGTATAATTGAAAATACAACACAAATGGGTATCTTGTATGAAGGATTCTGTTGTATGGGTTCTTTGTGGATAGACAACTTTCTGGCAGGAAAAGACAATCCGTACATTCAAGTTAGTGACTGCTAAGCCAAGGTGTCAAGCAGAGCTGGTAGATCAGCTGTACCGAGCCGAGCAGAGCAGAAAATTCTTCTGAGGTAAATTCAACTCGAATGTATTCAGCACAACTTGGATTTAGGTCGACTAGATGTGTGTTCGGATGCGCTGAGCTGATATTGGAGTATAGCTTAGGTTGGTAGTTGGAGACAATCAATGAGTACAAGAGAGTTTGGCTCGGTAAGGCAATCAAATCGGTAGATTGTAGCAGCTCAGATTCCTTAGTGGTAGGACATAAGGAAAGAATTTGCTTAGCTATGCTTTCGAACCCTCGGGCTTGAGCTTGGGTCAAGAGTCTAGTGGTTTGATTTCTATCACTATTCACAACACAACAGCAAGTGCCTTACAAAATATATGCCAATTGGAATACATAACTGTTGAATCCCTTTTAATTTTTGCCATGGTTAATCACATATTGCCACAATTCAAGAACTTAAAGAAAATCAAATAAACAATAGGCATACCTTTCATAACTGAGAAGGAAGAACCTAGGTTAGCACCAATATTAAGAGATATAAGAGCATCTAGTGATGAAGTTGATGAATCCCGGTGAAGAAGAGTTGTTGTTTATTTAATGGAATTCTATGAATTTATCACTTGACACAACCAACCATTATACATTTGAATAGAGGGCAATACTATGAATTTCGGCTTTGTCTACCCCTTTACATACCTACACAAGAACAACACAACAAAGTACTTATCAGGTTAACAACACAAACAAATAAAAAGGTCCATTAGATAACTTAAAAAGACTAGCCGGTTGTTATTCCTCAAAGTTGGGCATAGAAATCAAGCTTGAGCAAAATACTGCATAGGAACAAAAACTATGTTATTCAGCTCGATTGTACCAAAAATTAATCATTGTCCTCAAACAAAGCTAAATTTGAAAACAAGAAAATATTGAAAAATCTGTCCAAACTTAACAGAAATCCTTACTAGTTAGGATTACACAAGTCCTCCATAACAGCATCAAGCGAAATTAAGGTTCTAGCTAACAATCCAACTCCACTGATTACGTATTCTTAGGCTATCTCTCTATCATTTAGTAGTCTAGAGATTAGAATTAAAGCATATGACCATGTTATCTCATATTCCAGTTTTAGAGATAGTAGAAGAATAGATTAAAATGATAGCAAACATATAAATTAGAAATGAATCGATCCTTATATACTGAATTTCTATTAAATCTTAAAGATTACATGTTTGTCTTAGTATGATGCATTGTTCAAAATCTTAAAGTGATTAGATGGTGAAATTTGCAATGTTAAGGTATAATACGTTAAGTTATAAAATGTTAAAATATTATATGTTATATCTTTGGTTAAGTTAGAAACTACAATATAACTTTACAATGAAAGTTATGATAGTTGCTTTGTTAACGTACAAGTTAACATAACTAAAGAAAGTACCATACCAAACATTGCAATATGCCTCATATATCAAATATAGGATCTTTTGTTATGTTACCTTCTTTTAACACAATTAACATAGTTGTTGTTAATATTAATAACAGAAAAAAATAACAGATTATGTCAGGCTTTCAAATTTTGCAAATTGCAAGATTTTGATAGGTTCAGAAGGACCATATTGATAAGGGGCCACTCAGGAATATGAAAGTAGAGGTAGACGTTGATTACTCAAGGCTCTTAGCTAAGATATTTGAGTTGCTGTAAGTAGATCCAAATATAAGAACTATATAGATGTATCATAGATAGGCATTTATATATGGAAATGGATAAAAAGAATTCCTATTAAAGACATTAGTAATGATGAAGATGTTGAGGCTCTTATATATATGGCTAAGGCATTTAGAATGACATGCCTTCAGCATTTGTATGTCGAAGTCAAAGATTAAGCTGTAATGCCTCAACAACAACCAATAGCAATTCAAGCAAATACATCTCAACTACCACAAGTGGAAAGGCCTATGAATGCTTTAAAAAACATTGAAACAACCAGTGATTTCTACATATATAATGAAGATAATCTACCTATCAATGACAATCTTGAAGATGGAGGAGATACTTGAAGATAGTGATTCTAAAGATGAATTAATATATGAAGTAGATTCAGATAATGATCAAGAGATGGAGATTGAGATAGATACATTCGACGAAGAAGATAAATGTCCAAATTCACTAGAAAATGTCCAAGCACAAACGATAGTGCCTAGTGCTCTAGCAGAACAACAGAATGGTAGCATGTTATTCTAGGATCATGTTCCATTCCTTAGTCAAATGGATGTGGGCGATGACCACATATCATATGAGGAGGATTTCCTCAATGACGAAGACTTGTGATTAGGAAATGCGCTAAAGAAAGTGATGAGGTTCAAAAACATGTCAAACTTAATCTATGTATTGAAAATGTAGCACATAAAGAATCACTACAACTTTTGAGCGACTGAATGAGATAAGAAGGTATGGAATATTGTTTGTGAAGAGAGGAATACATGCAATTATAAATGGAGACTTTGTGCAATCCAAAAGTGTTGGGAAATTAACTTTGTAATTACAATTGCTAAAGGCCTACATACGTGTACTAAAAGGACATTCAGAAATGATCACCCATAGCTCAACCAAATATTCATGAGCCAGTGTTTTTGGGCTAAATCAAGAATGATCTAGATGTAAAGATCACCACACTCAGACAACAAATCAAATATATATATGGTTATGTAATTTCAAATAGAAAAGTTGAGGGGGTGAAAAGAATAGCAATTGAGAAAAGTGTATCGTAATTGGGACGAATCATATAACGAACTACCGAAACTGATGAATGCGATCCTGAGAACCAATCTAGGAGCATGTGTTGCTTGGAAATTTCTATCAACTAAGAAGGAAAATGAGGTTGTCTTTAGAAGATTATTCTAAGCATTTGGGCCATGTATAGAGGCCTTCAAACATTACGGGCCATGTATGATTGCGTATAACATGGATGGTGCTAATCACATACTCCCCTTGGCATTCGCACTAGTTGATAAGGAATTAGGTAAAAGTGGAAATGGTTCATGAAGAAGTTGAAGCAGTACCTCCATGGATTGCACGATGATGATCTCACCTTATATGTTATATTAAACTGACACAAGGTATAGCAAAAGCAATGAAAGATAAGGGTATAGTATGTTAGTCCTGATAAGAAAAATGGAGAATGTATATAAGACATGTTGCTAGCAACTTTGACACAAAATACAAAAACCACTATCTTAAGAAGCTGGTAATTGCAGTAGCTTTCTAGGCATAGGAAAGTAAATTTCCATTTTATATGGAAGAGATAAGGAAAAGGAATACACCTGCTCCAAACTACTTTATAGACATTCTTAGTGAGCTGTGGACATGATCACATGATGGGATTCGGTTATAGTCAAATGATAACAAATCTTAGTGAGAGTTACAATGCAGTATTGAAAAGTGCAAGGTCATTGCCTGTATTGGCATAATTTTAAAGATCTTATACAATTATGTAGGCTACTTCTAAGAAAGGTACAATAAGGAAACTAGGGCTATATGCAAAGGAAAAGCTTACCCTAAATGTGTTATAAAAAAGATAGAAAGATGGAGAGGAGCTGTTATTTGCCACTAAGTAAACACATTTAACATGAGAACGGGAGTGTTTGAGGTATGAGTAAATATGGAAGGAAAGGTAGCAAATAATACCATAGAGTTGACATAACAACAACAGATGTAGCTATAACAAGTGTAAAAAATGTAAGATACCCTGCTCACTTACTTTAGCAGCCATAGCTCATGTAAGAATAGATTCTACAAGTAAGATTGAGAGGTGAAATCACTGGGAAAATCAAGTTGCTTGTTATCAAATTGCCTTTCAAACTCTAGGAGATAAGTGAATATGGATAGATTTAAAAGGAATGCCAAAAATACAACTACTGTATGAAAAAAGCTAAAAAAGAAAGAAGATTGAGAACAAGTAAATATTACAATGAGATGGATTTGAAAGAGAAACCAACAAAAAACTATTGTAGAAGGTATATAAAGCAAGGGCACAATATAAGAATATGTCCAAAACAAGGTTTATAAAATTACAACACATTTATCTTATTATTACATATGATGTTCTACTTTATAATTAATATGATAAGTTTAACCTAAATTAAAAAAAATCTAACATGTATTTACCCTTTTTCTTATGCAGATGGATTTGAGACTAAGCTAACATGACAGGATACTCATAGATTTAAGGTTGTATGGAGAGGGGAGGTAAAAAGCATGAAACTAGTGTCTATTCAATAAACTTATATAATTTGATAGAATCCAATTTAATTGAATTTTATAGGAACATAACCTAATTAAATGCTATTGAAAAGAGGCATCACTAAAGAATCCTCAAGAGATGCGAGATATGTATGATGAGAGGATAGACACTTACTTAGAGCAGGTTGGATTTTATGGAGTCATACACTTGCCATTCATATAGTTGGATTAAGGGCTAATCACAACATTGGTAGAGTGATGGCAATTAGAGACTCATACATTCTGTCATGCCTCGAACAGGAAGAGTCATAACAGTTCAGTTGTGTAAACTAATCTAAGATAAAAGCCGACTTTACAGTTGCTATTGTAGATGCAGTTCATACAAGGCGCATAACTCAACAACTTGAAACGTCTGTTCTGACACCTGTTAATAACCAAACCTGTGGTAGAGCTTTTACAAAATACCTGTTCTATATAACCTGTTGTTTAGTACCACAACAGTATTTACACAAACGTTTTACGTCTAAAGGTAAAGTTTACAATCAGAGTTTATTAAAAACCATAGGTTTTGCAGTCTATATACAATAAGTTAAGAAACTAGTGGGATCCTAGGGAATTCCCAATTAGTTCCCTCAAAAACTCAAAGACAAAGTCAAAAGCCTAGGTTTAGTTGATTTCTCGATCCTTACTTTCCCAAACAGCTGCACATTAACCTGGGAACGGTGGTATCGGAACATCCTGACCTCACTCAACACCTGCAAAAGAGTCTATAGGGATATAAGCACAACTAGCTCAGTAAATGGGACGGAGTCAGAAGAGTACTGTATAAACACGAATAAGGTTAATAATTATGATGAAATGCAATGCAATCAAATAAATAAAACATCGCACAATGTTATCCGGTCCACTGTAAGGTTAGAGAAATTACATCCGCTTCAACTCGGATTAAGGAGTTTCATCGTGACTCAAGTCAGACTAAACCCGGGCTTGTGTAATGAATAACACTCTCCTCCCATGACTACCTTCAAACCACGGCCCCCAACCTTGCCGCGACCTTCTCGCCTATCACTTAATTCAATTAAGGATGGGGAAAGGACCATTTCAGCTATCCTCATTGAAGGAAGTCGGTATTTGGCTCGACACTCTTAATCATTTCCCCTAATGGGTGTTATGCATGTCCAGTTTCATTTTAGTCGAATAAACATTAGTTTTAATTAGGGGTGGCCAATAAGTTCACACAATACAGAATCCATGCAACATGCAGAACAGCACATCAAGCAGTTGAACTCCTATCACAATCGAGTATCATCTACACACACAGCATGCACACAATCAACTAACTACAAACACAACCAGAAGTACTCTTTAGTCTTCGGATACTTTAAACAGTACTCAAACAAGTGGTGAAGCCATAATCCCAACTTACTTGTTTAGACATTCGCTATTGCTGACTCGAATCGTTAACTATCTTTGTATTGGAAAATCCTAATTACATAAAAGACCTAAATTCAGTTTTCATAATAATTACGAAAACATTAAGGTTTAATCTAAAATGGTTATATATTATTATTATTATAATTATATCCATAATATATAGTCGTATTATCACTATATATCAAATTAAGTTATTAATTATTGATACTGTACACCATATATACTATTACGTATTATATATCGTTTCAATGGTATAGAAACGTATTTTTAATTTATTAATTCACGTTTTAATTCTGGTAAGGTTACTGAAATACGTACATTCTTGAATATGATAAAGTTATAGGTTAAATTACTTAAGGTTGTCCGATTTTAACAAAATTAGCGTCGTTGGGTTCGTATAGACCTAATGACACATTTTACAAGTCCTACTTCTAGAGACGGCTTTTTACGAGTAGTTTGAGTTTTTAATACAGTTATACATAATTATATAAATATGATCATATTATACGTAATTTATGTTATTAAATTGTATTTTATTTAATTTGTCCATATATTGTTACAATATAAGTATTATCTAATTCTAATATACTTAAAGTGTATCCCGACTAGAAAATATTAATAAATATAATAAAAATATTCATTTAATCCAATCTGATTAGCAATCCTATATATAGTTTTTATTTAACTATTTAATTTATTTTAGTTTATTAATATTAAAAATACACCCTGACTTATAAATTAAGCTATTTTACTTAGTTAATTTGAAATAATTAGTTCAAGTTGCCAAATAATTCCTTGAAAATTTTTATAGACTCCTAAAAATATAGAGAATTCAGTTATCACTTGGTTTTAAATTTTTGACCTTTCGCCTATATATTCGTATTGATGATTTTATCCTTAAATTATTATAAATTACCCAATTATGATTCTTTTTACACCAAATTAATTTCAATCTGACTCAATACTGTTATTATTTATTATAGATCAGTACATGTTCATTTCATCAATTAATTTCATAATTTATTATTTAATTCATAATTTAGGCCTATTTTCGAGCTATTTTCAAGCCAAAAAATGAAATAAATATTAAAAATATTCAAATCAACATTCGGGCTACATAGCAATTATCTATATATCATACACATCCTACACAAAAATTTTCAGCTAGAAACAACATCATTTAGCACATTTATTTTACAAATCTAAATTCGGATGAATAGTAAATTTCTTAAGAAAGTATATTAAATATTACGAATTTTTTAAAAATAAAAATATCATGTGAAAGAATGTTCAAAATAACCTAAGTACAATTTTTTTCATAATTTTCTAAGTGGATTTACTAATTTTTAAAAATTATTGAAAAACAGAGCAAGAATTTGACCTTGTTGTTGTTAGTGTCTCCGGTGGCCAGCAGCGGTTGGGTGATTATCGGACGGCCTGCGTAGTGGGCGAACCGTCTGAAGTTAGCTGGGTTTCACAGCAGATTTAGGGTAGGCTTGGTTTCTAGCCTAGCACGAGTTTTCCCCTGTTTTTGTCTAATTTTCTTAAATTGTTTTATTTTCCATATTTTTTTTATCTCTCTCTATTCTAGGTTCTTAATTACTAAAATGTTGCTAATTTGCTGAAAGTATAGTATTTATAGAATTTTTTTCACCGCCTAAGAATTTTTCTTTTGTTTTCTCCATTTAATGAAGTAGGAGGTGTTCATTTTTCCTCCTTCTACTTTTGAATCATCAAGTTCTTTTCTTCTACAATAGCTATGGCAGCATCCAGCAATTTCAGGCTTTTTGGAGTTGATTTGAATCAACTTTAATATAGTTTAATTACATAATGATAATATATATATGTGTTATGTTCAAATTAGTTATTTACTTAGTATATAGGTATATACCTTATGTAAATATCATGTGTATTATATAATTTCATTTATATAATTAAATTTTTAATATATCTTTTATTTTTAGGATATGTTCTAAAGTTAATTTCATGAATTCAACATAATATATATATATAATTACATAATTTACGGGTATAATTGTTATTTATACCGAGTATACTCATAAAATTACGTATATTTTTATATAGTAAATTATACTATATTATCTCATTTTATAGCTTAATTAACTTATTTCTAAGTTTTTGTCGCAATCTGAGCTTGATTTTAAGAGTTCCGAGTATTTTAGTACCATATTGAATATTTTTACTTCTAAGGGTAAAATTGGGATTTTGGGTCATTATTTCTAAAATCTAACTTCACTGTATTATCTCGACTAACTTTTTTATTCTAATTGTAAAATTTGGGCTCAATTGAATAAATTTCCCTAAAAACCCTAAATCTAGATTCGGTTGTCCTAAACTCAATTTTTGGGAGCTTATACATTCCACATAACTCATGGGGAGGTTGGATTGACACTTTAGGACATTGCAATATAGTTGTGTTTTCCCATAGATGGAAAACCAGTTATGGGTACCATAATATAGGACTGGCTAGGATTGCACGAGCCCCTATTAGGAGCGAGACCGAATGTAGATTAAATTGTTGGACAAAGAGTTAAGATGTCTTGACTTAGGAGTCTTTTATTGAGGCATCCACTAGTAGATGTAAATGACATAGCGATCTAGTACCACGTGAGGATTTATATTTTACATCTAATTGGAGGTCTCTTGTTTGTAGATACATCATCTAGCTATGTGTACCTGATGTTCTTACTATTATTAGAGGATTTACAGGCTGCATAGCTATAGCTGGAGATCAGCTTACCTCATGTAATTGTATAGATAATTATGCTGAGTTGCAGAGGATATGGTAGTAGAGACAAGTGGCGCAATAGTACTAATTTAGGTGTAGGCATGGTACAGATTCCTTCATTTGGTGCTATAGAAGACACACATACGTGTAGTTTTCCCCGACCCACTAGCATGCCAGTGGGATGATATGTTTGATATTAGATAAACTCTCACTCATGTTTTATCTCAATATCACGATGCTCTAGATTGTCAGACTCCTGATAAGTACAAAACAATTATTAATTATATTATTCTAATTGTTTTTTTCTACAACTTATATACTGAAATAAATTTATCTTTTATAGATTTGCTAGGCACCTTATACCTCAAAGATACTACATACGCTATCTAAGATATGCTAGGAAGGGAGAGACATATGGTTAGCTTAGGTTCCCATGATTTGGTTTCGCACCGTAGAGATGCACTAATCAGATAGAGTAATAAGGCAGTTTGGGGGAGTACAGCAGATTCTAGAAAACTACAACACAAATCTGAACAAAATACACAAGATGGATCTGCAAGAAAAATTAGAAGAAGACTAGGCCAGAAAGAACGTAAGATATATCACCCGATGGCAAGATAGAAGGTAGAGATTGGTTTAGATTGTACATGACTATACCTTACTTGGTATGGTCTCTACCGACTACCTCGATTAGTACTATAGAGTGACATGAAGATACATCAGTCGAATTGGAGTATTTTTGGCTACATTGGTAAGTTTTTTTAATTCTAAACCATCAATTATAGGTAAATTTTCATCTTATATTAATGAAAACTAACTCAATCACATTATATTCATGCGAATAGAGGGGAGCACAAATATGCAAGACATCCATGCCTTAGTTGATGCAAGCAAATGCATATTAGAGGCATATGGAAGTATTAGACTTAGTGATTTAGCTCAGCAAGAGTAACAACCTAAGGCCTAACCACCAGAGAGAGAGGACGAGGACATAACTGAGGACAAGGGTAGGTTTGAGGTTGAGCACAAGATTAGCTTTAGCAGATGTGGATATAGAGGCTCTAGTTGATAATGTTGCAGATTCATCTGCTATTAATGCTCCTATTGTTGATCCTACTACAGTTAATCATCCTACAATTGATCCTCTTATAGTACATTCACTTAGTTATTGATGCTGCTACTGCCAATTCTTTGACAATTGATTGTTTGACAGTAGATACACTGATACAAGCTCCAATGAATCATATTGTAGATAATGCACCATCATTTATGTTGCTCACACCAGAGATGACCGTGTCATCATCATCTATAGCACCATCAGATATCGGAGAGATGGTCACAAAGGTAAATGTTAATTAATAAATTTTTCCTTATAATAAAATAATTCTAATTTGTATAATATTTTGATTACTAGTTCAATTCATTAATATATTACAAATCGAGCCTCACCAAATTTCAATAGATATACAAGAACCAGCAAATACATCACAAGTCGAAGGAAGTAGAAAAAAGTATAAGAGTAAAATGTAAATAGATATAGGATATATGACTTTGTATGTAATTAGACTCGAAAACAATTGTAAATGTTACCGATTACTACTAATGATATCTATATATTTTTGCTTCATATCACATTTAGTGTTTAATAAATAATAAGAATGACAAATACAATAATAAGAGTAAAAAATATAAAATTAAAAATGATATATTTAATAAATAAATAAGTATGAAAACTCTAATATAAGATGATTCTAATTATAAAAAGAGTTTTATATAGATCGACACTATATAGATACACATTTGTCGCATCTTTAAGATGTAACATACATGTAAGTCCCTATATTACTTTTTGAAAATGTGACATAGGGTTATATTTTGGTAATTATTTTTGTGTAATTTATATTTTTGTAATTTTTTAAAATTTCGATTGTAAATAATTAATTTTCTCATAAAGTGGATTGTACTAGTAGTTTAAATGATGAAATTATCGTTCTCATCCTTGAGGTGTTAGCCAACTATTGTAGAGAAGATTTAATAATAAGTTTGATAGAATAAAATATAAGAGCAATTAAGAGAATAATAGGATAAAAAATTATGGAAGATGCCAAAAGCTATTAAGAAAAGCGTTTCCATTTTAACATTAGGCACCATTTACTTAGATGATGGAATAGAAAAGTTATATCTTGAAAATAATTATTACTAAAAATATATTAGAAATTTTAATTTTAGTAAGATTTTTTTTATTGATAGGAATATTCATTTCAGTATTTACTTTACTTTATTAATTGCAGTATTAAATTGAAAATATGAATAAAATTAGTACTTTATCTCTATTAAATCATTTAAAAAATAACCAAATTTATTTAGTCATATTAATAAGAGTATAATGGTCAATAATATTTAAAGGGAATAAAAAATTTCACCTCTTATTAGGTGGTACTATTCTCAATGGAGTAGATATCTAAAAACTCTAAAAATCATAATTCCTTCTCTTCTTTTTTCAGATAAATAGGCTAACAAACAATAGGAAGAAATGATTATCCTATTTCCTCTTAAATGGCCCGTTATAGGTAAATTATATGTTGAATGTTGAAATTCACGTGCATACCGGCTGGGCAAGCATTTGACGTAAGCTGATACTGGCGTCGCTTGAATTTGGAATAACTCTGACAATGATTGTAATTCGTTAAAAACGCTTATCAGTAGTGGACCCAGTTTAGGTAAGATGAATTTTCCCAGGTGCATAATGTGCTTTCTCAGGCCAACACCAACGCAGGGTCCATGGTTTGAAATTTGGGATAGAAGGACTCCACATGGCGAATCTTTGTACTGTGGAGGAATTCTTCGGGAAGGGTCTGTGCTTCTCAGAGCATCCCAACCTTGCTTTTATTTTATATTTTTTCTAAACTCTAACTTGATATTCGCTAATCATTATATCTTTTTATCCAAAGATTTATTCTTTTAATTTTCTTAGGAAACTTATTTGTACGGTCCGATAAATAATATAAAAGAATTTAAACAATTGATTTAAAAATCTTAAAGATAAAATATAAAGTTGTTGGAATTTTTAAAATGTTAAGGTGGCATTTCGGAATTGGGCACCTGCAATCTTTCTTTATACTCAGCACATACTCTCTCTCTCTCTCTCTCTCTTTCTCTCTCTCGCACATGCACACGCTAAACACATGAACAATGTAGTGTATGGTAGCAACAATAACTCAATTCTTAGTCATCCAAGCTCTCATCTTCATTTTCTTTTCTGGTTCAACTTCTCCTTCTCTCTCCGTGTGCCGCTTATCTTCACCTAGGCAACAAACACAACAATAATGATGATGAAACATCCTAGTACCGTGTTTGTGTTCTCTTTCTACAGTTTCTTAGTTTATGTGATTACTGTTGTTATTCTTATGCTAAGTCATAGTGTTTGTTGCGAAAAGCCATCTGAAGTGAAAATCGGGGCTATTTTTACTTTCAATTCGGTTATCGGAAAAGCCGCGAAGGCGGCGATAGAGATGGCTGTGGATGATGTCAATGCGGACCCTAGGATACTTCATGGGATTGAGTTGAAATTGATTATGGAGGATGCCAATTGTAGTGTGTTCATGGGTTCCATTGAAAGTAAGCAACTTTTAGATTCTTACTTATACCTGTCTTTGGATGTTTGCTGTAATTCTTTAGTTAGCTTCTTGATGCATTTGGTTATGAGCTTGATGTTAGATTAATTCACGCAACAACTTTGGCTGTTACTATGAATTGGACAGTTTAGGTAAGCTTTTATCTTCGTCAAGCTCGGATGTCTTGCCAAATCTTTCTCAAGCCTAGCACAGCACTTGCCCTTCAACTACTTAACTCTGGCTGAGCTGATAAATATTGAGTAATTTAGTTAAGTCTACTACTAAGAGAGATCAGTGTTGATTATGGAGGATTTTATGGGTCTTGTGCTAGTAGCTGTAGATGCTAGCTAAGCTTATATGTCCTCGTTGGCGATTATTTAAAGTGATTAGAGTCATCTTGTGTTATTTCTTAAGTAGTAAATATGAAAACCATAATAATTTAAAGATTTAGCTTTTAGATCAATTTGCTGTGATCCTAAAATTAACATGGTATAGGAACTTGTAGATCAAGAGTCTGAATCCTTGCACCGCCGTTTTACTCTCATTACTTAAGTTATTTGCTTGACGAGCTCCGTCAAAGTTTTAGCCCCCAAAAGAGGTGAAGTGCTAAATAAATAATATAAAAACCACACCGGATTTATAGGGTTGAGCTTAGGATTAGTTGATTGTGTCTCTAAACTTAGCATTATAAATCGTGAGACTTGAGTTGCAAATTGAAAGTATGAGATTCTGGTGTATGGTCTATATGGACACAGGCTTTTTGCCTCAATGGCTAACTTTTAGGGGCATGGTTCTCCTAAGATGTGTATCGCTTGGTACATATATGCGAGTATTAGGTTTCTGAATAATGAAGAGTTGCTCTTATGTAGGATATTGCTTCCTATATAGGTTCAAGACTTGTAGAAAATAAGACTACTATCATTTATCTAGTGTGCTGTGTGGATATGTTACTAGGTTGTTCTAGCTGCATTTGTGCATTAGGCAGTAATTGGAACTCATTTTGATTACTTATATGAGGCTGTTGCTTTTTTCACTCTAGATTTTGCAAATTTCTTTTCTGTTGATTTTAATTTTCTTTCTGTTTATTTGACTTTTTACTACAAACAAGCATGACTGCTCATTACACACATATTATTGAATTTAACTCTCAATATAAGAGTTCTTTGAAATTGGCAGCTTTTAAAGTCATTGAGAATGAGATTGTGGCGATTATTGGTCCACAGTCTTCGGCAATTGCTCATATGATATCGGAGATTGGGAGCAATCTTCAAGTTCCTCTTGTCTCTTTTGCGGCCACTGATCCAACCCTTTCTGCTTTGCAATTTCCATATTTTGTTCGAACTGCTCAAAGTGACTCCTACCAGATGACTGCTATGGCTGATCTAATAGACTTATATGGATGGAAAGAGGTCATTGCCATCTTTGTGGATGATGATTTTGGTCGGAATGGAATAGCTTCTTTAGGTGATGAACTTGAGAAAAGACTGATTAAAATTTCTTATAAGTTACCTATTCCTGTCCAATTTGACATGACACAAATCACCTCAACGCTTAATGAATCCAAAACGTTTGGTCCTCGTGTTTATGTTGTTCATATAAATCCTGACCCCAGTTTGAGAATCTTTAAAATAGCCAAAGAACTGCAGATGATGGAAAGCGACTATGTGTGGCTGGCAACTGATTGGCTTTCTACCACCTTAGACTCTCTTTCTCCAACAAATCAAAAACCTTTCAGTTTTCTCTTTGGAGTAGTATCATTAAGGCAGTATGCTCCTGATTCCATCAAAAAGAAGGCTTTCATGAGGCGGTGGACTGATATGCAGAAAAAGGGAAATGTAAGTTCTCCACTGAATACGTATGGGCTTTGTGCATATGACTCAGTTTGGACAATTGCACTTTCGATAGATGAATACTTAAATGAAAACAGGAACATAACTTTCTTGCCCAGTGACAGATTAAGTCATAGGAGCTCAACCCTGATACAGCTCAGCAAGCTTAAAGCTTTCAACGAAGGAGATTCTCTTCTGCGACAGATGTTGCTGTTAAATTTTACTGGTTTAACTGGTCAAGTTCGTTTCACTCCAGATAGGAACGTCCTAAGCAGTGGTTATGAAGTCCTCAATGTAAATGAGAAGGCAGTTCATTCTGTGGGCTTTTGGTCTAATATAACAGGATTGTCAGTTTCTCATCCAAGAACTCTCAAAGGGAACCAAAACATTTCTTACCGCCAAGATCAGAAGCTTAAGGACATTGTGTGGCCTGGTGGGAAACTGGAAAAACCACGTGGTTGGGTTATTGCAGACAATGAAAGGCCGCTTCGTATTGGAGTTCCAAACAGATTCAGTTTTACTGATTTTGTCAGGGAAGATCACAACACTCACAAGATTGAAGGATTTTGTATTGAAGTGTTCAATGAAGCTTGCCTTTTAGTCCCATATGATGTTCCTTACAGATTTGAGCTATATGGAGATGGTCAAGCCAATCCCAATTATGACAAGCTTATCAAAATGGTGGATGCTGATGTAAGTTATATGCATTATTATGAGCATTAAAGTTAACTTTCATATTTGAGGTGCCTTCCCTGGAAGAAACATGACTTTAGCTTATAGTTGTTTTATATGAATTGTTTTGAGGTGAAACACTTTTCACTTGGTATAGAGAACCATAAGACACAGAATAAAGATAGACTGCAGTGCTCTATCAGAAGATAGAATTTCACCCCAGAAAGGATTTAAATGAAATTACAATTTTTGTTTTTTCTATGATCTGGTCAATTCAATCCAAGCATTTTCTTTTTTTTGGTTTTTGTTTTTGTTTTTGATAGAGAAACATATGAGTTCTTGCTATCAGATGTTTGATGCTGCTGTTGGAGACATTGCAATTGTGACAAACCGGACAAAAATTGTAGATTTCTCTCAACCTTATACATCTACTGGTCTCGTTATACTGGCTCCTGTTGACAATTCAAAATCAAATGCTTGGGTGTTTCTCAAACCTTTTTCAGCAGAGCTGTGGTGTGTGATTGTAGCTTCTTTTGTGATGATTGCACTGGTTATATGGGTTCTTGAGCATCGGGTGAACAAAGACTTCCGCGGCCCTCCTAGAAGGCAGCTTGTGACAATTTTCTTGTGAGTTGTACATAGATTGATGCAATTTCTACCATTACATACTTTTTCTTTCCCCAGTAAATTACTACCATGAGGTTGTACTTTCCTTGAACAGCAGTTAGATGGTTATGACTTGAAAAGCTCACTAAGCGCATTTATGTTGCAGGTTTAGCTTTTCAACATTGTTTAAGAAAAACCGTAAGTGCATTCTGATCCAAACATTCTGCCATGCATCTTTTTATGAAAGGTTTATCATGTTTTTCTGCAGATAATCTGAATAATGTACCCTTCAGTCGTTATCGAGAAATTTTATGTTAAATTATGACATCAAAAACCAAATATTCATCCTTTGGACTTCCATATCAATACTATTAATGGGATTATGGAAATGGACACCTGTCAATTTTTTGAGTGCATGCAATGTTTTTTTTTTTTCCAGGGTGGGGGGTGGGGGGGTGGGGGTTTGGTGTGGTGTTGTGGTAGGAAGAAAAAAGAAATTATATTGTTTTGGTTGCATCTGCCACTTGATCCTACCTGTAAACTAACTAGCTTTTTCTCGCATTCATAGACTAATCAATTTGTTGGCTGTAGAAGAATTCTTGTAATTTGTTTTCTTCTTGTTGCCATCATCATTGACTATTTATTTTTGCTTCTTAGCGGGCAGTTATCTCCTAACATTCAGCATTTATCATCTTAATTTTCTTACAGTTTGATGGAATGTCCTTGTATGCAAAAACAAAATGATGCCTTATACAAATTCCCATTTAGTGTTGCATCAATTTTTTTTTTTTCTTTTAATAATTAAATAACTTGCCCTATCTTCATCTTATTCATCATTACTTCAGTGAAATGCCTAATTCATAGATGTGTTCCTTTTCCTTATTGACAGAGGAATACACTGTAAGCCCACTAGGACGCATGGTTATGGTGGTATGGCTTTTCTTATTGATGGTAATAACATCAAGTTATACAGCAAGCTTAAGTTCCATCCTCACTGTTCAACAACTCTCCTCGCCTATCACTGGGATTGACAGCTTGATTGCAAGTGGGTGGCCAATCGGGTATCAAGAGGGGTCCTATGCCTACAGCTATCTGGTGGAAAGTCTTTATGTCTCTCCATCTAGACTTATTTCCTTAGGATCCCCAGAAGTATATGAAGAGGAACTGAGGCTAGGACCACATAATGGAGGAGTTGCAGCTATTATAGACGAACGTCCATATGTGGATTGTTTTTTATCAACAAGAACAGGATTTGGGATCATTGGACAAGAATTTACCCATGGTGGATGGGGATTTGTAAGTGTCTTTATTGGATAGATGAATAAATTTGACATGTAGAATTTCACTTTTGATCGCTATATTTATAGAACTAAGACTTCTTCATGTGTTGTTGCATGTTAAAAGCCTGAATTTCTTTGCCATAACAATTATGCACATACCTCTTAGGTTAAACCTCCACCAACATCTTCCTATGTAGTTGATTCTCTGTTTTTATTGAATAAGATCTCTTACTATTTTTAAAATAAACTATGGAAAGTGACGAAATCATAATTCATCATATTAACAACGTGAGATGATCTATTTCCACACTGTAAAGGAAAAACCATATGGGTTTCTAATAAGCATGGGCATGTACGTCTGTGGGGAAAGGGTATAATGCATCGGTACAAGATATTCAGAGATAAATATTAGTGCACATATTCTTCATGCATAGTTGGGTCCTCTAAATTCTGCATTGCTGTAAACTTATGTAGCACTGATCTTCACCAATCAATAGGTTCTGTAATGCCATTTGTACTATGAAACTGGAGACTGGTATTGTGAATTTGTTCAATTCTTGGGCATGTTTTGTCCTGTTAATTTCTGGTGTAACAATTTCCATTTGCTTTACTAGGCTTTCAAAAGAGATTCCCCTCTTTCTGTTGATATATCAACTGCAATTCTGAAATTGTCTGAAAGCGGGAAGCTCCAAAAGATTCATGAGAAATGGTTCTGTCAGAAAGGTTGTCCCACTGATGGCATGCAACAATCTGAACCAAACCGGCTTCACTTGATCAGCTTCTGGGGTCTATATCTCTTAAGTGGTTTCATTGCTCTCGCTGCCTTTGCATTTTTCCTCTTGCGGATGATCATATTATATGTCCGCCAAAGTCGCCAGCGGATGACACCTACAGTTTCACCAAGTTCTCGGTGCTCTGAGGCCATTCACAGTTTTATACAATTTATTGATCAGAAGGAAGAAGCATTTAAGAAGGCCATTGCTTGTACTTTGAATCCCAAACAGCCAACCTGATGGTTCGTCAAAGCTTTTGCTAGGATTAGTGCAATCTGCATCTTAACTATGTACATGTATTTGTTCATAACACAAATTGTCCCTTTTTCTCCACATAGCATTATTGCAAAGACTGCAGGGTTTGCTCTCAGTAGTGAATCATTTCATGGGTAGTTTCTAAATTCCTCAACTATATAGACAGTTTCCATATGTTGCAGGTTTTACTACTTCACACATTACATAAAACAAATTGTACTGTGGTTTGTCCTCTACCTTCTGAGACTTTATCATCCATATTGATGTCTTCTCATCTAGCCAATTGATGCTCTGATCGATAGTTTGACAATTCTACAAGTTTTAGTTGCAGGAACATCGGACTTGTATTTGTGGTGTTACCATTCATCCAAAGAGTATACATTTTCTTTTTGAGATTGGCAGATGAGTTCGAGTTCAAACAAGAAACACAGGAAGTGACAGCATGACTCCACGATTCCCTTCTGCGACGATATTTATACTCTTGTTGCCCTTCTAAAGGTGGAATGCATTGCCTTCCCCTCGTCATCATCAATCTTGGTTTCCATGGTGTCTATATCTAGCTAGCTATGTTTACGTTATAGCTTTTACTATTTTTCAACTATGATGAAGACGGTGAAATCCGTTGAAGCATTTATAGCGCATATTGAGAACCTGAGAGGAAAGATAGGGATGACAAATGCATTGGTCCATGTAGTATATGAGACAAAATTTTAGGGGAAGTATAGTTAATGCTATGGTTCTGATTGAGAGTTCGGTGATGATAAGGGGGCCTAGATTAGTTGAGTTAATAAAATTGTTGTTTTTGTCGGAAAATTGTTGAGGAGCCCTACAAACACTTGTACAATATATTATGTAATCTAAAAATGAAAGGATATAAAATACCCTTAATTAATGCAAATGAATTTACTCTTAACACTTATCTCAAATTGGATAGAATATGCCATATAATCATAGCTTGTTACTAATATAATTTACTCGAATCCTTGAAGTAATTTAGTATATAAATCAACAACCGGTCCTTTGATCCTATATGTGATGTATAAATTTCATTGTTCAATCAATTTTCATGAACAAAGTAATAGGCAATTTCAAGATGTAATGCCCCTAGGTTAGGGGAATTTATTGATCAAGATAATAAATACTAATTATGAAAATTTAAATCACTTAGTCCTATAGAAGTTTCTAGTCAGTATTGACATGTTATTTAGTATTTGACCTTCATAAACTAATATCAACTCTCTCATACAATTCATGTGAAACTATATTTCATGGGATATCACATAAGATGTTTTGTGTATTCATGAGACACTTGATTAAATGCTACGTATAAAACAATGTGGTTATCATATATTGCCATATCGATATCACTGGTTGTGAATATAGAAACCAATTTCTTCTCTCAAATGCTTAAATCAAAGCAATTCACAATTTGTGAATGTCATTACTTTGTCTTTAGTTTCTGTACTTGATGTTGTTGCTCTGGTTTGCTTCTTACTTTTCCATCAGATAAGATGACAACCAACAAACACGTAATATTCTATGGTTGTTTTTTCACCAATGGTAAACCTGTTCAATCAACATCTATATATCCAACAACATGGATATGCTTATTATCATTATATTAAATACTTGGACCTTGATATCTCTTAAGATAATGTAGATAATGAATCACGATATTTCAATGATTGGTACGAGGTGAACTTATGAATTGAACATTGTATTGATTCCAAATGAGACATCAAGACGTGTTACAATTAGATAATTAAGTTTACTAACAAACCTTCCATGCCTCCGGTCGTCTAAAAAATCTCCTTCACCAAGCAAGAGTCCATAAAGTCAATAGGTGAATCAAATGGCTTTGGTCTAGTTAAACAAATCTCAAACAAAGATATCATAAAAAAATAATAATAAATACATTAAATAAAGGCATACTGCCAAATAAAAAGTTTTCATAATAAATAAAACTAATGACATGCCATGTGTAATAAGATAATAAAAGAAAATAAATAAAATATGAAGTAAAAGATATCAATGAATAAGTGACTTTCCATAAAGATGTAGATCAGTAGGGAAAGGGTGTCCTTTATCTCTTTCTATCAGCAGGACTTCACTCTCTTCTCACACAGTACTTTGGCAAGATTTTCTCTTGCTACGGTAAGGAAAAGCAGAAGATGGAAATACCGTAACCAAGTTATATAGATAAACTTTTAAAATAAGAATTAAGTTTGAGATCGATGAATTAGGGTTACACGCTTAAGATTAATGATTCATACAATTCACTAGCAATACTACACTCCTTATGTGTGTGCAAATTTAGTATTATTATGTGATATTAATAGTTTTATATATAATTATTGCTTTACAAGGATTTTATATAAATATGAAAAATATTATGATGGTAATTGAGAGGTTCCTATAACCATAAACTAAGAAAATAATAAATTATAAATGTTAGATAGAGGAAATAATGAAATCAACACACTTTAGATTTTGGTAAAAAAAATTAACACTATTTTGATTTATATATTATTACTTTATAAAAATTTTACATAAGTAAATGATTAAAGAACGGAACAAAAAAATAATATACAAAAGTAAAGATTTTTTTATGACAATCAAGTGAATGAAATAGAATGAAGAGGAGTTTTTTTTTTTAATTTTTTTTGCCAAGAAGAGAAAGGAGTTTAAATAAGGAGGGAATAGTGTAATTTTTACAAAAATAAAAATAAACACGGATCTGAAAAGAAAGTATAGGAATAAAAAAAATTTTAAGCTTTAAATGGATTGTAAACGAGAGAGAAAAAGAGAGATTTAGGAATATCATAATTTTGTCCATGATATCATGAACCTAAATTTTAATATCATATGTTGTAGTAGTTATTTTAATATATTTTAGGGCTATTTTAAGGAATATAAAAAAGACACTAAATATTTCCATCTTTCACTTTAATAATATAGATAAAGGAATTGTTAACTTATGAAGAAAACCCTATAATAATATGTACAACAATTTATTAAAATCAAACTTTAAAGGATTTACAATAGGAATCTAGTGGATTATACAAGTACGGTCTTTGCAAAAGATACTGAGATTGATAAAATTGGGTTGCATGGAAAAGGTTCTTGGCCTTGTTAAATCTAATAAAATGTTTGTAACTAGAAATCCCAAAACAAAATCAAACTTTAAAAGAATTGACTGGTAAAAGAAATCCTATTTTCAAATTTAGAGCTTATAAATGAAAAATAAATTGTCATCAGGTAAAACCCTAAATTTAAGAACTAGGATAGAAACAAAAAGAAAGAAAATATAAGGACAATTTTGTAAGCATATATTTTTTCATCTTGTGAATCCAAACAAGAAATGGATGCTACATTTCCTTCCACTTCCATTTCCATTCCTTTCATTATTTCTTCTGATTTTTTTTCCATCAATTTTTACTAATTTCCACACTACTCACAATAACCAAACACAGTGTTAATATTTGACAAAATTACCTCAACTTTCATGTTGATAAACATTGCTATAAAGGACAATTTTGCAAGCATATATTTTTTTCATACATTTACACTTACTTCTCTCTAATTTTTGAAAGAAAAGAAGTGGATTATAAAGAAAAAATATTTCCACTAGTTTCCTTCATTTTATATCCGTTTACGTCCTTCATTTAAATTGCGAATCATATTATTTCTATCCATTTCCTTCCTTTTATTTTTATTTATGCCATTTTCCATCAATCCAAACATAGTGTTAATTCAAATTAAAAAAAAAAATAACCGTCCTAGTACCCATAAATAGTGTTATATAGAAAATAAAAGTTTAGAGATCTAAAATATATAAAGTCTTGTCTAATAGCCTTTCCCTGTGACTACAGTATGGTAATAAAATGCTAAAAAACTAATACCTAGAAAAAAAAATAGAAAGCAATAACTAAAATCATAAAGTTAAGGAAAGGAATAAGAAACTCAAAAATAAAAAAAAAATATATAAGCTAAGAAAAGGAACAAGACAACTCAAAGATCAAAAAGTATAACTTACAAGTCCGTCATACCAATCCTTATAAGGCAAAGCAACGTAAAATACCAAGAATGCAAAAGCTTCGAAAAGCTATAAAATAATCGAATAGAATAATAAGATCATAAAAATAGTAACAGAGATTTAAAAAGAAATTAACGTAATCTTTTGTTACCAATCCCTTTTGACGGCAATGCAAAACTGAGACACTAAGAAAAAGTAATAACAGCTAAGAGGGGAAAAAAAGGATTCACCTCTAGGAAAAAGGAAAAAAAATTATAAAAATACAATTCTTATAAAAATATTTATAGAAATATGATATATAATATTTAAAATCATTTTTTGAAGAAGCAATCTTACACGTCATCAGCCTGAGCTTCTCTTTCATCTTGGTCTTGAATCATTTTCAAAACTTCTCTCTCTCTTAAAAAACCCACACGTGAATCTTCCCAAGCTAACGGCAATTTCTCAAAATTTTTTTAATCAAATCAATTGTGGATTTGACTTTTGGATACTGTATACAACACATATCCGGCGAAATTTCTGCAAAACGATACCGAATATGTGGGATCTTGCTACTTTCTCTCTCTGGATGCCAACAAAGTGAAAGGAGAATTTTTCCCTTGTTTGATTTGTTTATGCATATTTAATTGTAAGAAGTAGCCTTGTTTTTGAAAATACGGAGGTACATTGTTGTTTATATCAATTTTTTTCATGTACCAATTTGTCCATGTTAGTGTATTATACATGTATGTATAATATGTTATATAAACCCAATCAATTATTGTTGAAACAATTGATTGAGTTAGTGTATTTTTTATACAAAATACTTAGGTACATTATTGTTTATATAATTTTTTTTTTACATGCCGATTTGTCCGTGTTGGTATAATATACATATAGGTATAATATGTTATATGAACTTAGATAGTTATCGTTGGAACAATCGATTAAGTTAGTGTACATTTTATAGAAAATACTTAGGTACAGTGTTGTTTATATAAATTTTTTTTACGTATCGATTTGTTGGTACTAGTATATTATACATGTAGATATAATATGCGATATGAACTCAGTTAGTTATTATTGAAGCAATAAGTTGAGTTAGTGTATTCTTTATAGAAAAATACTTAGTTCTTAATCAATCGTCGTAACGAGCATGTATTTATAAATTCAACTTAGTTGTGTCGGTGTTATCCATAAATGTGTAGCTGTACATATCATATATGATTGATTTTGTTGTTGTGAATTTTATGGAGTTGATGTGATAAATAGGTGAGGATGAATGATGTGAGGGTTGTTTGTTATACTAGTGAAAATATTGTGGAATTGGAAGATGGGGTGCTCTATCATAGGTGCCCAACAATAGTAGTCAGATTGGAGCAACTTATGATCACTTGGTTGGCTTGATATGTAATTGTCTATAAGTATGCATGACGATTCACTGGGTCAATTTGATTCACAAATATCTCCTTGTAAGAGGGAGTACAGACATGTTCTGTGTCATTCTAATAAATGACGACTATGACGTCCAACAGTTTTTAATAGTTCTTCACATATGCCTTTATATACTAACCACATTGTTATTTGTGACATGCATATGAATTTTATACATAAGCTGCTTGAGATGTTACATGAGGATATTATGGCAAAGTAGTCAAGGAATATGCCATCATCTAGCAACTTGGGAGCATCCACCTGAACAATGTAATTAGGTCGGGATCGGATATCTAGCAAGAGAACTCTCCATTGCATGAGCTACAGCATAGGGGGTATCGTCGAGAGTGAGGATACGGTCGGGGAAAGGGTCGAGGATACCGACATGCTAAGTTAGGCATTAGAGATGATCCTTCTCCTAAGTACCAATCGCCGGTAGCATCTCCTATAGTATCTACATTTTAGTTTTAGACACTTTTCGCTAAAGAAAGCTTTAACAGTTAGATGTTCTAGACACCCTTCATCGAAGAGATCTCCAATAGTCAAATCTACACTCCTCTTGCTCTACTAAGGAGGTCAGCTAAAGATCAGAAAAACGACATCGATGAGGGACTCACGTAAGGGGAGCTTACTTTGGTCATGCATGCGTCATACTTTAGTACTTATACTGACGATGGGGTATGATTTGCACAGTTGAATGCAGACCAGATGATGTAGCCATAGCATGATACAAACACTCAGCATACGTATGCATATACACGCTAATGATGTAGATAGCATTAGATTGTTACTAATTTTAGCTATTTGATATTTTTTTATTATAATTGATGCGTATTTTGCGAACACTTTATATATACTTGAAAGGGTAATGGAACTTTCTTATTGCTTAAATTGTCATTTTCTAACTTTTCATTCATCGTTTACTCTACTACGATAGTTATTGATGTTGACATTTACGAATTAGTGTGATATTTCATTTTACAAGTATCGTTAAATTTGAATGATAGTGTAGCATGATTAGATCATATAGTCGGTTGTGATTGTGAAGTTTAGTTGCTTAAAGACTTTGTTATAGTTGGGTTGTTTGGAGGGTTTGTTGTACTTAGTTTATTTGAATATGTTATTGTAAAATGTGGTGATTTAGATTTGCTTGATGGAAGTTAGGGGGGTTGCTGATAAAATTACCTCCCAGAGAGGTGATTTTTGTCTTAGCTTAAAATGACCTTTTTAAAATATGATTTTAAGTATCATAGATTTAAGAATACTTTCTTAGACATGAAAGTCGCCTCTCCCGGAGGCAACTTTAGTGAAGGAACTCGTTGACCACGACAATGATGATGGGTGAATGGATATTTTGGTACATTATGAATCACTATTTAAAAGATGGGGAATTTTAAGACTACATATAGTTGCATCGATTCAGAGAGAGCTGCATGAGCCGCATAACTTGAATCAGCTCATGTCGGAATTTACCGTTCCGTAAATAGTAGATTGCATGGCAGGATACAATTCAATAGCACCCATGCACAGTATCATAAATGATATTTAAATATTTATAAAATTTTAATATATTAAAATATAATTAATGTATTTTTAAAATGTAAGGTCTTTCACTAAGAGTATCTTTATTCTTAATAACTCATTTCGTATTTTTAAGTATTATATTAACATATTAAGAATTTCTCTTTATTAAGCAATTTCTCACTTTATCCTTGTGTTCCTTCACTAAAGTTTCTTAATAATTTTTTTTTTTAAAAATTTTTATGAGCCCCACTGCAGCACTACTATATATTTGACTAATAAAAATTTAAAGAAACAAAAGAAAAGGAAAATAAATAATAATCTGATGTTACTTGTTAGAGAAACTCAAGATAGGAAAAAAGAAAAAATCCATGTCAGCAACTTGTATCAATGGAGGAATTGTGATTGAGTTACTTGACCATGAAATCCGTGCTAGGAAACGTCCGTTAAACATGCTCTAACATATATAAAAAAAAAATATGGAAAAAGTATAAAAAAGTCTCTAATATTTTATGTTTTTATAAATTAATTTTTAAACTTTTATTTAGTCTATTTTAGTCTCTAATATTTTTAAGTTGTATCAAATAAATCCTTTTATTAAGCTCTGTGAAATTTTTCGTTACTATAAATACATATTAATATACAATTAGCCTACGTAAATACAAAAAAATCCATAACATTTATATGTATATATGAATTAGTCTTTAACCTTTTTCATTTAATTCATTTTGGTTCTCAATATAACTATACATAATGGAAGAACTATCGGAGTGATTTTTTTATAAATTTATTAAAATATTGAGGACTAAAATAGACTAAATGAAATATTAAACACTGATTCATATATACATGTAAATATTAATGACTTTTTTATATTTTTCCCAAAATATATTGATACTTACATGCTATTTATCGATATATATGACATAATAATACTATTGAATCTATTTTTCTAAATAGTAGCCCTCTATATATACTAAGTGAATAAGAAAGGAATATCACATAAACAAGCTTTATATTTATATAATATAATTTAATATGATATAAAAGACAATAAACAACTAGAAACAAAATGAATAAATAATGATACATTCAGAACAGCTATGAGAAACATAAAAGAAGACAACAAAAATATATAACAAGCAAATAAACATTAAACCACAAACAAAATGGATTATCACTTGATAGTGCGCATGTTCGATAAACTAAACAATACAGAGAATATAATGATAATAATAAGGCCTTCACTCTCTAATAATAATTAGCAGGTGATGCACCTACATGCGTGAGCTAAAAAATAAATTTATTTATATTCTTGAATGTATAATAATTATAAAGAAAATAAGTTGTTTAAAAAGAAAGAAGCAAAAAAAGTGAATAATTTAAAGCCTAAATTAAAAGTCAAAAGGAGAGCAAATTCCGAATAATAATATCTATAAATTAGAGGGTTGGTGGCTTGGGGGGAAAGAGAGCTAACTTAGCCATAGCCTTTCTTAGTTGCTTTATGGTTGAGACGAGTAAAAATATTAGCTCTAAAGATATAAGATGTCAACTAATTTATCTATGTTTTATCAATATGGATAAATAACACCTTGAAGTTCAACCCCTTCTAGACAATGTAACAACCTAAAATTAAAAAAAAAAAAAGAAAAAGTCAAGCATGAAAAGTAACGGTTTACAAAACCAAATAGCTAAATGGTAAAAGAATGTACCTACATATATATTATACATTATATTCTCGATAGCAGTATGTTATGGAATTGCTGTTTTATGTGAAAGGGGGAAAAAAAAAAGAAGAAAAAACATTGAGTATGAAAAAGCAACAAACTGATCACTTCTCATTCACTTTAAATTTATTGGCAAGAAAGAGAAAATATTCACGTAAAAGAGAAATGAGAACTCCTCAAAATAACTCTTACATATAATATATTTGTAGATATACAACTTAACCATTACTATACATTTTGTAAAAAAATCATACTAATGCATCAACCATAAGTAGTAGAGGGAGGCAGTTTCCCTGAAGATAATCAAATAGGCTTCTAAATGAAAAGTCACAATTAAAATGTCAATTGTAATATCCTTTGGCTTTCTGTGTTTGGCTATTTATTGGCCATGGATTTTATTGCTTCTTCTATTATATGGAATCCACTTCAAGGAATTCAAAACCTATGAAAATTCATAAAATTATCTTCATCAATCATTTTCATAAAATAACATCAAACCATTTCGTTGATTGGCAAAATAAATGTAAAAAAACTTCATTAGAGAATTTTTCTTCCTATTAAATATCTATTTTACAATAAACTTAATTTGTGATTTTAAAAGAAGAAAATAGGAAAACTACATCAAAACACCTTCCTTTTCATAAAACAACTATGTGTTATATCCAACTCAATTCATGAATTTACAATATCCAACTCAATTCATGAATTTACAATTTAAAGATGAGAGAGATTCATTAAAGGACCCTTTATTCCACAAAATTCCAATGTAAATCAAGCATAATTCACCTTAGAAAATTGTTTAAGAAATAAACATGGAAAATTTTTTCCTTAGAAAATTCCCAATGATACCCCTGTTAAAATAGTTTTGTAAATAGGTTTCAAGGATTTATTGGAAATTTCAATAGAATTCAAAATCCATAATCATTGAAGGAGCCTTATTCCTTTAATATATTCTAATATATATATAGATAATGTATCGTAGTACTATAATGCATAATTATGTATATAATATAAATTATATGTAGTATTTAATATCAACATACAAGTCTAATGCAACTACAGATAATATAGAACAATTTATATATAATGAACCTATAAATAATATATAAAAATATTTAAAATATAAAAAATAATGCAAAGGTATATTCATACACACCACACATATCAATATGGAAAAGGCATAATGAAATACGTAATTACATAATTAAGACTCTAAAGAAAAAAAGGAACTAGAAAAAATCTAATAAAAAACTTTAATTAAAGAAAATAAAAATTACAAGACAATTACATAATCTGTATTATGTTTGGTTCGACATTTACTTAAATTCAACTTAAGAATAATCAAATCGAGTCGAGCTTGACTTACTTAAGTAATTAATTGAGTTGAGTTTGAGCTACTCAAATAATAAATCGAGTTAAGTTTAAGCTTCATAGTGTTCGGTTTGATTAGATCAGATCGCGAGCCTAATTGAACTTAAGTCGAATATTAATACCGATTAAGTTTTAATATATATATTATTATAATCATAATAAAAAAAATATTTTTTAAACGAATTTAACTCACATTAGTCTAATTGAATCTAGTTCTTATCGAGTGTTATTTTAAATTGAGCTCAAACTCAAAATTCTAGACTCGATTGAACTCAAGTTTTAAAATTTCGAATCAAGCTTAAACTTAGTATTGTGTTGTCTCCTTATGCCTATAGAAATACAAATACAGATGGTGCATGACTATCGTTAGCTCGTGATAGAAGGTGTTGGGTTACTTAACTTGTATAAAGCCTTAAGGACAACACATAATCCCAGCCTGAGCACGTTAAGGCCTTAACGCTTTACTCATTACTCACTATGCCACATATTATGATAGGAAGGAGAAAAAATACCAGGGCCCGTTCTGTTTATTATGCTGAAAAGGGTGGACACTTTAAGTATATAGTATTTTCTCTTTTAAGGGAAAAGATTCTTTTATTAAAGGGATAGTCATAGTGTTTTATAGGAAAACGATTTATTCTTTTTAAAATGAAATGTCATTTTTCGAATAAGTTTCCTTATACATTAATATGTTGTAATTGATATATAAATTATATTTAAACTTAAAAAGAATTAAATGGAAAAAAAATTAAAGATTTGTTGAAAATTATCAATACCAATTAAAGGCTTATAATAATGCATAGTTAAAGATCATTTATATACATTTATACTTTTACTTATAAATAGGATGTTTGAAATGGTGTATTTATAATGATATGCTAATATTAATATATTTAGTTATAATTACAGATACATAATATTTATAGGTCAAATAAAAGAAAATTTTTATCAAAATATTTTTATGAATACTACCAAACACATTAAGACATATTGTTTCAAGAAAATGTTTATATAAAAATATATTTTGCTATAATAAGATTTTTTTCCTTGAAACTAACTGAGCCGGAGGTAGCATGGTAAAGACTGATGGGTAAATATGCAAACCTTTAAATCCTAACTAAAACTTAAAAAAAAGCAAAACATCATAAGATTTGCAATTAGTAAACCACTAAGTTCGCGATTTCTTGAGGATGAAAAATCTTAAAGGAAGAATGAAGTACCCTTAAAGGGAAAAATTATTAATAATTAAATAAAGTTATTAAAGAAAATAAAAAGTTACCATAATAAAATAAAACTAATAATACACCACATGTCAAGAGATAATAAAAATAAAAAATAAAAAAGTATAAGATATCAGGCATTGAAAGATATCTCTTCTCTCTTTCTATAAATAGACTTTTACTGTTTTTCTCACCAGGCTCGCCAACAAATTTTCTCTTACTACAATAAAAAGAAGAAGAAAATGTAAATACCCACAACCGAGTAAGTATTTAAACCTTAATTTTTCTATCATGAATAATAGAATATAATTTAATTTAATAATAATTAAAATTTTATAATAACATAAAAATAAAATTTTATTTTGAGAAATGAATTTTACGAGATTTACTCATCTAACATTTGTGGCCTCATTGTATAGTTCAAGCTAAAAGGAACGTTTTCTTCCGAATCCCTAAATTTAGTAATATGAAAAATGTAGGATAACACATTGAAATCGTTTTATTTTATCTAAATTTAGTAGTTTACAAATATCGCTTTATTATATTTCATTTCACTTTTTTCCTTTCTGTGTTTTCTCCTACCCAAACATAGGTCTAAGCTGCTAAATTGCTAATATTACAGATAGATGCTTGATTATTCATTTGTTTGCAAATATATTGGTTATTTCAATAATCAGAAACGAATCGTTTAGTTTTGATTGGCGGGAATTTAAAAAATAGTTATTAAGATATATTTAACACGTGAGCGACACGTGCAACTGGTATGTATAGAAAACATGTTTTCTGTTGAATGCTCACTGGCTCTCTTTTATTGAACTTTCCGCGCTCTTCTATCTCTCTTCTTCTTCTTTCTTCCAAGATCCTCTCTCCCGTAAGGCATAGAGTACGAAGGCTTTGTTTGTGCTTTAGGGGTTCCAATGTGCGTTTTCTCGGAATGCATTTATGGTACCCAGCGAGATCCTTCAGGTGGGTGATTAGGGTTTCTAGTATTAACACTATTAGTTTGGAGGTTTCAGAATTGTCAATTTCTTTTTGGTGTTTTGATGTTAGTGCATTTGGTTATGGGTTCTTTTTCCTTGTAATTGAGCAGTATGGATTTTTTATTCTTACACTTGTGTTTTTAATTCAGGAACGCCAAGTCAAGTTTCGTAAATGTCGGTTGTTTAATCTTGTTTTCTCGTTGATGATGTTGTTCTTTATGGTGCATAGAGTTTCCGTGATTGAATATTAAATCAAGCAGGGCAAGTAAGGTTTCGTAGGTGGTGCATTTTAATTTTTCATTGACGATTATTCTGGTTCATGAGTTATGCGGTTGTCTTGCTCTGTTTCTTTATTGATGCTGATGCAGGCATATCTCTTAGATTGGATAGAATTTTTTTTTTTCTAGTAATGCGGAGTAGGAAGGCATTAAAAGCTGCTGTGATCAGGGTTTGTGCACGTCAAAGGTGATGGTAAATCTACCATTCTTCTTCTCATGTTTTTATTCATTTATTTCTTTAATCCATTGTTTTGCTTGATTGGTTGAAATTGATCGCTGAAGATGGAAATTGGTGTTAATTTGCTTTCTTGATTTAATGTTCTTTTACAAATTAATTCAAATATCCACAGTCCACAAAAAGCATAGCTTTTTTTAAGAAATAGCTGCGTAATCAAATCATATCCCTTGCTACTTTTCCAAAGGGTATATGCTGTTTTGTCAATCACGATTTATATTCAGTGACTAAAATAATGCTATTATATTTCTGTAACTCAAATTTTATTTCATGTCCATGATCGTATACTTACAACATATTTAATCCTGGGTGATAGCGTAGAAACTGTTATATAATGAAATCATAGCCCCTGCTCTTGACCCTTCCAAAAAGTACATGCTGTTTGCCAATCATCAGTTATTAAAAGGAAAAAAATACTCATCTTATTTAGCAACTTTTGTGAACATGACAACCACAAAGTTATTTTATAATTCGACTTGTTAAAGAAGAAGTGCCTTTTGAAATGACAAAATTTCGACCAGTGCATTTTATTTTATTTATTCTATTTTTATTTAGGATTGTGTGTTGTTTCTCCAATATTGATTGGTCATCTAGATAAAAGCTCCACGCGGATATATAAAAGATATATACATATTATAATTATAATAGGTAACAATTTGAAAATGCTATCATCAATTTCAAGATATCAAGTATCTGTAAGAACGCAGTCACCCAAACTTGGGATGAGAGATGATAGATGCATTATACAAGACTTTAGCCGATGGGGATGATGATGGCATCATGAGGTATGCATTCGTAAGTAAGTTATTTTCAATGATAAAATCTTCTTTGTGCCAACAATGTGTTAGAGTATTTGCAGCTTACCCATTTTACATGCACAGAAATTTTTATTGTCTAATATTTATTTATTTTGACTATTCAAGATTGATTCTGTATTTACTACACTTGCTTTCAGGCATTTGCATTTTTGGAGGCTCCAGTTCCCTAATTTAAAAGTACTAAGGTAGGATGTCTCTTCATATCCCTTCTTGTCTTTTATTTTTGGGGACAACTTCTTGTTAATAACAATACTCTCTTAGCTCTCAAGAAAACTAAACTGGCACTGCACGTTTGGCACGAAATGTTGTGACTTTTGCAATATATTGGAATGTTGCTCAAGAAATTGCCTGCCTTAAGTGTGTTGTCCATGCTGCAAGGAACTTTTCCTCGACTTTTATTGCACAAGCAATGGGCGGAAACCAACCCAGATGGTTGTTTTTATATATTCTTTCAATTTGTGCCAATTTCTCTACTTTGCTTCTGCTATAAGATGTTGATTCTTTGGGTTCTTGTGATTTGAATATTATCCCATCCACTTTCTTTTGGATTGGGTGAGAAGAGAGATTACTTCTTGTCATAAATGGTTGAATGCTATAGGGCATCCGTGCTATAATTGACATCAATTATACACCAAAGTATATGGCAGCTTTTTGAGATCAGAAGTTCTGATTTGTCCTGCTGGAAATAGATTGATTGTTTGATTTATTTCTCAGTTACGAATTGAGATTTTGCCACCAGTATTTGACTTCTCAATTTTCATTGATTTAGTTGGATTGCTTGGTGTAAATGTCATGTTAAACTTGGCATTAGGATTGGCAGGAAGAAAAGTCTCACTCTTGGCTTTGGGAGGGTCTAAAAATTATTGCTCATGGAGTTATAAGGCTCTGTTTTGATTTATGGAAACCCTCTTGCTGTGAGATATTCTCACTCTTGGCTTTGGGAGGGCTCATGGAGGTATAAGGCTCTGTTTTGATTTATGGAAACCCTATTGCTGTGAGATATTTTCGATGGAAAGCTTTTATTAGAAAAATAGTTTGATTTTGTGTTGTTGTGTCCGGTGTGGTAACACAAAAATGTGTTGAAAAGATTTTTGACATGTAAGCTTTCTCATAACTTGCGTGATCATGTTGAGCGTTAACGTTTCAATTAGCTATGTAGTATATAGGCCTTATACATAAATGAGGAAGTTATCCCTTTTTGATTCAAGAAAAATATTAGATAAATTAGAATCAGAATATAAAGGACAAAAAAAAGTATTTTTTGACATAATTTTAAGTCATTACTCATCAACTTGCTGGGATAAGTATGGACATAAAAACTGGTTTGGATCACTTATATAAACCAATAAGAGAATTTAAGGGGAAATGTTAATTTTTTTCCCTTTCCCATACCAGAAGGTAAAATCCTTGTAAACTCGGTATTGTTGAACATGATAGTTTAGGAGAGAAGCTTTATAGATTTAACTGGATTTTAAGGTTTGATTAGATAAGATAGCCATGTCATATGTCAGACAACAAATCTGATAATTGAGATCCATGCTTGATGTCATAAAAGCAGGCAAATAGACATGGATATAATTTCTTTTTCCAGTAATGCGGAGTACGAGGATAATAAAATCTGTAGTGATTAGGGTCTCTGCAAGTTAAGGGTGAAGGTAATTCTACTATTCTTCTTCTCGTGTTTTCATTTATTTATTTTTTTAATAAATTGTTTTGCTTGAGCGTTCGAAGATAAAAATTCCGGTTAATTTGCTTTCTTGATTTAATTTTCTTTTGCAAATTAATTTAAATATCCACATTCTACAAAAAATTATAGCTTTTTCTAGAAATTGCTTGAGTGTTCAAAGATAAAAATTCGGGTTAATTTAAATATATGTTGTTTTGCCAATCACTACTTATATTTTGCGAATATAATAATGGTATTCTATTTCTGTAACTCAAATTCTATTTCATGTCCATGATAGAATACTTCCCTGGCCTTGTCCTGGGTAGAAATGTAGAAACTGTTGTGTAATGGTATCATAGCCCTTGGGGTCAACTCTTTCGGAATGTTGTTTTGCTAATCTTGAGTTATTAAAGAAAAAAACTCATTTTATTTTGCTACTTTTGGGAACATGGCAATTGTGAAGTTGTTCTATAACTCGACTTGTTAATGAAGAAGTGCCTTTTGAAATGACAAAGTTTTGAACAGTTGCACTTTTTATCCTTTTCAAGATTGCATGTTATTTCTCTAGTATTGATTGGTCATGTGGAAATGCTATGTTTGAGCAATGGAATTATTCCATATGCTTTTGAAGAAACTTTTCTAATTTTATTCGTATCAAACTAACATGTATATACAAGTTATAGTGTATTTCGGATAGGTATTAAATCCCTAAATAATAGTGACCTAGGATTATCTATCCTTTTCTCACATACCAGCCCATCTATTCGACCACGTCTACTAATCCAAACAAAACAAATCAGATCACTAGATCAAAATAGACATAATAACAAATAAATGAACGCAAGTTGACAAGCTAAACACGAGTTAACAACATTAACCAATAAAACATTAACTAGGAAAAAAAAACCATATATTCTTCACTCCTCCTCAAGCTAGGAATAGATGTCAAACATTCCTAGCTTGGCAACGTTCTTAGTATAGTGCTGCTTTGATAATGATTTCATTGGGACATCAGCTTCTTGATCCTTCGAATAAACAAACTTCAGCTACATATTCCCATTCTCCATTTTTTACTTAATAAAGTTAAGATCGAGTCGAATATGTTTCATCCTATCGTGTTGTATAGGATTCTCAGTACTAAGTTCTGACTTATTTTCACACAACATTCGCACTTCTTCTATTGAAATTCTTAGATCCTCGAGTATCCTTTGAATCCAAACTGCCTTGCATACTCCTTGAGCTATTGCTCTATACTCAGTTTCCACTCTTCTTGAAGTGTGAAATTATAATATGGTCCTTCTAAGAAAACCCATTTGAGCTAACATAGAATCGCTTTGAAGGGGATGAAAGGCCTTATATCTTTTTTATGTCGATGAATATCCAACAAATAGACACTTGAGAGCTTTCTCTTCAAGTTTGTATTTATGTGGATGATTATCAAGTATATAAGCAATACATCCAAAAATCTTAGGTGGTAAGTTGTTGAATACTCCATTCTTAGGATAGACACTTAGAAGCACACTTAAGGGTGTTTGAAACTTTAGAAAGGAGTCAGTTGGTTAAATGAGCTAATGCAAGAATAGCCTCCCACCATAATTGGTATAGCAACCTACTTGCAAACATAATTGCATGAGTTCTCTTTTGGAGGTGCCTATTTTCCTCTTAGTTATTTCATTCCATTGTAGAGTATATAAATATAAACTTTGGTGTACACTCTCATTTTCACCTAAGTAATTTTTAAACTCGATGGAAGGTATTCTCTCATTATCTGTTTTAAGTATTTAGATATTTGTAGAGAAAGCACTATAGACAAATTTATGAAACTGTTTAAAGACATATCAAATTATTTATTTTTCTTTCATAATATATCCAATACATATGGCTATGATCATCGATAAAGGTCACAAATCACTTATGACCTAAACGAGTCACAATGCAAGCTGGTACCCAAATATCACTGTAAATTAGGTGAAATGGTTTTGATGGGTTTAGAGGTTGTAAAGGATAAGAACTCTTGGAGAATTTGGTTAAGATATAGGATTCACGATAAAAATCACTAATCTTTTTATTTTTAAATAAATGCGGGTACAAACGCTTTATGTACATGAAATTAGGTTGCCCTAAGCTTTTATGCTAGATCATGACATCAGATTTGTGATTTATAGACACGAGATTTTCCAAAAGACTCATGACTTGATCAAAACCCTATATCATACCCATAGTAGAGGCCATTGAACTCTTTAGCATTGTTAATCATCCTCGAAATCTAGTCCTACTACATTTATTTTGTAAGAAAACTAAGTAGAAACTCAAATCTCTTATTAACTTACCGATATCATATTATATTTAAGCTTAGGCATAAATGGCGCATTATTCAATTTTAATTCTAAAACCACCACTATTCCTTTTCCTTTGGCAATAGCACTTTTCCTATTTGCTATCACTACTCTACTACTCTTATCACACAGAGTTAGTTGTTTGAAAATTTTTTATGGGTAGCACATATGATTCGAAGCCCCCCATGTCAAGTATCCATGCGTTCCTACAAGTTTTGAATGAGGTAAGTTGTTAAAGGTGAAAAGCACACTTAAGATGTAACGCTTTAAAATTGCTTGAGGCAAGAAGTGCAAAAAAAGTGCTTGCTTGAGTGAAGTGAAGCATAAATATTAAGAATTATAAAAAATATTTTGATTTACAAGACTATAAACATTAATATTTAATAAACAACTATATTTATATTAAACTACTAACAAAAAAATTTAAACAAATTAAATATAAGATAAGCACTATGTTATATCAACTGTTTTTCTAATTAACATTAAAGTATCAAAAATATATTTTTTTTATCAAGCACAATATATATAAAAGAACCAAGTTAAAAGTTTTGAAAAAACTATTTTGGTTTTTAATCTTTTTTTAACAGTTTTTGTTTCACTTTTGGGAAAAAGTAAAAGAAATAGAGAAAATCAGAATAAAAAATGTATAGCCTTTAGCACCATATATACAATAAAAATAAACACCTAACTGGTATTATATTATTAAGTTTTTGTTTTAATACATTTACTATCTTATCTTTTTATTATTTTTCAAATACAACTATTATATGTCATAATTTGCTTTTAAATGTTTCCTCTTCAACGACTTTTTCTCTAAGCGAGTGTCTTAGCGCTTTGACGGCCAAAGAGTGTACTTTGCCTTGGCATCCATAAGATGCATCCTTGTGCTCACTTTTGACAACATTGGAATGAGGAATTTAGAGTTTTACCTCATTAAGCCACAACAGTAGTAATATGAGTTTTTGCACTCTTATTATTATTGATATTCAACTGAGTTTAGTGGAAAATTTTTTGCAATACCATTACTCGTTAAGCTGTCATGTTAATACTTGTCTTAGCTACATGTGCAACTTTGATAATGCAGGCTTTATCTTTGCATTCTGAAAACCTTTTTATCGTTGGACCTTATAACCCTCAAGTCTCATATGTAACCTCTAACAATTTAACCTTGTTTGATTTGGCCATTTGCAGTAGTCACACCAATTTCTTTCTCTTACTATTATGCTAATTGTAGATCCTTTGTTTACCATCAATGTAGAGCTAGGAGCTAGTTACTTATGTGTCATCATCACTCATTGTCAACTCTCTTCCCTTCTTACTTTAGTGAATGCTTCCTTTACATGCATAAACAACTGTTTTCCTAACAATCTTCCCCTAATCTCATCTAATTCAGAGATCAATTTGTGCAAGAAATCAAAGGCACGATCTTTCTCTAATAGCAAATTATATCTCTATCCATCTTCAATACATCTCCATTCAATTTCATAGAATATGTCCACTTCTCACCATAACTCGATAAGTGTCTTATAGTACTTCGTGATGTTCATACTACCTTGAAGAGTAGTACGAAGTTTAGATCGTAGCTTAAATTACTAAGATGAATTAGACAAATTTGAATAGATTTCTTACACATTATCCAAGATCTCCTTTGCAGTTTGACAAAAGAGATATCTTTGTCCAACCTTAGGCTCCATGTAGTTGATTAATCAAATCATGACCATAGAATTCTCGGCTTCCTATACTTTGTATTCTCTTGAACTCTTGTTAGGTGTTGCAATTGATCTAGTCAAGCATTTGAGTTTTTCCTTCCTTTAGATCACCAATTTAATTGATTGAAACTATTGTCTAAAATTTCATGCCATTAAGTTTGTACAGCATAATTTGAAGAGAATGTAAATTACTTGACTTGATTTGAACGTTTTTGGTTTGGTTAGACGTGCTCATGCTTTCTATGGTTCCAAAACTGTATGTCGATATAGAAGTACCCTTAGATTGGTCATTCTCACAACTCATTGTGTTAGATAAGTGTGGAATCAAGATCAATTGATTGCTTTGATATCATGAAGAAGTTTTAAGGAAAAACTCTTCTAATTTTATTCATATTGAACTAACATATATATACAAGTTAATAGTATATGACCTAGGATTATCTATCCTTATCTCACATACCAACCAATCTATTCGACTACATTTACTAATCTAAATAAAACAAATTTGACCATTAAATCAAAACAGACATACTAACAAATAAACCTATACAAGTTGACAAGTTGACCATAACTTAACAACATTAACCCAAAAAAAAAAAGAAAAAAGAACATTAACTAGGAAAAAGACACTTTTCAAAAAGATTTGTTTTTGTTAGCGTATGTTAGTCATGTTAGTTTATTTTCAATTTGGTTGTTTTTTGTTTTTGGTTCGTAGTTTAGTCATGTCTATCTAGTGTAGGTGTTAGTCTCTAGTAAGGGTGTTTTAGGGTAACTTAGATATTGTTTAGTTAGACTTTTAAAGTTACCTCTTACACATAAGGTGGGATACTATGTTTATCCTTTTTTTTTTATTACTTGTGTATATTTGTAACCCAATAGTATTCTAGGTTTTAAATATCATTTTGGAATCCTAATTTCTTTAACTATTGAGTCTCCTATGTAAACAACACAGATGACTTATAGCAAACCTCTATCGCTCCAAATTATGCAAAATAAACTCGATAGCGTGAATTTTAGGGAGTTTTTCCATTCTATCAAGCTTATGAAAGCTAGGATATTTGACAGGCTCCATGACAACTCAAAAGGACTTGAGTGAGTACAGTGAGTGGGAGGTTGAGAACTATTCGGTGATGGCTTGGTTGATAAACTTCATGGAGCCAAGGATAGGAAAAATGTATTTGTTTTGTGAAATTGCAAAAGAGATCTAAGATAGAGTTCAAGAAATGTACTTTGACCAAGATAACAACTTAAAACAATTTAATTTGCGTTCAAAGCTACGAACCACAATACAAGGGAGCATGAATGTGATTGAATACTATAATACTTTAATGGAACCTTGAAAGGAGGTTGGTTTATTCTATGAGATTGAATGAAAATGCATTGAAGATGGGATGAAGTATAATTTTGTGTTAGAAAAACTGTGTATATTATTTTTTTGCATGGTCTAAATTCAAATTTAAATGAGATTAGAAGCAGATTAATTAGGAAACAACCATTCTCAAGCCTTAAGGAAGCCTTTGTTGAAGTAAGGCGTAAAGAGAGTTATCATTGAGTAATGTTATCCATGGAATCATTTGTCATGGTCGAAACTAAAAAGTCGTAATAATCCCATCGTATAAATCAACTTAAGTTAAAAATTAACTATTTTAACCACTAATATAGGTATAACTTATATAAAGCGTTTATCACTTTATCGCTTTAAGCTATTCGATTTTAAGTCTAATAAACATTAACTTGGGATATAACTTTTCAAAATAACTTTAGAAAATAAACTTGTGGTTCAATTGATTAAGAAAATCAAGCTTTATAAATCATTTAGAATATAAAATCTCACTTTTAACAAAAAGTTTTAAAAAGTAAATTGACTTGAGAAAATAAAACAATTAGTAAAAGGTTTATAAAAAGTCATAGGTTTATAGAGTATAGAGTATAGAGTATTCATAGTTGAAAACTAGATAATCATTAGTAGAGATCCTATTAGTTTCCCTATAAGTTAATAAAATTGACAAATAAATAAAAACATAGCCTATTAATCTTGAATCTCACTCATTGATCTCATAACCTAATCTTCTAGAACTTTGTGTAATATTGGTGAGTTTATTGGAAACTTGCAAAACAATTATAGAGAAGTGAACGACGACTTGCTTAATAAGTGGAACAGAAACAATAGCACATATCTAATTCAGATTTTGAGGAATTTAACATCATGCACTTCAGGAATTGGAATCAAATCAGGACTTGTGCAATAGAGAAATACGCTTTGCTTAAGACTTTACTTCGAACCACAGTCCTTAACCTTTTTACGACCTCCTCTCTTGTCACTTAGTTCTACTGAGGATGGAGAAATAACAATTTCTACTATCCTCATCAAAGGATCTGTTTTTTGCTAAAAAATTTTAATCATTTTCCTTAATAGGTTGTGATGCAAGTTTAGTTAAAAGTTAAGTCAAGTTTGTGTTAGATTGCTTTAGGGGTGATTGAACAATTTTAAACAATCCAAAACAAGTAATACTGTAAAACAACCAATACATATAATTTAGAACTCCATAACAATAGTATATTCAAATACATGAGCTGCACATGTATAGGCTATTAACTTATAATCACAAGCAAAACACATACTAAAGTTTCCAAGTATTCTTAAATAATACTTTAAAATACGGTGAAGTACTGATCTCACTTACCTAGAACTTAATCGTTACCTAATTACACTTACTAACTCATCTTTATTAATGATCCTTCAATATTTATTTCGATTTGGTACTTTATTCTACATGAAAATTATGAAACATTACTAATTTATGTATCTATATAAGTGTTAAGTTATTTAGTCGTTAGTTTATTGTCTTATGCATTAATATGGTACTGTAAGTATATTTTACCTTTATTACCTTTGGAGTGACGTTTTGAGTCATAGCGTCTTCGGCATATTCAACTAGAGAAGCCTTTGAGCTATCTTCTACACTACATGAGTATTGAGGTTCGCAACTAGTTTAGTCGCTGAGTTAATCTTTGAGGTTGGTAAATACTCTAGATTGTTTAATAAACACCCTTTAAGCTAATTTATGAACTAGATCGCCTTTAAAGTTCTTAAACTAGAAAGCTTCTAAGTTATCCCTTAAGCTATATTAGAGTTAAGGTTTTAATACAATCTGAATCATCTTCTGAGTCCAATAATTACCTAAGATCTCCTAAGAATTACTTTTTGAAACAACTTCTAAGTGCTTACATATATATTTTCACTTCAAGTATACTCTAAGACATCTTTTAAACCAATTATATACTCTACTCAACTTTTAGATCTTTTGGTAGAATATCTTTGAAGCTATCCTCTAAGCCTAGTTAACTTCAAATTCTTTAAGAGTTCACCCTCTAACTTAGCCTTTGAGCCTTCCTGACTATACTTCCCTTCAAGTTTTTGCCTTTAATTGAACTTTTGAATGATTATCGAGTAGAACATTTACTCCCTAACTTCCTCTAAGATACCTTTTGACTATGTTATCTATAGAGTTTTTAAGAAAATCATTCTCTAATCAAGTTTTTGAATCCCCTCTATTTACATTTTATTTATAGGTTTTGCTTTTGACTCATCATTTGAATATCATTCTAGTGCAAAATTCATTTACAAAATCTTTTGAGTTATCATTTGCCTTTACTCAATTCCCTTATAATCAATTCATCGATCCATTTATTTCTAACTTCAATTAAGACTAACTAAAATAACACTCTAAACCATACTTATCGGTTTCATTACATCCAAATTTCTAGTAGATCATATCATCACTCGTCAATTTCCTCAAATCCAAATCACCAATTTATTCATATAAGTGGCTTATACTTGATTTTGTTAACTTCTCTCAATAAAACCTCTTCCAATATCATCCATATACCATAAAATACTTCAATAACTAGTTGAGCTCAGAATCCAAGTGAGATCCTTAAGAGAAATATGTTATTTTCCTCTAAAATCACTAATTTAAACATAGTTCAAGGCTCAAAAATAAAACAAAAATTTAGAAAATAGTTTTGTTGAAAATAATTACATAGAATTTTAGTATCAATAGTGGATAATTTGTAGAAAAATTTGGAGCTCAAACTATGTCTTGAACTTATTTATTTTAACATCAAAAAGTGCTCAGTTTCGTTGATTTCTTAAGCACGTATACTATAGCTATGGAATTTTTATAAAATAATATTTTTCTTCATTCTATACACGAAAATGTGTATTATTTTTAATATTTTTATTAATTTTTATAAAATTGGATGAAATAAAACCTTCATTGGAGTTTGCTTCTCCAACTATTGCCAGCAACTACTCCCTTGTTGGTCAGCCTAATCATTAGGTGCTCTATCGCCTAGCGGCAGTAGTTGATTTCCAGTTACTCCTTAGGTACTTGTACTTCTCCAAGCTCAGTTTACACATTAATCTTTATAAATTTTGCTTAATTTCTTTCTTAAATCTTTAGGCTTTGAGTTTAATTTCTTTAGATCCTCCTTTGCTTATATGAAACTTTAGAGAGTGTTTTTAGATTTTTCAAAACCATTTGGAGTGTTAAAATGATTTCTCTCTCTCTCTCTCTCTCCTCTAAAATTGGAGCTTTTATATATCTAAATGCATGTTTAACTTTACTTAAATGATTAACACCTGTCATATTTAGTTCCATATGCTTAAATTAACTACATCCAACTACTCAAACTTAATTATGATTTTTTATTAATTTCTTATAAATTTACTTGGCCTAATTTAGCTTAAAATGCTATTATTAGGATATTTTAATGAATTTTGGGTATACATTCACACTTATTAATTACACGTAACACATATATATATTATATGTTATTTTAGGTTACATAATAATTATATTACATATATTATTTATTTCTAAAAGTTTATGAATTAACAGAACCTAGTTTACGCATTTAAGATAAATAATACATATATAGTTAAATTACACTAATTCAGCTATGTTATTTTTATTTTATTATATTTCTAATATCCGAGTCTATGGGGTGTTCTTGTCTAACGTTTTGAGTTTACTTGTAAATTTTTAGATTATTTGGATTAGTTTCACTAACAACTTAAATTACTTGCTTGAACAAGTATGTGAAATTATGAGGCTCGTATTATCTCCATTGGTTTTGCTTTTTTAGTAAAGAAAGCCACAATAGGAGAGTCCAACATAACAAAGGTAGATCAATTGTGTAATCTTTGTTAAAGGCCCTATCACACTCATTTAACTTGTTGGATATTAAATGGTAGGCTGGATAATTTAATGGGTAGACACTAAGGCAAGAATTTAAAGCCCTCATTGCTAAGACAAAATTTGCATAAGTAGTTAAAGTGATTGATATAGATGTGACTTAGCTTAAGGTCATCTATCAATTTGACAAATGATTAAATATCCATGTTGCAACAAAAGTTAAGCTCAACTAAAATTATTTCTAGAAATTCCTAGTTAAGTAAAGCAACTTTAACTGTTGTTGTAGTCCAAAAAGGTAATTTCTTGGCTCCAAGCTGTAAAGCTAAAAATTGTATATGGATACTTGATACAGGTGCATCCGACAATATGTGCAACCCTATACAATTGTTTGAAAAGTTAAGGTTGAGTAATTCTCTTGATAAAATTTTGGTGGCTAATGGTGTGAGTTCGTTAGCAAAAGGAACTGGGGAACTAGAACTATGTTTGTTAATGTGCTAGTATTGAAAAATACTTTATGTTCTCCAAATGCAATATAATCCTATTTTTGGTAGCAACTTGATTAAAGACATGAAGTGTAAATTGACATTTTCTCATGATAGATGTATGATATAAGATGTTGCTTCAGGAAGGATGATTGGCAATGTTAAGGAAGTCAACGGGCTCTACTACTTATTTGGAATAAGGTCTAGGTCCAAGTTAGAGAGTTAGTCCTTTGTTTCCATCAAATCTAGGTTAAATATCAAATTATGGCATCGGCATCATAGCATCCCAGTTTTGCTTATATGAAAAGATTATATCCATCACTATTCACAATAAAAATGTCAATGATTTCCATTATGAATAGTATATTTTGGCTAAATTCACTAAAAATTCTTATCATACTCAATCTTATGCTCTTTTATGGACATTTCATGTGATACATAGCAAAATCCAAGGTTTAACTTCAGTATTTATAATCATTCTAGAGTACATTAGGTTTATCTACTGTAACGATTCGATCGAAACTACTCTCATTGAGTTATTATTTGCTTTGGTATTAGATGCAACATAATTTTATCACTTGGTGTAGTAGTTTTCAAAGAAGTCATCCATCTTGAGATTGATTTAGTCCAAACATACTTAATTTTGAAATTTTGATGTGCTTCAAGCTATTGTACCAAAAAATGCCTCAATAATTTTAAAGTTATGCCACTTAGCATTTAAGAGGTATTACAATCTACCCTTTTATAGAATTGACGTTCTCGTTAGTTTCGTTATATAAGTTCAAGGCTATCACCAAGTAGAGACTTCGCCTTCCAATTAGTGGATTGCTTTGATACTACCTGTAATGACTAGACTAGAATTCTTCCCATTAACATACTGTTTGTTTCAGCGTTAAATGGCGCCTAGTTTTTATTTCTTTTTACAATAGCTTTTTAAGACGTCACCCATTCTAGGATTAACCTAATTCGAGTACGCTTAACTTTGGAGTTTCGATGTGCTTTAAGCTACTACACCAAAAGCGCCTCGATGATTTTAAAGTTTCGTTACCTTGTATTTAAGGAGTATTACACCTATTAAAAAAAAATCAGATGTCATTAATGTTTTTAAGCAATTTCATAATATGTCTAAACCAATATATAGATCCTTTGTACGGACAATAGAACATTTCTCCAATCAACTTGAAACCTATCTTATTGAGAATGGAATAGTCCATCAAATCTCATGTTTTTATACTCCTAAACAAAATGGAGTAACAAAAAAAAAAAAAAAAAAAAAAGAATAAACACATTTTTGAAACAACACAAGCTATAATGCTTGTTAATAATGTACCTAATCATTTTTGGGGAGATGCAATTTTAACAGTAGCTTACTTCATTAATCGCATCCCCTCTAAGGTTTTGCATTTTAAGATACCATTAAGTATCCTGTTACAAACACTTCGTCTCTTTAATATGCTTTCTCCAAAGGTCTTTCAATGCTCGATTTTCATTGTAAATAATTGACCAAATAGATACAAATTTGAGCTTCAAGCCATCAAATGCATATTCTTAGGTTATTCACCCATAAAAAAGGGTTGTAAGTGCTACCATCCACTAAGCAAGCGATCCTTTACTACATCGGATATCATTTTTCTTGAGGAACAAACTTAATTTGGTGTGCTCCTTTGTTTTGAGAAGAAAATTCCATTCCATTGTCTAATTTGCCTAGGATCTTAGTATCATTTGGTCAAGGTCATAATCAAGTTACTATAGTAAACATAGATCAATCTTTGTGTCTTCCTTCAAGTCCTTCCTCACTTTTATCTAGTAAGAGTCATGGTTAGTATCTTGATAGCTATAAATCATAAGATTAAACATTAATACATTTGATACTTTTCTCTCATAAATATTACTTTATTTATAGCCATCTCACTTTTATCTTAATCCTTGAATAAGGCTAAGCAGCGAAAAACCTCACCGGACAGATTCATATTTCATATTGAATTGTGACGTTAGTCATCGAAAATTCCATTTGTGCGTCGTATTCATTAAAGCTATTTGTAGGTTTTGCTTACTTTTCATTCGCATTTGTCTTTACGTGCCATTCCTTATTATTCCTTTCGAGCTTTTTGCAAGCTTGAAACCATCTAGTGACCGATCTTGTCTATTCTTAGTTACAGTTCGTAACAAAACTTCTTCACTTATAATGTGCTAAGTCAGTTGAAAGAAATTTACACTATACCCATCTAGACCTAATGCCTTATTTTTAACAATAAACCATAGTCTATGTTTAATCTCCTCATTATCAACTGGTTTGATAAGGAGTGGCCAATCCTTAAGCTGTACTTTTTTCTCTACTAATGCAGGAAAACTTACTAAGTTAGGCAGGAATGGTGTTGGAGTTGACAAAAGATTTTGAAAGTATGTAATGGTCACACTTTAGCCTCAAAATTAAGGAAAGATTGTAGCCATTCCATGTTAACCAAGATTCTATCTAACCTTCTCATAAAGAGATTGGATGGGCTTTTATTCGTTCACGTGTGAAGCGGGCCACTAGTTCTTGCTTCTTCCACTTCTGCATCAAAATAGAACTTATTAAAATGATTCATACCTAGAGTTATCACTTCATTTCTACCAATTTTCTCCTTAATATTGTGACATTCATTGAAGCCTCCTCTAAGGATCCATGGGCCATGGATGGTAGCTTTGATACGTAATAGGTCAGACCGTAGTGTCTCTCTTTCTAATACTATGTTTGACCCATAAACACAAGTAAACCAAACACAACAACCCTCATCAATCTTCTGGCACTAGCAGTAGATAAACTACCTACTAAATGATGATATAGTCACTCTCTAGATGGTAGGATTCCAAGCAACACAGACGTAACCACTTTGATGACATTCAACATTCCAAGATCTAAGGATTCTAGCCTAGATGGATGGAGCTCTATTAGGTTTAACCTTAGTCTCAACGAGACCTAAAAGAAAGATTTTGTTTAACTCATAAAATATTTTAACCATTTTTGCTTTTTGGGGGTCATTAAGCCCCCTAACATTCCATATAGTTAACATTATTTATGATAACTAAAAAGAGCAAAAAATACTAAGATGCTGCCTACACTCAAGATGACTCTGAGCTAGATTTGTCTCTAGCTTCACCTTCCTTTTTCTTTCTTGTTTTCTTTTTCTTAATAGTGTTCCATCTAGAGTTAGTCCTTAGCGAATCTTCCTCTTGATTATGTAGAGATTCTAGGACTATAGACACCTAATCTTCTATTGAATTATCCTTTGTCTCTCTTCTTCCTCTTTTGAAAAAGCGCTAGCTCCATTAGGGATAGTATGGGAGCATTCTCCCATAAGATATGGACCTGTTGATGATGAATAGTCTGTGGATGAGGAGACTGCGACAGCAGCAAGCTTGTCCTTCTCTTTACTAGGTGTGGTTGGTTTCTGTGCTTAAACTTGGTTTCCCTGCCTTATTACAACACCCTTTGCAAGAGGCGCTATCCCTTGTTCGAGACACTTTGGGTTCTCATCCGATTTCTCTTATGTTCTCCTTTTTTCAATCTTCGTAGCATTAATCGAGGGTTTCATGTCATTATTTACACGTTCATTTCCATAGTCTACTTCATAGCGATCGATTGCATGCTTGAACACCTTACACTTAGAGTAACATGGTAGAACATTTTGATACTCTACATCAACCTCGCTAGTTTCCTGTTAGCCTTTTTAACAGCAAAGGTGAAAGGTAGATTAGTCTTGGCCTCAACTTCTACTAAAACTTGCACAAATCTAATTCTTTCAACTTTAGCTATTAACTGGATTTGCTTGGAGAGGTCTACCTATGGTGCTTGCAATATATCCATTGCCATCCCTATGCAAAAACTCCATTAGAACTCCCTAAAGCTGGACCCAAATGAGGATATTTTTGGGATAAACTTTGTCATAATCTACCTTGGAAGACTAACGTTCAAGGATAATGGCTTGGTTAGCGAATAACTATTGTTGTCCTAGAACCATAAGGAGCAATGCTTCATCTTTGAACTTGCAGAAGAAGAAACCACATCCATTAGCAAGGACTTCCATTAGCCTTTCATCCTTCCAAGACTTTCTCACTATCTTCTGGATAGAGAGAAAGGATAGCCTACGCCCAAGAAAATAACCTATAAGGGTGTTTCTCCATATTGACGCTGAAGGCTCTATACAAATCAAATTGTCATGCTTAGATAGAGGGTAAAAATCCAAAGTCACATCTACCTATGAGGCAGGTGGTGACAGAGGATTTTGAGAGACCACTTGAGCAAAAGTTGATTGTTTAAGGGGGGTTTGATTTTCTCTCACTATCAGATTTCTCCTTGCTTAGCTGAGCTGTTACTTCTACCTCTTTTGCCACTTTGATAATTACCTTCAAGGTAGATTCACTAGTAGAGCTTTGACTGTCAAGGGAAAAGGAGGATGAGCTTGCTCGCTTATGTTCTTCGTTGAAAGCCTTAAAGATGATAGCGGGAGGAGTGTTTTTGCTCTCAGCATGCCTGTTATTAAGTATATTAGACTTGGCAGACGATTCACTAGTTGGGTTTTGGTCAGACGCATCTATGTACTTGATGTCTATGCTTAAAACCGTCTTAGCTTTCTTTCCCTTCAATACCTCGATTCTACTGCTCGAGTTACTAGAGGAACCTTCAAGTGGAGAAGAGGATTTCTTCTTTTTCTTAAGCTTTAGTGGCTCACCCGATCCAATTGTTGCTGTTGGGCCCAACTCCTTAGTTAAAGGGGCCGCAACACTAAAAGGAACCTTTTTGTTTCTTCGAACAAAGGTTCTCATGTCAACCAGGACAAAGCAAAGACCAAACCATAATGCTTAGCCTGGCAATAGGATGGATCATAGCAGAAAAGGCATAAAGAAAGAAAAGGGCAAAGGTGGGCAACAATAAGAGGATGAGAGAAGAAATACGAGAGGGTACGATTAGGGTTTATAGGGTAAAGGTAAAGAATAAGGTACAAAGCTGAGTGTACGGAGCGAAAGTAGGGTTAGGGTTTAAGAGAGCAAGAAAAGTTCAATGGGTGAGACAGAAGGGAAGGGAGAAGGTTAGAGAAGAAACAAGGGGGAGTCTTAAAAGTGGAAAGGATTTTCTCTCTCTACATGTTGAAGAGAGATAAGACGTTATAAAACAAAGTTCTTTGAAAGTCTATCCAAATTCATAGATTGTGCAATTTGCAATGCAAACTAATGGCTATACAGTTGGTGTCCATTAGAATATCAATGTTTTTTAGTTCCTAACTTTCACAAAATTAGGGTTTTTAGTCAACTCTCAAAATTTCTCATTTTGGATCAAGTTTTAAAACTTCCTCTCTCCTTAACTAAGTCATAGATTTCATTTCTATTTGGTTATTAATTCTATCATTTGATTTAGGAAACTTTTCCTCTAGTGAGTATAATTTGACAAAGCACTGTCTCTCTTGTTTCTCTAGTATATGGAATCCTTATTGAAATTCCAGTTATGACTTCAATTACACTAGATGTGATGTGGGGGTGAAATATGGAGCGATTTGAGGTACTATGGTTTGCTGCAATCTCACTTAAGTAGAGATTTTTCGGTTCCTTGTTTGTGCCTAGAAATGCACACGAACCATTTTTAGTCCATGAATTGAAAAATTTAAGGAGACAAATGATGGTTTCAGTGGAAGGACCTACTATGGATGGAGTTAGAACTTCTTCTTAGAGTAATTCTAGTTGGAAACTATGTTCAACTCATTATTCCTTTCTATGTTATTTCTTGGAAGGTCCATCATACTTCCTTTTAGTTTAAAATCCATTTGATTGTACGTTTCCATTATCTTTAAAATTAAGCCACGAATAGAAAAATTTAGATTATTTGTATCACTTAAAAATGATAACATTCATAAAGAATTATCTGTTGGAAAAATGGATTTATTAAAAGAAAGTACATGTTTTGCCAATCACGACATATATTTTATTTGAGGGGAGCAAGGGGTTATGATTTCCAATTAGCAATACCTATCTCCAAATTTGGTGGATGTTGGTGTTTGATGCTACTTCATGTTCATTTGTTCTTATGGATTAGCTTATTCTTTCCCATTGGAGGGAATACTTTAGTATGCTACATTTTTTTAATTATAGAGTTTTGGAGCTTATGCCCACATTCACCACTATCAATTGAGGTTCTTTTTTGTTTTCATCTAGTGAAATTTCATCTAAATTCTAAATCGTTTCAGTTTGCACATGAAGTTTTAGCTGAAGATTAGATTACATGGAACCTTGCCAATTCAATTGTTTACATAATCAAAACAGAACTAGTTGAAGCTTAGCTGGTGATTCGTTTCGTAACAACTTAAGCAAGCTGCTTGCTTGCTATCCCTTATGAAAGATATTGATGTTGACTAAAATATGCATTTTTGCAAATGGAAATTCTTTCTATGCTTGCTTTTATATTCCATATGCCTGACTTAATGTGGATTTGGTGTCTTCCAGCTAGAGAGAATTCTGTTTCCATCATATTAGTTATGTTTTTCAGTGGTAATCGATTTGTCAAGCGATGTTGTAAAGAAAGAGCCGTGGAAAATTTAGTTGCTTGCATGAGATTGCTATTGCCCTTTAGATCATTTAAGCCATCAAGTGCATGATCCACTCAAAATCAGCTGTTCCACTTGTTGATGCTCCTTGTATCATTCCTTTTGCCATCGGCCAATTGAAATTCATAACGTTATTCGGATACCTGCTGCCAGTGGGCCGGTCCTCAATAGATGCATCAGTTATCAGTATGTAGCACTCGCGTGTTCATGAATTGTTGCTGCGTGCTGCAGTTAACGAGCAGAAATCAAGTTAGATCCGGTCTTTGTCTACCGGGTGAGCAGTAAAGTATGGATATTTTGCTTATGGTATGGTATCTTAATCCGTTCGGGTCACAAAGATCATACCAAAACCAGTATTTTACCGGCAATATTAAGGCTTAGGCAGATGTTAACCGGTTTTATGCACAACGAAGTTGAGCATGATCGGATAATGGATCATCGGTTTATTTAACTGCAGGGAGGAAAAAACATCCTAACTACAGCCATGCCATGTTCTCAATGCTGTCAATGAAGAAATGAGAACCCTCTAAAAGCATATCCCCGTTCGTTTAGAAAAAGGTTTGGAAATTCTTACATTGATCGATATTAAAACTTTCAAACCAAAGCTTGAAAAAAAAAAAACTTTCGGTCTTTTAATAACCGTTTTGTATCTAAAAAAAAAAATCATATTAATGTTTTCCAATTATTTTATCTAATGGTGAAATAGGAAAATGGGTTATAAAAACATATAATATTTTGAGATTCAGGTTCCTAGTGTTCAAATGTACATGGAACAAATGTAGAAAGGTGCCTTCATAATTTGCTCGGTCAATTTTAATAATAGATTCTCTTCATTTACTTTTTTTAATTTTTTTCAATTTATTCTCTTAAAATATTGACACATATAATTAAAGATTGAAATTATAAAAAATATAATAATGTTTAAGAAATTTAAATAATCTCAACCATTAATTTGTAAATTGAGGAAAAAGTAAATAAAGAAAATCCAAATCCATCAATTTTTTTATCAATGTAATAAATATAGTAATGCTAGAAAATTTATAATTGAGATTAGTACTACTTATTTGGACAAGGATTACTTTTGAATAAAATTCGAGGAGAGTCCAATAAAAAAAAAAATAAAGAAGAGGAAATCCAACTAAAAAGATTGGTGAAAGGCTAATTTTGATCAGCTTGTATCTTTTTTATTTTTATGATTCTATGTATATACATCTATATACTTTGTAGTTATTTATATCAAAAGCTTGTTTTAATCTATATTTTGTATTATTTTTATGTTTTATCGTTTATTATCTTCTATATTGGAAAGGGGGCTGTAGACTCCATTTTTCTTACATTTTAACATTTAAAATGAAGGATAGAATTAAATATTAAAAGAGGATGTAATAAGGCTTTCTACATTTTCGTTATTCATTAATTGTTAATTTGTTTTTATTTTAATATTAATCTATCCTATTATTATTATTATTATTATTATAAAATCCAAATGTTGCTTCTCTAGAGGAGGCAATCAAAGATTTTCCATTTCAAACTTACCAAACGTTTTTTTTTTTTTTTTCCAAACAAAAAAAGGTTGCAAAATGTTTAACGAAACCTTATATTTCAATATATATCTTAATATATGATACATATTTTTCACATTTCCATGTTTTCCCGTACTCCTCCCGCTTCCTTCGGTAATGTTAGTTATTAATTTAGTCCCATGATACCTGTGTGACGTCTACTAATGTGTGAAGAGGATCAAATAAATTCAAAATATTAATTTATATAAATTAGTTACAGCAGTAAATGAGTCAAGTTTTTATAAATTTAAGCTTCATTTATTTAAAAATTATTGAACTCAAATTCGAACTAAACTTTTTATTAAGTTCGGAATTGAGGCTTAAGCTCAATTTAATTAGATAAATAGATATTATCTTAAGTTCGAGCTCAATTCGTTTACTAATTAAGTAAGAGTCAAGTTTAAAATAAGCTGATTTTAAGTTTATTCACAAGTTTAAATATATAAAATGAAGAAATAAATAAATAAGTAAATTAAAAAATAATAAATAAGGATTATATTATATATTATATATTATTTTATAATATATTATATAGATATTATTTTATAGATTTTAATAATATATAATAAAATGAATTAGAGGTTGAATTTAATTCGTTTAAATAAACTAGCGTGTCTGGAGCTCGAATTCCTCAGATTTATTAATCAAGTTGGAATAACCGGACTTATTTACAACCATTTACAGCCCTAAAATTAATAGCCCTTTGATGCGGAAAATTTTTAACACGTGAGCTACACGTGCAGCCGATATATAAGCTTAGCATCTACTATATTTACAGTCAATTTCTCTTATCTACTTTACAGCTCTCTTCTTTCCGTCTCTCTTCATCTTCTTTAAATCCAGATTCTCCCTTTCCCACAAAGTACGAAGAGTTTCTTTGTTCTTTAGGGCTTTCAAGAGACCCGCAGATCACAATTCACAGATTGCACGAACCGCCGCAGCTTAGCCCAAAAAACCCACGGTGAAGAGACGGTCAAGTAAGTACTTTTTATGCTATTACATGTAGAAAATGTCTATGTAGTCATTTCTTCCAGAACGTGTGATTCTTATGTTGAAATTTGTTTGATATATGCAGTAGAGATTGTAGTTGGTCAAGTAAGTGTTTTTATGCTACTGCATGTCAAGTGTTCGATAAAATGTGTGTGGTGATGCGGTAGAGCTTGACTACAATGTCTGTGTATTTCTTGTCTATCGTGTGTCATGTTTAATTGTGTCCATTCTACTGCTCCGTTTTTCCAGGAAATGGAGCAGGGAAAAATTAAGGCACCATTGGGAATGGGAAACGTAGCCTCAGCAGGACAAGGACCAGGAGACGAGGATATGAAGATTAAGATGAAGAGGAAAATGCCACCTCCAGAGGAGCTAATATCCCACTACGTCTCAAAGGGAATGGATTCCCAGGAAGCATCCCTCAAAGTTATTGAAGACCTACAGAAGGTTCTGTTTAGGGTCATCGCTAACAACAACAGGAGCAAGTCTGATAGGCTCATGACTCGGAAGCTCGACACCATCAATAATCGTCTGGCTGTCCTAGATATGAAGGTCGACTCCAAACCTGGCTATTCTCAGGCCTTTGCCCTTGGCCTAGCTTCTGGGGCTGCTCTCAATGGTATCACCACTTTTATGCCTCACCTTGTCAGCTCTCTTGCTAACATCTGGAATTCTGTCTCCTCTTCTTCTTCTTCCTCCTCCTCCTCTTAATTTTTATTTCAAATTAGAAGGAATTACTTTATTTATCTGCACTTGTATACTATCATTATTGATATGTTTTGGTGGTAGAGCTTTAAATTCTTTAAATCATCTTTGATACCCCAAGCAATGGAGGAAATTTTGGCAGAGTGAATAAGAGATGCACATTTGGTACATGTTGTGGACGTGGAGTTTGTTGCTTGATACATATCAAGAACAAGTAACTTAGATACTCGCAAGTTCTCCAGCAAGGCTGATAAAAACTTCAGTATTGCAACTTGCAACACATTACATGACACAAGTAATGTACAATACCAGAAACACATGGCTTGTGATATCTTTCCAAGTGATAACATTCAGAAATAACCATTTGTTTGAAAAATGGAGTGGTGGTATTTATATGGATTTGGTTCAATGTGGCTATGGGTTAGGATTAGCAAATCTGTTTGGCTGGAACAACCTCCTTTAGGATTGACAAATGCATTGGGATGAAAGGTGGATGATTTTTTCTCATGAAGCTTTAGGAATAGGAAATCTGAGATGAAAGATAGAGATAGATAAAAGCAATGGTCCGTGAATTTTATGAGATAAAATTTAGGTGAAGTTATAAGATAAAAGGATGCAAACTTGTCGAGTTGTACTAATAGAACACGGTGAAGCTTTGTTTGATCAAACTTGTTTGTACTTGTATTATGAAAGTCTGATTAAAAGAATATTGATGTTCAACTCAATTTGGACTCTACTTAAGTTCAATTTGAGTTTGATTGGAGTTGCAAGTTTATCGAGCCAAATATTAAAAAACTCAAGCTCAATCTATTGAAGTTAGTTCATTTTAACTTGAATCAACCATAAATAATTGAATTGAACTCAGTATGGATAGGTTTGATCCATTTATACCCAATGGTGATATATAGGTAGGGATAAAGAAAACCCTTATCTATATAGGAACACTTGGTAATATTTTTTATTACTATCCTCCTTGGCAGGCTTTTAACAGAAATAGTTAGATTAGATTTTGCAGAACTATATTTCTTTTTCCTTTGGCCAACATAAATATAAATATATATATATATATATATATCATACTTTTATACTCAGCTTGAGCATTTGGACTCTGTTTTATATGTCAAATACGAAACCTTTACGAAGTAGTCTAGTATATGGACAATATTAAATCTGGACAATGGACTTAAAACAGTAACTACAGATATAGACCGATTTTATGTTTTTGCATAAAAAATGGAAGATTGACATTATACCATAGATAAGTTCTTTGAAGTCAAGTACAAAAAAACAAAAAAAAAAAATGAAAGTTATTTGTCAGTTATAAATAATTATATGGTTTCTTTCGGCGACTCAATCAAGGTGGGCATGGGTCAGAATTCCAAGGTCGGTAATTGGGCCTATGTGGGCTTGTGCAGAGGTTAGAAAGCGTCTAGCTTAAGCAAATCAGGCCTCTTTTGGGCCCATCAAGCAAGTCAGGCTTAAACCTGTGTAATGATCACCTTGAATTTAGATGGAGGTTTAAGCCTGACTTGCTTGATGGGCCACCATCTAAAACTCAACGTCTAATGGTCCTAGGGTAACCTGGGGGCTTACTGTTGACAATACAACAATCACATTTTTGGTATCTCACACTCTACGACTTGCTTGATTTTTAGCTTTCCTCCCCAATTTTGAACTATTTTTTTTTTTTAAAATGGTACTTTTAATTCTGAATGTTTAACTACGTTTCTATCGGAAAACCCTTTTTAATTTTAATTTAAGTTTTCAAAGTTTTCAAACATTTACAAGCGAGACATTTTGTTAATCTAATTATTTGAGTTAAGGGTTTTAATGACTTGTTTTGTAGAATTCTTGATGAATCTGTTTTAGAGGCATTAGACACCTCTCATGAGGTCTTTGTTGGCCAAAATGAAGCCTTTGGGAAGTTTGAGTATGACATGTCAGCAAACGAAGTCTTTATATTATAAACCATTGTGAGCTTTAAGGGCCCATTTGAATGCTCCAACCGGCCATTTAGCTAGCTAGACATAGACGATAACATTAGACGACTTGAATAACCTATCTTAATGGCTTGACAACACCATTGAAATGCCCTATACTAAATGGTCGTCGAAGCAGTCGCTCGTATGGCGACTCTTTCACTCTTGCGAGATTAGTAGATTTTATCGGATTTTATGATGTCATATTTTTCTTTTCTTTTCTTTTCTTTTTTTAATGGGAGTTTTGCCCTCATTTGATTCTATTAGACTATTAAAGGGTTATTAATCTTTAATCGATATTATGAGACCATTCATAAGACTTTTCTTGATTGAGATTAAATCATCTATCAATTCTTGATCGAGATTAATTCATCTATCAATTCTTGATCTTATCAATCCAAGTGATGGTGGCAAACAGGGTTTTTGATTCATGAGCGATATCGGACTAGTCAAACTTACTTCTGATTATTTTAGTGTGTCATATTTACAAGAATTAATCCATACCTATTTCATAATTGAGAAAACCCAAACAAATTGTTCTTTTATTAATTCTCTTGATAGTTGATAAATCAATGTTGATCCATTCACATTATTTAGTTCGAATTTTACATTATAAAATTAATAGAATATCCCTATAGAACGTTAAATTGGAAACTCGGACTCAATCGTAGGTGAAGTTAAAAGATAAAAGGTGGAAAAGCGAAGCAATTTTGAGCTCTATTGACCTCTATGGTCAACAACAATAGGTAGGGGTTAATCAATAGTCCCTTGCAGTGGACCACTAGTCAATTGTTACCTCCCCCATGGTGGGATGCTATTTCATGGTGGTAAACCATGGTAAGAAACGGTGGATCATCTCTTACGGTGGTCAACTTTTAATCTCTCCTCTCTTTTTTTTTTTTTTTTTACCTCGTCCAAAACCCGTTTGGAACCTTTTATTAGCCTAGATTTTTACCTTAAACTATACTGGATACCTTAAAACCTAATGTTTAGCCTAGAATAAACTTAAAAACAATTAACATAAGTACTTCAAAAAAAAAAAAAGTTGAATCATTTGTAAATTTCTGAAATGATAGTAAATGTTGAAGGAATCAGTTACAAGACACTTATTATGGGAAAGAATAAGTACAGTTGAGCATTACTTCACTTTGTTTTGATTGGTTGCTTCTGTTAGGATTATACGAATCTAATTTGTATCCATCTTTCAAGTTGTTAATCCCATGCTCCTTATGTCTGCACTTAGGGCGATGACCATTCGGAATAGATGGGTTGGGTCGTGATAGCTTGGATATTCGTCACCTATTAAAGTTAGTAGGAGTATTCATAATGAAGTGACCTGTAATTAGGCATGAAGGCCTCTTCATATGTGTGGATATACTGACCATCGATATGGAGGATTTGTGGCTGGTATAAGTGGGGACTTTGGAGATAGGCTATTATCTTATCTAGTCCTAATGATAGGACGAGAACTAGACAGGGATCATGAAATGACTCGTGCAAGCTAAGTATAAGACGGTTACTTGTGCCGGATAGGGGATATTCACACCAATTAATCGAAGTGATGGGTTGAAAATAAAATAAAATTTAAGTGACCGATTAGTGTCTCAAACATTGGATTTGTTGTACTTTTGCTGCTTCCACCTAGACCTAGATAACCACTTAATTGTTAACTTGGATGTTACTTGCTTTTAGATTATACGTTTATGTGGATTTAAGTCGCATTGCAAATTTATCATGGTTTGTGTTTGTTGGTAGATTAATTATTTGTTAGACTTCACTCATAACTCACTCCTATTTTTGAGAACCCATTTTAAAATGTAAAACTTAAAGATAAGGTGTCTTGACTCGATGGCTCAGGCGATTTAATTGTCTCTATCCGTGCTTGTAAATGTCTGTATTTTTCCCGTGCAAAAATAAGAAGTCAATTTTTAGTTTTGCCAGCAAATATCTGCAAACAAGCAGACAAGGCCCAGGTAGGCATCCACTCACCCAACCCACCCCACCACCATATGTTTGATTTTTCTCCATCTTGACTTCACAATCACAAGCTCTTCCTGTCAAACCAACGCAAACAGACTTGTCATGTCACAGTCCTTTTCCCTCTTTCTTTCTCGTCGTTATTTTATTTGTTTATACCTTAATTTGGCCGTACCGGACTGTTATCCTGGTCACTGGTTTATTTATTTGTTTCGTTACAATATACAGTAAGAGGGAGGTTCCTCTTATATTTTTATTTTTGTATGCATCTATTATTACTTATTTAATTATATAACTCGAGTTTTTATGCTTTGCCGCTTTATATATCTGTATTTATTATTTTCAGTTTTATTATCCGATTTTTTCTTTTTCAATTTACATATGTAGTTACTTTTTTTTTTTTTCTCTCAATTATATGAAGGCAAGTTAAAGCAAAACTTGATTAGATCTTTAGTGTTTTCAATTTTTTTTCATTTTGTTTTTTTAATCATAATGATAGAATTGAGGTTATATAAGGGAAAGAAAATTATAAAACAATTTTGTAAAATGAAAAATATATATGAAAATTCAGTATTTATAACCGTAAAAAAGATCAACAGATTATATAGGACAAAAAAAGAAAACAAGAAAAAAACCGAAACTCAGGTTAGATAATTTTTTGAAAAAGGGCAATAAAAAGTAATATATATATATATATATATGTATGTATGTATATATGAAATCAGATACTACAGTGATGTAATGAGACAGTGGCTAAAGCCTAAAGGTGCTTCTAGTCTAACATAAGGTGCTTCTAGTCTAGCATAGAGAAATAAATTCTTTTTATCCGTTGGACCGTACAGATTAGGTTTGTGTTGATTTAGACAGATTTTTGAAGGGTTGTTAAAAGAGAAAATGATCAAGTGTGATGGGTCACAATCCAGAGTGACGGGATATGGGTGAAGAATTTATTCCGGGTGCAATATTTCAAAGTTATAGCTAGGAAGGAAATCATTGATTGAAAGATTGGAAATCAAAGCAAACTAAAGAAATGGGTGCAAAGTTTTCACTCTTGAAAATATTTTGTTTTTATCTTATAAGCTATTTGGTAACAAACCTATTAGATGTTCTTCTTCTTCTTTTTTTTTTTTTTTTTTATAGTACCTCTTCACTGTTAATTTTTATTCTTGAAAGCTTTTTTGTTATGATAACTCTTATGTATTTTTTTCCTTTTTACTTTCTAGCTATCAATAATTTCTCAAAATCTACTAGTGGTTTTTTAATTTTATCTTAATCTAAAATTTTTTTGTTAATAGAATGTTTAGTTTAGTAATAATTTTTTTTATTATTGTCATTTATATTTTTTATTAATAATGCTTTTTAGATTTTTTTTTTTCATTGTTACTACTTAATCCTTCTTATGATGCAAGGCTTTAACTAGTGTATAATATATTTTCAATAACTTATAATATAACTGTTCTTGAAGAGATTCTCTTTTCTCCGTTTTTTACCAATTGCTATATATATAATAATTGTTAAGGGATGAGGGAATCAAATTTGGTTAAATCTTTTAAAAAAATTGATTTTCATACCAATTACCATTCAATTAGATGACCTTCAACTTTTCAAATATCTTTAAAAGTGAGCTTTTTTAATATGCGAATTAAGATTTTAAGCAACTTTAGAAAATTATTGACCTTAATGAAGCAGATTCAAAATACCAATTGGTTTATTATTGATTTATTGTATTACTAAACCTAAAAGTGAGAATTTTTTTTATTATTTTGAGTGTTGATCTTAGAGAATGCGTTTGAAATTAAAAAGGATAAGTTCTTACTTGTTTTAAGGGGTTTGATGAGTAACTCCTCCTATTGGTTGGGTTATATTGTGGCATCTACATGATTTCTATAGCACATCCTATGGACTGACTATCTATTTGAATTATGATTTTATTGAGATGTAAATAAATCAAACTACTTATTAGCATGTTAGTTGCGAGTTTGATGATTTTTACTTGATTTCTACTTAAGAACAATCCAGTTGAGTTCAAACTCAAACCTAAGCTACTCGAGCAATTAATCTGATTGAATCTGAGCTTGATAATGTTTAGCTCAACGAGCTTGCAAGCTTAATAGAGCTTAAATTGGGTATAGATATTTGTCAAGTTCGAGTTGACTTTCAATGTTGATATTATTGTAATTAGAAAATATATGTTTTGATAAATCAAGCATAAACAAGCTTAATAGGATCGTGCTTGACTTGATTAAATGCTATTTTGAGTCAAGTTTGAACTTAAAATTCTAAACTTGATTAAACTTAAGTTAAACTTGAGTTTTGAGATTTTGAGTCATTCAAGCTTGAGCTCAGCATCCTATTGTCTTAACTCGTTTACATTCTTAGTTTGCATAATTTGGTATTATCCCATTTGTATATAATTCTCAAATCATGAAAAAATATAGAGTAAATTAATCATCAATTCATCCTACTTTCCCTTTTTTTTTTTTTTATCACTCTTTGGTAACATGATGCATCCATGCTATAAATTTCTTATTCGCCAACCAAAATGCTTGAAATGTTCATCTAATGATTTTTGAATTGTTGTAATTATGGGTATGCTATGAGTGTTTCCATATTTTTAAGGTTTTTGAGGGGAGAAAAAGAACTTTTTAATATTGATTATTTATTCAAAGATAAAATGAATAGATCTTCAAACCTATCATTTGATCAATGGGATGGTATTTATATAACTATCAACCCTGCAATAAAATGAGAATGGCTAAAACGCACAGGTTTCAAGAGATTTTTCTTATAAACTAAACTGTGATTATGATTGATAGATGTTCATGCCTTACATGTAGTTTTAAGTTATTTCACACATATAACACTTAGACTTTTCAAGGCTTAGAAGAGAACTAAATTAGACAACTCTCAAGTCTTATATAGAGAGAGAGGAGGAGAGAGAGAGAGCACTTCAAATTAGCGAAACTCTTGGAAACTTAAGCATTTTAGTAACCATTTGATGGTTCACAAATGAGGAGAATCATTTTTTATATACAAGTGGGCTCATCGAATGAATGTTTATGATCTACTCTCTTTAACAATTTATATCATATTTACATAATTGAGGCTATCTACTCTTACCTATTAAGATACAATGGACTATAATTTGCCAAGACTTTTTGAAAGGTTCCAAATTCTAGAAATTTTATTAGTTATATGCGTTATGCTTCCCTTCAATAGGCCTTCTAGAACATAAGTGTTTGTTTACCCTGGAAGTCCATGACATGTGTACCCCACTTGTGTACTCCACTTTTTGATGAGCTCCACCACTAATATTGTTTCCTCTTTTTTTCTTAAAGAATATATCAAAATCTGTTAAAGTATTATTTAACTCTAGAAGTTATTGAAATTAACAAAATCTTTTATAAATAGATATCATAAAAAGTATTTTAAAACCTATGGCGAGTTTGTAGTTATGGTTTTAGTGCTATGGCCACTATTATCAATACTTCTTTATAAACTACCTACATAACCTTTTTCCTTAATATGTATCTTTTCCTCCCCGTATTCCCATCTCTTTCCCTCTTACATTTAAGAGAAGATGGGTAGTTTCCACACAACCTCTCAACCAAGAGCAAAACCTTAACTAGCATTTGTGAAATTGAAGGAAGAAAAACCTAAAAGAAAGCATTAGAGAAGGATTTATGGTAAGATTTATTAGTTCTTATTAAAAAAATTCATTTTTCCTTATTAGGCATGGTGAAAATTGTAAAAGAAATTCGTTTTGCAGCATCTAAACTGTGGAAAATTTATTTGGGTGTTGATTCTTTAAAGTCTTGTGGAAAAAATGATTATTGAATTTGTGGAACATTTTGGAATGAAGCAAAAAACCACCTAAAAGTAGATGTTTATGTTTAGGTACGAAGATGGAGTCACAAGCTACAATCTATTATAAAATTGCAGATTGTAGTAGGCATTCGGACTCTATAATGGCTATCGTTTAGATGCTATAGGTTGCAAAAACTTCGAGAATGTGAGTTTCATATGGTGTCTGAATGCTAGTCATGTTAGCATCTAAATACCATGTCTATAACAACCTATAGAAAGTTTGTAACTCAATTTCTTTGAACTTCAAAACCTTGTTTTCGATTCTAAAATGTTTCTTACATGATTTTAGATAAGTTTTACCCATCAAAACGTTTTCCAAATACCTCTTTATCAAAGAATGGATCCTTGCTTCTCTTGTAGGCTTAGGTAGAAGGTGAAGGTTTTAAGGTGTTGTGAGCGAGTAAGGATGTTATATATGTGAGGTAAGATCTAAGATGATTGTTTATCTTATGGACCGGTTGTAAGGTGTTGAAATCTGTATCAAGCAAGTCACTTGATTTACAAGATATTCTTTTAAATGTTTGTTCACGTTAGGTTAGTACATTAAATGTACTTAATAATATATTTAGCCTATTAATTGATTGTGTTGCTAGTATTTAGCTTTGGCCACCGTAATGGAGGGCCTAATGTGATTAGCAAGGCACCTAGTGACCTTTGCACAGCATTGTTTAAAGTAAAGTCTCGTATTAAGATAATCTAATTAAATTTAAGGGGAGTTGCTTAGGTATTGAGAAGGACCTAACACTAATATTTTGTAGCATTATATCAATAATGTACTAGGATCATAAGTACCCTTTTGTTGCTTGATGGCTAAAACAAAAATATCAACTAGTTGTATAATGCATTTGTGGATACTTAACACGATATGATTTATTATATGTTGTTAATGCACATGTGTTTGTCATATTATACTAGCCAATAGCTCACCCTTAGAGGAACCTTTATTTTTTGATTGCGATGTAGGTTCTTATGAGCTTAGAGCTATGAATGTTTAAAACTATGAGTGCTTTGGCAAAAGCGAGTTGGACTACCTTGATGATGGGATCAGTTATGCATAGTTTAAGTGTTTTAGTTGTATTAGGAGATGAGCCTCCTTTTTGTGATCTAATTGTAATGTGTTGATACTTGTTTAACATTTGTTGAAGTTACATGTTGATATTGTTGGAAAGTCATATGAGATTCCATGTAATTTGTTTTATGTCTAGTTGGGGGGTAGGGATTGACGTCGTTTATGGGTTGTCTTTCATATTAATCATGTATTCAATGGATCGGGCGACATTCATTGTGTCACTCATTTAAGATGTATCATGGAGACCATTTATTGAGAGTTGATAAATCTATGTACTAAATTATGAATTATAGATAGGTTATAAGTTAACAAATGCTTTGCCTTGTCACTACCTGGAAGAAACAGTAGCACAGTGTAGCATCAAAAGGTCTAGGGCAATACAATTATAAGGTTAAAAGGAAAATCAAACCTATTCAATCATAACATGACAATAATATTCATGTTATATTAGCCATAAGCATTGATTATCACATATTTGAAAAAAAAAAAAAGAACAAAACAAGAGAGAGATAAATGAATTTATGTATCTTTACCCTCTAAGAATCTTTCAAATTAATTTTATATACCTATCTTAATCGTAATATAAAAAATATGAAAAAAAGGGATAAGAATTGACAATTTTGTTTCCCCTATTGCGTGCAAAACCTGTATATTGCTTGAAAGTGAAAAAGAAAGTGAACAGAGATTGATGATAAGAATCATATAATCCCGTGGCTCCTAATCAATCTTTTGTAATAGAATTTTGTCGTTTTTGTTCTCTTTCCACAAGGTCGAACAGTAACTCGAAAAATAACCACTCACAGAAAAAGAAATTTCCTTCATTAGGTGACTAGTAATAGAATCTATTTTGCGGCATATATTCTTGTCTGTTGATTGAGATACTAGCGATGCATTTATGAATGCTTTAAAATATGGAATATATTATTTATAAAATTGTTGACGAAAACACAGTTTCTTACTTGACATGATGTCTATGATTTATAAAGGAATAGTGGACACCAAGGCCCACACAAGCATGAATATTAAGTAGAATGTATAGGATTCCATTTCTCCCTACTGTATCTGTTGTAACAAATATGAGTAGGCTAATTAAAAAAGAAAAAAAAAAATAGACACATGTTTCAATAAAATTGCCTCGAATAATCTCTTTATTGTAACTTTCATTTTACTTCTTGAAATATTATCTCAATTACAACTTTTTACATTCTTTTTGGTTCAATGATACAGTCACAATGGTATTTTCACTAATGTGTGAATTCACTATTGTAAGACTTGGGTCGAAAGGGTAATACGGTAATGAGAAGGGATCAATAATCAAGAAGTTCAAATTGGGATCAAACCTCAATTAAACCGAAGTGTATCTATATTTATTTTTTTTTGCTAGAGAAAAAAGAAAGAAAATGGTATATTCCTACTTGAAAAACTCAATTAGATATGAATTGGATTAGATTGATCGGATTAATAGGAACCAACTGAGATCATTGTCAATAAAAACCAAATAATTAACCCAAACCAATTTTATGACTAGATTAGATCGAATTGATTGGACTTAGCGGTTTTCCTTAGTCTAACAGCACTATAAAACATCAATCATATTTATGCTTTAATATAATAAATAATAAAATTGTAAACCGTTATAAATTAGACATATCTTCTTCTCTTCATTTACTCTTTTTTCCCAAAAAGGCTAGGCATGCCTTCTCCTCACCCTCCTATGGATAGGAATATCTTACACAGCCCTTTCCGACCTTTCTAGACATTCGGGGCATATTCAATACATAGAATTAAAATTTCATTCTCTCCTTATTTTATTATCACCATGTTTACTTGGTTTTTTGTCAAGAAATTTCAATTGCACTGGAATTCTTATTACTTGAAATCAAGTAATAGGAATTCCTCAATGAAATCAAGGAATTACAATTCCTTATTACTATTACTATCACTACCACTATTGTCATTATCGCTGCTACCGCCACCATTACTGACCATTGTCACTGTCACCACCGCCGTGGCCACCGTCGTCGCCACCGACCACCATCGTCGCCGCCCGCACCACTACTGACCACTGTAGCTACCTCCGCTATCTATTACTCTAGCATCAATTGAGAAAAAAATGAATCGAGAATAATTTAATCATTAAAATTATATTATATGTTTATTTCTAAATTATTTATAATTCAAACTAAATAAAATAATATATATTACATTCTTATTCTATATTTTACGAAATTCCAATTCTATTTCCTTCTCATTCTAAATGTGCCGTCAAACATATGGGCAGAAACTATATAACATGCTGGATGTTTGTTTTATTACATATCAATAGCATGCCACGTGGTGGTATAGAATCAATAGACGGAAAATTTTCTTCCGTAGTTCTATTATATCTAGGAAAAAGAAAATGAAATATGTATCTAACTATATACTCGCCTACGCAAAAATTTGATAATCCAGCATTTCATTTACCAAAATATCTTTTATGGAAATATGGTATGCAAAATTTTCTAGAAGAATATAGGCATAATTTGTGAAAGCTTCTCCATTGTTTGGTACTTCCATGGGACAAGGACAGAACACGTTACTTTCTAATTGAAAATTTGGTGAAAAAGAAATGTGATTTCAAGCTCTCCATCTCTTAAAATTTCAATTTAACTAAGTAATTGGGAAATTACAACAACCTCCTAAGACTTTTGCTTTAGTGTGGATTCACTCTTCAAACTTTCAAAATTAGTTTATTGACCTCCTAAATTTTTGTTGTCGTGCGGATCCATCTCTTAAGTTCTCAAAGTGAGTTTTTTTTACTCCCTAGACTTACGATAATTTCAAATTATGTCCATTTAACATTTTTTTCAAGGTATGTATATAGGGATAACTGATGATGATATTGTACAAATATATTATGACAACATAATATATATTGTACAAATATAATATATCAAACCATATGCTATGAAACATATATTAACTAAAGTTACATTAAATATATATTGAATACTAACCAATATTACACATTATGATAATATATATATAACATATATTATATGTTACTAAATGAATTCATATTTTGTGAAAACTGATTGATTATATAAGTTATATAAATTAGGTAATTATTCAATCATTTAATCAAATAAAAGTCCTATTTTATAGCCATCCTAATTTGTCACGTGCCATCACACGCCTTTTTTTTTTTTAATGTATAATAGTTAATACATTGATGATAGTGTGTTCATAACATTTTATAATAACTAAAAGAAAAACTTTTATGAATAAAACTTATATGTTTATGGATAATTGATGATAATATATAATATTAGTGACAAAATGATGCAAAAGGTCACGGTATATTTGGGGATAACTGATAATAATATTAAGGAATATCAAGGGTTAAAAAATAATCTATAATTCAAAAATACTTTTGCATTAATCCAATCCATTAACATTTTGAAAATACAATTACGATAACCAATGTAGTTTTTATTTTTTCTATCATACATAATGCATTAATTAAGATAAATGAGTATATAAGAGTATTTCTAAAAGTATGCAGTTTTTTTACCATATGATCTCATAATTGTGTTAAATAAGGAAGCATAAATGAGTATCTATAAACTTTTAAGCTATATGAGATCTATTAGTCTTCTTGATGATTAATCAATAAGATGAAGTTTACGTATTTAAGAGTTATATGTAGTTTGTCATAGGTTTAAGGTTTTTTTTTTATGTATATTTTATAAAATGCATGGTTTTCCCAAGAAAGGTTGAAAGTAGGCGGGTTGATCCAACAATTCATATTTTAAGCTCATTAAACCAAATTTGACTAATTCATTCCAAAATATGAACCGATCTTCCTTAACCCCATCACTAATTTAACGAGTCAAGTTTGAATTAATATTGAGCCTTTTATAGAATTTCATACATTCAATTTGAACCCTCTTACCAAATCATGCACCAAGCTAATATCAATTGAATTGTAAGATTTATATTTTATTAGCAATGGAATATTGAATATTAGATACGATGTTTTAGAGAATTTTAGGATTGATGGATTTATGTTAAGATCCTCTTATATCACATTAAGTCTTTTATACGACTCAGCTATTCATTGAATCCCTTTTATAAATTTCCTAAACTCCATTTTTCTTTCTAATAAACTCATCATATGTGATACTCCTTAAACAGAAGGGATGAAACTTGATATAAATTGACCTTTAACTCCCTTCCGACCCTAATTGACCTTCCCTAGCTATATTGGGGCCAAGTTACTCCCCACTTGCTCGACTTAACAAGAAAAGGTCAAGATTAGGGAAGGAACCAATATGGCCAGATTAAGGAAAGTGCAAGCCTTGCTAACCTTCAAGAAGCCCAAGCATTGTGCACCTGACCTTCAAGACTAGAAGGTAGCATAGAACCATGGAACCAAATTGCAAGCTTAGGCAACCACTCGTATTAGTCTAAGATAGTTCGAATGTCCATAGTTTAAGACGGGCTACAAACAGACAAACACCATTTAGCTCGATCACACTTACCAACCTCTTTTTGAGATTGGCAACTATGCTCCAACCTTGTAGGAAGCTCAGTTAAGCCTTCGAGAGCCTTACTTAACCTACCTTAAGCCAAGCCATCTGGTTATCGACCTATTTCAAGCTAGACCTGTCCCCTTCCAATTTAACTCAGATGAGCACCAATCTTAACTTTCCCTTGGAGTACACAATTTTGTACAAATTTTGTTGTATTATTATTTTAGTCATATGGGCCTATTTATTTAGGGTTTAAGGCCTTATAAATTATTTAATATTTTGCCATTAAGGCTTAACTCTTACTATAAATAGCCTAATTGTTATAATTGGCAAGAATCATATATTTAGTGAAGAACATAAGTGAACATTTCCTTTATGTAAGCTCTTAAGCTTGTTTTAGGAAACTTAGTGTTTTCCCCTTGATTATTGCGCATTTCCAACCTTCTTTGATCCATAGCTCTTATCATTCTACTATTAGAGTATGGTGAGCCTTTCATTTTTAAATTAGGGAGTCACATCTAGTCCTTATTTGAAACTTAAGACTTGCTTTGGTGTTTGTGTGTCATATCAAACCCCATCTTAAGCCCAAATCCAATCTATGTTTGTGTTTGGTGTATGAAATCCACTCATGTTTGCATTCATGTCCCCTCTATTTTACTATTCCCTCCATTAAACCCTAAAACCCACAACCCATTTTGTGTTTAGTGTTACTGTACCTCATTTGTGCTTCCAATTAACCTTGTAAGGCACATTAGTACTCTAATCATCAAAGCACTTTTTAGTCTAACGACTTAAAGTTCATTGAAATTCCAAAGTTAAGCATGCTTAGTGAGAAGCACTCTTAAGATCGGTGATCTTTTTTAAAGTAGTTGTAAGCCTCATAACCAGTCACTCAAGGTTTCGATCGGCTGAAAGATCCGATCAAGCCTAAATTATAAGTAAAGTTAGAAATATTAGTAAAAATGATCCCGTAAATTTGAATTTAAGAAAATAAGCAATAAAATAAAAGACTATAAAAATTTCAAATTTTAAATATATAACTCGTTATTTATCAAAAATGCGTAAAATGCATTCCGATAATTAACGAATTGTTAGAGATAAATTATATATATACTAAAAATCATAAAATGACCTAAATAATATTTAGGAATATTTATTTGTACTATATATGAATTTACATGTAGGTATAAATACGCGTAATTACTTAAAATACGCGAAATGTGTTAAAATAATACTAAATACTTAAATAAAATTCATAATTAATTAAGGAAAAATCAGGAATGATCTAAAATTGGGTCGTGGTAGCTGGGAAAAATAAGGAAAAAATCAGCCAATGAAATTAAGACAACACAAAAACCAAAAATTAAGGGATAAGGCAATTGTCTTATCCAATTTAATGCACAATAAATTCCCTACAACTCTATAAATAGGGAAAAAAATTCAAAAGCTCATTTGGACAGTTAAAAATCAGAGAAAATTAGGGAGAGGTGAAAATTGAGAGAAAAATTTGAGTTAGAAAAAAAAATAAGAAAAACTGTGCAATTAAGGCCTTTAAAGAGAACCCACACCAGACGAGTAACTGGGAGTGGACGACCACCACCACTACACGGTGGTGGTAGCGCCCAGACCGGTCGACAAGGCCACGGCGGTCGGCAGTGGCCGGAGCCACCTAAACTGGTGAATCCGATTTCTAGCCCGATTTTATGTAATTTTGTTAAAAATAATAAATATTCTTAGAAAATTATGAATTTTGTTATTCTGGAATATTTTTGTATGTAGTTTTTAGGAAAAATATTATTTTGATGAAAATATGTCTCGTAATATAGGGTCCTTAAGAAATCATGCAAAACCGAGCATGTTTCAATTTAAAAATAAATGACCTTAGAAGTGTAATTTTGAACCCAAAATTTTTGTGTAGATTACTTAGATAATATAAAACAGTGCTATGAAGCCCGTTTTCAAAAATCAATTTTTGAAATTTTTAAGCCTTAAAATAAGGCATAAAATGAGTAATTTAGGGTTAATAAAGTAATTAGATGGTTAATTACTGATTTAGTGAATAAGTACATGTTTTAGGATGTTGAAATCTGATGGAGTATAATACTTGTAGCATTTAGGGTGTTAGATGTAATTATTAGGTTAATTATGTAGTAAATAAGTAATATGGAAAAATAGTACATTTTAAGTTAATTTTGTAAATTAGGATAATTAGGTGTAAAATCTGATTTAGGATGAATTTAGACATTTTGAAATGATAATTGATGTTAGGAGATGGTAATTAGAGTAATAAAAATATTATATGTGTATTATGTACATAATAAGTAATATTACATAATACACAATTATTAAAAATATAATAAATAGAAAATATTATAATAAAAATTGATATTATGATAATAATAAAAATGTACAATAAATCTGATAGGAAACTTGAATTTATTGAATTAGATGAAATATATAAATATTTCTCACATCAGGAGTAAATTCGGTACACTAATAAGAATTTAAGTGTACCGGGTGAAATAAAATACTAATTAGAGGTAATGACGGTATTTAGGAGATCGGGAAGTAATGTGATTAATTTCACATTATGGGTTGAAACAAATTTCTAGGATTGGAGTATAATACACTACTTAGAAATCGAACTAGAACCTAATTTAGAAATCGATACGGAAACCGAACCCGAACCTAACCCCAAATCTAGAATAATTGTAAAAGACTTAAGACCTAGATAATTAGGCATATTAAACCCTAAACAAAACATAACAATAAGCGTTATAGGATAAAATAAACCTATAATAATTATATGAAAAACTGAAATCACGTTTGTGTTATAGGGATGATCGGCGATAGCCTGAGCAAGTCGGACCTCGAGTGAGTGAGTGAGGAGTCGAGGTAAGTTGGGATTAATACGATACTGTATTTTGGAGGCTTAAGATTATGCTTGGTTGTGCTTGTTAGGTAGTTGAATGTGTGTATGTGCTTGATTATAGGTAATGGGTGATGCTATGATTCTGTTTGTTATTCTGGCATATATTGTATGAAATGATTGATCATCCTAAATTGGACATAATCAAATATACGACCAGCAATCATAGTCGGACATGCATGGCAACCCATTAAGGGAACTTAGGACTCTCCGGCCAAATACCGACCTCTTTGAAAGGGATAGCGCAGGATTGCATAATGGTTCCTTCTTCATCCTCAGTCGAACTAAGTGACAGGTGAGAAGGTTGCAGCGAAGGTGAAGCCAGTAGTTCGAAGGTAGTCGCGGGAGGAGTGAGGTCTCCATTGCACAAGCTTAGGTTTGGTCGTAAACTGTTACATTAATGGCAACTCCTTAACTGGGATTAGAGCGGGCGCAATTTCTTTAATCTCATGACGGGCTGGACAACGTCATGCGATGGTATTTGCTTGCACATATATTGCACTTAATAAGTTGATTGAAAACCTTGTTGTGTTTATGGTATATTTTTAAGTCTTCCATCCTAACTTACTAAGCTGTGGTTGCTCGTATTTCTATAGACGTCGTGCATGTGCTGGCTAAGAAGCGGCATATAACTACTCCAAAACTAGCAACTGCTGGATCCTGGGGAGTGAGGAAAAATATTTGAAGAACAAACATATATTCTTAAGGTCTAAGTTTTGTTTTATTTAGAATTTTTCATTTTTGAATAATGTAATAACTGAATTATAGTATATATATATATATAAATTTTCTCACTTTCTTAGGTAAATACTTTATCTAAATTACAAACTGTTTACTTCAAAACGGGTTAGTCGTGGACGCCTTATATAGATTAGGTCTAAAATAGCGGTTGTAAAGTTAACTTCTATCTTAGGATGGTTTACACTGTAGGGCTGTTATGACTTTGCCGCTTCGGGGAGTGATAGTAGTTGCATTAAGGGACAAAACCCTAGGACATTTGATTCTAAAATAGACAATACCTCGGTTTGTGGAGGTCTAGTCGGATAGTTACACTATGATTATGGTTATTAAGCCTAGTTAATCTCATCTATTAATAGCCAACATGATCCTATCAAAAAAATTAACAATCAATTCTCGTTTTTCTTAGAAGTGTTCATCAATAATAACTCTTAAGATGAGTCTTTAACGCTTTATTTCCTTTTATTTTTTTCTTAACATTTTTTACCTAATGTCGAGCCTAATTTTAATTTTCCTTTATTTATTTTATACTAAGTCCATCCTACTTAATATAAAATACTTCACATTAAATTAAATAAAAGCATTTTTCTTTAAAAGAAGTATATTAAAAATATTTTTAGGAGTTGTTGACTAATAAGACTGGTAAAAGATAGATCAAGGTTCCTTGGGTGAAGAAAATCCTAATTAGGTCATTAATCTGCTAATTTTCAAAAAAAAAAAAGGTATTTTAGAAAACTTTAACTAGAAAAATTAGATTCGCATGTTAACTTATTAAGATACTTACCATCATGTAAAAACTAAAAAAAAAAAAACTAATGGGCGTTTATTTTAAAAAATTTTCTAAAAAAAATGTGAAAATGCATGAAAATAATTTTTTTATTATTTTTATTACGAATTTTCCCAAAAAAAATTAAAAGAATTTTTTTTTCAAATTTTACGGTTATCTTGAAGATACGTACGTACTCACTAATTGGGATCAAATCAATTAAAGTTCTTATTTATTTTAGAAAAACTTTGGTGAGTTGGTTCTTTTTATTTAATAATAAGCCATATTTACTTTTTTTACCATTTTATCTTTTATTAAAAAAACCTTAAAAAGCCTTAATTTTTTATTCCCCAATTTTGAAAAACCCGTAAAAACAACTTTAATTTTTGAAAAGACCCTAAGTTAAGATTTTTTATTTTATTTTATGAAAAACTAACTAAGTGGGAAAAATAACTTCTTCTTTTTTCTAAAAACCCAAAAATTTCAAATCTATAAAAAAAAAAATCAATTTTTCTAAAGATGCAACAATCCTAAAAAGATGAAATTAATGCAGTTTTAACAAAAAATGCAATCTTTACAAAAACATGGAAAAAATATGACCTTTTACGATAAATATACAAAAGTGCAAAAGAAAAAACTTGTGTTAGTAAATATAATACGCTAATCTTTAATCTTGCAAATTATATCTTAACATGAAACACAAATATACACATAAAATATGCATATGAATATGCGAAAAAAAAAATAAGTAATTAATTAAAAATAAATAAATAAAATTACATGCTAACATTAAACACATGCACACAAAAAAAAAAAAAGAAAAGAAAACAAAGTTACTATAGGCCATTATTAATAAAAACTATAAAAGAAACATTATGAAACTAAGCAATTAAAATAAGAAAATAAATTTAAAAAATGAAAACCTACCTAATCCTATAATGCCTGGGTCGGACTTCGATCCACAAGCCAGTTCATGGGTAAGGATGGATTAGACTCCACGGGTCAAATTAGGTACTATCCAAGTCAAGAAGGAAAAGAGCAGTAGCACTTGAACCAACTTCACGCGGCAACTTCTAGCAAGCCAAACCAAATGAGTAGCTGTAGATTCATGTGATTTTGATTGATGATAAAGGGCTTAGACATGATGCCTTGATGAATGGTGGTGGTTAAGATTAGCAATTGGCAATGGTCCAATGTTGATGCAGTTAAGGATGTTTTAAAGCAAAAGAAAAGTGGTCTTAGAGGTTTTGGGGTGTAGGAAACTCAACTGTAGTGTTAGTCTTAAGTGAAAAATGATGTTTGATTGGGTTTTGTAGAATGGTTGTACATAGTAGGTTTAGGTCATGGTGGTTGTTGTGCAATAGTCACACATTACTATTGGTGTCATGTGTATGGTCGTATGGTCGTATGTTCATGTTGTTGTGCATATTAAGTCACTTGTTGTGGTGTGTGATTGTATGGATGGGGCTATAATTGGGTCGTGGCTATGACCTGGTGGTTGAGCATGGAGTGTGGATAGGTTTACGCTTAGTCGTAGGGCTATTTACGTAATGGAGGGTGGGTTAGCCTACTATATGTATGAGTGTATTTGTAAGTTTAGTACTCTGTTACGGCACTTACAAAAAATAGCATGAAAAAAAATTACTTCAAATGATGGGTTAAATGACACTAACTAATCCTGCTGTATGTATATATGTATCTGTGAGTTTAGTACATCGTTAAAGTCAATGAAAAAGTTGAAAATGAATAAGGAGTCGGACTATGCTCATTTTTTGCACATAATTTAAAATAGCAGAGGGATTGATACTACTGGGATAGAAATTGTTCACAAGCATCCAACATATTACTAAGGCAATGTGCACTATGAGTTAATGCCCATCAAGGATGACGAAGATGTAGAAAACTTTATGGAGATGGCTGAAGCGTTCAGTAAATGAAGTATACAATACATTTATGTTCGAATAAGTGGGTAAAGTAGTGTGGGCCTTAGTAATAATCCCACGAACATTGCATCCCAATAAGTGCACTCTTTTAGAATTGATTTTCCCATGATCAATGAGAGTTAGTTTAATTCTATAGTACAAGACATAGTGTAGGATGATGCTGTGAACATTAATGCAAACAAGGAAGCACTTGATGCAAAGTATGTAGAAATTTAGTAAGAAGACCTAACTTACGATCCTTATATGGAAAAGATTGATATAGGTTTCAAGGGAAGTGACGACAAAGATGATGAGGATGAAAGTGAAGAGGAAGGCGATGGGAATGAAAAGGAAGGTGAAGGCAATGATGATGATGGTGGAGACAGGATGGGTTTTGATGTCTTAGTAAGCCATGTGTTTATAGCCAATCTATTTGTGCTCATGCCAGTCCCTGTTCAATCTCCTATAACACAACATAACCAGCTTATTGTAAGAGATCCAATCCTGTTCCTGAATATGGGTAGTGATAGTAGATATGCTACTTTTGAAGATGAACAGAATGCGCAGTACAGCAACACAGCTAACAGTGAGGATTTGAACATCGATATGAGATTCGGTACTAAAAAAAAGCTATAGGATATGGTGAAGAATTATAACATAAAGCGGCATTACAACTTTCGAGTACATGAATTAGACTCAACATTATAGCACATTCACTATACAGAAAAGGCCAGTTGATGTAAGTAGAGGCTAAGAGCATGTAAGAAGCAGGTGTATGGCATGTTTGTCATAATGATTCTAAAGGGACCATACACATGTATTAACCTAATAATAAGACAAGATTGTCCTCGAATAGATAGTAATTTTAATGGCCAGGCACTTCATTGGAAATGTCATCACGAAACCTGATATTACTATTGCAGACTTGGGATAGAATATTTAGAATGAGTTTGGATACACAATGACCAGAAGGTAAGTGTTTAAGGGGAAGAGAAAAGCAGTTAAGATGGTATATGGTAATTGGGAGAAGTCGTATAAGGAACTTCCAAAACTTTTAAACACAATCAAAATAACAAACCCATGATCGAAGATGAAGTAGGGGTAGAAAGGTTTCACAGAGCCAGTTGTATCTGAGATGAAGTAGGTGTTTTTGACATTTGGACCTTGTGTACATGCATTCAGATACTATCGTCCTATCATTTGCATGAATGATACCTTTTTGTATGATAAGTACAGCCATAAGTTGCTCATAGCATACACAATTGATGGAAATAACTACATCACATCATTGGCTTTTTGTACTCATTAACATGGAATCCGAGGGGATGTGGTCTTGGTTCCTTCAGAATTTAAAGAAGTATGTAGTTAGTGAATGGCAAGAGATTATATGCTTGATCTTAGATAGACATATTGGTATCAAGAAGGCTTTTGACAATATGAATAATAGTTGACAACCATCCTTTGCGATATAAATATACTGCATAAGGCACATAGCTAGTAATTTCAACTGCAAACATAAAAACTAGGCTTATAAGAAATTAGCAACCACTACAGGCATGCAGATTTAACATTGAAAATTTACCACTTTGATGGAAGAGATGTCGAGAGTAAAGGATGACTCTTTGCGTTAGTTTGCAAAACTTAGCATTAACAAGTGGGCATTGTATGCAAATGGTCATTACAAGTCTGGATACATGACATTCAACATTGTTGAGAGCTATAATGCGGTTCTTAGAGATTCTCATGGCTTACCAGTTGCAGCTTTAGTAAGAAGGATTTTCTATCACCATGTTACGTTATGGGAGAATAAGGAAGAAAAAATTTCAAATGCCTTGGTGGGGGGTAGGGTGTACACTATATATGCATAACGATTGATAGAAAAATGGTGATGGAGGGCAAGTGTACATAAGGTTACTAATTACAGTAGGTGCAATGAACTATTTGAGATGAAAACTGGTAACCGAAGGGAGCTAAATGGAGTGATAAAGGGTGGTGGTTAGGTTCACACCATGGACATGGATAATCAACATTTTACGTGCCGAAAATGACAAATGTATAGAATTTCTTACTCCTACGCATTCACAGCTGCAGCGGAGTTTATGACGAACGCCTTGTAAGCCCTGCAATTAAATGTTCAAGAGTTGGCATGTGAAATTTAAGGTGATCGGATGAATTATCCGATCAAGTCTAAATTTTACGACAAAGGTAGAAATATTAGTAAAAATAATTTTGTAAGTTTGGATTTAGAAAAATAAATAATTAAATATTATAATATTGAATTATAAATATATTACTCGTTATTTATCGGAAACACGTAAAACGAATCCGATAGCTAACGAATTGATGGAGATAAATTATATGCATACTAAAAATCATAAAATAACATAAATAATATTTGAGAGTATTTACTTACACTATATATGTATTTACGTGTAGATAAAATACGCGAAATTATTTAAAATACTCGAAATATATTAAAACAATAATAATTAATTAAAGAAAAATATGAAAAAGCGAAGAAAATTCCAGAACAGGGGCATGGTAAGTTGCAAGTGAAAGAAAGAAAATCAACCAATAATAATTAACCAAATGAAAAGCAAAAGAAAGAAAAGATAAGGGACAAATGGCATATATTAATTCCTTAACCTAACTAAACAACCTTATAAATTAGAGGACCCTCTTCTATAATTCATTTTGCTTTGTTAGGAAGTTATAAAAATTAGGGAGAGAACAAGAAGAGAGGAAAAGGTATTTTTACAAAAAAATAACAAAATATAGTGCAAATAAGGCATTAGAAGGAAAGTGACACTCGACGACAACTTGAGAGTGGACGGCTACAACCACTGAACGATGGTGGCAATGCCCAGACTGGTTGATAAGGCCAGGGTGGTCGGTGGTGGTTGAAGCTGGCAAAGCTGGTAAGTCTAAATTTTCTTTTGATTTTGTTTAATTTAATTAAAATATCAAATGATTATGGAAAATTGTGAAATTTATTATTCTAAAGTATTTTTGTATGTAGATTTAGGAAAAAATGTTAGATCGATAAAATTAAGTCCCTAGATATACAATGCTTAAGAAATCCTTAAACTTGAATTGGTTTTTTATACTGATTTAAATAACCCTTAGTGTAGTTTTAACTTGAAAATTTTTGTGTAGACTATTTGAGATACATATTACAAAGCTATGAAGATTTTTTCTTAAAATTAATTTTCTAAATTTTATTTAATTTTTAGGCCCCAAAATCATGCATAAAAGGTAATTGTGGGCTTAATTTTGTAATTTAAAGTTAATTTATTGAAAATTATGATTTAGTATGTTAATAGATATCCTTTGATGTTAATTACTGATGCAAGATGATATTTGGGGAGTTAGAGTGTTAATTGTGTATAATAATAAATGAATAATGGGTAAAAGTAAATAATTAAGTTAAATTTATGATTTAGGATTAGTTTGATTTATATTCCGATTTATGGTGTAATCGAGTGTTTTGGAATGTTAGTTAGTGATGAGAGATAGTATTTGAAGTGTTGAGAATGTTAGTTGTGCATATTATATGCATATTGAGTAATAATAGGTAATATGTAGATATAGGAAATTAATAAATAGAAAATAATACGTCAAAACTTATAATATGATAATAATAATATATAATAAATCTGATATGACATATAAGTTTAGGAAATTATGTGAAAAATGTGGGTTATATTCACATTGAGAATAAATATGGTATCTAAGTATAGTTAGATAAATTTCACATAATGACTTAGAATGAATTTATAGAGTTTACAAATAAAAACAGTAACTAGAAGCTAAATAGAACTTAATTGAGAAATTGATTCAAAAATTGAATCAAAAACTAGTTTAGAAGTAGTTTAGTCATAGGAAATACAAAACTTAAATAATTGAGTAAAATTATAATTTTAAATTAAAAACTAAAGATATAATGTTTCTATATATATATATATATATATATATATACATACACATACATATGTATGAGTGGTATGTTAAAATAAGGACAATTTCTAAATCAAAAACTTATTCAAAAGTAGAAATAAAATTAGAGTTAATATAGGCATATTAAATAATAAGTCAAAAACCTAAATCAAAGATTAGATTATACTCATCAAATAAACCGTAAGGAAAGATTAAAAGGCATTTAAAAGACTTACAAACAAAGGGTAATAAAAAGGTAAATTAGAACCTAATTTAGAAGTTGAATTAGAATAAGAAGCAAATTCGAAACCTAACTAAATAAGAGAAGTAATCCTAAGAGACTTAGATCTAAATCACTAAATATAGTAAGACCCTAAACTAAAGATAATCATAATCTATACTATAAAATAAAACTTATCTATAGTAATTATATGAGGACTACAACAACCTTTGCATTATAGGGATTTTCGGCGATGGCTTGTGCAACTCGCATCTTAAGTGAGCAAACAAGAAGTCAAGGTAAGTTAGGATTAATATATTACTATATTTCAGAGTACTAATTTATAGTACTCGTGTACGCTAGATAGTTGATTGTGTACATGCCTATATGTGCTTATTTTTAAGTTTGATGATATGATTTTAGTTTACTGCTCTAACTTGTTTGTGCTTATATGATTTGTTTGAAATTATTAACCACCTTAAACTGGATCTAATTAAATATATAACTTGTAATTTTAAATCAAACCTACATAGCAACCCATTAAGGGAAATGCTAAGGTTCTTCGGCTAAATTCCGACCCCTTCGAAAAGAATAACATCGGATAGCATAATGGGTCTCTTCTTCATTTTTAGTTGAATTAAGTGACATGAGAGGAAATCATGGCAAGGGTGAAGTCAATGGTTCGAAGGTAGTTGCAGGAGGAGCAGTATCTCCATTGCATAAGCCTAAGTTTGGTCATAGACTATTGCATAAATATAAAAACTCTTCAACCTGTATCAGAGCGAGTATAATTTTTTTAATCTTACAATGAATATGATAATATCGTATGATGGTATTTGCTTGTACATGCATTGCATCTAAATAATTTAGTTAATAACCTTATTTGTATTTAATATATAGTTTTAACTCTCATCTTAACTTACTGAGCTGTTGGTTACTCACATCTCTGTAAATGTTATTGTAAGTGTTAGCTAAGAAGTGGTTTATATTTACCTTGAAGCTAGCAACTACTGGATCTTAGGGAGTGAGGAAATACATCTAAAGAATAGATATATTTCTAAGGTTGTAGCTCTTACTTTAGAATCTTTTGTTGTTTAATAAAGTATTACTTAGGTAATATAATACAATGAAATCTTGTAAACATTAATTATAATATTTGAATCATAACATATATATATATATATATATATATATATATATATTCATAATTTCTTAGGTAAATAATTTGTTTACTTTATAAACTATTTATTTCAAAGAGGGTTAATTGTTGACGTCATATCTAAATCAAGTTTAAGATAGTAGCCGTAAGATCAGCTTTCTTCCTAGAATGATTTGTACAATAGAATTGTTACAACTTTGCCAATTTAGGGCATAATAAGCCTTAAATTATATTAGCCCCTAGTACAAGTGGACACACCAACTTAACGTATACCAAAGACATTTTTACCCACTTGGTGACAAGATTAATTGGCTAGAAATGGACTATCCAAAGCTCAAACCATGGTTTAAGTTGAAGAGAGAGAAAAGCAAGCCGAGGATTAAATGTTACCATATGGAGATGGATGTATGCAAAGTGCTTGATAAGAATGGATGTAGTTATTGTTGAAGGGAAAGACATAACAGGTGTAGATGTTCGTATCTCAATAGGGGGCTGGTAAATCGTATTGTTATAATTTCCATACGCATATGCATAAATTTATTGTTCATTTACATTATCTAGCCATTTCATATTACTTGTAGTGTTGCTAATGAATATTAAACACTTTTGTAGATTCAATGGATCCAGGACCCAGCGATACTTCGATTTTGGGTGAGTAAGCATCTCATTGCTCTCAAGATGTATAGAAGGGACAAGTACATAATTTACGACTTTCAGTACTAATTCAATACGTCGTTCAAATGCTCATCTACTAATACTAATGTCCATTTGACTCAATATAGGCATTAGGCATTCTCACAGTTAGACGGCGTGAGTTAGCCATGAAGCATGAGGAGGAGCGCATCCCATTGGATCGACGTATGATGTCGTACTTAGAGGAGGCAAGATTTATGGTTATTAGCCAACTTCCATTCATCCAAATGGACTAGCACCTGATTACTAGCCTAATAGAGAGGTGGAAGCTAGAGATTCATATGTTTCCCATGGTGCATGGTAAGATGATCGTGACGTTGTAGGATATTGAGGTCCAGCTAGGACTTCGAGTTGATGGTGCCACTATCATTGGTAGCACCAACATGACTTGGGCAAACATGGCGAGAAACTTGTTTGGTGATGTTCTACCTTCTGAAGATGCCAAGGTCGAACGCATGCAACTATTGTGGCTAACTAGCAGATTTAGGATTATAACGAGTAATATAAATGGGGAGACAGTGAAGCGTTACATCCGTGTGTATATCCTCCAACCAATTGGGGGATTCTTATTTGTAGATAAATCTTCTAGCTACGTTCATCTCATGTACCTTCCATTGCTGGAGGAAATTTGGATGGCGGGGACATACAATTGAGGATTGGCCTATCTTACATGGTTGTACCAATAGTTATGCAACGCTGTATAATCTGATATATCTGAGATAAGAAGGCTGATAATTCTACTTTAGATTTGGGTATAAGACCATTTCCTACATATTATACCCCTCAATAGGTCTGGCTTTACGATTATAGGGACCAACTTACATAGTCCAATTGTATTGTGAGGTATTCGACTTGCAAACTAGTCATCAGGTACACTCTTTGCCCCTTTACAAAACTTTCATGTCAAACATGTTAATTTTTGCTTTTCTAACTCATATATAATTCATTGCAGGTTATATGGCAACCTTACTCCGATGACTTACTTCAGCTCCTACCCCCTATATGCAAGATTGATTGAGAGGTATGGACAGTTAGGGTACCCCTCGTCTACTTCCATATCATCGAGTTCTACTTCTTAGATTGTTTCATCCAACTGTTTAAGGGCTTTCAGATAGAGCCTCAGCCTGTTCAAACTAACGAGTAGCTATATCGGCACAATCTTAGAGGTCGTACGGAGATTGACTGGAGAGTAGTACATGATGGGTACTTCCAACAGTGGGTAGATTAGCACTCGTAGATCGTTAATCTACATCCAGTTTTCGGTGTTGACCCCGAGTCTTTGTAGTGGTATAAGCATTACACCTAGTGACACATTACGCACTTAGGTACGGTAATGGGTTATCTGGTAAGTACAATCAACATAACTATTTATGTCCAACCCCATTTATCTTGTTATATGATTGCTAATTGTTTTTCATCCACATAGGTTGACATCTTACAGTTAGTTCAATTGATCGATGACAAAGGGATGGCTCACCAGATTGTTGTAGGAGGCTTATAATTCCTAAAGGATCATGGTGGTATTGCTATGCACCATCCCCTTTCACAAAATCCATCACTTGATGAAGGTGCCCAGCTTGAGCCACCTACACCTTAGCTGTCGCATAAGAGAGTTCATACCAGGAGAGGTAGGGCTAGAGTGAGACGAGAAAAGGGTCAAAGGGATCCAGATGTTCCATCCGTTGAGTGACATTACATTGACTTAGGTGAGATTAGATCCAGCTTAACAGCTTCCCATATTACACTACCCTCTCATCAGCCTTCGGGGGTCTATGGTACATTGGTGGTGCCCCTAAAAGGGTATACCATGTGTCACACCTTGAATAAGAAAAGTCATAACAGTCCCGCCGTGTAAACTAATCTAAGATAGAAGCTGACCTTACAGCTGCTATCATAGACGCAGTTCACACAAGGCGCATAACTCAACCAGCTTGAAATGTCTGTTCCGACACCTGTTAATAACCAAACCTGTGGTAGAGCTTTTACAAGATACTTATTCTATACAACCTACTGTTTAGTATCACAAAAGTATTTAAACAAACGTTTCACGTCCAAAGGTAAAGTTTACAAATCAGAGTTTATTAAAAACCACAAGTTTTGTGCTCTATATACAATAAGTTAGAAAACTAGTAGGCTCCCAGGGAATTCCTAATTAGTTTTTCTCAAAAGTTAAAGACAAGTCAAGAGCTTAGGTTCAGTTAATTCCTCGATCCTCACTTTCCCACACAGCAGCACACTAACTTGGGAATGGTGGTACCTGAACATCTTGTCTTTACTCAACACCTGTAAAAGAGTCTGTAGGGATGTGGGCACAACTAGCTCAGTAAGTGGGACGGAGTCAGAAGAGTACTGTACAATTACAAATAAGGTTAATAATCATGATGAAATGTAATGCAATCACTCAAATGAAACATCGCACAGTGTTAACCGGTCCATTGTGAGGTTAGAGAAATTGCATCCGCTCCAACCCAGATTGAGGAGTTTCATCGCGACTCAAATCAAACCAAACTCGGGCTTGTGCAATGGAGAATACCCTCCTCCCATGACCGTCTTCGAACCACGGCCCCCAACCTTGCCGCGACCTCCTCGCCTGTCACTTAATTCGACTAAGGATGGGGAAAGAAGCATTTCAGCTATCCTCATCGAAGAAAGTCGGTATTTAGCCTAACACTCTTAATCGTTTCCCCTAACGGGTGATTATGCATATCCAATTACATTTTAGTCGAATAACCGTTAGTGTTATTCAGGGGTGACCAACAAGTTCACACAATACAGAATCTATGCAAATATACAGAACAGCACACTAAGGAATTGGACTCCTATCATAACCGAGTATCATTCACATACATAGCATGCGCATGATCATCTAATTACAAACACAACTAGAAGTACTCTTGGATCCCCGAATACTTTAAATAGTACCCCAACGAGCGGTGAAGCCACAATCCCAACTTACATGTTTAGACGTTCGCTATTGCTGACTTGAATTGTCAACTGTCTTTGTATTGGAAGGTCTTAATTACACAAAAGACCCAAATTCAGTTTTCGTAATAATTACGAAAATATTAGGGTTTAATCTAAAATGGTTATATTTATATATATATATATTATTTCCATAATATATAGTCATGTTATTACTATATATCGAATTAAATTATTAGTTATTGATACTGCACATCATATATACTATTACGTATTATACATCATTTCGATCGCATCGAAATGTACTTTTTATTTATTAATTCACGTTTAAATTTTGGTAAGGTTACCGAAATATGTATATTCTTGAATATGATATAGTCACAAGCTAAATTACTTAAGGCTGTCCGATTTCAACAAAATTAGTGTCATTGGGTTCGTATAAACTTAACGACACGTTTTACGAATTCTGTTTCTAGAGATGGCTTTTAACGGGTAGTTTGAGTTTTTAATACAATTCTACATAATTATATAAAAATGATCGTATTATACATAATTTACATTATTAAATTATTTTTTTATCTAATTTGTCCTTATATTGTAACAATATAAGTATTACTAAATTCTAATACGTCTAAAGTGTATCCCGATCAGAAAATATTAATAAAGAAAATAAAAAACTCCATTTAATCCAATCTGATCAGCAATCCTTTATATAGTTTTTTATTTAACTATTTAATTCATTTTAGTCTATTAATATTACAAATACACCCCAACTTGTAATTTAAGCTATTTTACTTAATAAATTTATAATAAATAGTTCGGGTTATCAAATAATTCCCCAAAAATTTCTATAGACTTCTAAAAATATAGGAAATTCAGTTATCACTTGGTTTCAAGTTTCTGACCTATTGCCTATATTTTCATATTGACGATTTTACCCCTAAATTATGATAAATTATCCAATTATAATTCTTTTAGCACCAAATTAATTTCAATCTGACTCAATACTATTACTATTTATTATAGATCAGTACATGTCCATTTCATCAATTAATTTCATAATTTCCTATTAAATTCATAATTTCAGCCTATTTTCGAGCTAATTTCAAGCCTAAAAATGCAATAAATATTAAAATTATTCAAATAAAAATTTGGGCTACATAGCAATTACCTATATATCATAGACATCCTACACAAAAATTTTCAGCTAGAAACAAGATCATATAGTACATTTATTTTACAAATATAAATTCTGGTGAATAATAGATTTCTTAATAAAATATATTAAATATTACGAATTTTTAAAAAATAAAAATATCACATGAAAGCATGTCTAAAATAACCTAAGTACAATTTTTTTCATAATTTTCTAGGCGGATTTACTATTTTTTTAGAAATTATTGAAAAACAAGGCAGGAAATTGACTTTGGTGTTCTTGGGTGTTTTGGTGGCCGGCGGCGGTTGGGCGGTTGTCAGAACGCCTAGACGCTGGGGGTACTCTTTGGTGGTAGAGTGGCATAGTAACAGATCAAAGGAAACCCTAAGAACTAACTTAGCTTGGTAATTGCTCTGTTTTTTTCTTCTTCTTTTTTTATTTTCTACGATTTTTTTCTAATTTTTCTTTCTGTTGTTTCTGGTTCCAAAAGATGCAAAGTGATTTATTCAACAGATTTATAGTGGTTTAGGTCGGTTCCTTTATTTATTTATTATTTATTTATTTTTTTCTTGCTTTTTCCTTCATTAATTATAAGTAAGAGGTGGCATTGGCTTATAAATTCACCTTTTGATTCAGCAATTATCCAGCTTTGATGTTTTCTAGAAATCTCCAAGTGTGAATTAGCAATTAGAAGGCTTTTGAATAATATTTTGCAATTTTTTTTAGGTATTTTGAGTATATTTTATTAATACTTAATTATTTACTTAATATACGAGTATATATTCCTTGTAAATATCACACGTAATATATAACTATACTCATATAATTAAGTTTCTAACATATATTTTATTTTTAGGATATGTTCTAAGGTTAATTTCATGAATTCAACACAATAAATATATAATTACATAATTTAGGGTTAATTTACGGGTATAATTATTATTTATACCGGGTATACTCATAAAATTACGTGTATTTTTATGTAGTAAATTATACTATATTATCTCATTTTATAGCTCAATTAACTTATCTCTAAGTTCTCGTTACAATCTAAGTTCGGTTTTAGGAGTTCCGAACATTTTAGTGTTTTATTAAATATTCCAATTTCTAAGGGCAAAATTGGGATTTCGAGTCATTATTACTAAAATCTAACTTCACTGTAATATCTCGACTAACTTTTTCATTCTAGTCATAAGGTTTAGGCTCAATTGGATAAGTTTCCCTAAAAGTCCTAAATCTAAGCTCGGTTGTCCTAAACTAAATTTTGGGAGCTTACACCATGCACTCTCAGAGTTCCACCATGAGTAAAAGGGTCACCTAATATATGGCTACCTTCACATGTTAGCCCTTTCTTGCCTAATAACTTCTTAAACTCACCGGCTAAGCCTTCTATCTAAGTAACAATCATCTCTATTATCTGGATATGGTGCATTTTTAGGTCGGCATAAAGATCAACGTTATATTTTATTTCATTTTTTTTACATTTTGATTATAATAACAACTGATGTACTTAGATCATGATTAAATTTTATTTTTTTATTGCATTTTGAATATATGTATCTGTAGTATCGATAGATGAAAATATGGCTCATCTACATTACAAGAGTTTGATATTCGTATTTGAATGAAAACATAACTGCAAATTCATTATATTTTGAAAATTTGTGTTCATCTAATTTTTTATGACAATTACATTCCTATAATGAGTTTACATATGACAAAACTGCATTAGAGTCGCATGCCCCCTATGCGACTTCATGACATATTCGCATGTATAGCATGTGATTTTAGTTGTGAAAATGCTGCACTAAAGTTGCATGGGGGAAATGCGAGTTCAATGTAAATAACTTTATACTGAAGTTGCATGCCCCCCATGTGACTTTAATACAAAATTTTGACCAACTGTGAAGTCGCATGCTCTAAGACCTATTTTTGTATTAACTTTTACTTAGGACCTATTTTCGTGTTATTTTTTTGTAAATGCGCTAATGGCGTATTAAACTCGTGCATCTATTTGCTTATGGGTTAGGGTTATGTCAACGATGGAGAGAGAGTTAAAGAGAGTGTGACAATTTTCAATGAGATAGAGAGAGAGTGGTTATAAGTGTTTGTAATTGTATATTCTTTAGTTAAATTTGATTGCATGCCTACATCTTTTTTTTTTTTGTTCAATTCCTCATATAAACATACTTAGATTAGGGTTTTTATTCTTGATAACATCAAATCGCCACCACTAGTTTCAAAAGATAAACCATAATATTCACCTTAATTTGATATGATATTTATGCATTTAATGTAAATCTTTTAAGATAAATGTATCTTGATGAAGTAGCAAACAGATTTGCATCGATATTTAGTAATGATTTATCAAAACCAGATCGAATTTGATTAAAAAAAAAAATTGGATCCGATCTCCTCTCTTTCTCTTTCTCTTCCTCGCGCCTAGTTGCTTATTGAGAGAAGATGATGCCTATTACGTGATGGTCACATGACCGGATGCAAAAAGAAAAAAAAAAGGAAACACATTACTAAAGTATGTATGGGAATTGAACTCACAACCTGCATTTCCCTATCCAAGTTCGTGCACAAGACCACTAAGCTTTTGCTCTGTTCTCATTAACTTATGTATTGAGGTTATCCTTAAACTATAATGCTTAGCCTAACTTTAATTTTTAATTTTAAACCTTGGCCTAATTTGCTTTAGTTGGTTTTAAATTGACCCAAATACACCAATATAATCCTAAAATACTGACATGTCAAAATTTTTATTTTAACAAATTTTGAGTTTTATTTTAATTACTTCAATTAAACAATTATTTTTAAATTAGATAAAAGTACACTTTATGAGCTCAAATATTTTACTAGATTATTTTAAAAAAAATATTTTTTCTAATGAAGCCTAATATATTTTTTGAATTCTACTTAACCTGACCCTAAATGACTTATTGACTTCACTCGAATGCATTTAGCACTTTTATCTTTTCAATTTTTTAAGATATTTTCTATTTTTCAATTTTTAGGGTTTAAATTTTTTTTTATGCATTTATTTTTTGTAAACCCAGCAAAAAATTAAAATAAAAAATCAAGGATGGAGAAAATGAAGTGTCTATACCGAGCTCTTATACTTTTACATAGGAAGGAGAAATCAAATTCAGTTTATTACGTTGATTTGATTTGATGTCCACATATCTATTGTTATACAGCCTAAGAATTAAGTCCTTTCAATAGCATTCACAATTTTTTCTTCTCCTAATTTTAAATGCTCATAATTTCTTTCTTCATGATGGTGTGACCCACATGATTTACAAGGGATTGAATGATATTAACATGAACACTCCTAAGTTGACAGGTGTGGTCTTGGGTATGCTCTTTGTTATCGTTCCATTTTGGCCTTTAAATTTGTTTGTTTTGTTTACAGGTCTCCCATCTCATTACCTTAAGGCTATTGAAGACTCATCCTCGAATCTTGTTTGTTTTTGCCTTTAGAACCTATAAAAAACTTATCACATTTTCCCTTTGGTACAACTTGCATAAATAAATTCTATTTCTTCCTTTAGTTTCCACTCAGAATTTTGTGGTCTTTTTGCATTTCCTCCTTAGTCATAAGTGATAGTATAGTCTTCTAGCCATCTTTCTTAAAGAAATAATAATTGACCCTTCCATCATAAATTATACTATACCTCTGTCTAATTGCCAAGGCTTACTAAGTAGGGTATGGGCTACCCTCCAAGAAAGTACATCACAAGTAATTATGTTAGAATATTTTCCTATAGAAAAAGGAATTTGTACTTACCTTTCAACTCAAACTCTGTCTTTCTCATTGAACCACTCTAGACTGTAAGGAGTAACATGTAAGGTAGTCTTTAGGCCTATCTTTTTCACACACTCACTTGAGGTTGCTTTGCACAATTCCCTCTATTAATGATCATGGAGCAATTTTTTCCCTACATTAAACGAGTGTAAAACGGATTTTCTCGCTACTCAGCGTTGGAACTTACCTTAGCTAATAGTACATTTCTTAACACTAAACTCATTACTAGTCCTTCAACTATCTTCACTTCATCTCATTCAAATATTATTGCTTGTCTTTCAAGTAATGCCAAGTCTCCTTATCATCCTCTTTAGTATCCACTTCAAATTTTGGAATGTCACCCTTAGCCACTATAATAACTCCTATTAGGACATTTGATGCGATATGCCTAAAACCTAGACACTTAAAACACTTCACTTCATTCATTTTCTTCCTTATTTGTCTTTACTCATCTTCCAATGGCTTCTATAAAATTGGAGTTTTCACAACACCACTACCATTCCCCTTCTTTACCTTGTATATAGGTTATTCTTTGTCAACCAAACCAGACTGTTGTATTAAAGCCTTGGAATTAGTCCTCTTCAATTGCTTCTCAATCTTGCTAACTAATTTAATAACATCCTTTAAGCTATTTTATGATGGCAAGACAAGATTATCAAATAACTCATACCTTAACCATGAGGTGTATCTAGCCATAGCTGTTGCAATGACTTTATTGCTTCACATTTAATAGTTAATGTTTCAAACTCTTTAGTATATTCATTAATACTCATATTACCTTGCTTAAAAGTTTGTGACCTGAGATACATTTCATTCTGGTAGTTTTGAGAAATGAAACGCCTTTACATCAACCTCTTCATTAACAACCAAGTTTTCACCTCCTCTTCTCCATCTCTCATCCTTTAGGCTTTCACACTCTCCTAACAAATCCATGCATACGGAGACAATTTCAAAGATGCTAACTTTACCTTTGTCCATTCATCTAGTTCATAACATCAAAATAACTTCTTTATCTTATACTCCTATTTTATGTAATCTATAAGCCCTAAAGTTAAGTCAAGAGGTCGTAGGATTGAACTGAGAACACAAGGTTTAGGATGATCGATTAAATGATCCGATTAAATCCAAATTATAAACTATTGAGAGAAATATTAATAAAAATAACCCCGTAAACTTGAATTTAAGAAAATAAGTAATAAAATAGGAGACTATAAAATTTTCAAATTTTAAGTATAATAATTGCTAATTACCGAAAAGGCGAAAAGTGTAATCTAATAACTAATAAATTACTAGAGATAGATTATATGTATACTAAAAATTATAGAATGACCTAAATAATAATTAGGAATATTCACATGTACCTCACATGTATTTACATGTAGATAAAAATACGCGAAATTACCTAAATTGACTAAAAACTTAGTAAATAATTAAAGAAAATTATTAATTAATTGTGGAAAAATAAAAAAAAATCAGAAGGGTATGGAATAATCCAAATCTAGTTGTGGCAGGTCAGGATCTGAAAAAGAAAAATTACCTAATTAGAATTAAGCAATACACAAGCCAAAAATCAAGGAAATGGGGCAATGTCATGTCTAATTAATGCATATTAATTACCAAAAACGTCTATAAATAGGGGAAAAATTCACAGAACACCTTTGGGCAGTGAGGAATTGGAGAAAAATAAAGAGACTCGAAAATTCAAGAGAAAATCCAGAAAACAAAAAAAGAAAAGGAAACTGTGCAGTTAGGGCCAGTGAGCCAAACCCATACTTTACCACCACCTGGGACCGAGCCACCACCACTACCCTACTCCAGACCCATCGTCTAGGCCGGTCGACACACTTGGACCGGAGTTGGATGACCAAAAAGCATCGAATCGGTGAGTCCCTTATTTGCCCCGATTTTGTATAATTTCGTAAAATTAGTTATTTTGCTTAGAAAATTATGAAACTTGTTATTTTGAGGTTTTATTATATGTAGATTTAGGGAAAAATAGTGATTTAGTTTAATCACGTCTGAAAATATAGGATTCTTAACAAATGGAACAAAACCGAGTATGATTAGAACTAAAAATAAATAAGCTTAGGAGTGTAGTTTAGAGCTCAATTTTTTTCCGTAGAATGCTTATATGATATAGAACAGTGCTATGAAGCCATTTTTCTAAAATTATTTTTCGAAATTTTTAAGTTAATTTTTAGTCCTAAAATGATGGAAAAATTGGATAATTTTGGGTTAATTAGGTGATTAAGATACTAATTACTGATTTAGATAGTAATTAGATGTTTAGGGATGTTAATCTCTGATGTGGAAACCTAATCCTAACCTTTGGAGTATTAAGTATAGTTAATTTAAGAAATTAGGTAGTTATTGCAAGAAATTAGTAATATGTGGAATTGAAAATTAATAAATCTAAAAAATTAAGGTTATTTAGATAATATTATAATAAAAATCAGAATAATACTAAATCTGAAATAAAAATTTAATTTTAGGTAATTGTATAAAAATGTAAAATTTTCTCACATCGGGAATAAATTCGATATCCCAATTAAGAATAACGTGTACCGAATAGTTTAGAATACTAAATTAAAACTCAATAGGATATTTGAATACTCGAGCTTAATGTGATTAATTTCACATTAGGATTCGAGCATAGTTACAACTTAGGAATCAAAATTATAATCTAATTTAGGGTCTGAACCTTAAAATAGAGTAGAAAGAATTATTAGTATATAATAGGTATACATGGAAAAAGGAGTTAAATTATAACTTAAAATATGAATCCTTAAAGCATAAGTACTAAAAAGACCTATTTGTATTATAGGACACCCGAAGACAAATCGGCTTGCAACTAAGCAATCGGGTGATTGAGAAATTCCAAGTAAGTTGGGTTATTACTTATTGTAATAGAGTACTATTTGTATGGTACTCGGAGACTTAGGATTGTATATGGTTGTGATTGTAAGTAGTTTATGCATGTGTTTGACGTATCTGAATTCGTGCTGAAATTGTGGTATGATAGATTTTGTGTTATGATTGAATTAGTGTGAATTGTTTGAAAACCCTAAATGAAATTTAATCTTATTCGACTTTAATGACCAAAAATGCCATGCATTGCAACCTGTTTAGGGATCATTAGGATTCTCTAACCAAATACAGGATAGCACAAGATTGCATAATGGTTCCTTTTTCATCCTTAGTCGAACTAAGTGACAGGAGAGGAGGTCACGGCAAGGGTGAAGTCAATGGTTCGAAAGTAGTCATAGGAGGAGCGAGGTCTCTATTGCACAAGCCTGGGTTTGGTTGTGAGTTGCTACATAACATGGAACTCCTCAACCCGAATTAGAGCGGGTGAAATTTTTCTGATTTCACAACGGATCGGACTACGTTGTGTGATGACACTTGATTGTTGCATTGCATGAAAATAATTGATTAATAATCTTATTTGTGCTTGTATGCATTCATGAGTCTCCAATTCAACTTACCGAGCTGTAGTTGCTCAGACCTTTATAGATCCTTTTACAGGTCCTGATTTCTGAACTCTTCAAGTAATATGCCGCCTTACATTACCCAGAGGTTAGTCCTTTTTGAAGCCGGGGGTGTGAGGATCAATTTATTTAGTAATGATGTGTAGCTAGAGTGTCTTTGTAGTTAAGGATAAAAGACTGATAGTTATTATGTAATTTAGTGAACTGTTGTGTTTATGTAAAACTTCTTGGGAAGCTTTATGGACTTACATATAATTATACATGTTTATTAAAAGTTTGTAATATTTATCATAATTGTAGTTTAACTGTTAATCGGACTGTTTACTTCAAAGTGAGGAGTCATCGACGCCTTTTGTTGATCATGTTTATGGTAGGCACCGTAAGGCCAGTTACTATCATAGAATGGTTTACATGGCAGGACTGTTGTGACTCTGCAACTTCGGGGCATAACATAATCATTAAATGTACCATTGCTAGAAAATATTGATATTTTCATCTTAATCACATTGAGACCTAAGTTAATATTATTGTGACCCCCTTTCTTATCTTACTCATTATCACTGTAACGAGTCCTTCCCCTATACTCATAATTATCATTTCACCTAATGATGAAATTGTCATGGACCTCCTCCTCTATATCTACAATTGATCTCCTATTTTCCCCATGACTCCATGCTTTACAAGTGAGTTGCCCTCTCTCTTGATCTTGATCTCTAGTCATTATATAGTTCATAGACTTATTTAGATGCCTCATTTACTCTTCTAAGCCATTCCACCTTTGAACACTTACACTCACTCACTTTGAGCTAATACTACGATTCAAAGACCCTTACTTACCTCTATTTCCACTAATAGTTATTACGCCCCAAAGTCATAGAGTCCCAATAGTCTTACCGTATAAACTAACCTATGATAGTAACTGGCCTCATAGTCTTTATCATAGATGTAATTTACATAAGGTGTCAACGACTCCTTACTTTGAAGTAAACAGTCAATTAAAATTAATGTTAAAATTTACATAAAAAACCAGAATCCTTAAGACATATATACATAATTACATTTAGATTGTCTGATAATCTCAGGAAATTATACATATTATGGTAGTTTGTTAACTAACATATCACAATATCAGTTCATAAACCTAAATGACCTAAGAAGACATTAAAGGACTCAATCGTACAGCCAATTAATTCTTACTCTCCCATAGCGCTTTAAGAAGAAACTAACCTTAGGGTAATTATACCGCAACATATTAATCAGTGCTTGCAAGAAAATCTATAAGGTTATGAGCAATCAATAGCTTAGTAAGTTAGGATGAAGACTTATGAATGCATAACAAACATAAGTAGGGTTTTCAAACAATTAATTATATGAAATGCAACAAGTAAATACCATCGCACAACTTGATCTGGTTCGTTGTAAAATTAAAGTAATTTTAATCACTCTAATTCGGGTTGAGGAGTTTTCATGTTTTATACAATAGCTCACAACCAAACCTAGGTTTATGCAATGGAGACACTGTCGCCCTCTACTCCCCTCCCTCAAATGACTAACCTTCGAACCATTGCCCTCATCCTTATCGTGACCTTCTCTCCTATCATTTAGTTCGGCTAAGGATGAAGAAAGGACCATTATGCTGTCTAACGCTATCTTTTTTGAAGATATCGGTGTTTGGTTGGAGAATCCTAATAGTTCCTTAAAGAGTTGCAATACATGTCTAATTAAGATATTTAGGTTAGCTATGATTAAGTACGATTTAGAGTGATTAAGCAATTTCACACCATTCAATTCACAACAATCACCAAAACATAACATAGATTTCAGCATAAAATCAAATACATACAAACACAGGCATATAACTACCTAAAATCACAATCACATATAATCTTAAGCCTCCAAGTACTTTAAAATAGTACTCTATAATACAATAAAGTAATGAACCTAACTTACTTAGAATCCTTAGTTAGCTTACTTAACTGGTCGCAGGTCACCCATCTCTACGTGTCTTATAATATAAATACTCATTTAGTATTTATATTCTTATGATATATATAAATTTTAGGTTATGATTTGACTCAATTTTTCCATATATATATATATATTATTTATTATTGATTCATTTTAGATTAGTTTTGGAATCAGTTTCCGAATCCAGTTCTGATTTAAGTTTTAAATCAGTTTTAATTACAGGTATTATACATAAATCCTAAGAATGCATACTAAGCTATAATGTGAAATTAATCACATTATACTTGAGTATCTTACGTATTACTTTTAGTCGCTAGTTAGTATTCTAACCTGTACGGTATACTCTATTCCTTGTTTATGTACTAAATTTACTTTCGATGTAAGAAAAATTAATATTTTTCATATAATTATCTAAATTTGAGTTTCATACCAAATTTATTATATATTACTATTATCATTATATTATCCATTTTAACCTAATATTTTATATTTATTATAATTCCAATTTCACATATTATTAATTTTTATATATTCACTACATATTACACCTAATAATTACATCTAATAATCCAAATGCTACAACTACCATACCACATTAGAAATTAACATCTTTAAACACCTAATTACACACTAAATTAGTAATTATCCATTTAATTACCTAAGTAGCCTAATATTACCCATTTTATACATTATTTTCAAGCCTAAAAATCATCTAAAATTTTCAAAAATTAAATTTAAAAAAATCTCTTCGTAGCACTATTTTACATCCTTTAAATAGTTTGTACGAAAAAATTGAGCTCAAAACTATGCTTGTAAGACTATTTATTTCTAAATCGAAATATGTTTGGGTTTACGATGTTTCTAAAACACTACATATTTCCAAATACAATTTAATCAAATCAATATTCTTCTCTAAATCTACATACATAAAAAATCAGAATACTAAATTTCATAATTTTTTGAATAAAATTGATAATTTAAATAAATTAAACAAATTCGGGTTGAACTCAAACTCACTTGTCTGATGGACTTCCAACCACCAGTGGTGGTCTTATGGGTGTCGATGGCCTGAGGCGGTGGTGGCGATTCGATTCCAGATGGTCATAGGTCGTGAGTTTGTTCTATAAGTCTTAATTGTATAGATTTTTTCTAATTTAAAATAAAAAACTCTAATCCTCTCTTTTTGAGTTCTCTATATTTTTCTTTCATCCCTAACTAATTAAATGAGCTTTAGTTAGAATTTGGGGTATTTATAGGGCAACTTAGAATTTTTTTTTAATTTTTGGGTTGACATTTGGCCCTTATCCCTTCCTTTTTGGCTTTCTAGTTGTCTTAATTTGATTGGGTAAATTTTTCTTTTTAATCCCTAGCTTGCCATGACCTTGATTTGGACAATTCTTCACTTTTTCTGATTTTTTATAATTTTTCTTGATTTTTTTGTAATTTTCTTTAATTATTTAGCGTTAATTTAGTATTTTTCGAACATTTTAAGTTATTTCATGTAGTTTGATCTATATGTAAATACATATGGAGTACAAGTAAATACTCCTAAATATTATTTATATTATTCTATGATTTTTAGTATACATATAATTTATCTCTATCAACTCGTTAGTTATCGAAACTCATTTTACGTATTTTCGATAAATAACAGGTAATATACTTATAATTTGATATTATAATATTCTATTATTTTATTACTTATTTTTCTAAATTCAAAATTACGATGTTACTTTTACTAATATTTCTAGTTTCATCTTATAATTTGGGTTTGATCGAACACTTTATCTGATCACCCTAAATTCCATGAATTGAATCCAAATTTTCAATTGTAAAGCTTACAGTATTCGGCATATATACTATTAAGAATTCAAGAATTGGATCTAAAGCGTGTGAACTACTTGCACCGATACTAACTTGATGTGGATTAGAGTCGTACAACATTGTCAAACAATCAAATATTTGCAAAGTTAGATTGATATTACCATAATCTAAGCTAAATAACCTAAATAACTAAGTTGCCACATTCTATTGTGAATGAATATATTGATAAGACAAAACATAAGAGATTTACATTCTATAAGAAATACTATAAACTTAACAACTACTGAAAAACATAGAAAAGATACTATTTACATGAACCTTAGTCTAATGAAAATAACATAATTAATATTAAAAAGAAGTAAATTGTGAAACAAGTCAACTCGATTCAATAACATGTTAACGAGCACATTCACATCTGTGCTTGTGGCGATGTTTCTCTTTGTTGCCTTCTTCTCCAAGTTATACAATTTTTATGGGCATGCTTCAAATTGTTTGGGGCTTACTTAGAAGTACGTTGGGGTCTATGGTTGTGTTTCTAAGCCGTTCTCCTCTTGACCTCTTAGACCACCAGTCTTTCTCTTAGGATGCTTTTCAACAGCATTCATGCCTAAATTCACAGGCATATTCTTTGCTATCTTTCCATTTTGGCCTTTAGATTTGTTTGTTTTGGTTCGCGGGTCTTCCATCTTGTTTCCCACCTCTTCTAGCTTCCAAATAGTGCTTATCCTAACCTTGATTCCTATCATTTTTGATAAAGATAAATGAAATCAAACATATAATTCCTAAACCACTAGCTATTGCGGTATTCATCTATTAGATAGTAAGAAACCACAACATGAGTAGCATCCTTGTCTACTTATATTAATAGTATTATGTAACCAAAATACCTCATTTAATATAACTTTAAAAATTTGTTTTCATCATTTTATATAACCATATTATGTAACCAAAAAACATTTGTCAATATAATTATCACATTTCACTTATAGGCACACAATATGATAGTTTTATTATGACTAAATACATTAAACTGTAAAAAGCAAATATGAAAGAAGATAAAGAAAGGTTTTAATTATATTAATATATTACGTGAATAGATTATTAATGTATTAGTACAATAAATTTTTAACATGTGAGAATATGGAGTATTAGTATTAATATGTGTTTAAATATCATTAATATTTACCTATATTTATCATAACACTTGGCCTATTAGTTACCAGTGAATCCTTTTTGAAGAAGACATGGGTTAAAAATTGAAAAAAAACTGATGAGAAAAACACTAATAATTTATGACCATGCTAATCTAAGTACAACTTCATTTATTGATAAATATGTAGCTAAAAAAATTATGATAATATCTTAATTAAATAAGTTATAGTCCAACATTGCCTTACTCACCATAGCACCACTGCATATTTCAAAGATATGGCTATAATTTCTAGGAATTATGGAAACTTTGGTATATTCTTGAAACTCCTCTCTAGTTTTCATCTATATTTTCTTCATTGTCTAACTTTAATTTATCCTTTTTTTATATGTATATTTTTTCTCATTTCATCCCTTTTATCTTTGTTGAGGACAAATGAAACCAATATATTATCACCAATACATACACCATATTCTTTGTTTTTTTTATTTAATTTTTTCCCCTTAAACCGAATATTTTTCTTGTTTGTTTAGTAATTACCCTTAGCTCTTAGACAAAGATAAAAAGCATACCTTTGGCTAGTAATGTCTACAAACTTAAAAACTCATAATATCTATATTTTATTTACTCCAAAGATCCAAATCGGTAATACTATAAAATTGCAATATAAGAGTCAACTTTCACTATTAAATTCTTTAAAAACAGTTCTAAAACATATAATAGTTGAGAGAAACACTATAAAGTTATAAACTTTCAACATATCTAAGTATGTTGGTGTCGCTTCTTGGTGGTAGCATGGTGGTGGTGAGGCGAAGTTGATATCTAAGAGGGTAGCAGTAAGAAGAGAGGATGGAGGTGAGAGGAAAAAAAGAGGATAGACAAAGAGTAAAGTTGAGAGCGAGAGATCTATGTTACGTTTGATTTACTGGAATGTAATTGTCATTCTTATTCCTTACCTTCACCAAGAGAGTTCCAATTTCTCGCAATATATACTTTTTATTCCAAAAATACCCTAACTACGAAATCATATTAGAGGAATTGTTATTCCTTTTCGGTTTTATCCCATTCTAGTGAATCAAATGAAACACGAGAGTTAGATTTCAAAACTAAAGAGAGGACCTAGGGTTCTTTACTGATTACTATCTTCTTAAGGCATATTATTCGGTATGCACCAGCAGATAGTGGATGATAACACCAATATATGTGTGATAAAAAATATTAGCCTATGCAATGTATGCTTTTCAAGGTAATTTATCTTTTGGTACAATTTATCTTAAGAAAATATATATATTTTAAGTAAAAGTATGGATATTGTTTGAAATTTGAGATGGAAATATTATTTTAGTACTTTTTAGTGCATTAGATTCCGAAACTCAATTTTAAATCTTGTATGGTTTTAGAATAATACTCAAACTCATCTTAAAACCCTATAAGGTTTGTTAGTGGTAGTTTTTCGTAACAATGCACCTATTTGCATTCTAATAAGAGATGAATCTTTATGCTACTAAATTACAAATGCTTTAGTTTATGTGGTTCTAATTTAAATAATCATTTTTAAATGCAATTTGTATTTTGGTTAAAAAAAAAAGAAACATTACATAAAACTTATAATGACATTATATGTACACGACATGTGATATACATACACTAGGAACTTTTGCATTCTAAGATGTCAAAATGGATATATATTTGTATATTTTGATCTTTTGATTTACATGGACTTTGACTCTACTATTAAAAAAAAAAAATTATGGAAATATCACAACCCTTGAGAACTTGGCTATATTGTGGATTCACTCTTAAAACTTTCAAAATGAGTTCTATGATTCCTTAAGTTTTTATTTGGTACAAATTCACTTCCTAAACTTTTAAAATGAGTTTTTTGCCCTTTAGACTTGAAACAATTTCTAATGTTATGTCAATTTAATATTTTTTATATAAAAGAAAGGTATGTTCATTGGGATAATTAATGATAATGCATAATATATTGTATAAATATAATATATAGTATACAAATATAATATGTGAAATATATACTATGAAGCATATATTAAAATTATATTAACATATGTCATATACTCACTACTATTGTATATTATAATAAGATATATAAGATATGTTATATTTACTGCACGAATCATATTTTGTGACAAATGATACACTATATATGTTACATAAATTAGGTAACTATTCAATCATTTAATTAGATGATATGTATATTTCATATCCATTTTAATTAATGTATTAGATACGTTTAGAAAGAAAACTACTTTGATTATCATGATTGAATTTTCAAAACATTAATGGATTGAACTAGTATATTAAAGTATTTTGAATTATAAATTATCTTTTTAACTCTTGATATTTCTAAATATTATTATCAATTATCACTAGATATAATATGATCCTTTTACATCATTTTGTCCTTCATATATTAAATCATCACATTAACTTTCAATTAATGTATTTATAAAATAGGAAATGGTACAATAATAATTTAATTGTCATTTCGTATTTAATAAAATAAGCACTAATTATTGACTAAGATGTATTTATTTTTCAAATAAAAAATACAACTATTGTAATTATAATGAATATGTAAAATTTTTATTAAAAATATTTCCTTTAATTACCATATAAGGTTATGAATACATTATCATTAATATATTATACATTAAAAAAAAAGTGTGTACATCATACATGACTAATTAAGATGGATATAAAATATAACCTTTATTTGATTGAATGGTTGAATAATTACCTAATTTACGTAACATGTGCAATAAATATATAATACATCAATTTATCACAAAATACGATTCCATACAGTAACATATAGCACATCTTATATATGTTACTATAATATATAATATTAATGAGTATATGGCATGTATTAATATAATTTTAATATATGCTTCATAGTATATATTTCACATATTATATTTGTACATTATATATTATATTTATATAATATATTATACATGATCATTAATTATCCGAATGAACATACCTTTCTTTTATATAAAAAATATTAAATTAGCATAATGTTGGAAATTGTTTCAAGTTTAATGAGTAAAAAACTCATTTTAAAGGTTTAGGAGATGAATTTGCACCAAGCAACAATTTAGGAGATTAAAGAACTCACTTTGAAAGTTTGGAGAGTGAATTCATACCCTAAACTTAGTATAGTTTTATGTGTTTCATATTGCATGGTTTGATATATCCCCATGTATGTATCTTTTTTAAATAAAAAATGTTAAATGGATATAATGTTGTAAATTGTTAAAAATTTTGGAGGCAAAAAACTTACTTTAAAAATTTAGGGGGTAAATTTGCACTAAAACTAAAATTTAGGAGGTCAAAAGACTCATCATAAAAGTTTTTTTGGAGAGTAAGTCTATAGTAAAGTGAAATTTAAGGGATAAAAAAACTCACTTTGAATGTTTTAAGAGTAAATTTGCACCAAAACGTAAGTTCATGAGGGTTTTTTGTGACTTCACCAAAAATTATATATTAGTATTGCTTGGGATTATACTCATGCAAAAAATGACAATAACAATGATAACAATTGAATTCCTTTTCCATTTTGTTTTTCTTAAAGCAATGTCTAATTCTCAAAATTATTTTTTACCATTGATTGGGACGTAAAGATATAAGTTTTTCGATAAGATGGTTAAGGTTAGAAGTAATTTGTAAAATCAATAAACCTAAGCTAAGAAGACCTTAAGAAGTGGTTTCGGTATGGCCTTTAAAGCTTAATTTAATAGGGTATTCAAGAGTAAGAGTATGTTTGATGAGTGTATGAGAGTAAGAGAGTCAGGATCATTTGCCCTTAATCTTTGTCCAGTATATATAGGCATAATAAGTGAGTTACTTTTGGAAAGTGGATCACGATTCTAAGATTCTCTCCTTAACTTTAGATCTTGTGGAGAGAATTTTGGGTTAGGCACATGCCACTTGTAAGCTTTTCTTATCTAGTCAAGTTGTTCCCACTTGATCTTTTTTTGAACCTGTAGGTCGAATCTACTTATCATGAGCTTGATGGCCTATGCTCTAAGGAGTTAGATAGAGACAAGAGTTGAGAGATGCCTTTTGGTGATATTAGCTAAGTTCTTGGGAGCTTAGCTGCTTTGCGAGATCATCATGGATGCTAACAACTTAGCTTAGGACATGATGAGGTTTGGTTAAGCTTTAGGGAGCTTTGCCTAAGCTATAGAGAGATTGGTTGGGCTTTATGGGCTCGTCCATATTATAAGGAGGATGACTTAGGCTTAGAAGCCTATATTTAAAATAACTTATCAACAAGATGGGAACAAGGTAAATTACACTTTAAATATTTATATGTTTTATTTTTTATTACCAACAAAAAAAAAAGGAACACATGTGATGGTTTGTCTCCCCCTTACCTTACAATAGTCCATGAAGCTTGAGTTGCTATTGGCCTTTTTATGTAATAATATATCTTTGATATGTTATTTAATTAATATGACTAATAATAGGTAAAATTACATAAACATGCATTATGTTTTTAGTTTTTTTTTTCCTTTCTTTCTTTCTTCTTTTGTAAATAAGAGACTTTTATTTTTATTAAAAACATATAACTTATGTTTCTAACTAGTTATTAATTTTAATTAATAACATATATCAATCTCTAATTAATAAAATCGTACTATTTAATGTATTTTTTTTAAAAATATAATAAGAATGATAAAATTAATATATATATATATATATATAAAGGGGCAATACCATCCTTGTTAGCTATCCAATGGCTACATTGAAGGGGTATAGGTGGTTGTGTGAATCCCTTAAAATAATGATTAGCCACCTTGCACCCCTAGGCAACATTTTCTTTGATAAGTTGCCGTTTATACTTATGGTAGTATAATACCTATCTCTAAAAAAAAAAAAAAGAATTTTGAAAGAAAACTTGATAGATGTAATGACTTGACTAAAAACTAATCATATTTTATTTATTTTTTTCCTTTTCTTTTTTAACTCTTGAGTACTTAATAGTTACTAAACATTCTTTAGGGCACTCGAACAACCCTCTTTAGAATGAGGGTAGCTACTCGCTACCACAGTGCATTTAATGGTCAATTATATCCATGTTGTGACCTACTAGAAAAGTTGACTTTAGTGACCATTCAAAGATGAGAGGCAGCTGGCAACGACCCATAAGAGTCATTGGACCTCCTTTTATTCTTGGGATAGCTAACTACGAAACGAGTACTATTTTTCCTTTTTTTTTTTTTTCAATTTTCTATAGATTTTTTATTATTCATTATTTGTCACCCAAATAAAATACTATTTTATTAAATTGATCAATATGATCAAAAGGTGTTGACACGTCCCTAATTCTTAATAAATAATTATAAAATATAGGTCATGTATTTCTCAAAATGAAATATAGAGGGTTACTCATTTGCAAAAACAAAGGAAAACATGTCATGTTTACGTACTTTTTCATTTAATAATATTATTTTAATAAAAAAATTTACTATAAACTAGTTATTTATGGTATTTGTCCGATTGAGTAACACTTAAAATAATAACAATAATAGTAATACGTTGATGTCTTAAAATGGTAAGTAAGTAACAATAAAATTTTAGTATATAAAAATAAGAATTCATTATCATTAATACATGTCTAGATATTATTGATATTTACTTATCTCTTATTAAAAGATGTCTCACCAACAATCTTTTTTTCTTTTTAATAACATGTTCATAAGACACTAAAAAAGAAAATATAGTTTTGTAAAATATCACCTTCATTTTATCATTTTGCAAACCTATATTTTCTTTTTGAGAAAATTATTATTTGCCAAATATCACCTTTATTTCATCATTATTGTCTTTTTTTTTTTCTCATAATTAATGAGAAAATTATTATTTGCCCTGTGTTTGCTGAATGCCTTAGCACGTAACCTTGATCTCGCCATTACGGTTTCATTCTTTTCAACGTCAAGAATACCCAATTAACGATACTGTAAAAGAATTGCTAAGGCGAAATGCTTTTATGCCACATGATCCACAACACATGTATCATCCTCCAGGCGTGGGCCCCCTTAAACCCACTAATTCTCTATTTCACCGGTTAAAGTAGCATTCCCGAAAAAGACAATTCGCTAAATTCAGGAAATAAAACAGTCATCTTATGACATATAAGCTAGAGTTTGACAAAATTTTCCCTCCCACATTACTTCGAAAAATATATAATTGATAAAAGAATTTAAAAAAGTAGAAAAGAAAAATACATGCGTGCTTTCGCTTACCAATCAATACATATCATTTTCTTTTCTATTTTTTTCCACTCATCTTTCTCACTAAAATCCTTGCTAATTTATAAAAAAATATTATCACATGAAATATATAACATGATTATATTATATTCATTATGTAACTATGTTGCAATTAGTAAATGGATTATTAAAAAAAAAAAAAAATTCTTGAAGCGAATCCATACCCCCATATCGAAGGTGTTAATGTGGTATTACATAAATTAAGAGATATTTGTTCGTCGTATATAATATATTATAGAGGATGACACTTTATGGTGTTATATCCTCTTAAAAATAGTCATACATAAAATTATAAAATCAATATCTCTCTTCTTGTAAATTTATTTATAGTTTAATCACTCAATGGACTATAATCTTCCATTTTATAAGGATTATTAACTACATTTATTAATGATTGTTGACTTTATGAATTTTCTTTTATTTTCAAAAACAAATTATATTCAAAATTCAAATCACGTATAATTATTTTTCCTACTTAGATTGGCAAATTACATAATTTTACTTATTGTATACACGCTATATACATGAAAAGATAAAAAGTAAGAAAATTATTCAAAGACTTCTTGCTAACGGTTATGGCCTGGAATGAATCCATCTTTACATGTGCATTTTGAATTTTAATAGCTCAAATGAAATGTAAGGTTAATGAGACATATAAGTGAACGTTGAAGCTCATAATCATTAATATATGTCCGCATATTTTATTTTATTAATAAATAGGTAGAAAACACACGTGACTTTGATTTATCTATCTAATAAACTGGATCATGATTTATAGTTTGTAAATTTATATAATATTAAAGGGAATGCAGACACGTGACTTTATGATTTTTTTTCCCATATACATGTGTTCATGTTTTCTCACTTATGTTAACTCTATTTTGAATATTAAAAGATTATACATGTCATTTTTTGATTGGCCTATAATAATCAATTTAATAGAATAATATTGTTAAATATGTCAAAGTAAATAATAAGAAATTACAAAAAGAAGTGCTAGAGGAAAAAAAAAAAGCTTGTTGGACAACACAATGCGAGGGGCAGTCGGGTACTATTTATTAGAGGGGTTGGGGGTGGGGGCCGGTGGTGGTTTGCCCCTTGAGGTGGCCAGGCAAGGTCATGTTTAATTTCCATGGTGGATTATGGTGACTTACCAAAGTGGCTGGATTGCGCGACCTATTATCCTTAAATTAAAAAAGATTGATTAATTTTGGAATTTTGATTCATACTATCTGAAAACAATTTCTATTAATTTATTTTATTTCGAAATGCTTGAACGGACTTCAAACATAGTTCAGTTAGGTAAGATGAAGTTGACTTGTCTGACGTGGATGATCACCATTCACCATTCTTTGCACTGTACACCAAAGCTCAGTATGTTAATATTAAAATTGAAAGTTGCTGATAAATTATAAAATATATTCTGAAAATATTTATCACCGTTTCCTGACTTCACGGACCATAGTTCCATTCCATATTTTGTTCCTACACTGGAAAATAAAGCTTTCACTCTCCGACACTATCTGCATGTGTTTCGTCTGCATATCAACAGGTGAGAAAGAGTGAGAGAGAGAGAGAGAGAGAGAGAAGAGAATGATTCTTTACTTAAGACCTCAAGACTGTTTAAGCCTTTCAGTGTCTTTCTTTACTTTTCCTCCTCTTTCTGACCATACATAACCCCCTTTACTCGAAATAAGACATGAGTCCGGTCTCATCTTTCTGGTAATGAAACGGGTGTTCCTTAATTCTCATCTTGTTGTGAATTTATATGTTAAAGATCTAATCTTTAGCTAACTTTGATTCTGGGTTTTTCTTATTTATTTGTTTGATAATGATATCTATCTAGTGGACATCATGAAAGTGATAAATGTTTGCTCTTTTCTTGTTCTTTTTTCCTTTTCTTTTTAAAACAATAAAATACTAGCTTCTAGGTTGTTTTGCTAGTTACCCATGTGAGCATTTATTCATAGTATTTGAGATACTTAGTGTTTGGACATAAATATATTTTTAAGTTACTTATATTAATGTTATAAATTTAAGATTTCGTTGTGTATTTCCTTTGTTAATGATTGATTTGTTATTGCACGAAGTAGTTCATTTAGTTCATTTTTGTGATTTTTTTTTTTTTAGATACAATACAGGGTTTGAAGTTGTTCAAAAGTATGGCATGAACTGTTCTTCTTCTATCCACCGGGCTTAAAATTTCGAGGATATGGAGGTGTTCTTAAGAAGCCGTGGAGTGGGGGTTAGGTTCATGGGAGTAGCACTAATTGTGTTGATTGTGAATGTGTTATTGCCTGTAGTGGTTTTGTGTCAAGCTGGGAATTCCAGTTTCAAGTCACCTAGGCCCAGTGTTGTGAATATAGGTGCCTTGTTTACTTACGATTCGGTGATTGGAAAGTCGGTGAAGCCGGCCATTCAAGCAGCCATCGATGATGTAAATTCCAATTCCAGCATCCTTCCCGGCACAAAATTGAATCTTGTCGTTCACGACACTAATTGCAGTGGATTTCTTGGAACTGTTGAAGGTACGGCATGAAACTCTGCATTTTTAAAGGGATTTCTAGCCTTGTTTCTATCAAATTTCCGGCCTGTACATTGGACTTTCAGATATATTGATGCTAAAATACTTTTTATTGTCCCTTCCCTGCGTTTTGCTTGTCTTTGTATTTATGGCATATGCTTACTACACCTTATCATGTAAATGAACATTGCAGATACCAGGAATTTTAAAGCTCTTTCGGGGCTTCATTCTGTAGTGAATTAGTATACTATATGGAGTTCAATATGAACACGTCTTAAAATGTTGCTTCTTGAAATATTAAGTAATAAACTATGTCTCCTTCAGCCTAAACTTATAAACTAGTTTTATGTCTAGAAAAGAGTTTGACTAATTGTTAGTCCTCTTATATGATGAGTTTATGTATTGAAACTTAGTAAAGTGTGGAAATTTTTAAACAATAAACCTTGCTATTATGTGTTAATTTAAACTTCTGATTAGCTGGTCTGTTTTCATCCATAATGGTTATCTAGCTCAAGCATTAATTTCAAGTTTTGAAATAAGAATTGATATCATCAGAGAGGAGAAAATTGTAGGTACTGTTATCTCCTTATTCAAGTTTTCTTGGACAAGTTGTGGGGATGCTGTAATGATTCTCAAGGATGAGGTTCAAATTCATAGTTAGGGACATTTAGTGACAGGCAATGGAAGTATTCTGAATCTCTTCCTTTCCAAATTCAACAATTTATAGGGTTAAATCCTTGCTTGAATTGGTTGGAAGAGAAGTAATGATAAATTATTATTATTTTTTCGCCCTTCTTTTAGCCACACCTTTTTCTTGCTGTAAATTTAAATTGGACAAAATGATCAAGATATATTCTAATCCATCTCCATTTCCTGAGGATTTAAAATGAGTTTAGTTTTTGGCTTTCTCCTCTCTCTCAAAATCATTTTGAGCAATGGTTTTGTCATTTTCACATTGCTTCTTGCTAGGTGTAGCAACCATTTTAACTCAAGGTTTAAACTTGTACATTTGGTGTTTATATTTATTACTTGGTACTTTTTTTCGCTTGGGTTGAGACTTTGATTAAAAGTTATCAAGTGGACGACTTGATTAGATAGGTTGAATAATGAGGTAGGATTTGAATGCAGGATCTCCTCTTCTTATACCATGTTAAGGTTAATATCACAACCTTCTTATTTAAAAGTTTTAAACTTTTAGAAGCTTGTGGTGCTATCCTCAACACTCCTAGTATCAATAACTTGAACCTTAACATCTTTTCCATGAAAACAATGTGCATGGAGTTCAATCCATGAGCCAAAGACTAGTGTTTGAGGTTTATTTTCAGTCCATCTTATATCTGAAATGGTAGAAGCCTAATTAGATTATCAAAATGCTGCCAAATGTATGTGTATATTAATATTATATAATAATAGGTACATGATAATGGTCTTCCACAGCTGCTTCAATTCATGTTCATTCTTGATAAATTGGTTGATTGGAAGATGTTAACAAGGTTTATGGCAAATGTAGCTTTGCAGCTCATGGAGAATGATGTCGTTCTTGCTATTGGCCCACAATCCTCAGGAATAGCTCATGTCATCTCCCATGTAGTTAATGAACTTCATGTACCACTTCTCTCATTTGGAGCAACAGACCCGACTCTGTCTTCACTACAATATCCTTATTTTATCCGAACTACTCAGAGTGATTACTTTCAGATGTATGCTATAGCTGATTTGGTTGAGTACTATGGGTGGAGGGAGGTAATTGCCATCTTTGTAGATGACGATTATGGCAGAAGTGGAATTTCTGTGTTAGGTGATGCTCTTGCAAAGAACCGAGCCAAAATCTCATACAAGGCTGCATTCACTCCCAATGCACCTCGGAGTGCCATAAATGATTTGTTAGTTGAAGTAAATCTAATGGAATCTCGGGTTTATGTCGTTCATGTCAATCCCGACTCTGGTCTTACCGTCTTTTCAGTTGCAAAACATCTTGGGATGGTTGCTAGTGGTTATGTTTGGATTGCTTCTGATTGGCTTTCTTCCTATTTGGATTCACAAAATCCCCCTAATCCAGAAACGATGAATTTCCTGCAAGGAGTTATTACACTACGTCATCACACTCCAGATACGGATACGAAAATGCATTTCCTATCAAACTGGAGTAACCTGAAATTCACAGGAGGTGCCAAGCCTAATTCTTATGCACTGTATGCTTATGACTCTGTTTGGTTGGCTGCTCGGGCTCTCCATGTGTTCTTCAGTGAAGGTGGAAATATTTCATTCTCACAGGACCCGAGGTTAGCCTCAAATAACAGAACACTGAGCTTGTCATCTCTCCATATTTTTGATAGAGGCAAAGAGTTACTGGATACGATTCTTAGGACGAATTTCACTGGACTAAGTGGCCAAATCCAATTTGATCCAGATAGATCCCTAATCCGCCCAGCTTTTGATGTTCTAAACATTGATGGTGTGTCACGTAGGATTGGATATTGGTCAAACTATTCTGGCCTCTCAGTCATTGTTCCTGAGATCTTATATAAGAAGCCTCCTAATACTTCTACGAGCAGCCAACATCTTAAAGATGTGATATGGCCTGGTGAAGTTGTAACAAAGCCTCGAGGATGGGTATTCCCTAACAATGGCAAACCGTTGCGAATTGGAGTGCCAAATCGAGTAACTTTTAAGCAGATTGTGGCGAAAGATAACAATCCTCCCGGGGTGAAAGGATACTGCATTGATGTCTTTGAATCAGCATTGAACTTACTACCATATCCTGTCCCGCATACTTATATATTATTTGGAGATGGGGAGAAAACCCCTGAGTACAGTGCACTTGTTAATCAGGTTGCAGAAGATGTAAGTATCTAGAAATTTTTTTTTTTTTTTCCTTTGCTGCTAAATATCTAGCCTTGAATTTGATCATACAGCATTCCTATTAGCCATTGTGGATTAAATTAGCTGCAGAAGTTCTGTTTCTGTTTTTCTTGTAGGCATTTTAATGCAACTTTATTCTGGTATCTGGCTTGATTCCATTCTTCTTGTGTTTCCAGATTTTTGATGCTGCTGTTGGTGATATCACTATTACAACAAATAGGACAAAAATTGTGGACTTCACCCAGCCTTTCATGGAATCAGGACTTCTTGTTGTTGCTCCAGTGAAGGAGCAAAAATCTAGTCCATGGGCTTTCCTCAAACCATTTACATGGCAGATGTGGTTAGTCACTGGTTTGTTCTTCCTTTTTGTGGGGGCAGTGGTTTGGATACTTGAACATCGGATAAACCATGAATTCCGCGGTCCACCACGACAGCAACTTATAACAATATTTTGGTAAGTTGACTAGAGACTTTAAAAACCTCACCTTTGATACTGTTAAGACTCTAGAGGACCTAGTATTCTTCTGGCCTTAAGAACTCAGCTCCTCAGACCTCTCAACCTTAAGTTTTCTCTGCTCTTGATATTAATTTGGGTTCTGTGGCTAACAACCAGCAAAAAGAAGTGGATTAGCAGAAGTGTGGTGATTAACTTGGCATTGATCAAGCCAGGACGAACATCTTCTTGCGCTTAATGCAACGTGCTGTTATGCCAAAGAAAGAAGGAAGAACCAGTCTTAATATCATTGTGTCTTTATCTATAGAATGCAAATGCCTATGTTCATAAGAAAAGTAACTGAAGCTCCCATATTGAATAGAATGGGTAATCCAAAAGATGGAAAAAAGAAACATAAAACATTGAATAAAGTACAACCAAAAATAAAATCTTCTAAGTCTAGATATTATTGTAGAAATAAATTAAATATCAAATAAGAGTCTGAGGTTAAACTAAATATATAAATAATAAAATAGCACCAAAATCTCTCATGATTCTCCATCAATTGGAAAACATAATTTTGGCTGGTAAAGATGGTTTCTAATTCTAATGTACTGTTTCGAGTAGTAGCACAACTATCTTATCTAAAATCTTAAACTTGTAGATATGATGTGAAATATTATGTTTATTTTATAATACTTCTTCTCTCCTATGGGCTGGACTTTGACTTAGGGCCAATAAATAGATGACATAATTAGATGGTGGTTGGCTGATGATGTGGGGATTTAAATTTAGGATCTCCTGTTCTGATATCATGTTATGAGTAGTACAACCATCTTATCAAAAAACTTGAGCTTGTAGATGCAGTATGGACTGTTATGTTTATTGTATAATATGCATTAGTTATCAATGCACAATTTGGTACAACAGAATGATAAGAATAATCTTTATGAAAAAATTGAAAAAAAAAAATGGGAATATTTCTGGTGAATTTCACTTGGAAAATGGGCCCATGAAAGCTTCAAACAAACTTTGATACATTCGGTCAAATATTAGGAGTCTTAGCTTGGTGAAATATCATTTGTAGCCCAGATTGGCTTGAGACACAACAGGATCAGTTGCATGTTCTTGATGATTAGCTGGAAGATTTGCAGTTCTTTTGGATGAAGTTGGTTGTTGTCAATCTTAATTTCAGCCTTTGGAAGTTCTTGGGCACATCTCGATTGATATCTGTTGACTGGTCTGCTTTGAACAGTTCAGCTTTGGAAGACCGGTGAATACTCTCCCCCAAATCATCTTGTCGATCTTGCTGGCTTAGGTCCTATCTTCTGATGTTCACCGGACTCCTTCCATGATGATTCAACATCCAACAACCTTTGACATCTCAGTCACCTTTTTCTTGTACCTATCCCAAAGTTTATACCCTATTGAGACGTGCCGTAACCAAATAAGTCATAGTTTTGGGTACATATCAAGATATATCATTGTTTGCAATCCTAGATAATCCATTAACCTTGTTGATATAGTTATAATTACTCTTTTTATGAAGAAGTGGCAAACCCTATCCACACTTTTAATTATACATCTGGATTGGAATATGTTGTCTGGCAACCATCTAAAAGTATTCCTCATGGATTGCAATCCCTGCCTCCTACCAGTATTGTGATTGCTTTGTGCTGGTTGCATTGTCAGACTGTGAGGTTTAGGTCTGGTATTGCTTGACGCAGGCAAAATCTGTTGTTCTTACGCTTAATTCAGTTTGGATCTGCTAGCAGCTAGGCTCTGATATCATGTGGCAAATGATGGATGGAGGCATGGTTATAGGTTCTTGATCAAGCCAGGATGAACATGTTGTTAGCCCTGATGTCATATGTTATTGCACGAAAGATTGAAACTAGATCTAGTCTCAATATCGGTATTTCACAAATTTTCTGTGTTTCTGAATACATGAACCAGAGCGACATATCCCAAAAATATGAGTGGGAAATATAATAAATCTTATCAAATCCTACTAAATATCGAAAATAAACTTTTCCAAATCCAGAATTATCCTATGAGATTCATATTAAATAAGAATCCCAGAATAGACTAGATACCAAAAATAGTATAATAAAAATTTAGAATAAATTTTAACCCCAAAAAAATTTAATTTATCCAAAAATTTAGAATGAAAATATCTTGATCTTCAATAAAATATTTCCACACATGTATTAGTATCATGCACAGTAAACTTTTAGTGATCTTATGTGGTAACGAGAAACTATGCGGAAACACCTGTTTTAGGTGTTTAGAGTACCAGTGTCATAAAAATATTACCTATTGAAGCATATGCCAAAAGTTGATCATTTATTTGACTATCTTAATCGTTCATGACCCACTTTTGAGCACAGTGCAAAGCGTTGATCATTTGATCGATTCATTGAAAACCTCGACAAAACTTATTGGAACATGTTTTAAAGGTTTATGGCTTCTAATGTATTTATTCCATAGTTTAAACTGACCATCACCCTCTGTGTGCACAATTGAATGTAAATAAACTGTGGTCCTTTGTTTTCATCAGAAGTTATTTTCGCCGCTTTTGTTATGATAAGAGAGGCTCCCCCTTAGACACTATTTTTCTTTTGCAGGTTTAGTTTCTCCACAATGTTCTTCTCTCACCGTGAGTGATTCTTCTTTGTATAACTTTGTAAGTTTGACTGTCCATTAATTCTTGGAAGATGTACTAAATGTCCCTTTATTTTTTGGGTTTCACAGGAGAGAACACAGTGAGCACCTTGGGTCGCTTAGTGCTCATCATATGGCTATTTGTAGTATTGATCATCAATTCAAGCTACACGGCCAGTTTAACGTCAATACTCACAGTGCAGCAGCTAGCATCGGGAATTCAGGGAATTGACAACTTGATCTCAAGCAAAGACAAAATTGGTGTCCAAGAAGGGTCATTTGCATTTAACTACTTAACTGATGAGCTAAACATAGAAGAATCTAGGCTAGTTAAGTTGGGAAAACGGGAAGATTACGCTAGTGCTCTTGAGAAAGGATCAAATCGTGGTGGAGTTTCTGCTATCGTTGATGAGCTTCTTTACATTCAGATCTTTTTATCCAGCACTAATTGTCAATTCAAGACAGTTGGAGAGGAATTCGCAAGAAGCGGCTGGGGATTTGTAAGTACTGAATTTGTTTTCTCTATTATGGATCTTAAAATGCATGAAAGTTCGTCTATTTGGAATTTGCTGATATGTTGTTTGAGTTAGCAGCTTCTGCAAAAGAGTAGAAGTTACGTTGATTCTGCATCGACTGGCACATTTTCCTCAATGTTAGTTTCAGTCCTTATATGAAGGCTTATCATTTCTTTTGTTGAATTTTCTTGTCTCAGGCATTCCAAAGGGACTCTCCTCTTGCAGTTGATTTATCAACTGCAGTCCTGCAGCTGTCAGAAAATGGTGATCTCCAGAAGATCCATGATAAATGGCTGTCTATGAATGAGTGCTCTGTCCAGTCTAATACAGGCGATGACAACCGACTGTCTTTGAAAAGTTTCTGGGGTTTGTTTCTCATCTGCGGCATTGCAAGCTTCCTTGCTCTCCTTTTCTTTTGTTGTCGGGTTATGTCCCAATTCCGTCGATTTGGTGGAGATGAGGGGGCAGAGGTTGAGGAGATTCAGCCAGCTGCTGGTTCACGGCGTTCTATTCGCACAACTAGCTTCAAGAACTTGATAGAGTTTGTAGATAGAAAAGAAGAAGAGATCAAGAAGAAGTTGAAGCGCAAGACCAGTGAGAACAAAACAGAATCTAGCCTGAGCCAAGAAGGATATTCAAATTCGCCAGCTTAGGAAGGGGATGCTACAAGAGAACCATTTTCCCGCATCCATGGCAGAATGTAGACCATAAGATCAGGGAATGCCCAGAACAATAATGACAATACTACTGTATTTGTTGTGTCCAAACCAGTTGGGTGGGTGGAACACTGCCCTTAACAAAGATAAGAATCGAAAAAGGAGGAACAAAAAAAAAAAAAAAGGAAAGAAGATTGCAGTTTTGTATCCTGCTTTGATGCGTAGAAGTCCTTTCTTCAGATGGGCAAATTCCATTGAAGATGTTGATAGTTTATGTATTCATCATGTAAGTTCTTTAGCAATGAAATATAGAATTATTGTTTCCTCATGTCTGACATGCATCTCATTTCTATGCGTTTCTATGGACTTGCATTGGGAGGTTAGGTTATAATTCGGTTTTAAGTAAAACCAAATCGATGTGAACGGTAGTCTTGATATAGATAATTTCAACCACCTCCTCCACCAAAATACCAACGGCCACTGTCATTGAGCCTGCTGTCACTCCGCTGACCACAGCAACAACAGACCACGTGGGAAGCTACATCATTAGCAACACACCTGATCCGATCATCGTCAACCCTTCTCAAGACTCATCGACCATCTTTGGAGACTACAATCGCTGGAAATCAAAACTTGACCCCATTCGATTTGGAGAGACAACCTTTAATTAGCAATCTCCGGACCTACTGATTAGTCGTACCATTTCATCCACCTTGCCCACACTATCCCTAGATAGTGTAATTAGGGTTGTCGCAATCAAGCTTTCAGCTGATGATTATCAATTCTGGCCGCTCCTTGTGACTTTTTCTGATCCCTATGGATATATAACGATATATAGGTGGCTCTATTGTTGTACTGCCTGGTGAAATAAATCACTGCCACTCTAGGTTTGTTGCCTATACCAAATCCATATCATACAAATTAGCCTTGAATAATCATACGGTTCAAGCTTCGATCGAGATACTTTTGGTGATTAATGATATCTTTGCTGCATATGATATCTGGACATCACTTCAAACTCCATGGCTCGAGAAATGGAATTTAAGCAGTGGCTTCTTGCCCTTCGATTGAACAACAATTCCATAGTCAATTATCTTCGCAAGCTCAATGAAGCCGATTAGCTTACCTCTATCAACTACTCGCTCAGCACCTCGTATCTCATCACCAACACTTTTTGTGGTCTCCCACAGGACTACGATGCCCTTATAACCATAGTTACACACTTACCAATTCCCTTACTTTCGAGCTAATCCACGCAAAACTACTTAATCAATAATAACGGCTTTAACAATATGATGAAAATGATGTCATTGCTCAGGCTCTTCACACTCAAACTTCTTCCTTTGCCTCTCAAGACCAAGGTCGTTGTTATGACCAATCAAGATCTAGGGGATGTGACCGACATGATCACTCCATTGCTTTAGACAAGCACTCATCTCAACGTCGGCAATCTTTTACTTCCGATTGGGACTCCACTTAGCATCGATTTGCACAACATGATTGTGCCTCTAGCTCATGCACATCTTTAAAGCTCACGCGTCAAATCTGCGACAAGCCTAGCCATTTAGCCCTTTAATGCTATCATAGATTCAATGAGGCCTATGTAGATGTGCTTTAATTTTTGCACTTTATCTTGGAGAATCTTAAGATGTCGTCTGGTATTTGGACGTTGTTGTCACGCATTATATGACTCTAAATGTTGGTATACTCACTAATTTGACTCTTTATGTTGGTCAATAGTGTATCTATACCCATATCTCACACTGTGACCTTACCATTCACACCAATGATCACTACTTGCACCTAAAAATTGTCTTATATTTTTGTTTTCTTACTTATAATCTCTTCTTTGTCATTAAACTATGTCGTGATAACAATCATCTTTGATTGCTTGATTTTTTCTTTTCTGGTTAAGGATTCCATAGGAGAAAGATTCTTCTACAATAATAGACTAAATGTCCTCTCTATCTTATCAAACTCTCTAGCTTAACCACCATGGTCCTCTTTTGCATCCATAGGAGAAAGATTCTTCTACAGCAATATACTAAATGTCCTCTCTATCTTATCAAACTCTCTAACTTAACCACCTTTTTTGCATCCATAGCTTTAAGAGAGATTTGTCATTCTCCATTGTGTCATCCCTACTTGAGCCAAGTTTGATGTTTAGGCTTGGTTTGACTATAGCCAAGTCAAGATACATAGGTAACCTATTAAGCTAAATGAAAGATTCCAACCATTTACTTGATGATCATAACCTTAATTAAGCTTGAGATGATCTTAAATCTGATCAAGCTTAATAGAATTTAAACTTCAATATAATCTAATTAAAAGAACTTTAATATTTTAAAATAGATGGCTTGATTAAGCTGAGATAAAGCTCTTAAGAACAACACGAACCAAGCTCGTGTTTCAAAATTAAAGTTTGATCAAATTTTATATTAGAGTTTGAGCTTATCAAACTTTTATTTGCTAGTCAATAGTGATTGGAGATAGTATTAACTAGCAAGTTAATTTTAATAAGGGTTAATTGTGGTAAACAATATTGGATATTATTGTAGGTGCATGGATCTAGTAGTAAGGGTTACGTGCATGCAGCACATGTATCCACTATACGTAGTCATAGAGAAATGACGTTTAATAACACGTAAATGATGATCAGGTGAGAAGAAGGAGTAGATAATCTTAAAGAGTTTAAATGCACTTGTGATTGGTAGAAGACTATTTAAGCATCAAACCCAACCATTCTTAATGAAAGTCATTGCATTCTTCACTATGAGCACTTGTTTAATTTTTCAAGACGGTAACCAAGCAACATGACAACATTTTTCTTGATAAGAGCTAAGTTGTTAATGTCATTTGTTAGATTACGTTAGCAATTGGCAATTAACATTAACCCCCTTCTTACTAGACCTCTTTATGGATCCTTTTGGATAGAGGCTCATTGAAGGTCTCTTTTAAGTGCAAGAGTCTCCTTACAAATGGTCGAAAACATAGGGATTAGTCCAACTATTTATACTTTAAACCTATTATGGCAAATCTTCCCTAATTATCTCAAATTATGGACCTGACTCTCTAGATGCTATTATATTAGTCTAAAGAGACAAACCCAATTCAATACTTTTTTTGAAGCTAATAATCAAATTTATCCTCTACATTATATAATGAGGATAATGATTACTCGAATCATTTTACTTGTTTTATAATGACATTTTTCACCATTATATCATCTCCATTTCACAATCTACTATTGCCCATTCACTTTTTTGAATTAAATACGGTTGTAATGTAATAGCTATTATTGAGGAATAAAATATAGAGTTGTGATAAGTTACAAATCAATATTACATTTTCATTTATAAGTTTTATTGAGGATATTTTCGGAGGGAAAAAAAACAATTCCCACATTAAATATATGTTCCTAGTTTTGGGTTATGAATGACTACTCCATATGGGTTTACTAATCGAAAAGCTATTACGGGCATAAAATATTACTAAGTGGTGAAACAACTTTTCAATGAGGAATTAAGGGGAATGGAATTACCATCACAATGGTGTCAGTTGTTTGTAGCTACTCTTAATCATTATTCTAGTATTTAGCAATTATAAAAATTAAATTATATAAAATGTTTGAAAATCATGTGAAAAAGTTTTTCCTAAAATTAAGTATTAGATCACATACGGCTTAACCACATATTTATTGTTGGATTCAATTTCTAGAATAAGTTTATGTCGTGCTACCTAAGTTATCAACGTTAAAAATTGTTCTTTATGGAATTGATGGTGTAAACCGTTTTTTTTGCTTTAACTCATATAGTTTGTATAACTTTAGTTTAATCTCTAAAATCCTTATATATAAGGTAAAATTTAGGGGTGTAAATAAAACGAGCCTACTCATAAACTATTTGAGTTTTGCTTAGCATTTACTCGAATTTGGCTCGTCTACAATCGAGTTAAGTTCGAGTTGAGCTAGCTTATCGAGTCAAGCTCGAGCTTTATGATATTAGATTCGATAAGCTTGCAAGCTTAATTGAACTCGAGTCGAGTTCAAGACAAGTTTAAATATTATTATTATTTTAATCAAATTTATGACATTTATTAAGATCATTGAGTCTAAACGAGCTTAATCGAATTGTATTTGAGTTTACTGAGTTTTATTTCGAGCTGAGCTTGAGTTTTAAATATTAAAGCTCGATCGAGTTTGAGTTTCGATTTTTTCCATTTGAGTCAAATTTGAGCTCAATATTGTATCATCTAGACTCGATTCGTTTATAACCCTAGTAAAATTTGTTTTACCTAATATCATAATATTGTAATTTATACCATACATGATATGAGTATTTTTTTTTTCTTTTGGGTAATATTCACGATATAATAGTTGCTAATGAAGTAATTTTTTCCCTTTATCTTTAGAATAAAAGAGAATTTGGATCTTTTAAATTTACCTTTTTTAATTTTTTATAAAATTATTTAGATTTTTGAAATATCTTATGACATGATTATGATATTACCTTTTTTTTTTTATAATCTTAATTATTGATCATGTATGATAACATTTTAAAAGAATAAATTTTAAAAAAATTTAGAAAAGATGAATTTAGAAGATCTCTTCGAAAAAAGGTGAACGTGGATTAGAACTCTATATAACTAAAACACATCTTGAATGTCTAAAATCTATGATATAATATACAGTCTGTGATAGATAGATAAGATAATTTGTGGACTAATGTTCACAAATAAAAACCTATTCTATAATGTCTTATACCCGTCGACGAACATACCCAGCCAACCATACGTTGCCAAACCTGAGTTGATTATAATATTCGACATAACTGCTTGACACATACTATATTAAGCCAAGTTACAATCTCGACGGTTAATCAATAATTGGGAACGAACAAAGCTTGTCTCTCGGAATATATTCATCCAACAACCCAATTGGGATTAGTATAATATGGTGATTGGACCCTCCATTCTATCATCTAATATTTAATATAAACATCTCACGAATGCGACCCTTTTGTACTGTATACATTAAAACAGTAATAACGTAGAGAGTAGGCCTACATCTATATTAATACAAATTTGACTCCAAATAAAGTGCCCTATTCTATAAATTAGATCTCGTGTCATGTTTTCTTATGATATGGAAGACCCAAATGACAATGTTAATTCTTTAGGCAAAGAAGTTGGAAAATCAGACTTTCCTGAGGAGAGTAGTTGGACTGACTATTTTGATTATTATTTCTCCAAAAACTCCCAAGAACACCCTTGTTCCTCTCCTAGATTTGGTGGTGGTGATGATGACGACCCGCCTTTGGTGTCCGATGCTGCGTCTCGAACTGCCGAGGAAACTACTAGCCACAACCACGCCGTCTTGTGCTCAGCAGCCGGTGGTGGTGGCAGCGGTGACATGCCACCAAAGATCCCAACTAAGTTGAAGTTTAAGAAAACAAGAACTGAGGAGATTCAAGAAGATGATTCCTTGATAGATACTGCTTGCTCTCCTGTCAATAGTCCTAAGGTAATTAATTGATTTTCTTTTTGCCATACCTAAATCGGTTAATTGTAGGGGAAATAGTAAACTCATCCAAACATATTTTTTTTATCTTTCTAGAACTTTAAAGATATGAATATATTTATTATTAAAGGTCCAAACCGTCGCTATTTACGATCTTTTTTTAAGTGATGTTGGAATATATGTATATTTTAAAGGTTCTCAGAAGATGAAATCATGTTTTTAAATACAAGAGTATCTTTACAGGTACTAAATAGTTTGAGGATATAATTTAGGTATGGTTTAATTATGTTTGTAAATTTAGTTATTACGTCCTTATTTTTCTGTTCTATGTCCCTTGGTTTGTACTAACTATTTATATATGGTAGTTTTAACGTTTGAAATCTAGTTAATCTGTTATTTGTCATTCATTTATTTATTAATACTTTTAGGGTCTGTTATCAATGTTAATCTCATTTTCTTTTCCCTCTCATTCAATTTACATGATTCTCAATTTTCAATTTAATTGGTTCTGTCCAATTTTTTTTTTTTTTTTTTTTGGGCACAGATTAATGATAATTCGAGACAGATGGATGTCTATACTAGAAACGATCGTCGTACCGATGATTCCTTGGTAATAACCATAACAACCTTCCCTTCTTATAGTATAATATTATTGACGTAATGATAATTATTGTCGGCAATCCGCATAATGACACGCAATAGGGAAAGGGTGGTAGCACTGGGACTTCTCAGCATTATTAAAAATCGCTGGAAAAAATACGGAGGCAAAAACTGTGAATACAAGCAAGGTCGACCAATGATATAAGATGGGGATGAAGCTTCATAATGCTGAGGGCAACAGATTTATTATTATTAATACAATACGTGTTAAATCCGTGGTGGTATGTAAGTACGAATTATTTAGTACCGATAGTAGGTGGTATATAAGAAATTACCACTTATATTTCTATCTATTAAAATTTTATAGATATTTATTTACAATAAATTTAATTATCTAATATATATTAGTATCATTAAAGCTTTTCTCAACATAATTATCTTACTTTGAGTTTTTTCCCTACGAGTTTTTACGAGAAAAAGTGTAATGATCAAGGATATCGGAGAGACGAGGTGGTTGTCTTGGATGAAAAGTATATCTTTAGCCATGCTAGGAAATTATTTTGCTTAAACATGATTGTGTAACGTTGCTCTTACTTATATCTCCCTCTATCTTTGATATTCTTAGAACATTTTGTGAACATATACACACCATATATATGTATGTATGTATGTATATTTGTGAATGTTCTTAGACCATTCTCTATTTGCGGCTAATAATTTTGATGCAGTTTATTTCTGTCTTTTTCCTTTTTTCTTGTTCGTCCTTTAATGTGAAAATGCTCGTTTGTTTCGATTCTGTTAGGTTTTGGGGCTACAAGATAACTGTGTTGATACATGGCTTTGACATTTGATGCACAGAAAACCAAGTTTCATAAAAAGTAGGAAAAGACTCGCTTATATTTCCGAAAGATGGAAAAACAAGGTTTCATGCACTTGTATTGTATTGAAGCATCTTACCCAATGAGATAGGTAGTATAAGTATAATGTCTTAAAAACCTATATATTAAGGTATATAGGTTACAAATTTTAATCATCCCCTACTCATTCGGTAAAAAATCATTAAATAACTAGTCAATATGGACTAACTATACATGTGCAAAAAGTAAATAAAATAATTTAATTGAGACTTTAACATATTAATAATCGAATCAAACTATATATACAAATGATGATTATTGAAAAGTTAATAAAAAAGGAAGATTAACATGAATAGTTTGGAAATTGTGTTAAAAAAAAGCCAATATACTAAAATATGCTAATTGTGATTACTTTGTTTCATTAAAGACATCGTCTTTTTTGCTTATAAAATTAACAATATATATATTAAATGGAATAAATAACTCCATTTAGCAATTACTAATGTATAGAAATGAAAGCCAATTAACAATTATGGCAATGCCTAGAATAAATTTTGTAGAGGAAAATTGACAACTCAAGAAACAAAAAATATAGTTTATAAATGACTACAATATATATTTTTAATAGAAGTACCTTTTTTTTTAAATCCTTGAATTTCGTCATTTCTATTTTTGGCTTTTTGGTATATTTCAAGATATTAAGGATAGTTTTGTCTAAAATTCTATCAAGAAAAGTGTTGATACTCGATTCTTGCTTAGCCAAAGGCATAAGATTGAGGTCCATCATAAGGCACACGTCAGTAAGCACTTGAGTAGCAAATAACTTTGTGCGTTGCACCACGACTCGCCCTCTAATTTGCGAGCTCGCCTTAATGAAGAATGCTAAGCTAGGCCGAGCTGATCCCCCAGCGTTACGATGTGCCCAATGAGCCACATGACGAATGACTGAACAAAATAGTCCTAGACCAATGAGCATACGCCTACTAACTGTCTAAGGTGAACTTGAAGCTCAACTCTTTCCATAAAGCATCAACTGGCTTTCGATGAGCACCTTGACCTAATTTTTGTCTTTAGTAACTACAACCCACTACGACTCATTAATGAGCGTTTGGCATTCGTAGCATGGTTGACACTCCAAATACCTCTATCCTTGCCAGATCACTGAACTATAGATTTGGTGATTTGGTTGGCCACGTCGTGTTGCTTGCAGTAAAGCTCTGTCACTCACCGTGGAGTGTGCTGTTTGCTAGCAACTAGTACGAACAAAGCTTCAGTTGCCATGTATCTAGGTAAATTACATAAAAGGCACCATGCGTTAGTAAGTAGGGGTAGATGACATCTAGCTTCTCTAGGTCCTTTTCTTGATATGTCACTCTTGAACCTCATCCCCTTTTTCACCATACAATAGAAGTAGTACTCACACACTGAGTGAACATGACCCACTTGTTCTCTAATGCTCACTTTCCTCTCTTTTGGTCCTTTTTGCTAACTTGAGCGTCAGAGGGCTCTCGTAGCCTCACTCATGGGAGGCTTTTTATAGGTATCGAGAAGCAGGAAGCGACCTCTTTTGGTCCTTTTTGCTAACTTGAGTGTCAGAGGGCTCTCATGGCCTCACCCATGGGAGGCTTTTTATAGGTATCGGGAAGCAGGAAGTGAAGCCCATACGACCTAGCCCCACTTCTTGGTTAGTCTTCTATATAATTAACATTTTGACACCCATCGTTTTAAGCCACATGATAACAATGTTTAAAAGCAAAAACAATAATCCGTAGGCTTCCCATGTGGAAGACTCTCATACTTCCTAATAAGGGAGAGGTAATCAACCCCTTCCGTCTCAAAATGAAAACATTGAAGTCCAGGAGTTAAGGCTACTTGTCTAGCAAATGTTGGAAGAAAATAGAAATTACTACGAATTTACTGCAGCCTTATACAAAGATGTAACACTACTTAAGAACGCATCTTAAAAGCATCCAAATGGGGAGGCTATAGTTGAGTCTTCCACATAGTTGAGTGATAATGACGAGCAGCGCAATGTACACCCAATGCACTTACGTAGCTACATTCAACACGATCACTAGCAATATGAAGACCTGTGGTAGCAACTCAATTGCAACCACAATAAAACACATGCGGATTGTGAGTACATAACGACAAGTAAACAAGTCGATAGCTTATCAGAAAGGCCATCACCAAAACATTATGAAGAGATGAACATGGATGATCTCAATGAGCACATTTGTCGCGCTTCCTGTATGTGTGATTAAAACAAGGTTGAATCATCTACATGAGCATTACATTCTACGTCGACAAAGAGCCCTTTTATATCCTCAATCCTCAAGGAAATGCTCTCCATTGGTGCGAGACCACATCTCAACACCTACGATGGCATTATCGATCTAAACAACCACCTTATCCACTTTTAGACAATGATGAGCCTCTACAACTTTTTAGATGCCATCATATATAAGGCCTTCCTTAGTACACTAGCGAAAGCCATCTTGCTATGGTTTAACACCCTTCCTAAGGCGTCAATCACTTCATTCAATGACCTAGGAAGCAAGTTTTAACAACACTTCCTTAGCTCCCGAGTCCTATAGGCACTCCTAATAGGTATAGATCCAAATGGATGGCTCTTCAACACTGTATCTTTAGATGAGCCTAACTCCTTGGATGAATTCATAAGAATCGTTGAGAAATATATAGCTTAAGAGGATGTTAACAGAGCCTGACTTAAGGTAGAAAATCATACTTGCATCTCAGGAAAAGATCATTTGCGACCTCGTAACCCTAGATAACAGCCGCCTATACGAGAAAAGTGTGATAAGCAAAGGCATAAGTTCTAAAACTACACCTCATACATACCCTTAAATCGACTAAACTAGAAATCATGTATGAGGTCTAAGGGCAACTCCCGCGACCATTGGGCATCTTTAAGACATTAGAAGTAGTGAACTCGAGCAAATACTATGACTATCACAGAGCACATAGATAAAATATTGACGAGTGTCGCCACCTCAAGAACTCTATCAAAGGCCTTGATTGTAAGGGCCGCATCGACTACTTCGTTGTAGATGAGAAGAAACAGCCCCATCATCAAACAAGTCAATACCCCCATGGACGAAGAGACTCGAAGGGCATGATACGGTCAAGTCAACACCATATTCGATGGACTTGACTTTTTTTAGCCAACACAACCCTCACTCTTAAGCATGAGGTACACATTGTTTGAAGTAAGAGACTAAAGACTGATACAGTAATAACCTTCACCTACGAAGATGAGCAGGGCATTAACTTGCCCCATAATGATGCAATCATCATAAGTGTTGAATTGGGTATTTTGACGTCCCCAAGACATTTGTTGATTGCAAGAGTTCAATAGATATACTCTTTTATAATGCCTTTAAGCAAATGAAAGAACAGCTTGATGAACCCCTTTAATTGTATACACACGACCTCATTGGGTTCGAAGGCAGTAAGGCAGTATCGACAAAGAGAATCATCACTCTGCTTGTTCGATTAGGCGATGGCGAACGTATCACTGCCCAGTCCATCAACTTCATCATTATCAATATTTGGTTGCCATACAGTGCCATATTTAACAGACCAAGCATAACCAAATTGAACATGCTCATTAGCCAGAAATGCCTCAAGGCGAAGTTCATGATCTTGACTAGAGTTGGTGAGGCTAAAGGTGATTAGGCTCTGTCTAAGACATTCTACTTGAAAGCGTAATTAAGAAACAATGTCATGAACATCAAGTCCACCGGCTCCCCTACCTCAGCACTACGTGGAGAGTTAGTAAAGAAGATCGTTGAAGTCTAAATTTCTGATGCCCTAGGAATGATAACTAAGATTGGGCCTGATTTGCTAAATGACCATGGGCTTAAGATATCTAAGTTCCTTAAGTAGAATTCAGATGTCTTTGCATTTGCCCTAAAAGACATGCGGAAGATCATTCGCATACACAAGGCAACCTACCCCCTTAATGTCAACCAGACCATGTGACTTATTAAGCAAAAGAAGCGACATGTTACACTTGAATGTTAGGCTACAATTAAGGAGGAAGTACAAAAGTTGCTTTGCACAGGCTTCATCCGACATGACAGATATCTTACTTGGTTTGCCAATACGGTGTTCATTAAGAAAGCAAATGGAAAATGACACATGTGTGTTGACTATATTAACCTCAATAAGGCTTACCCAAAGGGCTGCTTTCCCTTACCATGTATAGGCCATTTTGTTGACTCGACAGTGGGACATGCACTCCTCAGTTTCATGGATGCCTGTTCTAAATATAAAAAAAATTCTAATGGCCCCCGAAGACGAAGTCTACACATCCTTTATCACATACTTTAGGACTTACTGCTACATAGTCATGCCCTTTGGCTTAAAGAACGCTGGAGCTACATACCAAAAGATTGTGACCCATATCTTCAGGCAACAAATAGGAAGGAACCTTGAAGTTTATGATATAATTGCTAAGAGCAAAACTAGAAGAGATCATATCGACGACCTCCAGGAAACCTTCTAAACCCTTTGACAGTTCTAAAAGAAACTTAACCTTCAGAAGTATGTCTTTGGGGTCGCTTCAAGCAAGTTCCTTAGTTTCGTGGTCATAGAGTGAGGGATAGAGGCCAATCTTGATAAGATCAAGGCAGTCCAAGACAGGCAACCATCAATCAAGGTGAAGGAGGTTCAGCGACTAACGAGAAGGATAGTCGCCCTCAACCACTTTGTCTCTTGAAGTATAGATAAGTGTCTAGAATTTTTTCATCTGCTCAAACACCTTACTGAATTTAAATGGACCCTAACATACCAGCAAGCCTTCTGAGACCTAGAGAACTTCCTAGCCACCCTATCCATGCTCTCCAAAACCATTCTTGGAGAGGAATTATTCTTATACCTTGCAGTCAGCGACAAAGCATTGTTATTTGTACTTGTCCGAGTTGATAGCAATGAACATGGCCTTGTCTATTACGTTAGCCATATCTTGCAAGGACTTAACCTTCGATACATTAAGATGGAAAAGTTTTCCTTTGCAGTAGTCATCGTCACTCGTAAGCTCCGGTGTTACTTTCAGTCACATCTGATCATCATATTGATGGATCTATCACTCTAAGTAGCCCTGTAAAGGCTTAACACGTCAAGCGAATGATGAAGTACTCCCTTGAGCTCAGCGCCCACGGAGTTGAATTTTGCTAAAGACAAGCAATCAAAGTATAGGTTCTTGTCGATTTCATTGTAGAGTACATTGGAGTAAATAAGCCTCAACTAGAGTTTGCCATACTGGTCTAGATGCTACACATTGACATCTCCTCTACCAAAGGGGGTAGTAGGGTTGGTATTATGCTACAAAGCCTATACGGAACAAAGATTCTCTATGCCTTGAAGTTTGGGTTCCCAACGAGAAATAATGAAGTTGAATATGAAGTACTCATTGCCAGTCTAAAGATTGCTAAGGACATTAGAGTAGAAAAACTTAACATAAATTCAAAGTCTATATTGGTTATATAGTAAGTCCAGGGAGAATATGAGACCAAAGGCGAAATGATGGCCAAGTACTTGCATCTAGTACGAGATCTCCTCGCAAAATTCCCCTTCTAGGAGGTCAATAAAATCCCTCGAGTAGAGAATGTAGAAGTAGACAGGCTATCCAAAATAGATTTGTCTACTATTCCCGCATCACATGATTATGACAAACCACTCTTCATACAATACCTCCTTAAAATGAGTTAAAGGTACACTAGTAACAGGTTGTCGAAACGATAGAGGTAGCCCTAGAACCTTCTTAGATGGACTCCCTAGTGTAGTACCTCAAAGCCGGTATGCTACACGAAGAGCAATATGAGGTAAAGAAGCTAGCTTATGTTGCAGCCAACTATACACTAATTGATGATGTATTCTATAGATGAGGATACAGTACTCCACTCATCAAATGCCTCTAAATAGAGGAAGGAGCCTAGGTACTCAAGGATCTCTACAAAGGGATTTGCAGCAACTACATTCGGTCGGAAGCACTCTACCTTCGAGCACTTGGGTTAGGTTATTACAGGCCTACGATGACGAGAGATGCTAAAGCCATGGTTCGAAGGTGCCACTCTAACTAAAAGCATGCACTAATAACCCACTATGGACACTCAATTTTTGCTTCCTTTATTTTTATTTTTATTATTTCATTTTTCTTTCTTTTCTCAATAAGCCTTAAATTAGGCAAAACACAAAAAATAGGAAATTAAAGAAAACCCAAAAAATTAAGAAATTTAGAAAAAAAATAAGAATTTTAAGAAAATACAAAAAAATTCAAAAATAAGAAAAAGCACAAAAAATAAGAAATGTCAAAAAAGTACAAAAAATAGGAAGTGTAGAAAGAAATCATAAAAAATAAGAAGTTTATAAAATAAAGTTTAAAAATTTAGAAAATTACCAAAAAATAGGAAAATTGAATGAAAAATAAAAGATTTTAGAAAATAATAATTTTAATTATATAGATTTTTTTAATTTTAGAAGTTGGGCCGATGATCATGGGTTTAGATTTAAATCTAGCTCAAACTGATCAAATCCATATGTGTAATTACACATATGGACAAGGCACAGCTCAACGGCCTAACGGATAAAAACATGAACATTAGCATTAGGTTTGGTTAAAGGTCAGGGGTTTGAATCTGGGTTGGAATATGTAAAGTTTTTTTTTTTTTTTATTACATCAAAGACGGCTACGTGTTAGGATCTCATTGTACCATATGTCTTGACACGTGGCAGTATCAGGTTGAACGACCCATGTTGACATAGCATGACATGGCATGCCACGTCAGCTAACACATGTCACTATTGCTACGTCAGCTGCTATGTGTCACTAAACGCTTTGTTTGGTTGGCACGGCTGATGTGACACCACATTAGCCTATTTCCTCCTCCCCTTACCCCCCCTTCTTTCCTTTTCCCTTCGTTTCCCCTGATTTCCCTTCTCTTTCCCCCTTCTTCCCTCATTTTTCTCTAGATTTTCCTCCTCTTTACTTCTCAAGAACAGCCTACCCCCTTCACTTTGGCTTCAATTTTTACTTAAATTTCATACACAGGCACATAATTTCTTGCATCAATCTCGTACTCTACGTAGCCTATTTTGAATTGAACTAAAGAACAGGACAAGATTCATCCATTTTGATGCTCAAATTGGCTCTCAAAAATGGAAAAAAATTGTAATTTTGGCCATTTACACTTTACTTCGATTTGAAACTTTCAATGTTTTTGGGTTGATTATGAGTATAAATTGGGTATTGGAGGAGCTCAAGGACCACGCACAACCTCACACGAACAACATAAAACACCACCTCCCTCTCTTATGATCACTTTCTCTCTCTAGCTCAACTACTGAACCCTCTCTCTCTAGCTACCTCCGAGCTACACCACTACCCTCACTAGCTTCCCTACCTCGCAAGCTTCCCATTCCAGCCCCTTTCAACCGCTGTCATACTCCCTAGCTACCTCATCGAACCACCATCCCAAAACCTTAACCACCGTACTATTGCCGCCTTTCGAATCACCACCTTCGACCACCTTGGCACTAAGCTAGGTCCATGGCCAAGCTCCCTACACTTTAAAACCCCTAACCTAACCACCCATTCGAACCCAGTAGCAGCTACCGTAAGCGTAGCTCCACCACCGCCGACTACCACTTCTAAAACCACCCAAATAAGCTCCATTAACCATAGCATTGAACCTACTCTCCTTAAACTCAATTAGAAAACCATAAAAATTCCCTTTCCTAATCGATTTGGTGCTTCGAGTGAGCAGAACCACACCACCTTGTTGCTGCCATTGGAGAACTTGGAGACGACTCGACTCAATTTGAAGATCCAACCCTCGATCGACCCAAACTCGACCAACCGACTCGAAGTCCGACTCGTGCCCTAACCCACATCGTGATCCAGTATCTGGTCTGGCCTTATTTTCTATTTGATTTGTTTTCTTTTATTTCGTTTGTTTGGTTTAGTTTTTTTTTTCTTTCTAAATTTAATTTATCTATTTATTTTCTTATGTAAATGTAAACAAAAAAAAAAAAAAAAGAAAAAAGGGAAAAAGAAAAAGAAGAAAAAAAAAGAGAGGAAGAAAATAAAAACAGAAGAAGAAAAAAAAAGAGTAATTTTGTTTTATTTTATTTTATTTTTGCTAGTTTAATAAAAATAGATAAAATATATTAAGTATTAAATAAATAAAATGATATAATAAAAATGAAATAAAATAAATAGGATAGGGAATAAAATTATTTTTAATACTTAGAAAAATTAGGTTTTCAAAAGAAAAAAATATATAAATATAATTGGATCCTTTTCAAATTTAGGACGTTTTAGAATTTTTTTTTTTTAA